>CM062613.1:26789164-27389164 GCA_025617555.3 Puccinia polysora | reverse complement strand
TGTGCCCTGAGAAGCTCAAAATAACTCCAGAAAGGTATTTATACAGACCTCTTTGGATCCATTATTTGAGAGAAGATTATCAGTTTACCAGGAATTATTATTATCAATCAGACTCCCTGTCATTGTTAGTCAAGTGCTTATGAAGATTCTAAGAAAGTGATTTATGAATTAGTCTGTAGTATTATCATTATTTCTTAAACCAATCAACCAATTGAAGTTAAATCAAGCAATCCTCCCCAGCTGCTCTGAAACCCTTCTTATTATTGCAGGATTTTTGTGTTAAAGTGCTCAGAGTGAGTGTTTCCCTTCCTTTCTTGGCCCTTGTGCTGTTTAGCCCAGCCATATTATTGGATAAGCTCTTTCTAAGGCACCCATATTGAATCCAAGGCTCTTAAACTGCCTAAGGAGGCCCCTTGAAGAGAGGTTGCTTTTTCTGTAAAGACCCCCAGTAGTATGATACTGTGGACTATCTTTTATATATATATTGCAAACATTTTATTACCAAACCAATTAAACCTTGCAACTGCTCTTATTATATTATTTATTTTTTCCTCTAAGTGTTTATTTTTGGAATAATAATAATTATTATTATTCCAGTATTTTTATCACTCTCTGTAGCTAAAAAACTGCAAGGTTCCTGGTATCAGAGAGCTCACAAGTGTGGGCAAATCAAAAGAAGGGGAAGGGAATTGATGAAACAAACATTCTGGGGTGTCTAGGTATTCTGGCTGTGAACTGGCTAGGGCACCCCCTCACCAAGTTAAGCTTATCTCATTCCATTATCCGTCCATAAAATCTTGTAGATAGATAAAAAAACCCAGAAAAAAGAGAAAAGGAGAATAAAATAAAAGAGAAATAATAGAGGTTTTTTTAGGCACCGCTCCTTGTCCGGCATACCGCTTGCAGGGCTCATCCCTACATGTATGGACCCGGCTTGAGTTCTGCCCATTTTCCTTCAACAATTATAAACCAAAGCCAGTACCAATCCAAGAAAAAAATCCAATCAGAGAAGTAAAGAAACAAAAATTCTGGGGTGTCTAGTCATTCCAGCTGTGAACTGGCTAGAAAACCCCCTCACCAAATCAGCCTTTCTCCTCCAGCGCTAGCCCCGCCCAGCTTTGCAGCTGTCCCAGCCATTTTCAGCCTCCTACTATGCCAAAGTGGCACCTCACAACCGGGATCCTTGGAAGAAAAAGAGCTCAAGCCCGCCACGCCATTTCCATCTTCCAAAGCCATACCCCCTTTGCCAGAATCAACACCATCCCCTCCCATCTTGTGAAATCAGGTGGATCCTTGTGCATAGAATCATTTAACATGCAAATGGGTGGCCTTAAACTTAAGGTTAGTACCTTTCAATTGCTCCAGCTGATAACTGCTGCCCTCATACTTGGATGCCACACAATACGGCCTGTTATATTGGTTAGTGAAAAGCTTTCCCCACTGAGACTCCAGACCCCATCTGTACAGCAAAACCAAGTCTCCTTTCTGAAATGGATCCCAAAGGCAGTGGGAGCAGTTCTTTTCCCATTAGAAGACTCAAGCTTTCTGGTGTGGTGATCAATCTGGGAAACTCAGGAAAAAGGGGGATTTTTTTCCTTTTTTTAAAAAATTTTTATATCCATGTTTTTTCATTCAGCTTCATTTTTTTAAAAAAAAATTATGATTTCCTGTTTCACTATGGGGACCCTTCCTCTTTTCATTCACCCAGCTTCTTCATGTCCTAGCAGGCTATGAAAGTCTCACAGGCCATTCAAAACTCCAGATCCTCTGTTCAACTTCTTCTTGCTGTGCTTGCTGCCTGACTTTTTGAACAAGTGCCCATGCAGACAGCCATTATCCTCATTTCCAGAAACATCACCATCATCATTCTTGCCAATTGTTGCAATTATCATCAGCAACAAACAACAAAGACTGTCTAAACAATAATTGCCTTGGGCCAATCATTTTCATCAATATGAAAACAATGAAAATAATGATTGCCATCACCAATCATCTTTGTTGTCAATGATCATTGCTTCAATCATCAACCACCCATGCTTTCCACCTCATCCTTCCCACCAACGGCCAACATTACCAGCTGAATCTTTCCTCCTTCATCAGGTCAGATGACAGCCAACATCCTCATCAACTTTGTCAACTGCCGCCAATGACTATCCCACATCCATCCACAAGGCCATTGCCACTGTTCCAACTGTCTTGCCAAATTTCCAGCAGTCATCAATTGTCCACCGGCTTCTACCTTGACCCGTTGTTTCTGTTGCCAATGGTTTTTGCGGCCACTCACCACCTTGCTGGCCCCTGTGAGTGCCTCATTCTAAATCATCTTTGCCAGCACCAACCTCTCTATCTTCTCACCTTTCTCCTTGCAACTAATGTTGCTTGCACCCTACTAATCTCATGGTCATCTGCTGCCCACTTTCACCTGTGACGCATGCTGGTTTCCTTTTCTCATCTCATGTTTTTTTGTCACATTTCATAATCTTCCTGTTGCCACCATTTTTTTTTCATTAAAAATTTTCCCTGATCCATCTTAATAATTAAAAAATAAAATTTATGCCCTCATTTATAGTTATCTCTTGTAAGTAGTCTACAAGGCCTCTTGCCCATAAAAGGAGGAGATCTCCCCTGCCTTTTGCCGGGATGAATCATATATCCATCTTATCATTGATAATCCCCAATCTATCATCATCATCTAAGCAATAAATACATGGGGGCCCTTCCCCTTTATCCAAGAATTTATCCTGGGTATTTTTATGATTTCCCCTTGAACATTGAGCCTCCATACTCAAATCTTGATCCGTCCCTCTGTGGCCTTGTTTGTTATCACCAACCAAAAGCCTTGCTGGTTGAATAATAATTAATTTTATTGAATTCTTGAGTGTTTTATACCACTCTTGATCCTTTTTTTTTGACCATACTGGTCTTTATCATTCTTTTTGATCATCCTTCCAGACACAGTCACTTTTGACTGAGACATTTATTTCAGCTTGTAACCTTGAGTTTTAAACCTCTCTTTATTTATTCAAAGTTGAATTTGCCATGCTATTCTTGAGTTCCTTGAAAAGAGTTGGGTTTGTCTTGTCTAAATCTGTTATTTTTTTTGCTTGTAGATCTTCAAAAAAAATTGCCTTGTTTTGTAAAGGCAACCAATTTTATCTGGTCCCCTTCAAGTGCTTGATTGCGGAGAGTTGGGCAGGTTCATTGAGAACCTGGAGGTTGGTTGGGATTGAGTTGATCTTTCCTAATCTTCTGCTGACAACCAGATCTATTAGCTTGTGGGTTTTTTTACATACAACTGCCTTGTTCTATTGAACTCTGAACAAAATTTGACTTATTTTTTTTAAGTCTTTTCCTGCACTATCCTGCCTTGGATAGTGCTTTTTCCTTGCTACCAACTACTCTCAAACTCATCCCTTCCATTGATTCCTCATTCATGAGATTCTGGACCTTTATTCTGGTTACATTTACATATTTTTTTAACACTCAAGAGGGAAGCCTAAAAAGCCTTGATTCACTTTGAAGGACATGGAAAATCTTGTTCCTCAATGGATCTCCAATGGTGGTGTCTCTTCAGCCTCTTACTACCAGTCTTTTAGAAAGTCATGGGATCCAATTCAAAATTATCACATCCAAAACAATCATATTGATATGGTGGACAAAGTTTGAGTGTGATTTTCCAATCTTTTTTGCTAGCAGTGCAGAAAAGGATTAGGGATGAATTGGTAAAGTCTGGATCAATGATAACCACTAGGGATAATTGATTCAAGCTCCCTGTTTTCCTTGTCCTTGGGAGTACTGTGCATGAAGTTATGAAATTTCAAACTTCTTTAACTTTTGAAAAGCCTAGAACCACTGAACAATTCCATGCTCCTTCTTTCAAAGATTCCAACAAAATTATGAATAAGAAGGAGGATAATTGCAGGCCAAAATTGAATCCACAGTCAAACCAGGAATCTCCTACTATAGATGAAATCACTAAAATATTCCAAGCTTTTGAGAGCAAAATTGATCAAAATATTTCTTCTCTTTATACTCCTAAACCTTCTACTTCTGTCCCTAAATCCACTATGGTCTGTTACTACTGTCAAAGGGAAGGCCATGGAACCAGACAATGTCTTGAACTCCAGAAGGTTAAGGAGGAAAATTTAGTGGAGCAGAAGAGAAACAATTTCTTTCTTCCTAATGGTTCTCTTATCCCTTTGAATTCATCTTTCCCTATTTCTCATGTGGTGGCCTCTTATCAGCCACCACTTCCTATGAAGGCATCTTTGTCTTCTTTCAATTTTTGATCTTCCTGTGGTATCCTGCAACCTTGGTATCCTCCAGCCATATCCTCCTCCCATCTTTCTGGGGCTTATCAATCTTATCCAGCCATGAAAGAACATGAGGAACCTAAACCTCATAAAGCTCTTTCCCCTCCAACTTCAATTCTTCAAAAACTGGCTGAACATTGATCCTCACCTGAGCCTCCTTCCTATGATGTAGAAAAAATGGAGGTGGAAAAGGAACCACTCATGTAAGGGTTCCCAGACCACTCTGGTCCCCATCCTTCACCTAAATCACCACAACCTTCTGATTAAATCTTAGTTCCTGCTTCACCTGAGCTTCCTCCCTCCACCCAGCCCAAATTTTGGTTCAAGAGGGGAATCTCAAAGGATCACCACAATGCTGTGGAAGGGGTATTAAAGAAAATTTCTGATCTCAAAATTCCTGATCTATCTGTGGCTGGACTCCTGTCAATCTCTCCATGTGTTTCTGAATGAATGAAGAAATGGTTCTCTCATCAACGTGTGGAAATTGGTCCTGAGGAATTAAAGGTTTTCTCTGGCACTTTGATGGAGAACTCTGGTGGAACAAGTCCTTCCTCAGATTCCAACCTTTACTCCTTTCCTCTTGGTTTTCTTCCTTTTTATCTTGGTGATTCAGCTAAAACCTTTTCTCCTCTTGTCAATTTGGGATCTCAGCTCAACTAAAGTTTGGATTCCATGGCCTGCAAACTCAAGCTTAGTCCTAGGGTCAGCTTCAATTCTGTGGTTTATGGAATAAAAAATCAATCTTGTGAATTGTTTGGTATTACTGAGGATTTCCCTGTTAGAATTGGTTGGAATATTTTTGGAACTTGTCATTTTTGGATCACTCTTTTGGAGGGTCCTATGATCTTGGGCCAACCCTTTTAAATGTATTTTGGTGATACCCTGATGTTTTCTGATCAAGTTGGGGAGAGAATTATTCTCTCTGATGCTGATGGTATAAAAATTGAATTTACCCTCTGTTCTTTGGATTCTGGTTTTTGGTAAAGAGATTCCCCTGGTCATCCTCCTAAATTGTCTTTAGAGGGGAAGCAGAAGCATGATTCTAATTCCTCTCATTTTTTATGGGAATAGTTGATCCTACTGATAGTTGTTTTCCTATCAGCCACAGACTTCAACCAAAGGATCAAATCTCCCCCCAGAGGCTTATTTCTGTTTTTTCTCATCATTTTCTTCTGATCTGGAAAGTATTAAAAAACAAAAACATGTCAAAATATAAAATTCCAAAAATATTTCTTATTCTCTCTCTGCATCTGTTGTTTCTTCTTTTCCTTGTACTTTTAAGCCTCATCAATCTTCTCTCAGTTCTGTTTCAAATCTCCGCAATGAGTATAAACTAGATCCTGATTTCAATTCTATTCTTGGTTGCTTTGGTATGGAGGAATATGGGCTTCAGTGAAGGCCAGTTGGGGTAGAAGTGATTCCTCCCAATTGTGCACCACTAGGGAAACCTTCTAGCGTCATTTTTGAAACCCTACCTTGTGCCACACATGTGAGAAACATATTATCTACTGGTTCTCCCTTTATGGAAAAGGCTCCCTTTGAGGACATTGGTGAACATCAAATGTGGAAGATGTTGGAACTTGGTCTCAGTTTACAAAGTCAATTCTCATTTTTCTACTCTTGGAGGAAACAAGAACTTTTATCCTTTGCTACCAAGTATAAAAAAGTTTCAAAAAAAGGTCCAACCAGTCAATCAGCCTATTCCTCTCAACCTCAATCCTCCTCTCTTGCGTCATCCCTTATCTGGTGATCCTTACTGTGGTTTATCTTGATCTCTCACTGGTCCCTTTGTGCCCAATGGTTTTGTCACTGAAGAACGTCTGAAAGTGGTCAACTTTGGTCCAGATGGATAAATTCTTTGACCTTATGAGTTAAATTTTATAAAAAATGTCCTATCTCTAAGGGAAACATCTATTTCTTTCTGTGAAGAAGAGGGAGGTCTCTTGAAAGAATCCTATGGTCTTCCCTATATCATACCTGTAGTTGAGCATGATCCTTGGAAAAAGAAAAATATCACAATCCCTGCTGCTAAATTCAATGAATTTATGAAGTTGTTCCCTGAAAAAGTTTGTACTGGTCTATATGAAAAGTCAACTTCCAGTTTTTCCAGCCCTGTCTTCTGTGTCCTGAAGAGTAATGGTAAACTTAGAATAGTTCATGATCTCCAAACTCTTAACAAAGTTACTATTAAAGAATCTGGTATCCCTCCTGCCACTGAAGAATTTGTTGAATCATTCTTTGGAAGAGCTTGCTATGGTCTAGGGAACATTATTGGTGGTTATGATAAACAATCCTTACATCTTATCTCTTTTCCTCTCACTATTTTTAATACTCCTCTTGGTCAATTCCAACTTACTTGATTGCCTCAGGGTGCCACCAATTTGGCTTCATTCTATCAGGCTCAGATGATGTGGATCCTCCAGGATGAAATCCCTGATCATGCCGGTATCTGTATTGAGAATGGCGGAATTAAAGGTCCAGTTTCTGACTATGATAATGAGCTCTTATCTTGGAATCCAGGAATCTGTCAATTCATCTGGGAATATGCTACTACCTTGGAAAGTATTCTGTTTCAAATTGAGGAATCTGGCCTTACTGTCTCTGGATCCAAATTTGCTGCTTGTGTCCCTGCTCTGGAAATTGTTGGCCATGCAGTCTTCAAGGAATTAAGAAGGATGGCACCTGCCAAAGTCAACAAAATCATCTCTTAGCCAACTCCAATCAATCCTACTGAAGTTAGAGGCTTTCTAGGTGTTGTGACTTATGTTCAAATCTTTATCCCCTCTTTATCCAAAATCTGTGCACCCTTGCATTGTATAACCAGGAAAGATACTGAATAGATTTGGAACCAAGAGTGTGAACATTCTTTTCAGTTGCTTAAAATGATTATTGGTAAAGAAATAGTTTTGAAAAAGATCTCTTATGGACCTGGAGCTGGTAAGATCAAGCTGGCTGCTGATTCTTGTTATCAATCTGTTGGGGCTGTTCTTACCCAGGAAGATGAAAATGGTTGGGACCTTCCTGCTCTCTATGAATATTTTTTATTTTAAGATGTAGAATCCAGATAATATTAAACAAAATTGGAACTCTGTGGTGTGGCATGAATGATGAAGAAGCTTCAAACTGTTCTCTGGGGTCAAAATTTTGAATTTCAAGTTTAAGCTCAATCCATCATTGAAATTATCAATGCTCCTAGTCTCCCAAATGCTCCTATGACCTGATGGGTGGCCTTTATCCAGCCTTTCTCTTTTGATATTGTTCACAGACCTGGAAATTCTTTCACCATGCCTGATGTTTCATCTTGAAGTCCCCTTGGAGATGACAAATATAATGTTGGAATCAATTTTGAAGAAGAATAACTTTTGATAAATCTTGTCTTCTCCTTCTCCACTCAGGATTATTCTGGCTTTCAACAAGGTTTCTGGCTTGAATTAGAAAAGTACCTTTTAACTCTTCGAAAACCTCCTGATCTCTCTGCTAAAGAATTTCAATCTCTTAAAAGAAATTCCTCTAATTTCTTTGTAAAAGGATCTAGGCTTATGAAAAGAGGAAATAATTGTGCACTTATTGTTTTTACTATCCATTCTAAACAATATTTGATGCTTGAAATTCTCCATGAAGGTCTTGGTCATCATGGGGAAACTGAAACTTATTAAAAATTATAAAAACAATTCTGGTGGTCATCTCTGAAGGAATCCCTCTCCCAATGGTGCAAGAGTTGTGAAGGTTGTCAAAAATGTGATCTTATGTTTCCAGATGAAATTATTTTCCCTGCTGGGGAGTCCAGTGTCTTTGGAAGGATTGCTATGGATGTGGTTCATATTAAGGCAGGTGGTGCTAAGTACCTAATTGTGGCTAGGGATGATTTCTCTGTATGGGTTGAAGAAAAATTTCTTAAGAAACTTAGCTCTGAATCAGTGGCGGCTTTTCTCTATAAGACTTGGACAATGAATTACCGCTTGGCTCATTACTAATCTACTGATGGTGTCTTTGAATTTGGCGGCAAACTTGCTGAAATGATCCAATCTCTTCCTAGAAAAAATAGAGTTACTACTCCTTATTATCCTGAAGGCAAAGGCATGGTGGAACAAGGCCTTGCTCCTTTGAAGGCTGCACTTGTTAAACTTGCTGGTGAAAGTTGCAAGAATTGCTGAAAGTTCCTTCCTCTTGTTCTCTTCTCTGATCAAATCTCAACCAAATGGAACACTGGCTACTCACCATAAGAAATCATCTTTGGTTGGAGAGCATTTATTCCTCTGGATCTGGAGATGGAATCCTTCTTGGGTATATCATGGGATGAGGTTTCCTCAACTACTGATTTATTAGTTGCTAGATCAAAGCAACTGGAGCAAATTGAAGATGTATGTGATGAAACCTATCAGAAGATGATGGAATAAAGAGAAAAATTGGTTCAGTATTGGGAAGATAAGCACTTAATTCAAGTCAGGGATCCCTTAAATCCTGGTGATTTAGTCTTAGCCTATAATCAATCTTTGGAAAATCAGTGGAGAAAGCTTTTCTCAAATTGCTGGAATGTTACTTACTGGGTGGTTTGCCAAGTTAGGGGTGGATCTTATGTTTTGGAATATGTGGATGGTATCAGTTGGCCAGAAGGTTCTCTGATGATCAGGTCAAGAAGTTTCATTGTTGTTAAGGAAACTTATCTCAGAAGTAAGTCCTCCCAATTGTGCACCACCAGGGTCATTTGCTGTGTTTTTCTTGTAAAAATCTACTGTATAAGACAAAAATGAGGACCTGGGAAGCCTTCTTTGTTTATCTCTTTCACTTCTAGAACTCTTTTTGATGGATCAAGATATCTTTCAACTCTTCAATCACTCTCAAGATCAAGAAATGGCCATTCTTCTGTCTCAATTTCTTATATTCCTCCTTCTCTTAATATCTTCAAAATTAAGATGCAGACTAGGGACAGCCTGTAAGTTAAGGATAGATGTAGTGACCAATTGGGGAACTTTAGGAAAAAGGGGGATTTTTTTCTTTCTTTTTATAAAATTGTTATATGCAAATTTTTTTCATTCAGCTTCATTTTTTTTTCTTTAAAAAAAATCATTTCCTGTGTCACTATGGGGAACCTTCCTTTTTTAATTCTTCCAGCTTCTTCCTTTCCTAGCAGTCCAAGAAAGGCTCCCAGGCCATTCAAACTGCCAAATCCTTTTTTCAACTCCTTCTTTCTGTGCTTGCTTCCTGACTTTTTGACCAAGCAACTGCGCGGACAGCTATCATCCTCATTGCCAGTGAAATTTCCATCATCATCCTTGCCAATTGTTGCAATCATCATCAGCCACAAACAACAAAGAATTTCTCAACCATTATTGCCTTGCGCCAATCATCCTAATCCATATGCCAGAAAGGCGGAAACAAAAATTACAACAATGATTGCCGTCATCAATCATATTTTTTGTTTAGGATCATTGCCTCCATCATCAACCACCCATCCTCTCCACCTCATCCAGCCAAGAAACAGCTGAAATTACCAGCTCAATATTTCCTCCTTCATCTGGTTGGATAAAGGCCAACATCATCATCAACTTTGTCAACCGCCGCCAACAACCATCCCGCATCTGTTTTCAATGCCATTTCCACTGTTGCAACCATCTCACCAACTCACCAGCACCCATCAATCTACCACCTGCTGCTACCTTCACCCATTTTTTCCGTTGCCAACGGTTTTTGCAGCCACTTTCTGACTTGCTGGGGCCTTTCATTGACTGCCTCATTCTCAATTGTCTTTTCTGGCACCAACCTCTCTATCTTCCCACCTTGCTCCTGGAAACTAATGTTGCTTGTGCCCTTCTCATCTCAGGGTCATCTGCTTGCCGCTGTCATCTGTAACGTGGGCTGGTTTCCTTTTCTGATCTCATGTTTTTTGTCACATTTCATGATCTTCCTATTTCCACCATTTGTTTTTAATTAATAGTTTCCCTGATCCGTCTTATTAATCAAAAAAAATCCGCTCTCATTTTTAGTTATCCCTTTTAAGTAGTCTACAGGGCCTCTTGCCCATAAAAGGAGTAGCTCTCCCCTGCCTTTTGGGGGGATTAATTATCTATCTATCTTTTCATTGGTGATCCCTGATCTATCATCATCATCTAGGCAATAAATGTCTGGGGGCCCTTCCCCTTTATCCAAGAATTTATCCTGGGTATATCTATGATTGCCCCTTGAACTTTGAGCCTCCATACTCAAATCTTGATCCTTCCCTCTGTGGCCTTGTTTTTTATCACCAACCAATAGCCTTTCTGGTTGAATAAGACTTCATTTTATTGAATTCTTGAGTGTGTTATTCCACTCTTGATTCTTTTTTTTGACAATACTGGTCATGATCATTCTTTTTAATCATCCTTCTGGACCCAGTCACATTTGACTGAGAGGTTTCTTTAAGCTTTAAACCTGGAGTTTTAAAACTCCCTTTATTTCTTTACATTTCAATTCTTCCATGCTATTTTTGAGTCCCTTGACAAGTGTTGGGTTAATCTTTTTCAAATGTGTTATTTTTTTTGCTTATAGAGCTTCATAAAACAAATTTCTTTGTTTTTTAAATCCACCCACAGTTATGGTGTATAAAGCCTGTCTGGGTGCCCAGAAAAGTTCCGGGTTTTTTTTTGTAAAGCGCACGTGGCACGCAAAAAATCCAGTTTGGCACCTTTTCAAGAGCCAGTTGGTGCATTGCCAAATTGGCTTGGCACCTTAGCAAGTTGGTTTGGGCGCTGATCAAAGCTGGTTGCGCAACCCATTCTCAACTATATTTTTTCTTGTTTTTTGACTTAATTTTTTTTTTACTTTTTACTTTAAATAGCTGTACTGGATAAAATAATTAAATGAATTAATTTTTTTGGAACAAATAAAATAGAAATAAAAAAATAAGATATCAAAATAAACGTTTTTTAAAAAAATGTTAAGGGTTTTCCAAGGGAGGGCCTGTAGTAGCCTGCATCTCAAGGCAACTGCAGTAAAATTTTCTCACATGAGAGAAATAATTCTTAGTTTTTTCAGGATTTATTGCGTTTTTGATTCTAGAATTGATTTTCTGAATAAGTTCAGCTCAGTTTTTGGGTATCTTGCCTCTGAACTAAGATTTGATGGAATGGAATGAGTATTCAATAAGATTGAGGAAGGGAGAATAATGTGGAAGAATTCAATATTGATTGATTGTGACTTGGTGAAATCAGATCATAGAGCGTCAAATTTCCTCCCACAATGAATGGGAGCATTGTCCATGATGATGATGGAGTCTTGAGGAAGTTGAGATGCCAATGATGAGAGAAACAAACAGAAATCATTGCTTCCTACCCCTTTGGCCTTGGTCCCATCTGTGAGTTCATGATACTCATAACTGCTTTTGCAAATCTCCCCAATCAACATTATCTGTTTTACTTTTGGAACTAATTTCAACAGAGCCAGAACTCCTGCAATAAAAAAAGAATTAGATCAAACCAAAAAATCAAAAAATTACAAAAAGAAAACAAAACTGAGGCAGAATACCCTTTGGCCCTACTCAAATGTAAGTCAAATCCTGCTTCATCAACATAAACTAAATTTTGATCCAAGTCCAACCCATGGAAATTAACAAAATTTGCCCGCTGCTCAAGAAGATTGGGTTGATTCCATGATGTTGGGATGTTTGTTACTTGCTTCCAGGTGACATCAACATCCTTGAGGATGTTGCTGATAACTTGAATTGTGACTATCATATCATGCTCATTCTTGAGGAAATCTGCCATTTCCTTGAGGGTTGAGGTATATTGTTGATTGAAAAACATGAAGAGGTTGGGAAGTGCTTCACCCAAAAATTTTGATGGGTGTTTCTTGTTGACCTTGACCAAATTTGGACCCTCCTTTGTGATCCTTTGAACCTGACAATGCAAGACATCAAATTTTGAGACTGCCTCCTTCTGAGTCATTCCTTTTTCCAAGACATTTGTTTGAACCAGTTCTCAGACCTCAGGCTTTATAATGGCATTTGATTGTCTCTCTTTATGGGTAAGTTGCTTTTTATTGATTGTTCTCTTCCCTTCCAACTTCTTTTGAGCCTTGAGAATTTTTTCCTTCTGAAAATTCACTCAATTCAATACTTTGAGTTTTTGAGCAAGTTCTCTTGCTTTGCCCTTGCACACTTTTATCTTGAGGTATTGAGGATTGGCCACATTGGGACCTTCATCAATCTTCAAGGTACGTAAAAAAAAAAAACAATGATTATAATAAAAGAGATGAGGAAAAAATTGAAGAAACAAGGTTGAAAAAAACTTCTCTTGTTAAATAAATCAAGATTTGAGTCAGAGATCAATTGAAGATGGCTTGAGGCTGGGGGTGCGCCCAGTTTTAATCTGTGCCAAGACAAACTTGGTCAAGTGCCAAGTTTTTAACCCCACAAACTCCACCCAATCAAGCCTGCTGGGCACTGTAAGACTCCAAACAGTGCTAAAGCCATGGCAGTTCTGTGGAGGGGAAAGGTGCTGTTTAGGCTGCCCTCCTGAGTGTTACAAAAATATTTAAATGTAACCAAGATCAAGGTCCGGAACCTGGTAAATGAGGAATCAAGGAGTCAAGGATAAAGATGATAATAGTTTGGTAGTGATGGAACAGCACTGTCTGAGACAAGATTATGCAGGGAAAAACTTGAACAAAAGAAGTTAAAGTCTGCTTAGAGTTCAAGGAACAAAAGCTGTTGTATGTAAACAACGCCCACAAGCTAATAACTCTGGTTGTCAGCAGAAGATTGGGGATGATCAACTCAAACCCAAGCAACCTCCAGGTTCTCAATGAACCTGCCCAACTCTCCACAATCAAGCGCTTGAAGGGTACCAGATAACTGAGGGTGGCTGTACAAGACAAAGCACAATGTTTAAGAAGCTCCAAAGCAAACAATAACGATTTGAAGCAAGGATAACCTCAACACTACTCAAGGGACTCAAGAGTAGGCTGGCAGAATGCAACTTCAAATAAAATAAAGGGAGGTATAACACTCCAGGTCTTAAGCTTAATAAGACCTCTTCAATCAATTGTGATTGGCTCCAGAAAGGTGATCAGGGACCAGGACCAGTATGGTCAGAGAAAGGGATCAAGGAGTGGTATAACACACTCAAAAATTCCAACAGACAGAATTTTTCTTCAACCAGCAAGGCTATTGGTTGGTGATAAGGATCAGGCCACAGAGGGGCTAAGACTCAGGGTCAAAAATGGATCAAGGGGCAATCAAAGATATACCCAGGATAAGGATCAGGATTCAATTTCTGGATAATGGGGGGACACAGGCACACACTCCCATGGATGATTCTATTATCTGATGATGATCTGATATGCCATCATGAAAAATCAGGGGAGAGCCCCTCCTTTTATAGACCAGAGGCCTGTAGACTATTTACAAGAGAGATTTACAAATGGGAGCAATTTTTTTTTTTTTTTTTTTTTTTTTTTTTTTTTTTTTTTTTTTTTTTTTTTTTTTTAAGGATCAGTTTCATGAGAAAACAAAAGAGGAAAAAAAGAAAACAAACAAGCAATGCAAGGAAAAAAATCAAAGAGGGACACCCGCGGGCATCCTGATGGGCCCAGGCGACTGCCAAGGCCGCGGATGACCGCCGGGAGTTGTCCAATGGGCATGGGCAACTGCCGAGGCCGGGGATGACCGCCAGCAGGTGTCCGACGGGCACCCCGAACAGAAGAGACCGGCGAGCTAGAGGTGGAAAGGGGATTGATGGACAATGGCGGAAGCGATCCAAGTCAAACTGGCATGATCAAAGGAGAGGGTGGTATTACAGAAACCAAATTCAACGTCTGGGATGGAATCTAAGGACCTAGAAGCTAGGTTGTACTCTTTGAGAGATTCTGATAGGAGTTTGTAATTGATATAACCCATAAATTTGACGGGAGCACAAGTTGAGTTGAAATTGATGGATGAAGGATTGGTAGCTGGAGTGGAATCAATGACAATCAAGGGTAGGACATTGGTCTGGTTCTGGAGTTTGACTTGGATAGATTTGAGCCAATCCCAGAAGGTTTTCAATTGATCCAAAGTCTTCTCTAGGCTCTCTTCTTGGGAGGAGTCGGATCTAATGGTGAGGGAATGATGGTGGGCAAAGTAGGATAGCAGGATATCAACAGATCCAAGGTGAGAGAGCCGGGTGTGGAGGGTGCTGGAAGGATGAGAGGCGTTGGCGGAATCCAACCAAATGGATCCGAGTGGACTGATGGGCTTGATGAAGTGTTGAAAGATGGGTTGAGGGGTGGATGGTTTTTCTTTTTTTCTTTCTTTTTTTTTTTTTTTGATAATGATACCTATGAAAGATGATAAGGAAAAATCATAAAAAAATTAAAATCTCTGCACTGGCCAGGGTGTCCAGGATGGGGCACCACAGCACCCAACCAAGTCCCGCTGGGCGCATGCAAAGTCAAACTTGGCCAGGCGCCCAGATGGGCTTTATACACCAGATCTTTTACCCTTCAAGTTCTTGATTGCGGATAGTTGGGCAGGTTCATTGAGAACCTGGAGGTTGGTTGGGATTGGGTTAATCTTTCCTAATCTTCTGCTGACAACCAGATTTATTAGCTTGTGGGTGTTTTTACTTACAACTGCCTTGTTCTATTGAACTCTGAACAAACTTGTTCAAGTCTTTTCCTGCACCATCCTGCCTCAGATAGTGTTGTTTCCTTGCTACCAACTACTCTCAAAATCATCCCTGCTATTTATTCCTCATTAATAAGGTTCTGGACCTTGATTCCGGTAACATTTAAATATTTTTGTAACACTCAGGAGGGCAGCCTTAGCAGCACCTTTCCCCTCCAAAGAACTACCTGCGGCTCAGCACTGTTTGGAATATTACACTTCTTGCTATCCTCCCCACACATTTTCACCAGAGCGTCCTTGATGGTTTGATGCCTGTGCTCAATCATCCCAGCACCCTCCGGATAGTAATCTGTCATGTGGCCAAATTTATCCCTGAAACTTTGAACCAGAGCCATCAACCAACCCCAGAACTCCCTACCTCCATCCACTGTAATCAGCCAAAGCAGCTCATAACACTAAAACAAATCTTCCTCAAAGAGCTGAGCAACCTTCTCCACCAACAACTTTACCAGAGGGGGTGCCTCCACCCATCCCAACAGGTTTTCCCATGCTACAACAAGTATGCAAACTTCCTTGCCTTTATGTGGACCATTTCAAGTGAAACCCGCCCAACCTCTTTGGGAAACTGCAAGCGCTGCCCTTGGCAGGTCTCACACAACTTCACCCATTCAATTACAAGGCATAAAAATCCTAGAGAATTCACCCAATCTTCTGTGACCTTCCCCAACCGCGTTATCCAACCAGACTTTACAAAGGTGTCTCCCAGAACAGACAATGGGCCGTAGATTCCCATTTATCCCCTGCAGAATTGGCTTTCTCCAAGGCCAAACCTTTTGCGGAACTGTCTTTTACTTTCCAGAATTGCGCCTTGCCATTCTTAAGCCACACCCTTTATCATTTTAAGCCCTAACAATAACCAAACTGCGGCTTTTGCCTTTGCTCACAAATGTGGCATGATGATAGGGTTTTCAAAATGCAGTACCTCTGAGAGATGCATGCTGAGGAAGAGAACTTACTTCTGCAACCTGTGCCCTCTGCGCATCTTCCTCCTCCACCTGTCCTTTGCTAGTAAACCCCCAGCACAAAGCCAGAGCTTGCCCCACACCTTAACCATGGCCAACTAGGCAAAATCCTCCATGGGGTGACCCTTACAGCCAACTCCCCCGTCAGACTCACCAGTCCCTGCATCCATTGCCCTTTCCCATGGTTGCAGATTGTTGTCTCAAAATGTGGGCCAAATGATTCCTTGACTGTTTTAGAGACTCCTGTGGGATTATATATAAATAATTTAGCATATAGCTTGCTGGAAGTCCTTGAAGAGGAATCTAGTATTACTTCTACTCCTTCAGAGTATTAGTAAAACTAACAGTGGTTTTCAATTGCCTGCCCTTCTAGTAATATATTAAGTATGCACAATAATTTATTTAAATTAATGGATAATTTCTTTGAGACTTAAAATAGGTCCCAGATCAGACCTAGATTAATTATTGACTGTTATTAGTAGGATTTGTTGAAGAATGGACCAGATTTATTGGATTATTGGTTAGTGGTTGATCAGATATGTTTTATCTTATACAATATTGCTGTATGCTGATGAGGTGAATGGATTTTTGCTAATTGAACTGCCTCCTGGATCTGTATTGCTGTATGCTTCTGAGGTGATAGGATCTGACTTTTGGCACTGCCTCCTGTGCCTGTATTTCTGTATTCTGGCTGGGGTGAAAGTATTGGTGTATGTTCCTGGTGTTTACGTTAAGTTGCCACTGGTATGTACTTGAGTGTTTACTAGGTATGCCTCATGTCTTCAACAGAGCTGTGACCTCTGGTGGAGTATGAGTTTTTTCTACATTTGAAGGTTTCTTGGGCTGTATCTTCTCATACATGAGAGATAGGGAGGTACTTTTCCTGAGTGAATATAGGTTATTTGTGATGTAGAATCCATTTATGAGGTTACTTTGAGGTTTTGAGATGTTTTTATACTAGAAAAGTGAGTCTGATGGACATAGGACAGGTTTGTTCTACCACACAATTAATGCTTTTGTACATGCCTTGGAGTTTAATTCCATGTGAGACTGGAATCCAAAGATGAACAGCCAACCCAATATTACTTTTCCGCATTCCACAAAAAGGAAAAATAGTGGCTTCTGGACCTTTGCAACCTTGACCTCCTCCCCCTACACTACTCCATACACACAACACTCTCCACCATTCAACACCCAAAGCCCCATTGCACACTTCCTCCACACCAAACCCAGCTTGTCCACCAACCTTGAAAGAAGCAAATTGACCATAATGACACTATCCACCATTTCACATACCATCCATCCTGCAATTTTCATTGCAACGTAGGCAAGAAGAACCAATACAGCTTGCAATTCACCTCCTCCTCAACCATTTTCACTTGCTGGACCATTGTCCAAAACCAACCTTTCCCACACTCCTTCAATGCCTGGACCATCTTGTCAATAAGTGCTAATTCCCGCAGAGTTAGAGTTGTTGGTGCTTCATTCCACATTAATCTCTGTGCAATTTCCATGGCTTTCTTTCTCCCCACAGGATTCCCCAGTTTTCTGTCCCCAGTAGGGGCACAGGAAACTGCTTTTGGGGCCAGTGGTTGTTCTTTAATGTCAACGTCCATCCTTTCTATTATGTACTGTATGTTTTATGCCAATGCCCTGAACTTGGCCTCCACTCTTGGAGCTTCCCAGTTTCCAGGCGCGTTTACAAATGATTCCTGTCACTTTATCCATCAATGGTTTCTGCACTTGCTGGGGTGCCATGGCTCAAAAGGGTTTTGACAGTTCTTTGGCTTGAGACTTCACAGAGGATGTAACCAAGAGCATCACCAACTTATTAGACTGTTTGGTACTTCCTTTCAGTATTTGAAATGAGCTTTTCTAGGTAGATTTTTCTCTGCACAGTCAGGCGGATGATCAATAGGTCTGGGAGAATTTCCACACTTGCATCTAACAATTTCTTGAGCAAGCCATGATTGTACAGATACCCTTGCACTCACAAGCAAAGTGTAGGCAAGAGCCCATCCAAAAATGCTCACTTCATTGCTCCTGTCTGCCCCACAACCACCTTGTTCTTTTCCAAGTACCCATAGATCTGCTTGAAATTTTACATGTACTCCACTAGACCTTTGCACCTCCGCACACCTCTGTGCCTTATCACTTCTGTGGTGGCTTGTTTGAAATTGCTTTTCCAGAAAAAAGGCTTGCGCTTACCCCACCTTGCCAAAATTTTGCTTTTTAATCTTCCCCAATCCTGCCTCTCATAGCCTACCATCTCCTCCTCCATGATAAAGAGGACAATAGTATGGAACTTATCTGCCCTCATTGCACCCTTGGAGTCTCCAATCCCTTCAAACCTAGCAAGAAATTGCTCCATGTCTGCAGTTTTGAACCGCAGGTGTGGAAAGTCCCTCAGCCAAAGCCATACACAACAAGGAGCCTTAACCTCCATTTCCAATGACCCTTCCTCCAATGGGGGGGCAAAACCTCCTGTCCTAGCAGCATGAGCAGCTGGTGGTGGAGGTTGAGTTGGGGTGTTAGGAGCCAATTGTAGAGGAAAAGCAGGTGGAAAATTTGATCCGGGGGTGGTTGTTGGCAGCATTCTGCGTTAACTTTGAGAGACTGAGAGAAAAATATTATTTCCCAGCCAGACCCCCAGATGTGGAAACAACATCAAGGTACTCTCCAATTTTTTGGTAAGTTCAAAAGTTATTGGTTTTAGCATCTATAAGGAGTGGAACTCACCCTTTACATATAAATATAAATATAAATATATATGTATATATATATATGAATGCCTTCCTTCCCTGGCTGCATGCCCCCCCTTTCCTTAGCCCTGCCGTGGGGAAGTGAATATTACCCTTCCCCATACCCTAACCTAAGTACAAGCACAAATAGAACCAGAAAAAAAAAACAGAAGGAACCCTGAGAAAGAGAAACCCTAACCCCACCCTAACCCCCCCCCCAAGACTTGCACTCCTACATTTTTCCAATTTTCCCTTCTCATGGCATGTGCTGCACCTGCCTGTAGCCACCCAAACTATGTCCACCCACTACCATTGCAATCTGCATGGTTTATCTTTCTCATGGCGCCTTCCGCGCCCTACTCAGATCAACCGCGCTTACGGTAAACAATTGATGGGCCTCCCTTACCTGTGCTTCAGTCCCCAATCCCAAATTCTGAGCCGTCTGTGCGCACAGTAGCTGCTGCTGAGCCTGCAGAACTGACCCCATGCTGTGCCGCCTGACACTTGTTTCTGCACGGGCTTCCAAAATGCTGAGCCTGCTTTAGATAATCCTGTGGGATTATATAAGTAATACAGCAAATAGCTTTCTGGAAGTCCTTTAAGGGGAATTTAGTATTACTTATACTCCTTTAGATTATTAGTAAGACTAAGGTGGTTTTGAATTGCCTTGCCTTCTAGTACTATAGTAAGTCTGCACAATAATTTATTTAAAATTAATGGCTGGTTTCTTTGAGACTTCATATAGGTCTCAGATGAGACCTAGATTAATTATTAACAATTATTGGTAGGATTTGTTGAAGAAAAGACCAGATTTATTGGATTATTGGTTAATGGTTGATCAGATATATTTTTTCTGAACCAATATCCCAATATTAAAGGGTTCAAGGGTTTATCAAAGGAGTGGTTCAGTAGAAGACCCAAGGATGGATTTCCCCACAGGGGGCTGGTTAGAGGAAAAAAAGGATGGTAGTCCCTTTTTGTTGTGCTCTCTTTCTTTGTAAGCATAGTTATTGAGTGATGGGTGGTTTCCTTTAATTTGGTGCTGAATATTTCAGGTCACAGAAGAACCCTTATTCAAATCAACTAATGGGGTGTTTTCAATGGTTGATGAGGTAAAAATTGGTTTTTGATTTCCTTTTTTTTTACAATGACAATCTCCTTTTTTTATATCTGGGTAGGACCACAGATGGTTGGGTGGTAATTGGATGATGAATATTTGATGAGTGGGATGTTGGTGGAGCTCATGTGTGGATACAACCTGGATAGGGAAGGGAGGCCCTCCTTAAATATAAAAATCCTGCCCTCCTGGGGTGCTCAAGGCTCCCCTGGGTCTCCCCCCGTTCTTGCAGGGAAAAGTGGGATACAGGTACATGAGGAATTTCTGCTGGTTGGGAAAAATCTAATACAGTTAGATGAGGCATTTCTTCTGGTTTTAAAAAATCTTGTACAGTTACATGAGGCATTTCTTCTGGTTGGAAAGAGGTTTTAAAGGGGTTTCATGCTTTCCCATCCCTGCATAAATTGCTTTATAATTTTGGGTTGATTTTGTGCTGTGGTGAACTTGTACTGGTAGGTTGTTTGTGTCTGCTTGATCCTAGCTGCCTGCATATATTGCTGGGTAGTTCTGCAATGCTGTCAGCTGGGTTCTATTCAGAAACAACTGACTAAAGCCTCAAACAAAATATATAATAAATAATGATAATAAATATAATAATAAATATATATAAAAAGAAATAAAAAAGTAAAAAGTGCGGAAATAAAAAATTAAAACAAAAACAGAATAAGAAACCCCTAATTAATGAGAAAAAAAGGAATTTTATTTCAGCAATGGGTCCCTGGCGCCAATTTGGGTAGAGTCACCCACCGGCGCCACACCCCATTTCCTGTTCCTTCAGGTAGAAACCTTAAAAACCTGTGAACCACCCCTCATCACATCTGCAGGCATGGGTTTCTGACCGTGAATTTGGTCAGAAACCCATAATTATTGTTAGTGCATGAGTTATGGACAGAAGCAGGTTTATTCCATAACCCTGCATGCAGCTGCAGACTCTGTGCAACAGCATGATCAAGCTACAGCATGCGCCAGCTCTGCAAGCAATCAAGTGACTACCTTGCGCAAGGCTGAGGTAGTTGCCAGCCAGCAACCACTGCGCAACACATTTGCACTAACCAATGGGAAGTCAAGCAACTACTGCGCAAGGTAGTTGCTACCAACCAGCCGGCGGGTAGTTGAGCAACAACTGCATGCGCTGGTTGCTACCTGTTGCCAGCCCTGCAAGTAGGGAACCAACTACCTTGCTGGGGCCCCTAGCAACTGACTGGGCCATTGCACAAGGCAACCAGCCGGCTCACTAGCCAGGCCCCCTCTCCCAAAAACAAAAACAGGCTGTAGGGTACCACCTATACACAATACAGATTTTTTCCACAACACATGGGGCCCAAAGAGTGCCAAAAATGTGGTGGGGAACACTATGAAAATGATCAAACCAACCGAAAATCTGGAAAAATGGGGCCCTGCACGCTTTTTGGAACTATACTAAAGGTTGTCAGGGCCCCTGTAATAGGACCCATACAGAAGATTTGGACCCAAAAGGGTACACATTGGTTACTGTAACACCCTGAGAGAGTGCACTAAGGATAAAAAGAGGCCTAGCTTTGTTCTATATGGCTCAAAACATGCTAAAAACACATACAACAAACTCCTGTGTCCCTGGTAACAAAACTGTACGTAACTAGTCAGAAGCAGGATGTACTACCTCATTGAACAACTTTAAGACACACCAATATGGACAGAAGAGCCCCAGACTTATAATAATCCTTCAGAATAAGGTCCCCAGAGCATGTGTTCAAGCCTGTGGATTCAGGAAGCCATGGCTTATATTTTAAAATATTAATTAAGTACTACCTCTTTGGTTGATACAGTGAGATCATTAAGGGCACTGAAACATGTATCAAGCCCCAAGTATGATGACGTAGGGCTTTCCATACTACTGTAGTGGCTAGAGCAGGTCCACAAGAACACACTGATGGTCCCCTGGCCTCAGTACTAGCCTGGGTCACCCTCTTTTTTCTGTTAAAAAGAATGTACCATGAGGGGACCCAAACAATACAAAAAACGCCCTTCCCCCAGCCATTTCTAACCCATTCATCTGGTCAAATAGTCATTATTTCTTCCTATATTTCTTTCCTCAAGCCATCAAATCTTTATGAGAAATAGGAGTGTGATCCTGGACCACTTTCCAATCAAATTATAGACCAAAACTCTTGAATCCCTATTTTTTGGCCAAAATCATTAACCAACCATTCAACCTGCCCCAGTACCAACTTCTAGCATGCTGAATCCTTTCAAATTGGCCCATTCATCAAGAATAAGTCCAGATCTAGACCTATTAAGTGATCCTGCTGACTTGTACCCCTTTTTAGGTTTTGCATAACCCAACCCCCAAGGAAATTACATAAAACCTTCTTGAAAGGAATCCTTGTAAACTCCACAGGCACCACAATTGCTCCTATATTGTCCCAAAAAGACATATACCCATTTTCTGGAGGGCTCAAAAACCCCAATAAGTTCTTGGACCATCCATTTCAATTTATTTTATAAATATATAAATAAGTTTACTCCTATTAGCCAAAACCTATACCTGGCATTTTATCCTATTTTTAATCCAAACTTTCTATCACCTCTTGTAGCTAGAAGTAGTGAGGTCCTTAGTATCTAGTAGGCTTTAAATTGGGAATCTAGCAGGGATATAATTTATATAATTATTGATCCCGTGTCATGTTTAATAATTTCTTTATAATTTTTTGAAAATCAAACAAAAATTCCAAAAAAATCATCATAATTACCAAACTTCAAAAATACTTTAAAAATACAAAAAAATAAAAAAAATAACTTTCTGATATTTTTACAGACTCCTTAATCTGCAGTGGACTTAAAGATCACACAGAATATATTATGTACTGTCATAAAATTTTAAAACTGCAAAAAGAAGAGTATATCAAAAATTACAAACCAACTGATTGAGAACTTCTATCTCCTTTAGAACAGAAGAAATTGATTGATCTCCATGTAAAAATCAGGAAGGAACAAGATTTTGAAGAAAGATTTTCTTTCAACCTCATCTTCAAGTATCATAGAGACTGGGCTTAGACTCAACCCCCTTCTCATATCAGATTCAATTTATTAAAGAGTGAGATTTTTCTGAAAATTTCTTTAAACATTTTTTAATCATAAACTAACTTATAAATTTTTTACCTGGTCTTTCATAGTTTCTGGAATACCCACTAACCCATTAAATTCAACTGTTGCCACTGCTGAAGTATTAGCTCCACAGTCACCACTCCAGTCATAGTACCCAACTATTCTGTCATAGAAGCTCCCAATCAACTTAGGTACCCAGCTAGAGAAGAATCAGTGGCCACTCCAAACTCAGAGAGTAAGTCATATTATCTCACTCATTTTAATCATTTATATAATTTATTAATTGCTTTTAATAACCCTGTCTAGAATCAGAGGACCAGGTGGATGCTTCACCACTCTCTCCCACTCCAGAGCCAAGTGGAATAATCCATCCGTTGACTCTACAAAGAATGAAAGACTTGGGTATCCAGCCAATTCAGAGGATACCATCCCCAGCTCCTCTTCCCAGCTTTTCCTCTCAAGCTCCCTCTCAAGGACACCAAGAGGATTACTGGAAAATGCTGATCAAGGAACACATGTACTTATGGCAAAAGTTAATGCAAGCGGAGAAAGAAGCCAACATGAAGATTCAGGTCTTCTATTACAGGCAGGCCCAGATTTCCCAAAAATCTTTGCAAAATTTCATAACCAAGCAAGAGCTAGAGGATTATGTGCAGGGGTGGAATCCTTTGGACCACCTCAAGAAAATCCAACCTCCTCCCAACAAAAATGGAAACATAAAGTCCTCCAATAAGAGGAGGCCAAAGGAGGATTTCAACAATCCAACAATTTGGGCAGAAGTGAAAGCTCTGGCTCAAGAATTAAAGGGGGCATACAAGAGCTAGTTTTAGATAGTTCTTTAACCAATAGTCTCATAAATAACTTTATTGCTTTAGAAAATAACATTTGTTTGTGCATTCAAAAGATCCACCAATTGTAAGAGAAATTGAGCATTCCTGAGTACCTCCTTGAGTTAAACATGGTAGTGACTACTTCCCTCATTAAAAATGGATTTTCTTCTGATCTGGAAAAAATGAAGACCCTTATCTCAGAGGATAGAACTAATAACAGGATCAATTATGAAAAATCATTTTCAACCTTAAGAGAAGATGTAATTCAAAACAAATCCTCTGCCAATAATTTTTTCCTTGTAAAAAATCTGAGGGAACATAAGAACCAGTTGGATAATTCCATCAATCAGCTCAAAACTCAAATGGACATGCAGCTCAATATGATTAAAAATCATATCAGGGAGGTGAAATTGTCTCAGATTTTGCAATCTGAAGCTAATAACCATTCTGAGAGTCCCATACCACCTAGATTCTCCAACCCTAGGTTTAATCTTGCCCATCCTCACCAGACTTATTCTCCTGACATGGAGCAAGCTATCAAATTGTTCCCCCTCCCCATCACAGATTTTCCTAAGATCTCTGGAGAAGGAGAATATGATCATATCAGTTTTATGAAATATACTGATCACCACATTCTTTCTTCTGGCTAAACAGAGACCATAGCCCTAGTAAGGTTACCCAGAATTTTTGAAGGGGTAGATTTATACTGTTTTATCTCTAAAAGAGAACTAGTAGGAGATGTTCCATTGGAGGATTGGAAAGAACTGATCAGAGAATAGTTTGGTTCTTGAGTTTGGAAAAAGAAAATGCTCAAATCTTTTGAGAAAGATTTCTTTGATCCAGTTAGAGACCACCCTCAACAATGGTGTTTGACTCAGAAAAAGAGAATTGACTGTGTCTATCCTCAAGCTTCTGGAGAAGAGATTAATGAACAATTACTAGGAAAATGCAAAGGCCACCTATAACACAATTTTTGGTGTAGGATATTGATTGACACTGACCTTCCCAATCTTATAGGAGTCATGAAAGAAATAATTGACATGATGGAATTCAATAAGAAGCCCAGAGACAGACCCAGAGAGCTTCAGACTCAACCCAGAGAGACAAAAGAGGTTGGTAAAGAATTAGTGCTAGCTGCTCCCCAAGGGAATGCGGTTTTTAAAACCAAGCCCTTTCTTGAATGCTGGAGCTGGGCAGAGAAGGGGCATATACAATCTGACTGTCCTCATCCTAGGAAACAGATAAATAATATTGATTCTTACTCCAATTTTGAGGAAGAAGGTGATGAATTGAACCTGGTCATCCAACAACCCAAGGAAGAACAAGAGTCATGCCCTGTCAATGTAATCCCAGGAGATATAGGTTCTAGCATGGAAATTAACTAAGTCAAAGGAGAGTCCCAATTACCCCAGAGGTGGGATGAATCTATGAACTTGAATCAAATATCTGACACCAAAACCTTGACAGTGAAACCAGTCACTGGCAGGAGCTACACTTTGAGTAAAAACTGCTTTGCCACTGGTTTGTTTGAAAAGAAACCGGTCAGAATTTTACTTGATATTGGAGCTTTCTTCTCATGCACCAGTGCTGATTTCCTGGATCATCACTACCCCAAGTGGAAAAAACACTTACTTCCTGGGCCCATGGCCAAGTTCAGCAGTTGAAATTCATCTATGGATACCTTAGGAGTCATAAATATGCCTATTGTTTTTCCCCACAGTAAAGAATCCATAAGACTTCAACTTGAATTTGTAGTCTTGAAAAATAGCCTATGTGATTTATTGATACTAGGCAATGACACTTT
Source organism: Puccinia polysora (assembly GCA_025617555.3). Classification (NCBI taxonomy): domain Eukaryota; kingdom Fungi; phylum Basidiomycota; class Pucciniomycetes; order Pucciniales; family Pucciniaceae; genus Puccinia; species Puccinia polysora. The sequence goes on along the minus strand of CM062613.1, from coordinate 27,363,674 downwards.
TTGTTTTTATGGGATAGATTTCATCCACAGCAAGGACTGTTACTTCACCGTTGGAGGAGAATGGAAAAGGAAATTTCAGATCTGTCACATATCAATCTCCACAGAGAACAAACCACTAGAGTCATTCATAAATTAATATTTTTCTGAAGCCTCTCTTAATGATCAGCTAACCTCTGATTGGCAAGAAGACCTGGTAAACTTGTTTTTTGAAAAATAGGTGCTTTTTGCACCAAGGATCATCCTATGGGTAATATCAAGGGGCATGAATTAGTACTAAATCTGACTATAGAACCTTCTTTCCCCCCCATCTTTAGGAGACCTGCTCACCCATCAAGCCCTAAGTCCCAAGTGGCATTGGAAGAACACATAACTGAGCTCATGTATTTAGGATTCCTTAGAAAAGTAGGGCATAATGAGAAAGTAGAAATCACCACTCTTGTTTTGGTGACCAATCCAGGACACCTCAGGAAAAAGGGGATTTTTTTCAAAAAAAAAATAATATACACATTCTTTCATCCAGTTTCAACCAAAAAAGAAAAAAGAAAAAAAAATTAAATTACTTCCTGTGTCACTATGGGCAGTCTTTCTCTTTCAATTCTCTCAGCTTCTTCTTGTCCTAACGGTCTAGGAAAGGCTACTCCAGGCCTTTCAAACCCCCAGATCCCATGTTCAACTCCTCTTTGTTGAGCTTGCGGCACCAATTTTTGGTCAAGAGCAAGCAATAAGCATCATTCACATCATCTCCATCCTCATCCTTTCCAATCATCTCCATTTCCAATGAAGCTATTGGTCAAAACAACCCATGATCCCCCCCCTGTTCAACCAGTCAGCCAAAAAAAGGTTGTTTTAACCCATCATTATCCCATCCAACTGTCACCAAAACAACAACAGCCCGCCAACAACTCCCTCATCTATCATCACTTTTGGTTTGTTCATCTAACAACCAGAAAGCTGTTGCTTGCGGCCATTGGTGCGGCCATTGGTCATCAACATTCCCATTGATCATTGGCCATCTCAACCCCACAATCACCATCCCTCATCTGTCCGTGAGGCCATTTCCAACATTGCCTGCCAGCTTGCAGATGGACATCCTCACCCTCTCAATATCTCCCACCAATGGATTGGATTTGGTCTGGTAAGAGCAATCAATCCTGATCAAGGATCAATCCAGCTCTTAAAAGCCACACCCTCCTGCTCCAAATCATCCACCTATCCCGTATCTGCCACTGCGTTCATCACTGTGGTTCACCATATCCCTTGCATTTGCCATCATCTGCCAGCTGCTGCTATCTGCCGCCGTGACGTTTCATCCACTATTGCACAGATGCTCATCTGCTGCCTGCGTTCTGGTTTCTTTTTCCATCTTTTTTATTATTTTTCACTTCATCTGTCACTATGCTTGATTGTTTTTATCTGATCTAAAAATGAAAAAACAAATCTGCACTCATTTGTAGCTATCTCTTGTATGTAGTCTACAGGGCCTCTTACCCATTAAAGGAGGGGATCTCCCCTTCCCTTTTGCATGGGGGATCCATCTTATGATGTGGGATCCTTGATCCATCTTTCATCATGATCTAAGCAATAAATCTGTGTGCCCTCCCCTTTATCCTAGAATTTTATCCTGGGTATATCTATGATTTCCCCTTGATCTATGAGCCTCCATACTCAAATCATGATCTGTCCCTCTGTGGCATTGTTTGTTATCACAAACCAATAGCCTTGCTGGTTGAAGAACAATGCATTTTATTGATTTCTTGAGTGTGTTATACCACTCTTTGATCCCTTTTTCAACCATACTGGTCTTTATCATTCTTTGATTATCATTCCAGAACCAGGCACCTTTTGCTGAGAGGTTTCTTTAAGCTTGAAACCTGGAGTTTTAAAACTCCCTTTATTTCTTCAAAGTTGAATTTGCCGCACTATTCTTGAGTCCCTTGAGAAGTGTTGGGTTATTCTTGTTTAACTCTGTTATTGTGTTTGCCTCTAGAGCTTCATAAAACAAATTGCTTTGTTTTGTACAGCCACTCACAATTATCTGATACCTTCAAGCACTTGATTGCAGAGAGTTGGGCAGTTTCATTGAGACCCTGGAGGTTGGGTGGGATTGAGTTGATCTTTCCTAATCTTCTGCTGACAACCAGATTTATTAGCTTGTGGTCATTTTTACTTACAACTGCCTTATTCTATTGAACGTTTAACAAAATTTGACTTATTTTTTTCAAGTCTTTTCCCGCACCATCCTGCCTCAGATAGTGTTTTTCTTTGCTACCAACTACTTTCAAACTCATCAATTCCATTTATTCCTCATTAATAAGGTTCTGGACCTTGATTCCGGTTACATAGAAATATTTTTTTAACACTCAGGAGGGCAGCCTAAACAGAACCTTTCCCATCCATAGAAATGCCTGTGGCTCAGAAATGTTTGGAGTCTTACACCATTATTATAGCCTGGCATAACAACAAGTCCAGGATGGTTGGAGATTTAAAAATGTTTAAAAACCACACTAAAGCAGATTACTACCCAATCCCTAGGATAGATCATTCCCTCAATAATCTTTTCAAAGAAAAAGTACATTACCACAATGGATATGCTTAAAGGCTCCCACCAGATACCAATTGAAGCTAACAGCCAAAAATATATGAGGATTATCTGTCAATTTGGCGTCTATAAGTATCTGAGGATGCCTTTTGGGATAAAGAATGCCCCTTCCCATTTTCAAAGAATGATGGACAGAGTCTTTGGAACTTTCATCTAGAAACGGTGCATGATTGTTTACATTAATGATATTATAATCTACTCTGATGATTAAGAAACTCACTTAGAGAAGATGGTTCTTCTGCTGAAAACTGTAGCAGATGTTGGACTAAAGATATCTATGAAAAAATGCAACTTTGGTTATGCTGAACTAAAAGCTTTAGGAAATGTAGCCTCAGGATTGTCTCTAGCAGTAGATCAGAAAAACTTTGCTGCCCTAATCAATAGGTCAATGCCTCAAAATAAAACCAAGTTACTACCATTTGTCTGTTTCTGTAGTTATTATTGGAAGTTCATACCCAACTATGGCCAAAACTTGTAAGAGATATGCAACAAGACCTCTAAATTAAAAATGAACCATGAGAGACTGCAGAGCTATGAAACCTTGAAGAAAGCCATGACCACTGCCCCTGTCCTAACTCAATCTTACTAATCTAGGCCTTTCCAATTATATATTTATGCCTCTCTTGATGGATTTTGAGCCTCTTTTCATCAATCCAAAGTCAATAATGACATCCCTGTGGAAAGACCTATCCTACTCATATCTAGCCAGATTGAAGATACAGAGAAAAGTCATGGAGCCAGCCAGATGGAGTGTCTAGCTTTGGTCTGGTCCTTAGAGAAACTTCACTATTACCTAGAAGTAAGAACCTTTCATGTAATAACCAATTGCACAGCAGTAAGGGCACTCATGAATATGAAAACCCCTAACCAACACATGTTTAGATGGCAGATAGCCATCCAGAACTACAGAGGACAGATTAAAATCATGCAAAAACCTGGAACCAAACATCAGAATGCAGATGGGGGGGTTGGGCTCTCCCCAATGACCGTAGTAACCCTGCATAGAATCCAGATGAGAATGGCACCTTCTCAATCTTGGGGATTCAAGTTTTTGATCTAGATTTAACTTTATTTGATTCTGTCCAAGAAATTTATGAACCAGAGCATCTTAAGTTTCTAGAGATTATGAGTAGTGAAAACCCTTCTAATGAGTTAATACAAATTTTAGCCAAGGAACTCTCTATTCCCTATAAAGAAGGGAAGTTTTCAAGCTTAGATGGTCTGCTGTACTTCTGTCATAAACACTCTAGTGTAATAGTCCTCAACTCAGAAAACCACATTAAAACTATACTTCACAAATGCCATGATAACTTCACTTCAGGGCACTTCTCATTAGATAGGACTATTGAAAAGGTAAAGCAGGCAGCCTTGTGGATTGAATGGAGAGAGAAAATCACTGAATAATTAAAATCCTGTGACACCTGTCAGAAGGCTAACAAACAAACAGGAAAGATATTTGTTCTTCTCCAGAATATATCAGAAACCACCAATAGATGGGAAATAATAAAAATGGACTTTGTCACCGGTTTACCGCCAGGGGGACCTTACTCCTATAACTCTGTGGTAGTGATTGTAGACAGATTCTCCCAGAGAGCCAAGTTCATACCCAATCACAAAGATGAAACAGCTATTTAAGTGGCTCTTTGGTTCTGGAAAAGAGTCATGGCTAACATTGGTATCCCCAAAATAATAATCAGCAACAGAGACCCAAAGTTTACTTCTGAATTCTGGAGGAACCTTCCTGATATGTTAGGAACAAAACTAGCTTTCTCCACAGCTTATCATCCCCAAAATGATGGTCTAGCTGATCACATGATCCAAAATTTATAAGAAATTTTAAGAAGGTTTTGCTCTTTTGGTTTAGAGCTTGAAAACCACAATGGGTATACTCATGACTGGGGAAGCCTCCTGCCAGCCATAGAAACAGCCTACAACAGCAGGATGCACTTGACTACTCAAGACATTACTTATATTCTAGAAATAGGATGGGTACCTAGTATTCCAAAAGAGAGTGTTAAAAAAGCCTTGTAAATGTCCACCCAACAGCCCCTGACTTCAAGAAAATGTTGGAAAAAGCTAATCATCATGCCCAAGAATGTGTTCAGAGGGCTGTTGAGTATAATGAAACTAGGTGGGACCAAAACCACAAGGAACCTGACTTCAAAGTAGGAGACAAGGACTTCCTATCCACAGTGAACTTCAAAAAACTAGGAAGTAATAAGAAACTGAAACCAGCCTTTGTGGGCCCATTCTGCATAAAAATGCTCCATGGAATGAATGCCGTTGAAGTTATCCTTAGTGAGGAATTGTCAAAGAAAAACCCAGTTTTTCTGGTTATTTTGATTAAGCACTATAACCCTAGACAAGCTGAAGACATACCTGACCAGAATATACCCTTGGAAACCCCACAAGAAGGGAGAAACAGCAAAGCAAGCAAAATCCTTAAAAAAAAGAAGGCAAGAGTCAATGGGAAGGACTTCAGGCTGTACCTTGTCAGATAAAAAATTGAATCAGCAGACAAGGCTGAGTGCTTACCAGAAAGTAACATACCAGATTTCCCCATCTTTCTGAGTAATTTCAAAGCTATAAAAAGGAAAGGTTAAAAATATGCACCCCAAAACCTTTTTACCTGTTGGTGACCCTCACAAAAATTTTTTTTGGGTACACCAATCTTGGAAGGGGGGAATATCAGCTGGCTACTGTTCATAAACAACTGACTAAAGACTCCAAAAAAATATATAATAAATAATAAAAATAATAAAAATAATAAAAATAATAAAAATAATAAAAATAATAAAAATAATAAAAATAATAAAAATAATAAAAATAATAAAAATAATAAAAATAATAACAATAATAACAATAATAACAATAATAACAATAATAACAATAAAAATAAATATATATAAAAAGAAATCAAAAAATTAAAAATTGCAGAAAGAACAAATTAAAAAAAAACGGATTAAAAAAACCCTGATTAATGAGAAAAAAAAGTAATATTATTCCAGTAATGAGTTCCTGACGCAAATTTAGGCAGGGTCACCCACTGGCCTCATCCAAAATTTCCTGTTCCCTCAGGTAGGAACCTTTCACACCCATGTACCACCCCATCACATCCGCAGGTATGGGATTCTGACCAAAGTTTTGGTCAGAAACCCATAATTATGTCTATTTCAGGAGTCATTGATGGAAAAAGGTCTTGTCCATAGCCCTGTGCACAGCCAAAACCCCCTCTGCAACCATCAAATCAAGCTACAGCACAGGCAAGCTCCCCAGGTAGTCAAGCGACTACCTTGCGCAAGCCTGAGGTAGTTGCTAGCCAGCAACTATGGTGCAAGGCAATTGCTACCAACTAACCCATGGGTAGTCAAGCAAATACTGCACAAGGTAGTTTCTACCAACCAGCCCGCAGGTAGTTGAGCAATTACCGCATGCAGTGGTTGCTACCTGTTTTCAGCCCTGCAAGTAGTTAACCAACCATCTTGCACGGTCCCCTAGCAACTGAATGGGCCATTGTGGGAGGTGACCAGCCAGCAAGCCCCCTCCCAAAAATGGAAAAATGATGTAGGGTACCACCTATACACCCTACAGCCTTGTTCCACACCACATGGGGCCCAAAGACTGCCACCATGTGGTGGCAAGCAGTATGAAAATGATTAAACCTGTTAAAATACCTATTCACTTGCACAAGTGCTATGTATAAGTGTAATCCATATGGGATGCACATGTGGGCCTCTGCGGCCCATTGGACACACACACAGACCATACAGTCCTGTGTGGATATCATGGAAAATTTTCCTTTTGGCTTGTTGTATCATGGGCTCACAAGAGGCCAATCTTTTGTACTTAACAAGCTCTTCTCCCTGCTGTTTTTCATCATTCATTCATTATCCAATTGAATTCAACACTGATATCATCCAAAATATTGCCCCATTGTGAGAGCCCATTAGCAATTATTGACACCAGGTGTCCAGCATTTCTTTTGCTTTAAATAATGCTCATTTTCCTAAGCTAATTGCTTGCCATAATTATAACACATTATCAGTAACAACATCATCATTACTTCCAAGCCATCTAGACCCTTGTACCTTACTCTGGAGAACCTCAAATACCTCAGGTTTTCCAAGAAGATGTCCTATATCCCTGATTTTATCTCCACCAAGATATTTATGAACAGTAAGAATTATAATTCTTGGGTTTTCCTTATGGATAGTGAGCTGGAAAACATCTTTTGTGGGGAGATAATGGATGCAGATGACACTTTGATCAGTTCAGAAGTGGAGAAAAAGTCTTATCATCTCATCCTTAAGCATCTTGATGAGAATCATGTGACATGGGTTGCTGATAATCTTAGGAAAGATGAGAGAAGGAGGGGAAGCATCCTTTGGAAGTTGCTTAAGTCCAAGTATGCTGGTGATTCTGTTCACCAGAAGGGTATAGCCTTCAATAAACTATTCAAGTTACAATATCAAAATTGTAAGCATTTTTTTACAGAGGCAAGGTCTAGCATGGCTAAGTTCAAGTCATCAGGACTTAACATGGATCCTGAGTGTTTTTCACTCTTAATCCTTCAGAAGCTACCAAAGGAGTTTGATTCTTTAGTCAGAATTATTTCTCCATTGGATCCTCTTCCTGGGGAGGAGGATGTGCTGAAGAGGATTGAAAAGGATGATCTTCAGTTCAAGATGAAGGGGGGCTCCGGAACAGCCCTTGTTGGAAAGACTGTAAAATCTTGCATGAAGGCAAAAAAGGATTTGTCCAAGGTCTTATGCTATAATTTTCAGAACAAGGGGCATTATGCTAAGGATTGCAAGGAGGACAAGAAAAGGAATAAGTCCAAAGAGAATGACAAGGAGGTCAATCTCACTATAGAAAATGTTGCAATGGTGGCATTAGATGGTCCAATTGGAGAGGTTTTTTTGGAAGAAGGTCCCAACAAGAAGGCCAAAATGGATGAGGATCAAGAAATGGACTTAATTGATTATGAAGTGAGTAATCTTAACCTCAAAGATGAGAGCTTATCTGTGGCTGATAAAGCTGCTTTCCTATTAGGAGGATTGAAGGAGGATTTTCTCGTTTTGATTGATTCTGGTTGTACAGATCACATGTTTTTTGAAACAAATTTATTTTCAAATCTTAGTGATTATGATGGAGTTGTAAATATTGGTCAGAAATGCAGAAAAATTCACATTAAGGGAATTGTAAAATTTATTCTTGCAAATCACTTGGGTTTCAAAATTTCTTTTGAGAAAATGTTCTATGTACCAGAGTTGCCTTATAACCTTGTGTCTCTTGGAGTGTTATGGAAAAAAGGTTTCCAGATTTTTTATCTTAAAGATGATAGGTTTGTTATTGATATGGATGGGAGAACTGTTCTCAGTGGACAATTTTGGAATAAGCTTCTGTGTGCAAGCTTGTTCAGATTCTCAGCTCTGAGCACTGTTGCTCACAATAGAAGTGGCCATAAGGTAAAGGAAAGAAACTGTGAGAGTTGGTACCTTGGGGGCTAAGAATAGAAATGTGCTCTCTAATAGTAGAGATTGCACTGATGTTCCTAGAGAGGAATTGTCAGCTTGCTACTATGTACAGAGCAAACTCTCAATAGCAACACAAAACTATGAGAAAATGAGAATATCTCAATTAAAAAAATAAGGAGTGAGAGATCCATAAATATTATTGATGAAATGGATTTCTCACCCAAAATTAGGTAGGGTCACTCACTGACCCCACCATTGAATTCCAAGTCCTTACATTTTTAAAATAATTAAAAAGAAAAGTACTAAAAATTACAACACCAGTATGGCACTTTTTGGCCATTTTAATATTTCACACGTGTTGTCACATATAGGGTTTACACCTAAAATTCACTCAGAATTGAGGTGTTGTGTATATTTTAGGAGTTACACGTGGAAATGTGTTATTTTGCAATTCCCGCGCGCAGCCCCACATCATTACATATCCCTACATACTTGTAGTAGCAGATTCCTGTGTACTAAAGAACCGCGCGCAGCTAATTCTGCCATGCACGCAGCCAATCCTACCCCGCACACATCTGTACTAAATGATCCCCACGTCTGGATCCGTTGTGACCAATCTGACAACCAGGTACCGCTCAAAAGAGCTACAACCTAGTTAGAGTTGCCTAGTATATGTAACAAACTGACATATGAATTCCTAATGATCTAAATAGATCAAAACTTAAATAAAATTAATCAAAATTAAGTTTAAAACATTTTTTAATAATAAATCAAAGATCAAGGATTACCACGTAAATCACTGAACCTGATCTTTGAAGACCACAAAACACTACAAGGAGTGTTCATAAAAATTATTAAAAATTATCTACATAATCTGCAGATGATAGAAAATCAGGGAAACTTTACATCTGCCCGCTTTAAAGCAATATCAAAAGTAAAAATGAAGGATGAGTACAGAATGATCAAATTTACGCCATAACAGATTAACAGATCCTGTGGCTAAAATAGTACAGAAATCCAGCAGATATAAGGAAAGCTGATGGACAGCACCAAGTGGAAGTGCTAATTTTTCCCTGACTGGCTTGCCAGCCTTAGCCCACGAGCAGAACCCTCTCTACGTGCCCTGAGAAGATCAAAATCACCCCAAAAAGGTATTTATACAGACCTCTTTGGATCCAATGAGTTAATCAGTTACCAGTAATTATTTATTATAAATCAGACACCATGTCATTGTTGATCAAGTGCTTATATGAAGATAAGAAAGTGATTTATGACTTAGTCTGTAGTAGTATTATTTACCCTTATTAACCAATCCACCATTGAAGTTTAGTCAAGCAATCTACCCCATCTGCTCTGAAACCCTTCCAATTATTCCATTTACCCTTATTAACCAATCAACCATTGAATTTAGTCAAGAAATCTATCCCATCTGCTCTGAAACCCTTCCAATTATTCCAGGATTCTCATGGTAAAGTGCTCAGAGTGAGTGTTACCCTTCCTTTCTTGGCCATTTGAGCTGTTAAGCCTGGGAATTAGTGGAATAAGTCCCTTCTAAGGCACCCATCTTTATTCAAAGGTTCTTAAACTGCCTAAGGAGGCCCCTTGAAGAGAGGTTGCTGGTCTGTAAAGATCCCCAGTAGTATAATACTGTGGCCCCTCTTTTATACTATATTGAAAACCATTTCTTACCAAACAAATTAAACCTTGAAACTGCTCTTATCATAACATTTACTTGAGCTCCTAAGTGTTTATCTTTGGAATAATAATTATTATTGTTATTCCAGAACTTTTATCACTCTCTGTAGCTAAATTACTGCAAGGTTCCTGGTATCAGAGAGCTGACAGGAATTTTCCATTGATTTGGCAGGGCCATTTACACCAGAGTCCCTTGGTGGGGCAAGATACTTCATCAATTTAGTTGATACTGCAACTAATTATATTTGGTCTACACCAATTTGATCTAAGGATCAGACCACAGAGGAGGTTTATTAAATCTTGAAAGTCTGGAAACAGAATGGTCTGATGAAGGAGATCAAGAGGGTTATTACCAATGGAGGGGGTGAATTTGTAAGTAAAGGGTTTGAGAGGTTATTGAAAGATTATGGTATCATTCATATAGTCACTACTGCAAGTAATCCACAGAATAATGGAATAGTTGAGAGATTGAATAGGACTTTACTGGACAAAGTCAGAACTATTATGTCTCAATCTGGTCTACCAAAGTTTTTATGGGCTGAGTTGTTGTGTACAGTCTGTCTGTTTCAAAACATTATAAGTGCTAATGGGAAGAGTCCTCATTATCATTTTTGGAAGTTGTACCCCAAAACATCACACCTAAGAACAATTGGTTGGTTGGTGTATTATAGTGTCCACCATAATGAGATGGTTGGGAAATTAGACCCTAGAGCCAGAACAGGGGCACTTTTAGGTTATGATTTAATAAGTAAATTGTATAGCATCTATTTTAGAGGGACAAGAAAGGTTATCCTTAGTAGGGATGTAAAATTTGATTTAAGTACCTTTCCACTCCAAAGGAGTGAAGATGTTGTTGTGAATAAGTCACAGAAATAAATAGAATTAGCACCTATTTCACCACAAAGGCTGAGGAACATGTGGTTCCCAAAGATGATGAGATGGCAGACGTGCCGCCAGAGGGTTCAGTACCCGCTTCAGGGGATTCTGTTAATTCAAAACCTGATGAGCCTCCACCTCCAGTTAGAAGAAGTGGTAGGGTGAGAGTACCAGTTGACAGGTACGGGGAATGGAAGTCCCATTATGCTGACGCAGGATATGGGGAAGATACATTTCAGAAACAGTGTATGCTCAATGAAGTCCTGGAGTTGAGCTCAGAAATGGGTAATAGGGTTAACCCAAATAGCTTTGGCAAAGCTATGAATTCTGATGAGAGAGCCAACTGGAAGAGTGCTATTTTTGAGGAATTTGATTCTATATAGAATAATAGTTTCTTTGAAGTGGTTAAGCGGGATTCTGTTCCAAAAGGAAAGACCATTGTGGTTTCTAGATTGGTGTTAAACAAGAAGTTTGACACAAATGGAGTTTTGAAAAGTTTCAAAGCTAGATGCGTTGCATAGGGCTTCAAACAGAGAGAGGGTATTGATTACCAAGAAAATTTCTCACCAACTGGAAGGCTGTCCACCTTCAGGTACATAATTTCTCTGGCAGTGGATTTTGGTGAAGAAATCAGACAAGCTGATTTTGTAACAGCATACTTGAATGCAAAACTTGGAGAGGAGGAGAGTGTTTATATTTCAATTCCTGATGGTTTTTGTGAATAGTTAGTAGAGACTAAACCAGAAACCATGAAGAAAATCTGTGTTAAAAGTTTTGTTTCAGCAGATAAAGGGGAGGATGTCCTCAAGCTGTGAATATCCCTGTATGGATTGAAGCAAGCAGCTAGGTTGTGGTATAATACCATGAGTGAGAAACTGATACAGATTGTTTTCAAGAAGTCTGAGGCCAACCCTTGTCTTTTTGTGAGAAAGGATGCAATTTTGTTTGTATGGGTTGATGACATTATAATTATTGGGAATGGTAAAGAGAGAGTCATGGAGACACTCAAAAAGGAATTCATGATAAAAGATCTTGGTCTGGTGCAACAGGTGCTAGGAATGAAATTCAGTAAGAGCAAGAATGGGAGCAAGTTAGACCAGAGCCATTACATGGAAGCTCTTCTTAAGAAATATGGCTAAGGGGATGCAAAGGATTTTGGTACTCCCATGCAGTCAAACATTTGTTTAGAGAAGTCTACAAATGAGGAGTATCTGGAGTTTTTTCAATCTGGAAATGACTACAGGTCAGCTGTTGGATTGCTTAATTATTTGGGGAAGTGTACAAGGCACAATATTTCCTTTGAAATTGGTTTCTTGTTTCAACACTTAGAGAAGCCAAGTATGAGGCATTGGTCAGCTTTTAAGAGAGTTATGAGGTATCTTCAGGGAACGCACAGTCTTGGACTGTTGTTCACAAAGTCAGAAAACTTTGATTTGGTTGGTTATTCCAATGCAAGTTGGGCAGATGGTAACACAAGGGAATAAACAAGTGGTTTTGTATTCTTCTTAGGTAAGAATCTGGTGTCATGGATGTCCAAGAAGGTATCAGCAAAAAGTCTTTCATCAACAGAGGCTGAGTATAGAGCTTACTTAGCAGCTTCAAAGGAATCAAAATGGTTGAGAAAATTCTTAGAGGATACACATAATTCACAAGGGTTTGCGTTGTGGTATTCTGATAACCAGAGTGCCATTGCATTGGCACAAAACCAAGTGTTCCATTCAAGAACAAAACATATTGATGTTCACTATAACTATATTTGCAATGCAGTTAACTGCAAAGAGATTGTGTTGAAGTTCATGCCCACGAGAGCAATGATTGCGGATATCTTTACTAAGGCTTTAGGTAGGAAAAAGCATCAAGTCTTTGTGACTAATATGGGGATGTCACACCTTTTGGATTAAGGGGGTGTGTTAAAATACATATTCACTTGCTTGTGTGCTAAGTATAAGTGTAATCCAAATGGGATGCAGATGTGGGCCTCTGTGGCCCATTGGACACACACATGGACCATACAGGCCTGTGTGGATATCATGGATTTGGGGAAACTGTCCTCAAAACGTGTGAAAAAGGCCCATTGGTACACGGGCGCTACTGGGCCCAGAGGGGTATATGGGCAAATACAGCCAGATGGGCTTGTATGGGCATAATTGGGCCCAAGGTTTGTTTTGGACATACTTGGCCAGATGGGCTGGCCCGCCAAAGTATGTTAAACTCACGTTTTGGGCTTGGGGCGGCCCAATGGGGTCACCGCCCGTGTTGCATCCCATTTGGGGCTGCTGCCCATGTTGCAGCCGGCTTGGGGCCGCTTTTCTCCCTCCATTTGGACCATGCGGGGCCCAACGCCCGCAAAGGGCTGTTGCAGCGGCCGAGGGCAACCGGTCAGGGTGAGGGGGATTTCATCACCCCCTGGCCCAGGAGGATGGCTGGGCCGGTTGCAGCAAGGCAACCGGGTGGGGGTGATTTGATCACCCCTCCACCATTGCAGAAACATGAGTCCAAGGGGCGCTCTCCCCCCCCCTTTACCAAGGGGGAGGAGCAACGGACTGGAGGGGATTTGACCACCCCCCAGCCCACTTACCTACGACAACACCCTGGGGGTATTGACCTCCAGGGCCCCTGGTAGGGGGATTTGACCACCCCCTCCAGGGATTTGTGAGAAAGAGGGAGGGACAGCATGTCCACCGGTCACACACCCCCCAGGTGAGTCTGAGACCAGACCCAGGTGTGTACTGGGTCCCTCCTGGCCATTTGTATGGCCAGGGGCTGGTTGCATGAGGCAACCAGCCAGCATGTGAGGTAACAGGGCCGGTTGTAACAGACAACCAGCCTGGGGATTGAACAGTAAAGGGGCTGGTTCAGCCCCATAATGGTGGAAACACCAGAAGTGACCAGAATAGGCTGGTCATAAGGGTACAGGGACTGATGCCATGCGGGCTGATGTAGCCCAAACCAAGTAACAAGGCCAGTAGAGCCTGTAGTGCTCTTTTGGGGCGGAAAAGTTTCCTGTTGGCTTTTTGTATCATGGGCCCAAAAGAGGCCAATCTTTTTTACTTAAGGAGCTCTTCTCCCTGCTGTTTTTCCTCATTCATTCATCACCCAATTGAATTCATCACTGATATCATCCAACATATTGCCCCATTGTGAGAGCCCATTAGCAATTATTGAAACCAGGTGTCCAGCATTTCTTTTGCTTTAAATACTGCTCATTTTCCTAGGCTAATTGCTGGCCATAATTATAACAAAACCAACCAAAAATCTGGAAAAATTGGGCCCTGCACCCTTTTTGGAACTATACTAAAGGTTTTCAGGGCCCCTGTAATAGTATCTTCATTGAAGATTTGGAACCAAAAGGGTAAACATTGGTTACTTTAACACCCTGATAAGGTTTACTAAGGATAAAAAGAGGCATAACTTTGTGCTAGATGGCTCACAAGATACTAAAAATTCATACAAAACACTTGTGTTTCCCTGGTAACAAAACTGTTTGTAAATAGTCACAACTAGGGGTGTACTACCTCATTGAGTGACTTTAAAACTCACCAATATGGACAGAAGAGCCCCAGACTTAAAAATATCCTTCAGAATAAGGTCCCCAGAGAATGTTTTCAAGCCCCTGGATTCAGGAATCCATGGCTTAAATTTCAAAATATTAATTGAATACTACCTCTTTTGCCAATGCAGTGAGGTCATCAAAGGCACAGAAACATGTATCAAGCCCCAAGTATGATTACATACGGCTTTCCATACTACTGTAGTGGCTAGAGAAGGTCCACACAAACACACTGATGGTCCCCTGGCCTCAGAACTATCCTGGTTCACCCTCTTTTGGCTTGTAAGAAGACTGTACCATGAGGGGACCCAAAAAATATAAATAAAGGCCCTTCCCCCAGCCATTTCTAACGCATTAATCCAGTCATATAGTCATTATTGCTTCATATATTGGCGTCTTCAAGCCATCAAACCCTTATGAGAAATAGGTGTGTGATCCTGGACCACTTTCCAATAAAATTATAGACCAAGACTCTTGAATCCCTAGCTTTTGGCCAAAATCATCAAACAACCATTTAATCTACCCCAGTACAAACTTCCAGCACCCTGAATCCTTGAAAATTGACCCATTCATTAAGAATAAGTCTGGATGTAGACCTAGTAAGTGATCCTGCTGAGTTGTACCCCTTTTTTAGGTTTTGCATAAACCAAACCCCAAGGAAATTACACACAACCTTCTTGAAAGGAATCCTTGTAAACTCCACAGGCACCAAAATTACTCCTATATTGTCTAAAACAGAAATATAACTGTGTTCTGGAGGGCTCAACAACCCCAATATGCTCTTGGCCCCTTCATTTCAATTTATTTTATGAATATATAAATGAATTTACTCCTTTTAGCCAAATCATATACCTGGCCTTTTTATCCTGTTTTTAATCCAAATGTTCCATCACCTCTAGTTGCTAGAAAGAGTGAGGTCCTTGGCATCTAGCAGGCTGACAGATTCCTTTTATTGGAGGATTTTTGGTTACATATGGTCCAGACAGCCTGCATATATTGCTGCGTAGTCCTGTGGTGATTTGTACTGCTGGTTGTTTGGTTACACATGGTCCAGACTGCCTGCATATATTGCTGGGTATGCCTGTGGTGACTTTTAACTCTGGTTGTTTGGTTACACATGGTTCTGACTGCATAAATTTCTGTGTGGTAGCTGGGGTTGTTTGGTACTACAGGATCCTGCTTATGGTTCTGAGTATACAGGTGAGGTGATTGGTTGTATTTTTTGGTTGAGGTGGGGAAGTGAGATGTTACTGGTATGTGTTTAGATATTTCAAGTATACCCATATGGACTTTCACTGGTTTGTGATACCTTGGTTTGATATGAGCTGTCCACAATTGATTTTGGCTGTATCTTCCAAACCATGAGTGATAGTGGGGTTGTTTGACTGGGTGACTATAGGTTATTTTTGGTGTAGAATCCATTTCTGAGGTTACATTTATGATTGGTATTATATTTATACTATAAAATTTGGTCTGATGGCTACAGATAAGGTTTGGTCTACCACACCGTCTGCACTCATTGCTGAGCACATAGGCCGCAACTGGTTACCAATCTGTGTCTATAAAATGCCACCACAGTTTCTACCACCATCTCAATAATTTGGCTTGATAAAAAGAATTTTTGAGGATTTTTCCAATCAAGCCACCATTGCATGCTTGAAAGGGTTCAATAGTTGTTGACTGGAAAAAATAATTGACAAGCAAACTTCTGTCAAACCCCACTCTAATCTTTCTGCCCCTGTCCTCCCCCTTCATAACTCCACCCTACCATACCCCCCCTCCCTTTGAAATACACCACTTTCATTGACAAACCCCCACCAATTTGACATTTTCCTCAATTGTTTTTTTTTTAAATTGAAATAATGCAAAAATTGTTTTTTGTGCCCTTTTGGAAGGCAGTCCCAACCCTTATCAATTGGGGATGTTCAGAAGGGACAATGGTGGGACCTGCTTTCCAACTCCTCAATAACTTTTGCGCAGGCCTGATTTATTGCAACAAGGGTGCAAAATTGGGTTTTGACAGTTATCCACCCTTGCATGCCTCAAAAACTTGTCAAATTTGTCAAAGATTTTGTTGAGATGGTGGTAGATGCTCTAAGAGCATCCAAAATGTTTTCAATAATGTTTTACTAGCAAGGCTGTTGTTAGCCTACAAAAATTGTAAGCCAGGCCCTTTACAGAGCACAACCTTCAATTGCACTCTGCAAAGCGTTTTGCCACGTACCTAAGAGATAGGTCATCCCAAAGTTGTGGAAAGAGATTGTGTGTTTGGTAATTTCTCCGCAAAAATCTTTCTCCAAGTTCCAGAAAGCCCACTAGCCCTTGAGTCACACTCCTGTACCCCCACAATTCCTAATTGAACTCCGCCTCTGCACCCAAGCTGGAAACCACTCAAGCTAACTTGAAATTAAATAATAGTGAATAAACAAGACGGACTCCCCAACAAGCTCTGCACTTGAACTATTTCCCTAAATATTACCTCCAAGAAATCTCTCTGGTTATTACACTCCAAAGTGACAGAAGAAAAGAATCAAGCTATAATTTGCCGTAATAATCTCCAATAATGATGATGTGATCTCCAATGATGATAAATTCCCCTCCTATAATCCCAATGATAAACTCCTATGATGATACAATCTCTGATGATGTTATAATGGTATCCTCTTGTCAGCTTGCTACTATGTACAGAGCAACCTATCATAGCAAAACAAAACTATAAAAAACAAATTCAACAAGAAGATCTAAATTAACAAAGGAAGGAGTGAGAGATCCATAAATATTATTGATGAAATGGATTCCTCACCAAAAATTAGGTAGGGTCACTCACTGACCCCACCCTTGAAATACAAGTCCTTACATTTTTTAAATAATTAAAAAGAAAAGTAATAAAAATTACAACACCAGTATGGCACCTTTTGGCCATTCTAAAATTTCACATGTGTTGTCACGTGTAGGGTTTACACCTAAAATTCACTCAGACTTGAGGTTTTAAGTATAATTTAGGAGTTACACGCAGAAATGTGTTATGTCACAATTCCCACATGCAGCCCCGCATCCTTGCATATCCCTAGGTACTTTTAGTAGCAAATTCCCGCTTACTAGAGACCTGCGCGCAGCTAATTCTGCCACGCAAGCAGGGGATCCTACCCTACTCTGTAAGACTCCAAACAGTGCTAGGCTGTGGCAGTTCTCTGGAGGGGAAAGGTGCTGTTTAGGCTGCCCTCCTGTGTGTTACAAAATTATTTAAATGTAACCAAGATCAAAGTCCAGAACATGGCAAATGAGGGACCAAAGAGTAAAGGATAAAGATGAAAGTAGTTATTAGCTGGGAAACAACACTCTCTGAGGCAAGATGATGCCGGGGAAAACTTGAATAGAAGAAGTCAAGGATTGTTCAGAGTTCAACAGGACAAGACAATTGTAAGTAACAACACCCACAAGCTAATAGCTCTGGTTGTCAGCAGAAGCTTAGGAAAGATCAACTCAATCCCAAGCACCCTCCAGGTTCTCAATGAACCTTCCCAACACTCCACAATCAAGTGCTTGAAGGGTACCAGATAACTGTGGGTGGGTGCACAAGACAAAGCTAATTGTTTGATGAAGCTCTAGAAGCAAAACAATAACTGATTCAAAAAAGAATAACCCTACACTTCTCAAGGGACTCAAGAGTAGCGTGGCGGAATTCAAATTCAAAAATAAATAAAGGGAGGTTTAAAAATTCAGGTTTTAAGCTTAATAAAACCTCTTCAGTCAAACGTGACTGGTTCCGGAAAGATAATCAAAGGATGATCAGGACCAGTATAGTTGGATAAAGGGATCAGGAGTGGTGTAACACACTCAAGAATTCAATCAGTCAAATTCTCCTTCAACCAGCAAGGCTATTGGTTGGTGATAAAGATCAAGAATCAGGGTTTGAATATGGAGGCTCAAGGATCAAGGGCAATCATGGATATACCCAGAATTCAGTTTCAGATAAAGGGGAATGAGACCCCACAGATGATTTATTTCAAGATGATAGTGATGATAGTTCTCCGGTAAGATACCATAAGATTCCCCCCCCCCATGCCAAAATGCAGGGGAGAGCCCCTCCTTATATGGGAAGGAGGCCCTGTTAGACTATGTAAAAGTGATACCACAGATAGAGCGGAAAAAAAAATGTTTTTTTTTTGACACTAGATGATCAGAAAAATAGATCACGCGGGCCAGTGGTAATCCAGCCTCCCTGATTGGGGTGGTGTCAGCTCTCTGATACCAGGAACCTTGCATTCCTTTAGCTACAGAGAGTGATAAAAGAATTTGGAGCAATAATATTCCAAAGAATAAACAATTTACAGCTCCAATAATAATATGGTAAGAGCAAGTGCAAGGTTTAATTGGTTTGGTTATCAATATTGCAAATATAATATAAAAAGAGGGGCCACAGTAATATACTACTGGGGGTCTTTACAGACTTGGAAACCTCTCCTCAAGGGGCCTCCTTAGGCAGTTTATAACCTTGGAATGAAGATGGGTGCCTTCTAAGGCCTTATCCACTAATTTGGGCGGGCAAAACAGCACACAAACCCAGAGCAGGAAGGGAACAACTTACTTGGGAAGTAATCCACAGAAATCCTCCAAAGATTCAGGTAAGAAGCTTCAGAACAGATGGGGTTGGTGGCTGGTTCAAACTTCTGGTTGTTGATAGTTATTTAGAAAATAATAATAATAATACTTCAGACTGGATCATAAATCACTTGCTTTCTTCTTGATAAGCACTTGACTAACAATGACACAATTTCTGATTGATAATAATAATATTTCTGATAACTGATAACTGATTGGAACAAAAGGGTAAAAAAAGCCTGTTTAAATATTCCTTTTTGGGTGCTTGAGGGCCTCTAGAAGGGGTATTAGCCATGGGCTGAGGCTAGGGGGGCAGTCAGGGCACCATTGGCATGTCCTCAAAGTGCTGTTAGCCTGCTAGTCTTAGATATGTCAAGGAACAGCTCCTTTTTAGCTACAGGATCTGTTAATGAATAGATTAGTCATTTTGCTGATCCTGCACTGATCCTCAGTTTGTACTGTAAGTACTGGTCCAAAGTGAGCAGACGTGGATGTTTATTGATTCTTCATTCTCTGCTGATCCTGTATGTAATTTTTAATAATTTTTACAACCACTCCTTGTGTATTTTTGTGGTCTTTGAAGGTTCTGATCAGCTCATGACGTGGTGAGTCTGGATCTTTATTTAATTAGTAAAAAATACTAAAAATTAGTTAATAACTAATTTTTATTGACTTTTAAGGTTTTTAAACTACAATCTATGCTTGAGTGGTAGCTTTACATATGTAGTTTAGATCCTACTATGTTGTAGCTCCTCTGAGCAGTACCTGGCTGTCAGACTGATCACTGCAGGCTAGGCGCGGGGATCAGTCCATTCAGATGCGCGCGGGGGACTGATCCGCTGCGCGCATGACTAGGTCACCTGATTACTTGCATGCGGGAGGGATCAACTGTGCGTGGGAGTTTGGTTGCGCGGGAGTTCAGCGCTGTAGGGACGCGGGACTGCGTGCCGGAGTTTGGGCGCGCGGGAGTCCAGCGCTGTAGGGATGCAGGGCTGCGTGCGGGAATTGTGACAGAACACAATTCCCCGTGTAACTCCTAAACTACACACAACACCTGGATTTGGACTGAAATTTAGGTGTGAAACCTATACATGACATATCATGTGAAATATTATGATGGCCAAGAGGTGCCATATTGGTGCCGTGGTCATTTACTATTTTCTTTTAAATTAATTAAAAAATATAAGGAGTAAGAATTCAAGGGTAGGGTCAGTGAGTGACCCTACCTTATTTTGGGTGGGAAATCCATTTCTGCAATAATATTTATGGATTTCCTACTCCTTCATTTTTTAATAATTTTATTCATTTATTTATTTTTTGTTCTTTTTCAGGTTGCTCTGTGCTAAGTAGCAGGCTGACATTCCCCCATTCCAAGATAGAACTATATCTGAAAAAAAAAATTTGGGGCTCAGTGTCTTTTACTGGCTCTGTAGTTTCTCAGGTGTATAGGTCCATCTGGAATGTTGTTTTCAGGTAGCCATTCATCTTTATCAGCTGATTCTCCTTTGCATCTGACTAAGTAAAGTCTAACATCTTTTCCTTGGATCCTTTCTTTTTTATGTTTAAGGATTTTAATGACTTTTCCTTTGTCCTTCTCAGGCTCATCTAAGACTGGTATTTCAGGTGAAGGGGTCTTCTCACCTTCTCTGGGATGGTAGTGTTTGACAAGGCTAACTGGGAAGACTGGGTGTTTCCTAGAGAGTTCATTACTGAGGATGACTTCTACAGCATTCTTACCATGGAGTTTCTTGATATTGAAAGGCCCAACAAAGGCTGGTCTGAGTTTTCTGTTTCCAGCCAAGTTATTGAAATTGGTGGTTGAAATTAGAACTTGATCTCCTATTCTGAAATCAGGTTCTTTGTGAGTTTTATCCCACCTCTGTTGGTTGTATTCAACAGAATCTTGTACACACTTAGCACCGTGCTTATTTGTCATATCTATCATGCTTTTGAAGTCTGGTGATGTTGGATGGATATTAGTTAACTCCTGATTGAGGTTATCCTTGGGTAATTTGGGGATCCATCCTCTTTCCAGTACATAAGGAGCCTCTTTGGTAGTAGAGTGTTTACTACTGTTATAGGCCATTTCTAGTGCAGGTAAAAGGCTAACCCAGTCATGGCATTATCCATCTGTATTCTTTTACTCCATCCCAAAGCAACAGAACCTTCTGAGCATGTCCTCTAGAGTCTGGATCATTCTTTCAGCTAATCCATATTTCTGAGGGTGATAAGCTGTAGAAAAGGCTAAGGTAGTTCCTAACATATCATGGAGGTTTCTCCAGAATTCAGACGTGAATTTGGGGTCTCTATCACTGATAATAATCTTAGGAATTCCTACATCAGCAATTAGTCTGTTCCAGAAGAGTAAGGCTACTTCCATAGCTGTTTCTTCTTTATGGTTAGGTAGAAACTTGGCTTTCTTAGAAAATCTGTCTACAATAACCAGGACTGAGTTGTAAGAGTAAGATCCTCCAGGGGGCAGTCCCGTTACAAAGTCCATGTTGATAACTTCCCATCTTTTCCTGGGCTCAGCAATCTTTTGGAGTAGTCCAAACCTTTTCCCAGTGGTCCTGTTGGACTTCTGACAGATTTCACAACTTGAAACATACTTGATAGTGGATTCTCTCCAGTTGATCCACCAGGCAGTCTGCTTTACTTTATCTAGGGTTCTATCAGTAGACAGGTGACCCAAAGAGCAATTATCATGACATTCAGCTAGAACAAGTTTGATATTCTCTGTTTTGGTCAAGACTATAACACTAGAGTGTTTATGCCGGTAATATACTAGGCCATCCCACAGTGTGAATCTTCCTTCTTTATAGGATTTCAGCAGGGGTTCAGGTAAACTGTTGACAAGTTCAGATGGAGGTGAAGCACTTTCTATGATCTTAATCAAAGTCTTCATGTCAGAGTTGTATGCTTCTCTGATGGAGATGAACAGTGATTCATCTAGTTCACATATGTGAATTCCTATGATGGGAGCTTCAAGATTAAACAGGTTAATGTTTAGTATAGGAAATATATCATGATCTTCTGGGTCATGAGTAGGATTGCTAGTATCATTTGGTAGAGCATTTCTGCTAAGACTGTCAGCGTTCTGATGTTTAACTCCAGCTTGGTGGACTATAGTCATCTGACCTCTGTACTGTTGTATGGCTATCTGCCATCTTAACATATGCCTGCTAGGATTTTTCATGTTCATGAGAGTTCTAACAGCATTGCAATCAGTGATCACCACAAAATTTGTACCTTCCAAATAATAGTGGAGTTTCTCTAATGCCCATACTAGAGCAAGGCATTCCATTTGGCTGGCACCATATCTCTTCTCAGTATCTTTGACTTATCTAGATATGAAGAGTATAGGTTTCTCTACTGGTTTATCTTCTTCTATTACTTCTTGGTGTAATGCAGCTCCTAATTCTTCCATGCTGGCATCTATGTAAAGTTTTAAAGGTTTAGAATAATCTGGTTTTATCAACACTGGGGCAGTAGTCATAGCTACTTTGAGTTCCTCATAATTCTTCAATCTTTCATGAGTAATTTCAAACAAAGTTTTGTTGTTGCAGATCTCATGTAAACACTTGGTGAGGTTAGCAAATTTAGGTATGTACTTCCTGTAGTAGCTGCAGAAGCTTATAAAAGATAAGAGTTCCGTTTTTTTCTGGGGCATAGTTCTGTTCATTACTGCTGCTATCTTACTTTGGTCAGCAGTTAAAGTGAGTCCAGAAACAATATGTCCTAGAGATTTAAGTTCTCCATATCCAAAGTTGCACTTTTTCATAGATACTTTTAATCCTACTGTGAAGATGGTTTTAAGTACTAGCCTTAATTTATCCATGTGAGTATCCCAATCGTCTGAATAAATGATAACATCATCTATGTATACCATCATCCAACCTTGCCTGATGAACATTCCTAAGACTGTATCCATCATTCTTTGGAAGTGGGAAGGAGCATTTTTAATACCAAAGGGCATTCTGAGATACTCATATATGCCTAAATGACATATGATTCTCATAAATTTCCTACTATCAGGACTGATAGGTATCTGGTGAAAGCCTTTCAACATGTCCATAGTAGTAATGAAATTGGCTTTAGAAAGATTATGTAGAGCATGGTCAATCCTGGGGATAGGATAATAGTCAGCTTGGGTGTAGTTGTTGAGCATTCTAAAGTCTCCAACCATCCTAGACTTATCATTGTGGCAGGCTATTATCACAGGTGTAGTTACGTCTACTTGCTCATTATGCCCTACTTTCCTTAAGACTTGTATGTCCACTAGTTCTTGGATGTGGTCTTCTAGAGCAGTCCTAGATTTTGGACTAGAAGGGTAAGCTGGTCTTCTGAGGTTAGGAGGGTAAGGAGGCTTAATAGTCAAAGTTAAGACCATATCATGACCTTTAATATTACCAATGGTATGGTCTTTAGTGCAAAAAGCATTCTGGTTCTCAAAGCATACTTGGAGAATATCTCTTTTCTGGTCTTCACTAAGCTGGGAATTCAGGGCATCTTGGGAAAAGTATTCCTGGTTAAAAGTCTCTAAGAGTCTCTCATAAGTGGAATCAGTAGCTTTAGCATTGACATGACATATTTGGAACTTCTTGTTCCAATCTCCTCCTATAGTGAAATATCTCCCTTTACTCTGGAAGACATCTATTCCATACAGGCAAAGAGAATCATTTCCTACAATAAAATAATCACATACTCCATTTTGAAGTACTACAAATTCAATCTTTATCTTGATTGATCCTTTAGAGTGGGGAAGTATGATTTCTGTTGGCCATACTCCAATAGCATTAAGAGGTGAGGTACAGCTGCTAAACTTAGCTTGAGGTACTGGTAGTTAGTTTTTCTTGCAGTTAGAATCCTGTTTATCTAAATAGTCAGTTCCCACACAGTATCAGAAGGCTCCACTGTCTAGAAGTAATTTTACGGGAGAACCTTGTATCAAGCCAGTAGCATAACAATTTTTACCGCCGGTGTAACCTTTTCCAATAGAAGGTTTAAGGGTTAAGGTCTTGGCTTCAGAAACATGTTGGATTTTCATGTTGGGTGTCTATTGTTGAGGCAAATTGCTATCTTCATCAACAGGGTTGATATCCAGGGAAGATTCTATGTTACCTTTGATGACATTAACGGGATTAGTGATCATTAAGTCACACTCAGAGATGGAACCATCAGTGTCATCTAGTTGGGGGTCAGGATTAGTGTCATCTTCTTCCCCTTCAATAAGATTAATCTTCCTCCTGGGTAAAGGACAGTCAGGTCTTACATGCCCTGTTTGGTTACAATTCCAACATATCTTTTCTTTAGTTACTAAAGTATTCTTGGCTTCTGAGTTGGTAGGGAGGGGTTCTTTATTCTTGTTATTATATTCTTCCTTATTCCTAGTAGTTGGTTCTCTGGGTTTGTTAACCTTTTTGTCTAAGCCATTCATGTCAATAGTTTCTTCTAATACTCCTATGAGAGTGGAAAGGTCAGAGTTCATGGGCATTCTGCATCTTACGCTATGGTTAAGTTGTCCTGGACATAGGTTGAGGAGTCTTTCATTGACTTCTTCTTTATCAGCATTTGGGTAGAAGCAGTCTAGTCTTCTCTTCTTGTCAAGGCACCATTTGTGAGGTTTGTCCTTAGATCCATCAAAAAAAGAAGTTTTGAAAGTCTTCATAATTTTTCTTTTCCGAATTCTGGTACCAAATTGTTCCTTAATCAAGTCTTTCCACAAATTCCATGACAAAGATCCTACCTCTTCTCTCTTATTGATAAACCAGTCAAGGGCTAATCCTTCAAACAGTCTAGGTAGTCTTACTACAGCTATGTTATCAGGAAGTTCATAAGAGGCCAGAGTATATTCAATAAACTTAATAAAACTGACATGAATATATTCTCCTTCTCCTGAGAATTCAGGCCACTCAGTGATAGGGGGAAGTAATTTCAATGCTTTTTCTACTTCAGGAGTGGGACTAGGCCTGAAAGATTCATGCCTGGTTGGTCTTGGTCTAAAAGGTAATTGGGGAGTACTGTGGTACCTGGAAGGTCTGATTTCATCGGAGTCTGCAATGGGTTGAGTTAAGTTTACCTTTAGATCTCTGAGATCATTCTTAATCATACCTAATTCCAGGTCAAGTTTGTTACTTAATGAATCAATTTTATTAATAATATGAGTAGGTGAAGTGTGGTCTGTCTTATTAATACCTTCTTTGATTTGTTCAATAGATAGAAGAATTTCTTCATGGATAGCTGAAGTATTGTTTTCTAGGTACTTCATTAAATCTCCCTTACTCAAGCTGATGCTGTCTCTTATTTGTTTTACTTCTAACTCATTGATTTTGACCAAGTTGGATTGGGATTGCATGACTTTACCAAAATTGGTATTTACTTTATCCAATTGCTCATATACTTTGTCAAAACATTTGCTAATGATATCAAAGTTATGAGAAACATTTATGGAAAACAAGTTGAAAGTTTCTACATCTAATTGTGGTACACTTTCTTCCATTTTCTTGCCAAAGATATTATATTGTCCCACTCTTTGGGATTCTTTAATCTCTGATGGGCTAGAGATCTCTTCTTCCTGTTGTTGTTTTTTCCTCTCAAGTAAGCTAATTGGTCCCAAGGATTCCAATTCTGCACGTAGCCTTCTACTTCTCTCTTGGGAATCAATTTTTGGAGGGTTATTTGAGTCTTCTTTGCCAAAGATATGGCTTTTCTCATACCTTGCTGGTCTTCCTGGGTCTGAGCCTGTTTGAACAGTTCCCAATGACCCATGTTTTCTTTCACCAATACCTTTATTTTGTCCTCCTTGGAGGAGTCCGGCTGGGGTGGCATAGGCAGAACAATATCCTCCTGGGATATCACGTTGGACAAGGGATGGCTCTCCAACGGTGAGTTGGTCAAGTCGGCGGCCGCGGTCATTGTCATTGTTGCTTGGATCGGAGCAATCACTGGCTTGATCCGCATTGCGTTTGCCACTGGCATCCTTGCGCGCGCGGGTTCCTCCGGGCAAAGATCCATATGACGGGGCGCGGGTGTTGCGTCTGTTTTGATGCATGTTACAAATTATGTAAGTCTTTGTCAAAACTTTGTAAAAAAATCAAAAAAATAATTTTTTTCAAGTAGTTTTGGTTTTTATATTTTTTTTAAAAAAAATATATGACTTACTTATATGAAGGTTTAAAGGTACTAAGTCCTTGTTGGGGTCAGGACCGTCCTTGGAGGGTATTCCAACGGTATCTGAGTGGGTTCCAATCAAATCTTGGGACAAATCCAAGGGTCCACAGTGAGGGACGTCCTCTAAGAGGTCTTGGTCAATAAGATCACCAAAAACAAAGTCCACTAGAAAGGATAAAATAAAAAAATATAAGTCATATATTTATTTATTTTTATAATAATTTTTTTATAATTTTTGAGTTTTTTATGATTTTTTTATAAAAAAAAGGAGATTAAAGCTCACTTTTATAATTTGGATACCGTCTCTTAAAAGCAGAAAGCTTTCTTTGGTAGATTTTCCACTCTTTGTGCTGTCTTAACAAGGAGTTAAAATTAATAATTCTTTCTAACTCTTGTTCCTTTTCTTTCAAGATTTGTTGTCTATAATAAAGAAGTCTCTCTTGTTCTTGTTCAGGAGTTATAAAAACAGGCACAAATTTATGTAATTTTTCTTCTTTTTTCTGTTTAAGAAGATTCAAATAATAATTGATCAATTCTCCGTTGGTTTTTAAATCCACTGAATAAATCAAAAGATAAAGAAAAAAAATAATAAGTATTTCTACTTATATTTATATAATTTTTTTAAATACAAATAACTGGTCCAGGAGATAATTAATTAAACAATTAATTATTAAGGATATTTCCCGGCCAGACCCCCAGTTGTCAGCTCTCTGATACCAGGAACCTTGCAGTCCTTTAGCTACAGAGAGTGATAAAAGAATTTGGAGCAATAATATTCCAAAGAATAAACACTTTACAGCTCCAATAATAACATGGTAAGAGCAAGTGCAAGGTTTAATTGGTTTGGTTATAAATATTTTAAATATAATATAAAAATAGGGGCCACAGTAATATACTACTGGGGGTCTTTACAGACTTGGCAACCTCTCCTCAAGGGGCCTCCTTAGGCAGTTTATAACCTTGGAATGAAGATGGGTGCCTTCTAAGGCCTTATCCACTAATTTGGGCGGGCAAAACAGCACACAAACCCAGAGCAGGAAGGGAACAACTTACTTGGGAAGTAATCCACATAAATCCTGCAAAGATTCAGGTAAGAAGCTTCAGAACAGATGGGGTTGGTGGCTGGTTCAAACTTCTGGTTGTTGATAGTTATTTAGAAAATAATAATAATAATACTTCAGACTAGATCATAAATCACTTGCTTTCTTCTTGATAATCACTTGACTAACAATGAAACAATGTCTGATTGATAATAATAATATTTCTGATAACTGATAACTGATTGGAACAAAAGGGCAAAAAGAGCCTGTTTAAATATTCCTTTTTGGGTGCTTGAGGGCCTCTAGAAGGGGTATTAGCCATGGCCTGAGGCTAGGGGGGCAGTCAGGGCACTATTGACACGTCCTAAAAGTGCCGTTAGCCTGCTTGCCTTAGATCTGTCAAGGAAAAGCTCCTTTTTAGCTGAAGGATCTGTTAATCAATAGATTAGTCATTTTGCTGATCACTGATCCTCAATTTGTACTGTAAGTACTGGTCCAAAGTGAGCAGAAGTGTATCTTTATTAATTCTCCATCCTCTGTGTATCCTGTATTTAATTTTTAATAATTTTTACAACCACTCCTTGTGTAGTTTTGTGGTCTTTGAAGATTCTGATCAGCTCATGACGTGGTGATCTGGATCTTTATTTAATTAGTAAAAAATACTAAAAATTATTTAATAAGTAATTTTAATTGAGTTTTAAGGTTTTTAAACTAAGATCTATGCTTGTGTGGTAGCTTTACATATGTAGTGTAGATCCTACTATGTTTTAGCTCCTCTGAGCGGTACCTGGCTGTCAGACTGATCACTGCAGGCTAGGCGCGGGGATCAGTCCATTCAGATGCGCGCGGGGGACTGATCTGATGCGTGCATGACTAGGTCACGGGATTACTTGCACGCGGGAAGGATCAACTGCGCGTGGGAGTTTGGTTGCGCGGGAGTTCAGCGCTGTAGGGACGCGGGGCTGCGTGGGGGAGTTTGGGGGCACGGGAGTCCAGCGCTGTAGGGATGCGTGGCTGCGTGCGGGAATTGTGACAGAACACAATTCCCCTTGTAACTCCTAAACTACACACAACACCTGGATTTTGACTGAAATTTAGGTGTGAAACCTATACATGACATATCAGGTGAAATATTAAAATGGCCAAGAGGTGCCATATTGGTGCCGTGGTCATTTACTATTTTCTTTTAAATTAATTAAAAAATGTAAGGAGTAAGAACTCAAGGGTGGGTCAGTGAGTGACCCTACCTTATTTTGGGTGGGGAATCCATTTCTGCATCAATATTTATGGATTTCCTACTCCTTCATTTTATAATAATTTTATTTATTTATTTATTTTTTGTTCTTTGTCAGGTTGCTCTGTGCTAAGTAGCAGGCTGACAGGTGGGATCTTTTCTCATCCCTTCACCTCTCTTGCCTCCGTTGTGGTGACCAAATCTGGACACCCTGGACCAGATGCGGAAAATTCAGAATTTTTTTTAAGATGCTTTTATTTAGGTGTCATTCAAAAAAAAACGGAATTTTTTTTGTTATTAGTATCACTCCTCCAATTTCCTCAACCTGCCAAGAATTCCTCTAATACAGTGGTCTAGGAAAGGCCTCTCTTGGTCTCATCACCTAGGCATTGCGTTTGATTCCTTCTCTGTTTGTTCCCCCCTTCCTTTTGGCCAAACGCGCGGGCTGGGCCCGCTTGGGGCGAGATATTCCCACCGTCCAATCCATTGTCCTCATTGCCATCCTCATCCTCATCATCCTCATTTCCATCCTCATCCTCATCATCCTCATCGCCATCCTCATCCTCATCATCCCTCCATGTTTGGTCAATCAAACCCCCCCAGACTAGGCAACCACTTCCCAGTCTCAATTTTGCTTATTGGGATCTCACCAATGCATTCACCAATAAACCCAATAGCTCCCATTCTTCCATCTCCGGTCTTCCTCATGCTTGCGGTAGTACTCCCATCTCCGCACTCAGCTCCTGTTGTTTGACTCCTTCCAATCCATTCTCCATCAATAGCCCCCAATTGAGGAGGATGCTACCCAACATGTCAGCCTTGATTGATTTTCTAGACAATGATCAACCCAACCCCCTCTTGAGTCAGGCCCCTCATTCAAATCCCACTGGCTCCCAAACCGACACCAATCCCTCACCATTTGCACCCCCCTCCATCTTTGGGTGGGGGTGGAAAAGTGTTGTCTACCGCCCCCAGACATCCGGGGCGGTCTGGTTCACTTTTGTCCCACCCCTTCCGCTTGTGGGTGAGGGGTGGGTTATCCCGGTGTTTCTGCGCGCGCCTGTCTGCGGAAGGAAGCAAGAGAGGTGAAGGGATGAGAAAAGATCCCACCCCAGTCAGGGATGCCGGATTTCCACTGGACCGCGTGATCTATTTTTCTGATAATCTGAAATCAAAAAAAAAAAATTCTGCTCTATTTGTAGAATCACTTGTACATAGTCTAACAGGGCCTCCTGCCCATATAAGAAGGGGCTTTCCCCTACCTTTTGGCATGGCAGGGGGGAATCCTATGGTATCTCACCCAAGAATTATCATCACTATCATCTTGAAATAAATCATCTGTGGGGTCCCATTCCCCTTTATCTGAAACTGAATTCTGGGTATATCCATGATTGCCCTTGATCCTTGAGCCTCCATACTCAAACCCTGATCCTTGATCTTTATCACCAACCAATAGCCTTGCTGGTTGAAGGAGAATTTGACTGATTGAATTCTTGAGTGTGTTACACCACTCCTGATCCCTTTATCCAACCATACTGGTCCTGATCATCCTTTGATTATCTTTCCAGAACCGGTCACGTTTGACTGAAGAGGTTTTATTAAGCTTAAAACCTGGAGTTTTAAACCTCCCTTTATTTATTTTTGAATTTGAATTCCGCCACGCTACTCTTGAGTCCCTTGAGAAGTGTAGGGTTATTCTTGTTTGAATCAGTTATTGTTTTGCTTCTAGAGCTTCATCAAACAATTAGCTTTGTCTTGTGCAGCCACCCACAGTTATCTGGTACCCTTAAAGCGCTTGATTGTGGAGAGTTGGGCAGGTTCATTGAGAACCTGGAGGGTGTTTGGGATTGAGTTAATCTTTCCTAAGCTCCTGCTGACAACCAGAGCTATTTGCTTGTTGGCGTTGTAGGACTCCAAACGGTGCTAAGCCGTGGAAGTTCTGTGGAGGGGAAAGGTGCTGTTTAGGCTGCCCTCCTAGGAGTTACAATAATATTTTAATGTAACCGGAATCAAGGTCCAGAACCTTATGGATGAGAAATCAAACTAAGAGAAGAGGATAAGAGTTGTCGGTAGCGATGGAAACAACACTATCTGAGACAAGATGGTGCAGGGAAAGACTTGAACAAATAAGTCAAGGTTTGTTCACAGTTCAATAGAACAAGGCAGTTGCAAGTAAAAACGCCCACAAGCTAATAACTCTGGTCGTCAGCAGCTGATTAGGAAAGATCAACTCAATCCCAACCAACCTCCAGGTTCTCAATGAACCTGCCCAACTCTCCGCAATCAAGCGCTTGAAGGGTACCAGATAACTGTGGGAGGCTGAACAAAACAAAAGCAATTTGTTTATGAAGCTCTAGAAGCAAATCAATAACGAATTTGAGCAAGAATATCCCAACACTTCTCAAGGAACTCAAGAATAGCGTGGCGAAATTCAACCTCAAAGAAGAAGGGAGGTATAACACTCCAGGTTTTAAGCTTAATAAAACCTCTTCAATCAAACGTGATTGGCTCCAGAAAGATGATCAAGGAGAGATCAAGACCAGTATGGTCGGAAAAAGGGATCAGAGTGGTATAACACACTCAAGAATTCAGGCAGACAGGAATTCTTCTTCAACCAGCAAGGCTATTGGTTGGTGATAAGGATCAAGGTCACAAAGGACTGAGTTTGAGTATGGAGGCTCAAAGGATCAAGGGGCAATCATAGATATACCCGGATAATTTGCTCAGATAAGTGGGGAAGGATGCCCACGGATAAATTGTTTATGATGATAGAATGATGGGATTCACTGATGCTCCAATGCTGGGATGCCCCAATGATGGAATGCTGGGATGCCTGGATCAAAAGGCAGGGGAGAGCCCCTCCTTATATGGGCAGGAGGCCCTGTTAGACTATATACAACGGATTCTACAAATAGAGCGGAAAAGGGAAGGCAACCATGTGGTCACTCGCGTTGGTCAAGGATCTGCCAAATGCTTGCGGGTGCGGTCGGGATGGATTCAGTAGATCATGAATGAGCGCCGCGCAATGGTAGCAATGAGGAGATTGGGAGTCGCAACAAAAAAGATGAAGAAACGCAACAACAAAGATGAGGACGTTCTATAACAACGGCGGAGATGATAAGCAACACGGATAAAGGACGCGCGACGCGCGCGGATGAAAGGACGCGCGACGCGCGCGCATGAAAGGAGCGCGGCGCGGTGCGGCGCGCAACGCGGATAATGGAAGCGCAGCGCGGTGCGCGCGCGGATAATGGAAGCGCAGCGCGCGCGCGGGTAAATAATGGTTTGGATGAGTCTGAGGATAAGTTGTTCGGCTGGGCGGTACGTTTGCGCAACAGTTTATGGATTGAGGTCTTAAGGCAGCCAGGGTGTCCAGGATGGGGCACCACATCTCTCCCCAACTTACAGACTGTCCCTAGTCTGCTCCCGAGTTTGATGCCGTCAAAAGAAAAGAAAGGAAAGACAGATGATTGAAACCAAAGAATGGCCATTTTGATCTTGAGAGTGGTTGAAGAGTTGAGGAAAATATCTTGATTCTTCCAAATGAACCCTAGAAGCGGCAGGAATAGAACAAGGAGGGCGTCCCAGGTGCTCACATATGTGGCATACAGTAGAGTTTTACAACAAAAACGCAGCAAATGACCCTGGTGGTGCACAATTGGGAGGACTTACTTCTGAGATAAGTTGCCCCCACAACAATGGAACTTCTTGACTTGATCAGCAGAGAACCTTCTGGCCAACCGAGTACCATCCAGCTCCTCCAAAACATAAGATCCACCTCTAACTTGATGAACCACTCAATAAGGGCCATTCCAACGATTAGAGAAAAGCTTGCCCCACTGGGTTTCCAAAGATTGATTATAAGCTAAAACTAGGTCACCAGGGTTCAAGGGCTCCCTGATTTGATTATAGTGCTTGTCCTCCCAATACTGGACGGATTTTGCTCTGGCCTCCATCATTGTTTGATAAGCTTCATCACAAACGTCTTCACTTTGCTCCAGTTGCTTGGATCTAGCAACTAACAGATCAGTGGTTGAGGACACCTCTTCCCAAGAGATACCCAAGAAAGATTCCATTTCCAGATCCAAAGGAAGGACTGCTCTTTGACCAAAGATGATTTCATAAGGTGAGTAGCCAGTAGTCCTTTTGGTTGAGATTCGATCAGAAAAGAGAACAAGAGGAAGGAATTTGCAACAATTCTTGCCACTTTCACCAGCCAGTTTAACAAGTGCAGCCTTCAAAGGGGCATGGCCTTGTTCCACCATGCCTTGGCCTTCAGGATAATAAGGAGTAGTAACTCTATGTTGTCCAGGAAGGGACCGGATCATTTCAGCAAGCTTGCCCCCAAATTCAGAGCCACCATCAGTAGAGTAAGATCAAGCCAGGCCATAACGCATTGTCCAGGTCTCGTAGAGGAAAGCTGCCACTGATTCAGAGCTAAGGTTCTTAAGAAATTTCACTTCAACCCATCCGGAAAAATCATCCCTAGCCACAATGAGGTACTTAGCACCACCTGCCTTAATATGAACCACATCCATAGCAATCCTTCCAAAGACAGTGGACTCCCCAGTAGGATAACGAATTTCGGCTGGGCGCCTAAGATCACGTTTTTGGCAAACTTCACAACTCTTGCACCATTGGGAGACGGATTTCTTCAAAGATGGCCACCAGAATCGTTTGGATAATTGTCGATAAGTTTCAGTTTCCCCACGATGACCAAGGCCTTCATGGAGACTTTCAAGGATAGAATCTTGTTTAGAGGGAATAGTAACAACAATAAGAGCACAAGGATTGCCCCTCTTCATAAGTCTAGAGCCTTGAACAAAAAAATTAGAAGACTTTTGTTTAAGAGATAAAAAATCCTTAGCAGAGAGATCAGGAGGTTTTTGAAGAGTTGAAAGGTACTGCTCTAATTTAAACCAGAAGCCTTGTTGAAAGCCAGAATAATTTTGTGAAGAAAAAGAGAAAATAGGTCGAATTAAAGGTTCCTCTTCATTGAAATTGGTTCCAACATCAGATTTGTTGTCCCCAAGAGGTCGTCGAGATAAACCGTCAGGCATGGTGAAAGATTTTCCAGGCCTGTGAACAATATCAAAAGAGAAAAGCTGGATAAAGGCCACCCAACGAGTCATAGGAGCATTGGGAAGACTGGGAGCGTTGATCATTTCAATGATGGATCAAGCATCAACTTGCAATTCGAAATGTTGGCCCCAGAGAACGGTTTGAAGTTTCTTCATCATTTGAGCCACACCACAGAGTTCCAGTTTGGGCTGGGAGTATCTAGATTCTACATCTGAAAACAACAAAGATTCATAAAGAGCAGGACGGTCCCAACCATTTTCATCTTCCTGAGTAAGGACGGCCCCAACAGATTGATAACTAGAATCAACAGCCAGCTTGATCTTGCCAGCTCCAGGTCCATAAGAGATCTTTTTCAAAACTATGTCTTTACCAACTATCCTTTTGAGTAGCTGGAAAGCACATTCACAATCTTGGGTCCAAATCCATTCAGCATCTTTTCTGGTTAGACAACGCAAGGGTGCACAGATTTTGGATAAAGATGGGATGAAGATTCTGACATAGGTGACAACACCTAGAAAGCCCCTAACTTCAGTTTGATTGATTGGGGTAGGCCAAGAGATGATCTTGTTGACTTTGGCTGGTGCCATCCTTCTTCCTTCCTTGCAGACCACATGACCAACAATTTCCAGAGCAGGGACACAAGCCGCCAGTTTGGATCCAGAGACAGTAAGGCCAGATTCCTCAATTTGAAACAGAATCCTCTCCAAGGTAGTAGCATATTCCCAGATAAAACGACGAATTCCTGAATGCCAAGGTAAGAGCTCATTATCATAGTCAGATACTGGACCTTTAATTCCGCCATCGTCAATAAAGATACCAGCATGATCAGGGATTTCATCCTGGAGGATCCACATCATCTGAGCCTGATAGACTGCAACCGAGTTGGTGGCTCCTTGAGGCAATCAAGTAAGTTGAAATCGACCAAGAGGAGTGTCAAAAGTAGTGAGAGGACGAGAAATAGGATGTAAGGATCGTTTGTCATAGCCACCCATAATATACCCTAGACCATAGCAAGCTCTTCCCGCAAAGGATTCAACAAATTCTTCAGTAGCAGGAGGGATACCAGAGTCTTTAATAGTAACTTTATTAAGAGGTTTAAGATCGTGAACTATTCTAAGTTTACCATTACTCTTGAGGACACAGAAGACGGGGCTGGAGTAACTAGAAGTTGACTGTTCATACAGGCCAGTTCAAACTTGTTCCCGGACCAACTTGACGAATTCGTCAACTTTAGCAGCAGGGATAGGGATCTTTTTCTTTTGCCAAGGATCATGTTCAACTACAGGGATGATATAAGGGAGGCCATAGGATTCCCGCAAGAGACCTCTCTCTTCTTCACAGAAAGCAATAGATTTTTCTCTTAGAGATAAGACATTTTTAATTAAATTTAACTCATCAGGAAGAAGCCATCCATCTGGACCAAAGTTGACCACCTTCAGACGTTCTTCAGTGACCCGTCCATTAGGCACAAAGGGACCAGTAAGAGATTGAGGAAGACCACAGTAAGGATCGCAAGATAGAGGAGGACGCTGTGGAAACTTTAGAGAGCAACCCCCCCGAAGTCGTCCTCGAGTTCCGGAAGTTATTGATCAAAGCGTCTGTAAGGAGATTGGATGCAGCCGTTCAAGAGAAAAGGAGAGAAGAGGAGAGGGATTCTGTTTTCCTAAGTCCGCTCCCCGCCTCCTGATGATACAATGATACGATAATCCAATGATACGATTGTCCCATCCACAACCTGGAGTTGAGGGGAAGGGTATTTGAGCCCTCCCCCTCAACCCTAACCTAAGTACAAGCACAAAGACAGACTGGCAACCATGAAGAAGGAACCCTAGACCCAGAACCCTGACCCATCCACCAACCCATACCCTATCCGTGTCCTATTCCACTTGCTTGCCTGCCATTACACGCATCTGGTTCGTCCCCGCGGCGCGGCCCTCCGCCGCGCGCTTCTCGAAGTTCACCGCGATTGCCCGTATCCGCCCGACGCGCCGTCGTGAATTTCCCGTCCCGTGGCCGGCCCGCGCTTGCGCGCGGCTGTCCATGGGTATAGCCCCGCGATTGCTCCGTCCTTTCCTTCCCTAACTAACCCCCCGAGAACCTGATCGGCCCGGCTCCATCCCTGGGTTGGACATCCAAGCGGGTCGCGGCCCGCCTCCCTTAGTCAGGCCCGGCCCGCAGTCGCGTGCTCAATCCCGCCGCGTCCACTGCTGAGCCCGCAGCGGCCGCTGCTGAGAACGCGCGCACCCCAACTGCTGAGCCCCAACCTACCAGATGCTGAGCGCGCAGGCCGCAACGCAGTTCCCGATCCGAGGCTATATATTGACACCACAACGCATAAGGGGAGGATTGAGGTTGAGAGGCATAGGGTGGTTGACTGGTTGGATCTTTTTAGCAACTGGTTTATACTTAGTGGCAAAAGAGAGAATTTCTTGTTTCCTCCAAGAGTTGACCAGAGAGACTTGATTACAAAAGCTGAGTCCAAGTTCCAACATCTTCCAAGTCCAATGTTCTGCAATATCCTTGAAGGGTGCCTTTTCCATAAAAGGAGAACCAGGAGATAATACGTTGCTCACATGTGTGGCACAAGGTAGGGTTTCGAAAATGACGGTAAAAGATTGCCCTGGCAGTGCATGCAATTGGGAGGACTTACTTGTACCCCAAATTGCCTCCACTGCAGCCCATATTCCTTCATACCAAAATCACCAAAAACGGAATTGCAATTTGGATCTAGTTTAGACTCATTGCGGAGATTCAAACCGGAACTGAGAGAAGATTGATCAGACTTAAAAGTAGAAGGAAAAGGAGACACAACAGATCCAGAGAGAGAAGGAAATGGAGGAGAAATATTTTTGGATTTTTCTATTTTGATATGTTTTTGTTTTTTAATATTCTTGAGCTCAGAAGAGAATGATGAAAGGAATGAAAAATAAGCCTGAGGGATGGGAGTTGACCCTTGAGTTGCAGTCTGAGGCTGAAAAGAACTACAATCATTGGTAGGATCAACTATTCCCCTAAAAAATGAGAGGAACTAGAGTTATCCTTCTGCTTCCCCTTAAAAGATGATTTGGGAGAATGACCAGGAAAATCTCTTTCCCAGCGACCAGAATCCAAAGAGCAAAGAGGAACTTCAATTTTTCTGCCATCAGCATCAGGGAGAAGAATTCTCTCCCCAACTTGATCAGAAAACATCAGGGTTGCACCAAAGTCCATTAAGAAGGGTTGACCCAAGATCATAGGACTGTCCAAACGAGTAATCCAAAAATGGCAGGTTCCAACGATATTTCGACCAATCCTGACCGGTACATCTTCAGCAATACCAACCAGTTCACAAGCTTGATTTCCTATCCCATATACTGCAGAGTTGAAGCTGACCCTAGGACTAAGTTTGAGCTTGCAGGCCATAGCATCCGAGATTAAGTTAAGCTGAGATCCAGAATCCACAAGAGGAGAAACAGTTGTAGCTGAGTCACCAAGATAACAAGGAAGAAAGCCAAGGGGACAGGAATAAAGATTGGATTCTATAGAAGGACTGGTTCCACCAGAGTCCTCCATTAAAGTGCCAGAGGAGACTTTGAGTTCTTCAGGGCCAATTTCCACACGTCGAAGAGAGACCCATTTCTTCATTCCTTCAGCAACAGATGGAGAAATCAATAGGAGTTCAGCCACAGATAGATCAGGAATTTTGAGATCAGAAATTTCCTTTAATACTCCCTCCACAGCATTGGGGTGATCCTTGGAGATGCCTCTTTCAAATCAAACTTTGGGCTGGGTGGGGGGAGGAAGTTCAGGTGACGCAGAATCTAAGATAGGATTAGAAGGTTGAGGTGAGGGAGAAGGATCAGGGTGATCTGGGAACCTTTCCATGAGTGGTTCCTTTTCCACCTCCATGTCTTCTACATCAGAGGAAGGAGGCTCAAGTGTTGATCGACGTTTAACGGGTTTTCAAAGGATTGAAGTTGGCAAGGAAGGAGCCTTATGAGGTTTAGGTTCCTCATGTCGTTTCCTGGCTGGATCAGATTGATAAGTAGTCCCAGGAAGACTAGAGGAAGAAATAGCTGGAGGATACCAAGGTTGGAGGGTACCACAGGATGATCAAAATTCAAAGGAAGCAAGAGATGCTTTCACAGGAGGTGATGGCTGGTAAGAGGCCACCACATGTCGGATAGGACGAGACGAGTCAAAAGGGATTTGGG
Source organism: Puccinia polysora (assembly GCA_025617555.3). NCBI lineage: Eukaryota > Fungi > Basidiomycota > Pucciniomycetes > Pucciniales > Pucciniaceae > Puccinia > Puccinia polysora. The sequence continues at coordinate 27,326,156 of CM062613.1, read as the reverse complement.
CACCATTAGGGAGGAAGTAATTGTTTCCCCTCTGCTCTACCAACTTTTCCTTTAAGTCCTTCTGAAGTTCTTGACATCGTCCGGTTCCATGGCCTTCCCTATGACAGTAGTAACAGACCAGAGTTGATTTGGGGACAGAAGAAGGAGTTTTAGGAGTAGCTAGCGAAGAAATCTTTTGATCTATTTTGTTCTCAAAGGCTCTAAGTAACTTGGTGATTTCATCTATAGTAGTAGGTTCTTGATTGGAATTAGGATCTGCTTTAGGCCTACGATCTGCCTCCATTTTAATCATAATATCGTTCGACTCTTTAAAAGAAGGAGCATGGACTGTTTCAGTAGTTCTAGGCTTTTCAAAGGTAAGAGCAGTTTGACCTTTCATGACTTTATCCACAGTACTCCTAAGGGTAAGAAAAACAGGGAGCTTGAATCGATTATCCCTGGTAGTAATCATGGATCCAGATTTGACCAGTTCTTCTTTAATCCTTTCCTGCACAGCCGACAAAAAAGATTGGAAGAACTTTACTCGAATTTTGTCGACTGTGTCAATGTGATTGTTTTGGATAAGATAGTTTTGAATGGGATCCCAAGACTTTCTAAAAATCTGATAGTCAGAGGCTGAAGAAATACCACCATTGGAGATCCACTGAGAAACCAGAGCATCCAAATCCTGCAGAGTAAACCTAGCCACATCTATTTTACCCCAGTATGCCAACATAGCCTCCCTGAGAAGCGTCCAGTTGTGGGATTCAAATCCCTTGAAAGACTCGATTACCTCCATAACTTCATCAGAGGAGATAAAGAATCGCAACTGATAAGCCATATCGAATTCACTAGCTCCATCTACTTCAGCAGCCATTTCGTAGGAGTCCAAGAATCGCTTGACATTTGTACCGTTGAAGCCTAAGTTCTTGTTCTGGGGTTTGATCTTTACCATCTTAGGTCAAACAGAGGTGGTTGGAGTAGCGGGAGATGCCATATCGAATAACAGAGTTCCTAGGGGATCCAAAGAGCAGATTTCCAAAGTGGCTCACAAGTGTGGCAAGAGTAGGGTTTCGCCAAAAACGACAAGTATCTTGCCCAAGCGGTGCACAAATTGGGAGGACTTACTTCTAGACCAAGTTGCCTCCACGGATCGGAAAAAAGAAGAAACAGAAAAAGAAAGAGAAATTGGATAGGTTTTCGGAGTTGATTCTTGAGGTTGGGACTGTAAATCCCAAGGTTGCTGGTTTGATCCCGGCCCGGGGGACCAAATGTAGGACTCCAAACGGTGCTAAGCCGTGGCAGTTCTGTGGAGGGGAAAGGTGCTGTTTAGGCTGCCCTCCTAGGAGTTACAATAATATTTTAATGTAACCGGAATCAAGGTCCAGAACCTTATGGATGAGAAATCAAACTAAGAGAAGAGGATAAGAGTTGTCGGTAGCAATGGAAACAACACTATCTGAGACAAGATGGTGCAGAGAAAGACTTGAACAAATAAGTCAAGGTTTGTTCAGAGTTCAATAGAACAAGGCAGTTGCAAGTAACAACGCCCACAAGCTAATAACTCTGGTCGTCAGCAGCTGATTAGGAAATATCAACTCAATCCCAACCAACCTCCAGGTTCTCAATGAACCTGCCCAACTCTCCGCAATCAAGCGCTTGAAGGGTACCAGATAACTGTGGGAGGCTGAAAAAAACAAAAGCAATTTGTTTATGAAGCTCTAGAAGCAAATCAATAACGAATTTGAGCAAGAATATCCCAACACTTCTCAAGGAACTCAAGAATAGCGTGGCAAAATTCAACCTCAAAAAAGAAGGGAGGTATAACACTCCAGGTTTTAAGCTTAATAAAACCTCTTCAATCAAACGTGATTGGCTCCAGAAAGATGATCAAGGAGAGATCAAGACCAGTATGGTCGGAAAAAGGGATCAGAGTGGTATAACACACTCAAGAATTCAGGCAGACAGGAATTCTTCTTCAACCAGCAAGGCTATTGGTTGGTGATAAGGATCAAGGTCACAAAGGACTGAGTTTGAGTATGGAGGCTCAAAGGATCAAGGGGCAATCATAGATATACCCGGATAATTTGCTCAGATAAGTGGGGAAGGATGCCCACGGATAAATTTTTTATGATGATAGAATGATGGGATTCACTGATGCTCCGATGCTGGGATGCCCCAATGATGGAATGCTGGGATGCCTGGATCAAAAGGCAGGGGAGAGCCCCTCCTTATATGGGCAGGAGGCCCTGTTAGACTATATACAACGGATTCTACAAATAGAGCGGAAAAGGGAAGGCAACCATGTGGTCACTCGCGTTGGTCAAGGATCTGCCAAATGCTTGCGGGTGCGGTCGGGATGGATTCAGTAGATCATGAATGAGCGCCGCGCAATGGTAGCAATGAGGAGATTGGGAGTCGCAACGACAAAGATGAAGAAACGCAACAACAAAGATGAGGACGTTCTATAACAACGGCGGAGATGATAAGCAACACGGATAAAGGACGCGCGACGCGCGCGGATGAAAGGAGCGCGGCGCGGCGCGGCGCGCGACGCGGATAATGGAAGCGCAGCGCCCGTGGCGCGGCGCCCGCGCGGATAATGGAAGCGCAGCGCGCGCGGCGCGGCGCGCGCGCGGGTAAATAATGGTTTGGATGAATCTGAGGATAAGTTGTTCGGCCGGGCGGTACGTTTGCGCAACAGTTTATGGATTGAGGTCTCAAGGCAGCCAGGGTGTCCAGGATGGGGCACCACAGCGTTGTACTTAAAATTGCCTTGTCTTGTTGAACTCTGAACAATTCCTGACTCCTTCTATTCAAGTTTTCCCTGGCATCATCTTGCCTCAGATAGTGTTGTTTCCCAGCTACCAACCACTATAATCTTTATCCTTTACTCAATGGTCCATCATTTGCCAGGTTCTGGACTTTGATCTTGGTTCCATTTAAATATTTTTGTAACCCTCAGGAGGGCAGCCTAAAAAGCACCTTCCCCTACACAGAACTGCCACGGCCTAGCACCATTTGGAGTCTGAAAGTGGGTCCCCCGGGCCAGGATCAAACCAGCAACCTTGGGATTTATAGTCCCAAGAACAATCATCAACTTTGAGATCCAATCTCTTTCTTTCTTTCTTTTTTTTCCCATCATCTAGATCTGTGGAGGAAACTTATTCTAGAAGTAATTCCTCCCAATTGTGCACCACCTGGGAAAGATACTTGTTGTTTTTCAAGAAACTCTACTCTTGCCACATTTGTGAGCCACTTTGGAAATCTGCTCATTGGATCTTTTAGGAAACTTTGTCAAAATGGAATCTACCAGTGACTCTTCTACTTGTCCTAAGATGGTTAAGATCAAGCCCCAGAACAAGAACATAGGATTCAATGGGAAAAATGTGGAACGCTTCTTGGACTTGTACAAGATGGCTGCTTTGGTGGACGGGGCTAGAAAATTTGCTATGGCCTACCAGGTACAATTTTTTATCTCCTCTGATGAAGTTATGGAAATCATTAAGTTGTTTGAAGGTTTCCCACGGCATAACTGGGCCCTGCTGCGGGAAGCAATGTTTGCCAATTGGGGAAAGATAGATGTAGCACGATTTACTTTGCAGAATCTAGATAACCTTGTCTTGCAGTGGATCTCCAATGGTGGTGTGGCTTCAGCTTCTGATTATCAGTGCTTTAGGAAATCTTGGGATCCCATCCAATCCTACCTTGTCAGAAACAATCACATTGACACAGTGGACAAAATTTGAGTCCAATCTTTCCAATCTTTTTCTCCTGGAGTGCAGGAAAGGATCAAGGACAAACTGGTTGAGTCTGGATCCATGATCACTACCAGGGATAATGAATTCAAGCTCCCTGTTTTCCTTATCCTTAGGGGAGTGGTAGATCAAGTTATGAAAGGTCAAACAGCCCTCACTTTTGAAAAATCTAAAACCACTGAACCAGTCCATGCTCCCTCTTTCAAAGAATCAAACAAGATTATGAATAAAATGGAATCTGATCACAGGCCCAAGAACCCTCAGCCTAACCAAGAAACTGCTACAATGGACAAGATCTCTAAACTTCTCAAAGCGTTTTAGAACAAAATGGATCAAAAGATTTCCTCTCTTTTTGTTCCTAAACCTTCTAGTGCTGTTCCTAAAAATACTCTAGTCTGCTATTATTGCCACAGGGAAGGCCATGGAACTGGTTGATGTCTCAAACTCCAGAAGGGCAAAGACAAGAAATTGGTAGATCAAAAAGGGAATAACTTTTTCCTTCCTAATGGTTCCCTAATCCCCTTTGATTCGTTATGCCCCATTTGTCATTTGGTGGCCTCTTACCAGCCACCCCCTGCTATGAAGGCATCCTTGGCTTCTTTGGATTTCCAATCTTCTTGTGGTACTCTTCAACCCTGGTATCCTCCAGCTATTTCCTCCTCCTCTCTGGTTGGTACTTACCAATCCAATCCAGCTAGGAAGAGATATGAGGATCCCAAACCTCATAAAGCTCCTCCCTTGCCAACCTTGATCCTCCAAAAACCACCCAAACAATGATCCTCACCTGAGCCCTCTTCTGATGTAGAATACATGGAGGTGGAAAAAGGACCACTCATGGAAAGGTCTCAAGATCACCCTGATCCTCATCCCTCATCTATTAAACCTCCTCAATCCCTTGATCCTGTTCCTGCTTCACCCAATCTTCCTCCCTCCACCCAGCTCAAAGTTTGGTTTGAGAGATAAATTTCCAAAGATCACCCCAATGCTGTGGAAGTAGTATTAAAGAAAATTTCTGATCTTAAAATTCCTGATCTATCTGTGGCTGAACTCCTGTCAATCTCTCCATCTATTACTGAAGGAATGAAGAAATGGGTTTCTCATTGAGGTATGGAAATTGGTCCTGAAGAACTCATGGTATCCTCTGGAAATTTGATGAAGGATTCTGGTGGAACAGACCCCTCTCCTGGGTCTAGTCTTTACTCTTGTCCTCTTGGTTTTCTTCCCTGCTATCTTGGTGAATCAGCAAAAACGGTCTCACTCCTTGTTGACTCTGGCTCTCAGCTCAACTTGATCTCAGATGCTATGGCCTGCAAACTTAAACTCAGCCCTAGGGTCAGCTTCACCTCTTCAGTGTATGGAATAGGAAACCAGTCTTGCAAATTGGTTGGAATCATTGAAGACGTTCCAGTCCGGATTGGCCAAAACATTGTTGGAACTTTTCATTTCTGGATCAAAATCCTGGATGGACTTATGATCTTGGGTCAACCTTTCTTAATGAATTTTGGAGAAACTCTTATGTTTTCCAATCAAGTTGGGAAGAGAATCCTCCTCCCTGATTCAGATGGTAGAAAAATTGAGGTTCCTATTTGTTCTTTGTATTCTGGTTGCTGGGAAAGAGATTTTCCTGGTCATTTTCCTAAGTCATCTCTAAAAGGAAAACAGAAGGATAATTTTAGTTTCTCTCATTTTTTATGGGAGTAGTTGATCCTACTAATAGTTTTAGTTCTTTTCAGCCTGAAACTTCAACTCAAAGGTCAACTCTCATCCCAGAGGCTTATTTCTCTTTCTTTTCAATGTTTTCTTCTGATCTCAAAAATATCAAAAATAAAAAACAAATCGAAATTGAAAAACCCAAAAATATTTCTTCTTCATCTGTTGTTTCTTCTTTTCCTTGTACTCTTATTCCTAATAAATCTTCTCTTGTTTTGTTTCAAATCTCCACAATGAGTCTAAACTAGATCCTGATCTTGATCCTATTTTTGGTGGCTTTGTTATGGAAGAATATGGGCTTCAGTGGAGGCAGATTGGGGTAGAAGGAAGTCCTCCCAATTGTGCACCACCAGGGTATCCTACTACTATCATTTTCAAAACCCTACCTTGTGCCACACATGTGAGCAGTGTATTATCTCCTGGGACTTCTTGTATGGAAAAGGCATCTTTTAAAAACATTGCAGAACATCAAACTTGGAAGGCGTTAGAACTTGGTTCAATCCTTGTAGTCAGATCTCTCTGGTCAACTCTTGGCAAAAACAAGAACAGCTCTCTTTTGCCTCCAAATATAAACCAGTCTCTAGGAAAATCCAACCAGTCAACCAACCAATGCCTCTCAATCTCAACTCTCCTCTTAGGCATCCTCCTCTATCCTGCAATCCTTACTGTGTTTTACCTTGATCTCTCACTGGTCCATTCATCCCCTCTGGTTGTGTGACTGAAGAACGTCTGGGAGTAGTCAAATTTGGACCAGATGGATGGCTTCTACCTGATGAGTTGCATTTGATCAAAAATGTCTTGGCTCTTAGAGAAAAAGCTATTGCTTTCTGTGAAGAAGAGAGAGGTCTCTTGAAAGAATCCTATGGTCTGCTTTATATCATCCCTGTAGTAGAACATGATCCCTGGCACAAGAAAAAGATCCTGATACCTGCTGCAAAAATCAACAAATTCATCAATTTGGTCTGGGAACAATTCCAAACCAGTTTAAACAAACAGTAAACTTCTAGCTATTCCAGTCCTTTTTTCTGTGTCCTTAAAAGTAATGGTAAACTTAGAATAGTTCATGATCTCCAGCCTCTAAATAAGGCTACTATTAAATACTCTGGTATTCCCCCTGCTACAGAAGGATTTGTTGAATCCTTCTCTGGGAGAGCTTGCTATGGTCTAGGCGACATTATGGGTGGCTATGAAGAATGGTCCTTACATCCAATTTCTTTCCCGCTCACTACATTCAATACTCCCCTTGGTTGTTTCCAACTTACTCAATTGCCTCAAGGTGCCACCAACTCTGTTGCAGTCTATCAGGCTCATATGGTTTGGATCCTCCAGGATGAAATCCCTGATCATGCTGGTATCTTTATTGACGATGGCAGAATTAAAGGACCAGTTTTTGATTATACCAATGAGCTCTTCCCCTGGAATTCAGGAATCTGTCAATTTATCTGGGAATATGCAACCAATTTGGAAAGGATCTTATTCCAAATCAAAGAATCTGGGCTCACTGTCTCTGGATCCAAATTGGCTTTCTGGGTGCCTGATCTGGAAATTGTTGGTCATGTGGTCTGCAAGGAAGGAAGAAGGATGGCTCCATCCAAAGTCAACAAAATCCTCTCTTGGCCTACTCCCATCAATCCAACTGAAGTCAGGGGTTTTCTAGGTGTTGTTACTTATGTTTGAATCTTTATCCCATCTCTATCCAGAATCTGTGCTCCTCTACATTGCCTGACCAGAAAATATTCTGAGTGGATCTGAACCCAAGATTGTGAACATTCTTTTCAGCTACTTAAAATGATGGTTGGAAAAGAAATTTTCTTGAAAAAGATCTCTTCTGGACTGGGAGCTGGCAGGATCAAATTGGCTGTTGATTCTAGTTATCAATCTGTTGGGGCTGTACTCACTCAGGAAGATGAAAATGGTTGGGACCGTCCTGCTCTCTATGAATCCTTTTTATTTTCAGATGTAGAAACCAGGTACTCCCAACCAAAACTGGAACTCTTTGGCGTGGCTCAAATGTTGAAGAAACTCCAAACTGTCCTCTGGGGTCAACACTTTGAGTTACAAGTTAATGCACAATCGATCATCAAAATGATCAATGACCCGGCCTCCCAAATGCTCCTATGACTCGCTGGGTGGCCTTTGTCCAACTTTTCTCTTTTGATATTCTTCATAGGCCTGGAAAGTCCTTCACCATGCCTGATGGTTTATCTCAACACCCCCTTGGAGATGAAAAATTGGATGTTGGAGTGGACTTTGATGAGGAGGAGCCTTTAATTTGTCCAGTCTTCACCTTTTCCTCCCTAGATTATTCTTGCTTCCAACAAGGTTTCTGGCTAAAATTAGAGCAGTAACTTTCCACTCTCCAAAGGCCTCCTGATCTCTCTGCTAAAGATTTTTGATCACTCAAAAGGAAGTCCTCCAATTTCTTTGTCCAAGGTACTAGGCTTATGGAAAGAGGCAATCCTTTTGCTCTTATTGTTCTCACTATCCCCTCTAAACAAGATTCAATCCTCAAAAGTCTCCATGAAGGCCTTGGGCATTGTGGGGAAACCAAAACCTATCAACATATACCCAAGCAATTCTGGTGGCCATCTTTGAAGAAGTCAGTCTCTCAATGGTGCAGGAGTTGTGAAGTATGTCAGAAACGTGATCTTAGGCACCCGGCTGAAATTCATTATCCCACTGGGGAGTCCACTGTCTTTGGAAGGATTGCTATGGATGTGGTTCACATTAAGGCTGGTGGAGCTAAGTAACTCATTGTGGCTAGAGATGATTTTTCTGGATGGGTTGAAGCAAAATTTCTTAAGAACCTCAGCTCTGAATCAGTAGCAGCTTTTCTTTATGAGACTTGGACAATGAGTTATGGCTTGGCTTGATCTTATTCAACTGATGGTGGCTCTGAGTTTGGTGGCAAACTGGCCAAAATTATCTGATTGCTTCCTGGTCAACATAGGGTGACCACTCCTTATTATCCTGAAGGACAACAAATGGTGGAAAGAGGCCATGCCCCTTTGAATGCTGCTCTTGTCAAGTTGGCTGGTGAAAGTGGAAAGAATTGTTGCTAATTTCTTCCTCTGGTCCTCTTCTCTGATCAAATTTCAACTAAACAAACCACTGGCTACTCACCTTACAAAATCCTCTTTGGTCAATGGGCTGTCCTTCCTCTAGATCTGGAAATGGAATCTTTCATAGGTATTCCTTGGCAAAAGGTTTCTACCAAAACTGATGTATTAGTTGCCAGATCCAAGCAACTGGAGCAAAGTCAAGATGTTTGTGACAAAGCTTATCAGAAAATGATGGAGTCAAGGGAAAAATCAGTCCAGTATTGGGAGGATAAGAATTCCAATAGAGTCAGGGATCCCTTGAATCCTGGTGATCTAGTTTTAGCTTATAATAAATCCTTGGAAACTCAGTGGTGATAGCTTTTCTCTAACCGCTGGAATGGTCCTTAATGAGTGGTCTGTCAAGTCAGAGGTGGATCATATGTTTTGGAGGAACTGGATGGTACTCAGATGGCCAGAAGGTTCTCTGCTGATCAGTTCAAGAAATTTCATTGTTGTGGAGGCAACTGAGATCAGAAGTAAGTCCTCTCAATGGTGCACCACCAGGGTCATCTGCTGAGTTTTGTTGTGAAACTCTACTGTATGCCCCATACATGAGCACCTGGGACGCCTTCTTCATTTTATAGCAGTTAAATCTAGGATTTTCTTTGGATGGATCAAGATATTCTTTTCAAACCACCCTCAAGATCAAATGGCCATTCCTTGTGTTCAATCATCTTTCCTTTCTTTTTTTATGAAATCAAGCTCAGATGCAGACTAGGGACAGTCTGTAAGTTGGGGAGAGATGTGGTGACCAAATCTGGAAACCCTGGACCAGATGCAGAAAATTCAAAAAGATTTTACAATGCTTTTATTTAGGTTTCATTCAAAAAAAAAAATTGGAATTGTTTTTTTTTGTATCAGTATCACTCCTCTAATTTCCTCAACCTGCAAAGCATTTCTCTGTCCCAGTGGTCTAGGAAAGGCCTCTCTTGGTATCATCACCTAGGCATTGCGTTTGATTCCTTCTCTCGTTGTTCCCCCCTTCCTTTTGGCCAAACGCGCGGGCCAAGACCCGCTTGGCCCAAGATATTCCCACCATCCAATCCATCATCCTCATTGCCATCCTCATCCTCATCATCCTCATTTCCATCCTCATCCTCATCATCCCTCCATGTTTGGTCAATTGAACCCCCCCCCCCAGACTAGGCAACCACTTCCCAGTCTCAATTTTGCTGATCAGGATCTCACCGATGTATTCACCAATCACCTTGATGGCTCCCATTCTTCCATCTCCGGTCTTGCTCATCCTTGTGGTAGGACTCCCATCTCCGCACTCAGCTCCCGTTGTTTGACTCTTTCCAATCCATTCTCCATTGATAGCCCCCAATCGAGAAGGACGCTGCCCAACATGTCTGCCTTGATCAATTTCCTAGACAATGATCACCCCAACCCCCTCTTGAGTCAGCCACCTCATTTGAATCCCACCGGCTCCCAAACTGACACCAATCCGTCAACCATTTGCACCCCCCTCCATCTTTGGGTGGGGGTGGGAAAGTGTTGTCTACCACCCGTGGACATCCGCAGGCAGTCTGGTTCACTTTTGTCCCACCCCTTCGGCCTTTGGGTGAGGGGTGGGTGATCCCAGTGTTTTCATGCGTGCCCATCTGCGGAAGGACGCAAGAGGGGTGAAGAAATGAGAAAAGATCCCACCCCAGTCATGGAGGCTGGATTTCCACTGGCCCGCATGATCTATTTTTCTGATCATCTGAAATCAAAAAAAAAAAAAATCAGCTCTATTTGTAGAATCACTTGTACATAGTCTGACACGGCCTCCTGCCCATATAAGGAGGGGCTCTCCCCTGCCTTTTGGGGGAGGATGATATGGTATCTTAAGGGAGAAATATCATCATTATCATCCTGAAGCATATCATCTGTGGGGTCTCATTTCCCTTTATCTGAGACTGAATTCTGGGTATATCCATGACTGCCCCTTGATCCTTGAGACTCCATACTCAAATCCTGATCCTTGATCTTTATCACCAACAATAGCCTTTCTGGTTGAAGAAGAATTTTACTGATTGAATTCTTGAGTGTGTTACACCACTCCTGATCCCTTTATCCAACCATATTGGTCCTGATCATCCTTTGATTATCTTTCTGGAACCAGTCAGGTTTGGCTGAAGAGGTTTTATTAAGCTTAAAACCTGGAGTTATAATTCTCCCTTTATTTCTTTTTGAAGTTGAATTCCGCCATGCTACTCTTGAGTTCCTTGAGAAGTGTTGTGTTATTCTTGTTTGAATCAGTTATTGTCCTGCTTCAAGAGCTTCATCAAACACTTAGCTTTGTCTTGTGCAGCCACCCACAGTTATCTGGTACCCTTCAAGCGCTTGATTGCGGAAAGTTGGGCAGGTTCATTGAGGGCCTGGAGGTTGTATGGGACTTAGTTGATCTTTCCTAAGCTTCTTTACCAGGTTCTGGGTTTTGATCTTGGTTACATTCAAATATTTTTGTAACACTCAGGAGGGCAGCCTAAACAGCACCTTTCCCCTCCACAGAACTGCCACGGCCTAGCACTGTTTGGATTCTTACACTGTCCGCAGATGGGCGCGCGACAACACAAAGATCACCCACCCCTCACCCAAAGGGGGAAGGGGTGGGAAAAAAATTGAACCAGACTTCCCGCGGATGTTTGCGGGCGGTAGACAACACTTTTCCAACCCCACCCAAAGATGGAAGGGGGGTCCAAGTGGAATTTGGCGGGATAGGGGCCGGGGGGGAGAAGAGACTGTGGGGGTCAAAGATTTCAAAGCCCTCATCATCATTGGAAGTGATCCAAGCACCTGTAGGATCAGCAAAGGTTTTGGAATGAAAGAGCTGATGGAGACTGGGAGAGTTGAGTGTTGGACTGAGCAATGGGCTGGATGGGAATGAAGCAGATGATGCTTGATGGGAAAGGATGATGGGGGCGCGGAGGGAGAGATGAGTCAGAGTGGAGGAAGTTTGGGCCAAGCGGGTCTTGGCCCGCTGTAAGACTCCAAACGGTGCTAGGCCGTGGCAGTTCTGTGGAGGGGAAATGTGCTGTTTGTGCTGCCCTCCTGAGTGTTAAAAAAACATTTATATGTAACCAAGATCAAAGTCCTGAACCTGGTAAACAAGGGACCAAGTGTAAGAGGATAAAGATTATAGTGGTTGGTAGCTGGGAAACAACACTATCTGAGGCAAGATGATGCCAGGGAAAACTTGAATAGAAGGAGTCAGGAATTGTTCAGAGTTCAATAAGACAAGGCAATTGTGAGTGACAACGCCCACAAGCTAATAGCTCTGTTTGTCAGCAGGAGCTTAGGAAAGATCAACTCAATACCAAACACCCTCCAGGTTCTCAATGAACCTGCCCAACTCTTGCAAATCAAGTGCTTGAAGGGTACCAGATAACTGTGGGTGGCTGCACAAGACAAAGCTAATTGTTTGATGAAGCTCTAGAAGCAAAACAATAACTGATTCAAACAAGAATAAACCAACACTTCTCAAGGGACTCAAGAGTAACATGGCGGAATTCAACTTCAAAAGAAACGGAGGGAGGTTTAAAACTCCAGGTTTTAGGCTTAATGAAACCTCTTCAGTCAAACTTGACTGGTTCCAGAAAGATAATCAAAGGATGATCAGGGCCAGTATGGTTGGATAAAGGGATCAGGAGTGGTGTAACACACTCAAGAATTCAATCAGTCAAATTCTTCTTCAACCAGCAAGGCTATTGGTTGGTGATAAAGATCAAAGATCAGGATTTGAGTATGGAGGCTCAAGGATCATGGGGCAATCTTAGATATACCCAAATTTTAGTCTCAGATAAAGGGGAATGAGACCCCACAGATAATGTATTTCAAGGTGATAATGATGATGTTACTCCCTGGTTAGGATGCTATGTGCTGTGCTATGATGCCCCCCAAAAAGGCAGGGGAGAGCCCCTCCTTATATGGGCAGGAGGCCCTGTTAGACTATGTACAACTGATTCTACAAATGGAGCAGAATTTTTTTTTTTTTTTTTTTTTTTTTTTTTTTTTTTTTTTTTTTTTTTTTTTTTTTTTTTTTTTTTTTTTTTTTTTTTTTTTTACTGGTGAACAGAAAAATTTGATCACGCAGGCCAGTGGAAATCCAGCCTCCCTGAGTGGGGTAGGATCTATTCTCATCTCTTCACCAGTGCTTGCGTCCGTCCATGGATGGGTGCGCACGACAACACCAGGATCACCCACCCCTCACCCAAAGGCAAAAGGGGTGGGAAAAGAAAATGGACCAGACCGCCCCCGGATGTTGGCGGGCGGTAGACGACGCAAGTGAGAGTAGAGAGGCAGGGGTCCAGAAGGAGTAATACAAGTAATAAGATGTGTTTGGACGGAGATCCATGGGAGATCAGAGAGTGAGAGCCAAATGCGGCAAGGGATGAAGGGCTGGAGGGAGTCAAGCAGATTGGATATTTGAGGTGGATGATGGTTGGGGATCGGAGGATTAAAATTGGGATGATGATGATGATGATTGGATGGTGAAAATTGACTGCAGGGGTGTTGTGGGTGATGTGATTCTACTACCCCTGTGAGCAAGTTTGGTGTTAATGAGTAAGGATGTAATAGTTTTTGGGATAGATTGCGTTGTCATTTGTTCCTCCAGGCCAAGTCAAGAATGTTGGCTGGCTAAATTAGATTAATGGGGATGATGATGATTATGATGAGGGATGATGAGTTGGTCTTGGCCATTGAGTGATGGACAATTGTAGACCTGCTTGCAAACAACAATTGGGTTGAGGATACCATTGGGTTGACTGATGGAGGAGGATTGATTGGAGGCTGATTGAGGTGGGGTGAGTAAGATGGGTTGAAGATCAGAAGCATTGTTGGAGAGGGTTGAAGTATTGGAGGAGGTGGAAAGAGAATGAAGGGAGGAAGAGGGTAGTGGGGGATAAGGATCATCTTGAAGGTTAAGATGATCAATTGATGATGAGAGCTTGGAGGGAGAGGATGATTGGGATGGAGGGGATATCTCGGGCCAAGCGGGTCTTGGCCCGCGCATTTGGCTAAAAGGAAGGGGGGAACAAAGAGAGAAGGAATTGAACGCAATGCCTAGGTGATGATACCAAGAGAGGCCTGTCCTAGACCACTGGGATAGAGAAATGCTTGGCAGGTTGAGGAAATTGGAGGAGTGATACTGAAAAAGAAATTCCAATTTTTTTTTTTTGAATGACACCTAAATAGAAGAACCGTAAAAAAAAAATTTGAATTTTCCGCATCTGGTCCAGGGTGTCCAGATTTGGTCACCACATCTCTCCCCAACTTACAGACTTTCCCTAGTCTTCATCTGAGCTTGATGTCATAAAAAAGAAAGGAAATGTGATTGAACAGAACAAATGGCCATTTGATCTTGAGGGTGATTGAAAAGAATATCTTGATCCATCCAAAGAAAATCCTAGATTTGACTTCTATAAAATGAAGAAGGCGTCCCAGGTTCTCATGTATGGGGCATACAGTAGAGTTTCACAACAAAACGCAGCAGATGACCCTGGTGGTGCACCATTGAGAGGACTTACTTCTGATCTCAGTTGCCTCCACGACAATGAAATTTCTTGACCTGATCAGCAGAGAACCTTCTGGCCATCTGAGTATCATCCCGTTCCTCCAAAAGATATGATCCACCTCTGACTTGACAGACCACTCATTAAGGACCATTCCAGCGGTTAGAGAAAAGCTTTCACCACTGAGTTTCCAAGGATTTATTATAAGCTAAAACTAGATCACCAGGATTCAAGGGATCCCTGACTCTATTGGAATTCTTATCCTCCCAATACTGGACTGATTTTTCCCTTGAATCCATCATTTTCTGATAAGCTTTGTCACAAACATCTTGACTTTGCTCCAGTTGCTTGGATCTGGCAACTAATACATCAGTGGTGGTAGAAACCTTTTGCCAAGGAATACCTATGAAAGATTCCATTTCCAGATCTAGAGGAAGGACAGCCCATTGACCAAAGAGGATTTTGTAAGGTGAGTAGCCAGTGGTTTGTTTAGTTTAAATTTGATCAGAGAAGAGGACCAGAGGAAGAAATTAGCAACAATTCTTTCCACTTTCACTAGCCAAATTGACAAGAGCAGCCTTCAAAGGGGCATGGCCTCTTTCCACCATTCCTTGTCCTTCAGGATAATAAGGAGTGGTCACCCTATGTTGACCAGGAAGCAATCGGATAATTTTGGCCAGTTTGCAACCAAACTCAGAGCCACCATCAGTTGAATAAGATCAAGCCAAGCCATAACTCATTGTCCAAGTCTCATAAAGGAAAGCTTCTACTGATTCAGAGCTGAGGTTCTTAAGAAATTTTGCTTCAACCCATCCAGAAAAATCATCTCTAGCCACAATGAGGCACTTAGCTCCATCAGCCTTAATGTGAACCACATCCATAGCAATCCTTCCAAAGACAGTGGACTCTCCAGTGGGATAATGAATTTCAGCCGGGTGCCTAAGATCACATTTCTGACATGCTTCACAACTCTTGCACCATTGAGAGACTGAATTCTTCAAAGATGGCCACCAGAATTGTTTGGGTATATGTTGATAGGTTTTGGTTTCCCCATGATGCCCAAGGCCTTCATGGAGACTTTTGAGGATTGAATCTTGTTTAGAGGGGATAGTGACAACAATTAGAGCACAAGGATTGCCTCTTTTCATAAGCCTAGTACCTTGGACAAAGAAATTGGAGGACTTCCTTTTGAGTGATTGAAAATCTTTAGCAGAGAGATCAGGAGGCCTTTGGAGAGTGGAAAGGTACTGCTCTAATTTTAGCCAGAAACCTTTTTGGAAGCTTGATTAATCTTGGAATTAAAAGGTGAAGACCGGACAAATTAAAGGCTCCTCCTCATCAAAGTCCACTCCAACACCAATTCTCCATCTCCAAGGGGGCGTTGAGATACACCATCAGGCATGGTGAAGGATTTTCCAGGCCTATGAACAATATAAAAAGAGAAAATTTGGATAAAGGCCACCCAACGAGTCATAGGAGCATTTGGGAGGCTGGGGGCATTGATCATTTCAATGATGGATGGTGCGTTGACTTGTAACTCAAAGTGTTGACCCCAGAGGACAGTTTGGAGTTTCTTCAACATTTGAGCCACACCACAGAGTTCCAATTTTGGTTGGGAGTACCTGGATTCTACATCTGAAAATAACAAGGATTCATAGAGAGCAGGACGGTCCCAACCATTTTAATCTTCCTGAGTGAGGACAGCCCCAACAGATTGATAACTAGAATCAACAGCCAATTTGATCTTGCCAGCTCCCATTCCAGAAGCAATCTTTTTCAAGACTATTTCTTTGCCAACCATCATTTTAACCAGCTGAAAAGAATGTTCACAATCTTGGGTCCAGATCCACTCAGCATCTTTTCTGGTCAGGCAACGTAGGGGAGCACAGATTTTGGATAGAGATGGGATAAAGATTTTAACATAAGTGACAACACCTTGAAAACCCCTGACTTCAGTTGGATTGATGGGAGTAGGCCAAGAGAGGATTTTGTTGACTTTGGATGGAGCCATCCTTCTTCCTTCCTTTCAGACCACATGACCAACAATTTCCAGAGCAGGGACACAGGCAGCCAACTTGGATCCAGAGACAGTGAGCCCAGATTCTTCAATTCGGAACATGATCCTTCCCAAATTGGTTGCATATTCCCAGATAAATCTACGGATTCCTGAATGCCAGGGTAAGAGCTCATTTTTATAATCAGAAACCGGTCCTTTAATTCCGCCATTGTCAATAAAGATACTAGCATGATCAGGGATTTCATCCTGGAGCATCCAAACCATCTGAGCCTGATAGACTGCAACCAAGTTGGTGGCGCCTTGAGGCAATCAATTAAGTTGGAAACAACCAAGGGGAGTATTGAATGTAGTGAGAGGGAAAGAACACAGATGTAAGGACTGTTTGTCATAGCCACCCATAATGTCACCTAGACCATAGCAAGCTCTCCCAGAAAAGGATTCAACAAATTCTTCAGTAGCAGGGGGAATACCAGAGTCTTTAATAGTAACCTTATTTAGCGGCTGGAGATCATGAACTATTCTAAGTTTACCATTACTTTTAAGGACACAGAAAACAGATACTAGAATAGCTAGAAGTTGACTGTTTTTATAAACCGGTTTGGACTTGTTCCTGGACCAGCATGATGAATTTGTCAACTTTGGCAGCAGGGATTGGGATTTTTTTCTTTTGCCAGGGATCATGTTCTACTACAGGGATGATATAAGGCAGACCATAGGATTCTTTCAAGAGACCTCTCTCTTCTTCTTAAAAGGCAATAGCTTTTTCCCTAAGAGCCAAGGCATTTTTTATCAAATACAACTCATCAGGTAGAAGCCATCCATCTGGTCCAAAGTTGAATACTCTCAGACTTTCTTAAGTGACACGACCAGAGGGGATGAATGGACCAGTGAGAGATCAAGGTAAAACACAGTAAGGATTGCGGGATAGAGGAGGACGCCTAAGAGGAGGGTTGAGATTGAGAGGCATTGGTTGGTTGACTGGTTGGACTTTCCTAGAGACTGGTTTATATTTGGAGGCAAAAGAGAGCGGTTCTTGTTTTTGCCAAGAGTTGACCAGAGAGATCTGACTATGAGGATTGAGACCAAGTTCTAACCCCTTTCAAGTTTGATGTTCTGCAACGTTTTCAAAAGGTGCCCTTTCCATAAAAGAAGTCCCAGGGGATAATGCATTGCTCACGTGTGTGGCACAAGGTAGGGTTTCTAAAATGATAGTAGTAGGGTACCCTGGTGGTGCACAATTGGGAGGACTTACTTCTACCCCAATTTGCCTCCAGTGAAGCCCACATTCTTCCATACCAAGGCCACTGAAAATAGGATCAAGATTGGGATCTAGTTTAGACTCATTGCAGATATTTGAACCCAAACTGAGAGAAGGTTGACTAGGAATAAGAGTACAAGGAAAAGAAGAAACAACAGATGAAGAAGAAATATTTTTGGATTTTTCCATTTTGATTTGTTTTTTTTTATTTTTGATATTTTTGAGATCAGAAGAAAAGGTTGAAAAGAAAGAGAAATAAGCCTCTGGGATGAGAGTTGACCCTTCAGTTGAAGTTTTAGGCTGAAAAGAACTACAACTATTAGTAGGATCAACTACTCCCATAAAAAATGAAAGGAACTGGAATTATCCTTCTGTTTAGGAAAATGACTGGGGAAATCTCTTTCCCAGCAACCAGAATCCAAAGAACAAAGAGGAACCTCAATTTTTCTACCATCTGAATTGGGGAGGAGGATTCTCTTCCCAACTTGATAAGAAAACATCAGAGTTGCTCCAAAGTTGATTAAGAAAGGTTGACACAAGATCATAGTTCCATCACAGCCTGTGATCCAGAAATGACGTTCCCACGATGTTTTGGCTAATCTGGACTGGAAAGTCTTCAACAATTCCAACCAATTCCCAAGAATGGTTTCCTATTCCATACACTGAAGAGGTGAAGCTGACCCTAGGGCTGAGTTTCAGTTTGCAGGCCATAGCATCTGAGATCAAGTTGAGCTGAAAGCCAGAGTCAACAAGGAGCAAGACCGTTTTAGCTGATTCACCAAGATGGCAGGGAAGAAAACCAAGATGACATGAGTAAAGACTAGACTCTGAAGAGGGATCTGTTCCACCAAAATCCTCTATCAAAGTTCCAGAGGAGACCTTGATTTCCTCAGGACCAATTTCCACACTTTGACAAGAAACCCAATTCTTCATTCCCTCAGCAACAGATGGAGAGATTGACAGGAGTTCAACCACAGATAGATCAGGAATTTTAAGATCAGAAATTTTCTTTAATACCCCTTCCACAGCATTGGGGTGATCTTTGGAAATTCCCCTCTCAAACCGGAATTCGGGCTGGTGGAGGGAGGAAGATTGGGTGAAGCAGGAACAGGATCAGGGGATTGAGGAGGTTTAATAGATGAGGCATGAGGATCAGGGTTATCTTGAGACCTTTCCATGAGTGGCCCTTTTTCCACCTCCATGTCTTCTACATCAGAAGGGGGCTCAGGTGAGGATTGTTGTTTGGGTGGTTTTTGGAGGATCAAAGTTGGCAAGGAAGGAGCTTTATGAGGTTTGGGCTCCTCATGTTGCTTCCCAGCTGGATCAGATTGATAAGTACCAACCAGAGAGGAGGAAGAAATAGATGGGGGATACCAGGGTTGAAGAGTACCACAAGTAGATTGGAAATCCACAGAAGCCAAGGATGCCTTCATAGAAGGGGGTGGCTGGTAAGAGTCCACCACATGAGAAATAGGGTGAGAAAAATTGAAAGGGATTAGGGCACCATTGGGAAGAAAAAAGTTATTCCCTTTTTGCTCTACCAATTTCTCTTCTTTTTCCTTCTGGAGCTTGAGACATTGACCAGTTCCATGGCCTTCCCTGTGGCAATTATAGCAAACTAGAGTATTTTTAGGAACAGCACTAGAAGGTTTAGGAACAGAAAGAGAGTAAATCTTTTGATCCATTTTTTTCTCGAAGGCTTTGATCAGTCTAGTGATCTTGTCCATTGTAGCAGTTTCTTGGTTATGCTGAGGGTTCTTGGGCCTGCAATCAGATTCCATTTTATTCATAATCTCATTTGACTCTTTGAAAGAGGGAGCATGGACTGGTTCAGTGGTTTTAGATTTTTCAAAAGTGAGGGCTGTTTGACCTTTCATGACTTTATCCACAACTCCCCTAAGGATAAGGAAACCAGGGATCTTGAATCAATTATCCCTGTTAGTGATCATGGATCCAGACTTGAACAGTTCATCCTTGATCCTTTCCTGCACTCTAAGAGAAAAAGATTGGAAAAATCGGACTCAAATTTTGTCTACTGTGTTGATGTGATTGTTTTTGACAAGGTAGAATTGGATGGGTTCCCAAGATTTCCTAAAAAATGATAATCAGAAGCTGAAGCCACACCACCATTGGAGATCCACTGGGTAACAAGGTTATCTAGGTCCTGCAAAGTAAATTTTGCTACATCTATTTTTCCCCAATAGGCCAACATTGCTTCCCGCAGCAGGGCCCAGTTATGCCATTCAAAACCTTCAAACAACTTAATGATTTCCATAACTTCATCAGAGCAGATAAAAAATTGTACCTGGTAGGCCATATCAAATTTTCTAGCCCCGTCGACCAAAGCAGCCATCTCGTACAAGTCCAAGAAGCATTCCACATTTGTCCCATTGAATCCTAAGTTATTTTTCTGGGGCTTGATCTTAACCATCTTAGGGCAAGTAGAAGAGTCTCTGGTAGATTCCATTTTGACAAAGTTTCCTAAAAGATCCAAGGAGCAGATTTCCAAAGTGGCTCACAAATATGGCAAGAGTAGAGTTTCTTGAAAAACAACAAGTGTCTTGCCCAGGTGGTGCACAATTGGGAGGACTTACTTCTGGAACAAGTTTCCTCCACAGATCTAGATGATGAAAAAAAAAGAAAGAAAGAAAGAGATTGGATTTCAAAGTTGATGATTGTTCTTGGGACTATAAATCCCAAGGTTGCTGGTTTTATCCTGGCCTGGGGGACCAAATTTAAGACTCCAAATGGTGCTAGGCCGTGACAGTTCTGTGGAGGGGAAAGGTGCTTCCTAGGCTGCCCTCCTGAGTGTTACAAAAATATTTAAATGTAACCAAGATCAAAGTCCACAACCTGGCAAATGAGGGACCATTGAGTAAAGGATAAAGATTATAGTGGTTGGTAGCCGGGAAACAACACTATCTGAGGCAAGATTATGCCGGGGAAAACTTGAATAGAAGGAGTCAGCAATTGTTCAGAGTTCAACAAGACAAGGTGATTGTAAGTACAACACCCACAAGCAAATAGCTCTGGTTGTCAGCAGGAGCTTAGTAAAGATTAAATCAATCCCAAACACCCTCCAGGTTCTCAATGAACCTGCCCAACTCTCCACAATCAAGCGCTTGAAGGGTACCAGACAACTGTGGGTGGCTGCACAAGACAAAGCTAATTGTTTGATGAAGCTCTAGAAGCAAAACAATAAAGATTTGAACAAGAATAACCCAACACTTCTCAAGGGACTCAAGAGTAGTGTGGCAGAATTCAACTTCAAAAAGAAATAAAGGGAGGTTTAACACTCCAGGTTTTAAGCTTAATAAAACCTCTTCAGTCAAATGTGACCGGTTCTGGAAAGATAATCAAAGGATGATCACAACCAGTATGGTCGGATAAAGGGATCAGGAGTGGTGTAACACACTCAAGAATTCAATCAGTCAAATTCTCCTTCAACCAGCAAGGCTATTGGTTTGTAATAAATATCAAGGATCAGGGTTTGAGTATGGAGGCTCAAGGCTCAAGGGAAATCATGGATATACCCAAAATTCAGTCTCAGATAAAGGGGAATGGGACCCCACAGATGATTTATTTCAAGATGATAGTGATGATAATTCTCTGGTAAGATACCATAGGATTCCCCCCTCCCCCCGCCATGCCAAAAGTCAGGGGAGAGCCCCTCCTTATATGGGCAGGAGGCCCTGTTAGACTATGTACAAGTGATACTACAGATAGAGTGGGAAAAAAAGATTTTTTTTTTTGACACTAGATGATCAGAAAAATAGATCACGCAGGCCAGGGGAAATCCGGCCTCCCTGACTGGGGTGAGATCTTTTCTCATCCCTTCACCTCTCTTGCGTCCGTCCGCAGACGGGTGCGCAACAACACAAAGATAACCCACCCCTCACCCAAAGGGGGAAGGGGGGGAAAAAAATTGGACCAGACCACCCGCAGATGTTTGCAGGCCGTAGAAAACACTTTTCCACCCCCACCCAAAGATGGAAGGGGCGTGCAAGTGGAAGTTGGCGGGATAGGAGCCAGGGGAGGATATGGGGGGGAGAAGAGACCGCGGTGGTTGAATATTTTGAAGCCATCATCATCATTGGAGGTGATCTGAGCACCAGTAGGATCAGCTACGGTTCTGGGACAAAAGAGCTGATGGAGATTGGGAGAGTTGAGGGTTGGACTGAGCGATGGGCTGGATGGGAATGAAGCGGATGAGGCTTGATGGGAAAGGATGATGGGGGCGCGGAGGGAGAGATGAGTCCAAGCGGAGGAAGTTTGGGCCAAGCGGGTCTTGGCCTGCGCGTTTGGCCAAAAGGAAGGGGGGAACAAAGAGAGAAGGAATCAAACGCAATTCCTAGGTGATGAGACCAAGAGAGGCCTTTCCTAGACCACTGGGACAGAGAAATTTTTGGCAGGATGATGAGAATGGAGGAGTGATACTGATACATAAAAATTCCGATTTTTTTTTTCAGAATGACACCTAAATAAAAGAATTGTAAAAAAAAAATTTTGAATTTTTTGCATCTGGTCCAGGGTGTCCAGAATTGGTCACCACAAAGTGCATCTGTACTGACTGATCCCCGCGTCTGGATCCGTTGTGACTAATCTGACAACCAGGTACTGCTCAGAAGGGCTACAGCCTAGTTAGGGTTGCCTGGCATATGCAAACAGTTGAAATATGCATTATTAATAGTCTAAAAAGATCAAGAACTAAATTAAATTAATAAAAATTAAGTTCAAAACATTTTTTAATAATAAATCAAAGATAAAGTATTACCACGTAAATCATTGACTCTGGTCTTTGAAGATCACAAAACACTACAAGGAGTGTTCATAAAAATTATTGAAAATTATCAACGTGATCAGCAGATGATGGAAAATCAGTTAACATCCACAGCTGTTCACTTTAAAGCAATACTAATAGTATAAATGGAGGATGAGTACAGAATGATCAAGTTTACGCCATAATAGATTAACAGACCCTGTGGCTAAAATAGTACAGAAATCCAGCAGATCTAAAGTCAGCTGATTGACAGAACCAAGTGGACGCGCTAATCCTTCCCTGACTGGCTTGTCAGCCTCAGCCCATGAGCAAAAACCTCTCTACGTGCCCTGAGAAGCTCAAAATCACCCCAAAAAGGTATTTATACAGACCTCTTTGGATCCATTATTCTGGAGATTATCAGTTTACCAGGAATTATTATTATCAATCAGACTCTGTGTCATTGTTAGTCAATTGCTTATGAAGATTCTAAGCAAGTGATTTATGACTTAGTCTGTAGTATTATTATTTATTTCTTAAACCAATCAACCAATTGAAATTAAATCAAGCAATCCTCCCCAAATGCTCTGAAACCCTTCTTATTATTGCAGGATTTTGGTGGTAAAGTCCTCAGAGTGAGTGTTTCCCTTCCTTTCTTGGCCCTTGTGCTGTTTAGCCTGGCCATATTAGTGGATAAGCCCTTTCTAAGGCACCCATCTTGAATCCAAGTTTCTTAAACTGCCTTAGGAGGCCCCTTGAAGAGAGTTTGTTTTGTCTGTAAAGACCCTCAGTAGTATAATACTGTGGCCAAACCAATTAAACCTTGCAACTGCTCTTGTTATATTATTTATTTGAGCCTCTAAGTTTCCTTTTTGGAATAATTATTATTTTTATTATTCAAGTATTTTTTATCACTCTCTGTAGCTAAAGGACTGCAAGGTTCCTGGTATCAGAGGGCTGACAACTGGGGGTCTGGCTAGGAAATATCCTTAAATAATTAATTTTTGATTGCTATTCCTTGGACCAGTCTATTCATTTTTTTAAAATAAGTTAACATACTTGTAACATATATTTTTGATCCTTTGTTTCTCTAGAGAATCTTAAGACCAACAGAGAATTGATCAATTATTGTTTTAACCTTCCTAAACAAAAAAAAGAAGAAAAATCCACAACTTTTTCCCTGTTTTTATAACTCCTGAGAAACAACAGGAGAAAATGCTTTATTATAAACAGCAATCTATAAAGGACAAGGAACTTGATCTTGAAAGAATTATAAATTTCAATTCTTTATTAAGGCAATATAAGGAGTGGAAAATTTATCAAAGGAAGCTTCATATTTATGAGCTAAATAATCCTGAAGATAACAACACATCCAAAATTAATAAAAGTGATTATTTTTCTGTAAAAACATCATCTTACCATGTAAAAATACAAAAAAATATTAAACCCATATTTTTTTATCCATCTCAGTGGTTTTGTTTTTGGTGATCTCATTGACCAGGAACTCCTAGAGGACGTCCCCAACAGTGTACCCTTGGGCTTACCCTTGGATTTATCCCAAGATCTGATTGGAACAAACTCAGATCCCGTTGGAATACCCCCAAGGACAGTTGATATCTCAACCAAGTGTTTGTACCCTTGAATTTGACTTTAAGTAAGTTAAAACATATATAAAAAAAATTATTAAAAATATAAATACTCAAAAAATATTATTTTTTTTATATTTTTAAGTCTTTTTCACAAGTTTTGACAGAAGACTTGCACATTTTTTTGGTGCTATGGATCAAAACAGGCGCAACACCCGCGCAACCGGTAGAGCCCCATCATATGGATCTCTGCCCGGAGGAACACGTACGCGCAAGGACTCCAGTCGCAAGCACAATGAGAGGGCTCAAACCCGTGACCATAGCATCACGCAGCACAATGACGGCAACAACTGCAGCCGCCAATTTGACCAACAGACCATTGGAGAACCACCCTCTGCCCAAAGTTTTATCCCAGGAGGATACAGGTCCTCCTATGCCACCCAGCTGGACTCAACCAAGGAGGAAAGAGTCAAAGTGTTAGTGAAAGAGAAAGTGAGATATTTGGAACAATTCAATTTGGCTCAGACCCAGGAGGATCAGACAGGTATGAGAAAAGCTATCTCTCTGGCAAAGAAATCTCAGATTTCTCTGCAAAAGTTGATCCCAAAGAAAGAAGTAGAAGGCTACATGCAGAGCTGGAATCCTTGGGATCAGTTAGCTTCCTTAAAGGGAAAGGACCCAAAAAAGAAGAGGTCCTCAGCCCATCAGAGGTTAAGGAACCCAAAGGATTGGGATAGCATAATATCCCTAGGTCAGAACTGGACAAAGGCTTACCACAATTAGATGTAGAAGCTCTTAACAGCTTTTCTGTGAATGTGTCTCACAATTTTACTATTATCAGCAGGTGCTTTGACAAAGTCTATCAACAATTGGACAAATCAAGTCTGAGTATTTTCAGATTGATTGATACTCAGTCTGAGAATATGAGAATTGATGAGTTGGAAATACAACAAATCAAGGATAGTATAAAATCTAGCAAGTTGGACCTGATGAAACATATTGATGACAACCAATCAATTCTTCAAGAAGATATTCTTGCAACCATGGACCAGCATAAGGAAGAAGTTCATAAAACTATTCCTACTCCTACAGATCATCTGATTCACAAAATTGATTTATTAAACAAAAAACTTAATTTGGAGTTAGGTATGATTAAGAATGATCTCAAAGATTGTAAAGTCAATTCTACTAACTCTCCAGTCATTGACCTGGAAGAAACTAGACCTGCTAGGTTCACCAGTACTCCTAGTGTTCCTCCCACAACCAGGACAACTAGGAATGAATATTTTAGGCCCAGTCCTACTCCTGAAGTGGAACAGGCTTTGAAGTTACTTCCTCCCATTACTTAATGGCCTCAATTCTCTTGAGAAGTAGAATACAACCATGTCAGTTTCATTAAATTTATTGATTATACCCTCCTTTCTTATGAACTCCCTGATGCAATACTTGTGTTAAGATTTCCCAGACTGTTTGAAGGAGTAGCTCTTGATTGGTTTATCAATAAGAGAGAAGAAGTTGGATCTTTATCCTGGAGTTCTTGGAAAGAATTGATCAAAGTACAATTTGGTACCAGGATTTGGAAAAGAAAGATGATGAAAACTTTTGAAACCTCCCAGTTTGATCCATCCAAGGACAAACCTCACAAGTGGTGTTTAGACCAGAAAAGGAGGTTAGACTGTTTTTACCCCAATGCTGATAAAGAATAAGTCAATGAAAGACTTCTCAACTTATGTCCTGGACAAATCAACCACAGTGTAAGGTGCAGGATGCCTATGGATTCTGATCTTTCTACCTTGATAGGTGTGTTGGAAGAGACTATTGATATGAATGGTCTTGATAAAAGAGTCAACAGACTCCCCAGGGAAAAAAATACTAGGAACAGGGAAGAGTATACTGCCAAAACTAAGGAGTCCCCTGCCACTAATCAAACCAACTTGGAGTTCAAAAAGACTCCAGATTCAAAGGAAAAAGTATAATGGAACTGAAACCAAACAGGAAATTTAAAACCTGATTGTCCTCTACCTAGGAAAAGTATTAATCCTATTGAAGGAGAAGATTATGATAATCCTGACCCTCACCTTGATGATCCTGATGGAACACTTTCTGAGTGTGATTTAATGATCACTAACCCCATCAATGTTGTTGAAGGAATTATTGAGTCTTCTCTGGACATAAATTCTGTTAATGAGGATTCTAACTTACCTCAAAAATGGAATTCCAACATGAAGATTCACCAAATCTCTGAGGCTAAGGCCTTGACTCTGAAACCTTCTGCAAATAAAAGTTAAACTTCTGGCAAAACATGCTACGCTACTGGTTTGATCCAAGGTTACCCTGTTAAGTTACTCTTGGAAAGTGGAGCCTTTTGCTCTTGTGTTGGTTCAACTTATTTGGAGAAACAAGCCCCAAACTGGAAACTGAACTTATTACCAGTACCTAAGGCTAAGTTCAGCAGTTTTAATTCTTCTCTCAATGCTGTTGGAGTATGGTCTTCTTATATCATACTCCCTCACCCTAAAGGATCACTCAAGCTGAACATTGAATTTGTAGTGCTCCAAAATGGAGTATGTGATTACTTTATCCTTGGAAATGATTCTCTTTGCTTGTATGGTATAGATGTATTCCAAAGCAAGGGTAGATACTTCACTATAGGGGGAGACTGGAACAAGAAGTTCCAAATATGCCATGATAACTGCTCATCTGGTCATTTATCTACTGATAGAACCTTAGATAAGGTTAAACAAACTGCTTGGTGGATCAATTGGAGAGACTCCACTATCCAGTATGTTACTAGTTGTGAAACTTGTCAAAAGTCCAACAGGACCACTGGCAAAAGGTTTTGTCTACTGCAAAAAATTGCTGAACACAAGAAAATATGGGATATCATCAATATGGACTTTGTAACTGGACTACCACCAGGAGGAGCCTATTCCTACAACTTGCTCCTAGTCATAATGGATAGGTTCTCCAAGAAAGGAAAGTTTCTACCTAATCACAAGGAAGAAACTGCTATCAAAGTTGCCTTGTTATTTTGGAATAGACTCATTGCTGATTTTGGAGTTCCCAAGATCATTATCAGTGACAGAGATCCTAAGTTCACCTCTGAGTTCTGGAGAAATCTTCATGACATGCTGGGAACTACCTTGGCTTTCTCTACAGCTTATCACCCTCAGATATATGGTTTGGCTGAAAGAATGATTCAGACTCTGGAAGACATTCTCAGGAGGTTCTGTTGCTTTTGTCTAGAATACAAGAATTCTGATGGTTATTGCTGTCAGCCTGCTACTTAGCACAGAGCAACCTGACAAAGCAACAACAATAATAATATTAACAAAAATAAAAAGAACAAAAATAAATGAACAAATAAAATTATTATTATAAAATGAAGGAGTAGGAAATCCTTAAATATTATTGCAGAAATGGATTTCCCACCCAAACTAAGGTAGGGTCACTCACTGACCCCACCCTTGAATTCTTACTCCTTATATTTTTTAATTAATTTAATAGAAAATGGTAAATGACCACGGCACCAGTATGGCACCTTTTGGCCATTTTAATATTTCACATGATATGTCATGTATAGGTTTCACACCTAAATTTCAGTTGAAATCCAGGTGTTGTGTGTAGTTTAGGAGTTACACGGCAAATTGTGTTTTGTCACAATTCCCGCACGCAGCCCCGCGTCCCTACAGCGCTGATCTCCCGCGTACGCAAACTCCCGCACGCAGCCCCGCGTCCCTACAGCGTTGGACTCCCGCGTACGCCAACTCCCGCATGCAGCCCCGCGTCCCTACAGCGCTGGACTCCCGCGCAGGTAATCCCGTGACCTAGTCACCCGCGCAGCAGTTCAGTCCCCCGCACACATCTGAGCAGCGGATCAGTCCCCGCGAGCATTTGAATGGACTGATCCCCGCGCCTCCTGCCGTGATCAGTCTGACATCCAGGTACTGCTCAGAGGAGCTACAATATAGTAGGATCTACACTACACATGTAAAGCTACCACACAAGCATAGATTATAATTCAAAAACCTTAAAAATCAATTAAAATTAGTTATTAACTAATTTTTGGTATTTTTTATTAATTAAATAAAGATCCAGACTCACCACAACATGAGTTGATCAGAACCTTCAAAGACCACAAAACTACATAAGGAGTGGTCGTAAAAATTATTACAAATTACATACAGGATCAGCAGAGGATGGAGAATCAATAAACATCCACGTCTGCTCACTTTGGACCATTACGTACAGTACAAATTGAGGATCAGTGCAGGATCAGCAAAATGACTAATCTATTGATTAACAGATCCTGCAGCTAAAAAGGAGCTGTTCCTTGACAGATCTAAGGCCAGCAGGCTAATAGCACCTTGAGGACGTGCCAATCTTGCCCTGACTGCCCCCCTAGCCTCAGCCCATGGCTAGTACCCCTTCTAGAGGCCCTCAAGCACCCAAAAAAGAATATTTAAACAGGCTCTTTTTGCCCTTCTGTTCCCAATCAGTTATCAGTTATCAGAAATATTATTATTATCAATCAGACATTGTGTCATTTTTAGTGAAGTGCTTATCAATAAGAAAGCAAGTGATTTATGATCTATTCTGAAGTATTATTATTATTATTTTCTAAATAACTATCAACAACCAGAAGTTTGAACCAGCCACCAACCCCATCTGTTCTGAAGCTCCTTACCTGAATCTTTGCAGGATTTCTGTGGATTACTTCCCAAGTAAGTTGTTCCCTTCCTGCTCTGGGTTTGTGTGCTGTTTTTCCCGCCCAAATTAGTGGATAAGGCCTTAGTAGGCACCCATCTTCATTCCAAGGTTATAAACTGCCTAAGGAGGCCCCTTGAGGAGAGGTTGCCAAGTCTGTAAAGACCCCCAGTAGTACATTACTGTGGCCCCTCTTTTTATATTATATTTAAAATATTTATAACCAAACCAATTAAACCTTGCACTTGCTCTTACCATACCATTATTGGAGCTTTAAAGTGTTTATTCTTTGGAATATTGTTGCTCCAAATTCTTTTATCACTCTCTGTAGCTAAAGGACTGCAAGGTTCCTGGTATCAGAGAGCTGACAATTGCCATGATTGGGTTAGTCTTTTACCTGCAATGGAGATGGCCTAAAACAGTAGCAAGCACTCTACCACGAAGGAAGCACCCTACATACTGGAAAGAGGATGGATTCCTAAATTACCCAAAGATAACCTTAACCATCAGCTAACAAATATTCACCCTACATCACTTGATTTTGAAAACATGATAGATGTAGCTAATAAACATGCTGTTAAGTGTGTCCAGGATGCTGTGGAGTATAACCAACAAAGGTGGGATAGAACCCATAAGGAGCCAGATTTCAAGATTGGTGATCAAACCTTGATCTCTACCACCAACTGCACCAACTTGGCTGGAAATAGAAAGCTTAGACCAGCTTTTGTTGGAACTTTCACCATTAATAAACTTCATGGTAAGAATGCTGTGGAAGTAATTCTTAGTGATGAGCTTTCTAGAAAAAACCCAGTCTTCCCAGTAAGTCTCATCAAACACTACCACCCAAGGAAAGTAGAACACACTCCTTCACCTGATATACCTGTTTCAGAAGAGCCTGAAAAAGACAAAGGAAAAGTTGGCAAGATCCTTAAAGATAAAAAAGACAGGATCAATGGAAAAGATGTCAGACTCTACCTAGTTAGATACAAGGGAGAATCAGCTGATAAAGATGAATGGTTGCCTGAACACAATATCCCTGATGGACCCATACGCCTAAGGAACTACAGAGCCAGAAGAAGGCATTATGCCCAGAAAAATTTTTCAGATATAGACATATCTTGGAGTGGGGGAATGTCAGCTTGCTACTATGTACAGAGCAACCTGTCAAAGCAACACAAAACTATAAAAAACAAATTGAAAAAGAATATCAAAATTAACAAAAGAAGGAGTGAGAAATCCATAAATATTATTAAAGAAATGGATTCCTCACCAAAAATTAGGTAGGTTCACTCACTGACCTCACCCTTGAAATCCAAGTCCTTACATTTTTAAAATAATTAAAAAGAAAAGTACTAAAAATTATGACACCAGTATGGCACCTTTTGGCCATTCTAACATTTCACATGTGTTGTCACGTGTAGGGTTTACACCTAAGATTCACTCAGACTTGAGGTGTTGTGTATATTTTAGGAGTTACACGCCAAAATGTGTTATGTCACAATTCCCGCACGCAGCCCCGCATCCTTACATATCCCTACGTACTTGTAGTAGCAAATTCCCGCGTACTAGAGACCCGCGCGCAGCTAATTCTGCCACACACGCAGCAGATCCTACCCCATGCACATCTGTACTGACTGATCCCTGCATCTGGATCCATTGTGACTAATCTGACAACTAGGTACTGCTCAGAAGAGCTACAGCCTAGTTAGGGTTGCCTGGCATATGTAACAAGTTGACATATGTCCATTAGTAATAGTCTAAAAAGATTAAGACCTAAATAAAATTGATAAAAATTGAGTTTAAAAATTTTTTCAATAATAAATCAAAGATCAAGGATTACCATGTAAATCATTGACTCTGATCTTTGAAGACCACAAAACACTACAAGCAGTGTTCATAAAAATTATTAAAAATGATCTACGTGATTAGCAGATGATTGAAAATCAGTAAACATCCACAGCTGCTCACTTTAAAAAGCAATACTAATATTACAAATGAAGGATGAGTGCAGAATGATCAAATTTACACCATAATAGATTAACAGATCCTTTGGCTAAAATAGTCCAGAAATCCAGCAGATCTAAAGTCAGTTGATTGACAGCACCAAGTGGACGTGCTAATCTTGCCCTGACTGGCTTGTCAGCCTCAGCCCATGAGCAGAACCCTCTCTATGTGCCCTGAGAAGCTCAAAATCACCCCAAAAAGGTATTTATACAGACCAAGTTGGATCCATTATTCCAGAGATTATCAGTTTACCAGGAATTATTATTATCAATCAGACTCCGTGTAATTGTTAGTAAAGTGCTTATGAAGATTCTAAGCAAGTGATTTATGACTTAGTCTGTAGTATTATTATTTATTTCTTAAACCAATCAACCAATCAAAGTTAAATTAAGCAATCCTCCCCAACTGCTCTGAAACCCTTCTTATTATTGCAGGATTTTGGTGGTAAAGTGCTCAGAGTGAGTGTTTCCCTTCCTGTCTTGGCCCTTGTGCTGTTTAGCCCGGCCATATTAGTGGATAAGCCCTTTCTAAGGCACCCATCTTGAATCCAAGGTTCTTAAACTGCCTAAGGAGGCCCCTTGAAGAGAGGTTGTTTTGTCTGTAAAGACCCTTAGTAGTATAATACTGTGGCCCCTCTTTTATATATATATTGAAG
Source organism: Puccinia polysora (assembly GCA_025617555.3). Lineage (NCBI taxonomy): Eukaryota > Fungi > Basidiomycota > Pucciniomycetes > Pucciniales > Pucciniaceae > Puccinia > Puccinia polysora. The sequence goes on along the minus strand of CM062613.1, from coordinate 27,295,124 downwards.
AAATTTTATTGCCAAACCAATTAAATCTTGCAACTGCTCTTATTATATTATTTATTTGAGCCTGTAAGTGTTTATTTTTGGAATTATTATTATTATTATTATTCCAGGATCTTTATCACCCTCTGCAGCTAAAGGACTGCAAGGTTTCTGGTATCAGAGGGCTGACACCTCCCCCTCCCACCAACAAAAGAAAAGCTTCCTTATATATACAACAAATAACAAAGGAACATAAAATGCTAAAGAAAGACTTGTTTTTCCACCACCTCCGTGAAATCCGCACTGATACTCCTCACTAATACTCCAATCCTTATCTGATTCAAAGATCTTTAGTAGATTTGATGATCCTGTTGCCAATTCCCCGCAAAAGTTGAGTCGCGCCAATGCATAACTAATGACAGATCCTCATCTATCTTCCCTAGCAGATCACTCCCAATCCCGCATGTGGCATAACTACGGATCCCCAACAACCAGCATGCTGCCTCCTCAACTTGAGCGTTCATTGCCCCACAGCACTCCGCAATCTCAGTGTATATCCCATAATGGGCCTAATCCATACTACTTAGCTTTGATCACTTGCTTCTGCATTAGTAAACCCACTGCTGCCAAGGGAAAGTTATGTTTGGCCACACAATGTCCGGAAAAGGCAAAAACTCTGGCCCATTCTTGTCATTGTGCCCGCAAAAAGCGCGCGCTGCACCAATGCCAAGCCCTCAGCTAATGTACTCTGGAATAGACAGTCTGCCAATGCGCTTTTCTGAGCCTATTGTACTGCGGACTTCCACCCACAGCTGAGCCGCTCCAAGTCAAATGTCCAGTGATGAGCCTACTTGCCTCTGTGTCTATAAATAACCACCACAATGTGCACCATCAAACAACCTCCATGTCACCAAACTTGTATTTTAATCCAGGACAACATCCAACAATCTACAAGATTAAACTTTGATTGACAAAAACCAACCACCTCCAACCAAGCAACCAAGACCATGATAATCCCAAGCCTCCAAAAGTAATTCCCCATCCACATCAAACCACCTTTAGGCCATTGAAAAAGGATGCTTGATTTTGGGATCAAATGGGGATTGGGGAGGGATATGGGAGGGGGATGAGGATGGTAGATGGGATGGGAAGGCAGAATATGGTAGATGGGGAGTGGTTGTACAAAGTGGAAGGGCAAGGCAGAAACAAAGGGGAGTAGATATCCCCATATCCTACATACCTTTCTATCCCATGTAAATCTCACCAAAGGTCCCGCTTAGCAAGCTCCATAACTTGTGCTAACTTTGTCAATTTGGGGTTGGAGTTATGGAGCTCGCTCGTAAGCGAGGGTCCGTTTTTGCCGCGGCTGGGGTCTCTGCTCGGTATCTTTACCTATCGAGCGGGGTTACCGAGCACGATTGCAGATGCTCTAACCTAGTTAGGGCTACAACAGCTACGAGTAGTGCTGGGCTGCAGGCCGCTAGGGGCGCGCTGCCTGGCCCCCGAGCGCCACCCTAAATTTTATTCGACCGGTACGCGTTTCCTCCTCGGGCCGGGGTAACTTGACTCTTTGCATCGTCCCACTTGAGTTCCATTAGGAAGCTCCAACATGGTCAGTCAATATTTCTTGCTCTTATATTTCTTGCCCCGTTTTGTGACTGACTCGGGTTTTTTTGTGCATCCATCCATCACCGTAGGATCAATACGGTAGGGTACTCCTTTCATTTCCAAAGCTTTAGAAGAGCGATCTAGCGAGTTATAAAAACTACTCCCCAAATCCCAACTGACTTCACGATTTAATTTTTCAATGCTTTAATTTTTCAATGTACCCAGACGAATGGGGTAATTTCATTGGGTAACCCTCTGTCGCCTCAATCCCCAGGTTCCACTAGAATTCTCAAGCTTTGTTTTCGATTTGTAGGGACTTGTCAGATGATTCCGATCAAGGTAGTAATGCCAATGAAGAAGTCCCACATTCCCCTGCGGTCGAGCCACTGGTCGCTCTTCCGGAGCCCGATGAGGTCAACGACATGGAAGTTGATGGTTTGTTCTTTCAATCCAACTCGCAACCGAAAAGTCGATCGAGATTGACGACCCACCACTTGTCATCATTTCTATCATACCCGCAAATTGATCACACCAGACATGGGACCGACCAATGCGGTTGTCTTGCATGACGATAAGAAGTATTATCCACTGGCATCCGGTCAGACCCTTCGCGCCTTACCCGTCTATTGGTCCACCTTTTTTCTGATTCTCTATGACGATTCCACAGAGCTGTATGGTCCTGACGTTGAAGCCATGGTAGAAGAGGAAGATGCACAACCTCTCACCGAGCCTATCATCAATCCGATCAAGGTCCGGAAATTTACCATTATTGAAAAAGGAGAAGCTGTACCCGAAACAACTTTTTCCAAACAGTTGAGTCGATCGGTACCCGTCTAGATCCAATAAACATGTGGTTGACTACCCCTCTCTCGGGTATGCCAATCAACAGATTTATGGTTGATCTGATGAGCCATCCCGAATCGATCCGCAACGTGGCTGTAGTTGGACACCTTCACCACGGTAAAACAGCATTACTCGATATGCTGGTACATGAAACTCATGAATTTGAATGGGACACTAGCAAGCCTGTAAGAAGTGGTTTTCCCAACTAGTTTTTCCGACCAATCATCTCAAATCGTTATATATTCTTCAGCTTGATCAACCCATTCTTTGACCACGTGTTCGCGAACAGCTACTATACACCGACACTCATATCCTTGAACAACAGCGTGGCATTTCCCTCAAATCATCTCCCATGACATTTGTCCTTCAGAACTCGAAGCAAAAATCTTTTTTGGTCAACATGATTGACACCCCAGGGCATGTCAATTTCTTAGACGAAGTCACAAACTCATTACGTCTGGTAGATGGTGCGATTCTTGTGGTGGATGCGGTTGAAGGCGTAATTATGACCTTTCACACTCTTTCATTCAGACTTTGCCTTGAAACAAGTCCACCTGCTATTTTATTTTGCGCATTTTAGGTTCTCGTGAGCACTGACAAGATCATCAGGCACCTAGTAAATGAGGGGATTCCTATCGTGCTAGTTGTGAACAAAGTCGATCGCTTGATTTTGGAACTGCGGCTACCTCCTTCGGACGCCTATTACAAACTTAAACACACGATCGAAGAAGTTAACACGGTCATTTCGAGTTGCAATCCAGACCCAATCCATCGGGTTTCGCCTGAGCTGGGGAACGTTGGTTTTGCATCAACGGAGATGGGATGGTGTTTTAATTTGACAAGTTTTGCAAGAATGTATCGGGATACTTTCTGCCATGATCGAAATGATCTCTTTGATATTACGGCGTTTTCTAAACGATTGTGGGGAAATGTTTGGTATTTGCCTGACGAGAAGAAATTTATGAAGCGTAATGTTGATGGACAGTGTACAAGGACGTTTGATCATTTTATCTTGGAGCCACTCTACAAGCTGTATGGACAAGTATGTTCCTCCACAGGCCTTCGCTCTATCAAGCACTCGGCTAGAGTATGATTTCTAAATCCTATTTCGTGACAGGTGCTAGGTTCAGAGCAGGGCCCGTTGAAAGAGACGTTAGCCAATCTCGGCATCTATCTCAAGCCCTCTGTCTACAAACTGGATGTTCGGCCGCTATTGAGGATTGTGCTCTCGCAATTCTTCGGCCCCTCAACTGGATTGGTCGACATGATTGCTGCTCACATTCCAGACCCTCAAGCTGCCGCAGCAGCAAAACTAAAGATGAACTACACCGGGCCCCTCGATTCGCCCCTTGCGCGGCACATCGAAAGGTCCGATCCTTCTGGGCCGTTGGTCATTCAAATAACCAAGTTGTACCCAACCCACGATGCCAGCGAGTTTAGATCATTCGGAAGAGTCTTAAGTGGTATTGCTCGTTCCGGGGTCAAGGTCAAAGTTTTGGGTGAAGGCTATTCCGTTGATGACGAGGAAGACATGGTCGAGGCTCTCATCGAAAAAGTATTCATCTTTGAGTCCAGGTAGGTGTCCCTATCTTTGGTTCATCTGCTGGAATAAATGCTGACCAGTTCGCACTGTTTAGATATTCTATCGAGACTAGTGGTATACCGGCGGGAAACCTTTGTTTAATATCTGGCATTGACAATTCAATCACCAAAACGGCTACTGTTGTTGAGAGTGCCTACACTGGCCCCGGAGGACCGGGGCACGGTGAAAACCTCTTTATTTTTAAGCCTATTTCACATTTAACCAAATCAGTCCTCAAGATTGCAGTAGAGCCTCTCAATCCCTCGGAGCTGCCCAAATTATTGGAAGGTTTACGGAAATTGAACAAAACCTACCCTTTAGTTGAAATTAAAGTTGAAGAATCTGGCGAACACGTGATTATCGGAACAGGAGAGATATACCTTGACTGTTGTTTGTTTGACTTAAGAGAAATTTTCTCTGAGATTGAGATCAAAGTTTCGGATCCAGTGGTCAAGTTTTGCGAAACCGTTGTCGATACGTCTGTCATTAAATGCTATGCCGAAACACCCAATAAAAAGTAAGTTTGATTTCTATTTCCCTCGATGCCTCACACTATCCCGCGTACGACCGAACTAATGATGACGACCGGCGAGTGAAGGAACAAGCTTACCATGATAGCGGAACCATTGGAAAGGGGAATAGCAGAAGAAATCGAGACGGGCAAAATCAACATTCGCATGCCCGCCAAGACTCTTAGCCAACACTTTATGAACAACTATCAGTGGGATCTTTTAGCATCCCGCTCCATTTGGGCCTTTGGCCCTGATGTCGATGGTGGTGGTACCAATATTCTCATGAATGACACCTTACCAACCGAGGTCGATAAAAAGCTTTTATTCAGCGTTAAGGAAAGTATCAAACAAGGTTTTCAGTGGGCAACGCGGGAGGGGCCTATTTGTGATGAGCGTCAGTTGGCTTCCGTTTATTTTTTTTCCCGACTGCTCAATTTGACAAACGTTCTTCTCGAAAGCAGCAATCCGAAACGTCAAATTCAGATTGTTAGACGCAACTCTTGCTGACGAACCCATCTACCGAGGCGGCGGACAAATCATCCCAACTGCTCGACGTGTCTGCTACTCGTCCTTCATGATGGTAGGTTGAAGTTTAGTCATCATAAGGGTGGATCCCCCCAGACTTATGAGCATGAACGTGAATATAGGCAACCCCCAGGCTAATGGAGCCAGTATATTACATTGAAGTGCAAGCACCTGCAGACTGCGTTCCTGCTGTTTACGTTGTCCTCGCGCGTCGACGGGGTGGGTCAAATTTATCAAGGCTTTGACGCTCATCATTATTCTCGTTGACCGTCAAGATAGTAGTGGTGAATTCATTTTGTCTCGTTTCGATTTTCAGGCCATGTCACTCAAGATATTCCCAAGCCAGGCTCACCCTTGTACACCGTCAAAGCCTATATACCTGTAATTGACGCCAACGGCTTCGAGACTGATCTCCGAACTCATACTCAAGGCCAAAGCTTTTGTATGCAGACGTTCGACCATTGGTCGATTGTCCCTGGGGATCCTACCGACAAGTCCATAACGCTTCGTCCTTTGGAACCTGCATCCGCGCAAGCACTGTGAATTCTTACACATTTTTATCCTCAATTTTTTTACCTTCCTTCATTATCGCTATTTAACTCAACCATGGTTAAATTTCTCACTGGTTTGTCTTAAACTTAGGGCTCGGGATGTGGCTTTGAAGACACGACGGCGCAAAGGATTAGGAGATAACATGTCTGTTGCTAAAGTGAGTAAATCTGATGTCTCACAAAGAAGGCGCGATAAGTAAACTTTTTTTTGATCGCTCTACAGTACATCGAGGCGGACCTGGTGGCAGCATTGATTGCCGCAGGGCAAGAGAATTTGTTGGGTTGAAGCTGGTTTTCCTGCGGTCACTTAACACATTTGCTTACTTGATATCACCCGCAAAGGCTTTTTCTTGGATCAATGGATTTCAGAAACACCCCGTGTATTGTACTTTGACATGAACCCATGCAAATCATTCCACACCAGACTTGTAATTCCATTAATATTGTGTGATGCTTTCCCCGCCGCTGTCATGAGTGTATCTTGTGTATTTAAATTCATAAGTATATTTGTTTTTGTGAGGATCAAAGGATTGGTAACCTTAACAGAATCTAAGCAACTTGAGCAATGACTAGGTTATACATGCTTCAAATTTTGGGTGGAAAGAAAGGCTTTTGCCCAGTGCAAGTATGGACTTTGCCTGGAATAAAAGTTTAGATGCCTGGCCCACGTCTTTGATGTTGGCAAATGAATGGACCATGCACCACTGGGGAAAAAATGCTGGTATTTACCAAGAGTGCAGGATGGCATATTTTTAGTATGTTATATACATGGATTGTCCTGGCTGGTCTGTAAACCAGCCACAACTTGACCTCAAATGAAGAACTATCACCACAAAGAAACTGATGGCATGTGAAGGATCTCAGGCCCAATCTATGCCCAAGCCCAGGCCAAGCTCCAACCAAGCCCAGGTCAAGTGTTAACCAAGCCCCACTTCCCAGTCACTGTGCATCAAAAACTTGGTTGAAGAAAAGAGATAGCTTCAACTATAGATTGGAGAGAGCTTCAACTAGAGACTCCTTGATGGCACTTACAAGCAAGTGACATTAAATTTCTCATGGTGTATAAACATTATAATATCTTAGCTTTATATCTCCACCTCTCTTCTCCATCCCCAATCTGTGGGTTTGGCATTCATAATTACAAGTAACTGGGCACTAGTATGAAATAGGAATTAGCCACATCTTTTCTCTTCCTTCTGTTAGTATAAGTCCTCATCAGTATTCAGTCAGGAGGGCAGCCTAAATAGCACCTTTTTTATCAGTTCTACAATACGAATATTGTAACTGTCTATTTCCCCTTAAAGGTCTAGCTCACCCAACAAGTAGTTCCACAAGTGTTGTCCCAACAGTGGCCTAATTACCTTCATAAATTTGGTCTACAGACCAGTTACTTCTTATGAGTCTAGAATCAAAACCTCACCCATAGCCTTTCTTCATCTCACTCTCCTCCTCCTTTTTCTTTATATATATAAAAAAGACCATATCAATTGATATCACCATCAACTATCCTTATATTTCCTATATCTTAAACAAACTAACCATTATCAAAATTTTCTACCTCCAGCAACCCACTCCAATCAAAATTTACATTCCAAATAACCAGCATCAAAGAAGTTATTCTCCCCATTTGTTCCAAGGATCACTACCGGCTATGGATAATGGAGCCCCAGTACCTCAATCACCCCAAACCCTGGAGCTATTCATCTCTTGGATAGGGAACCACTTATGCCCCCTTACAGAAGAAATAACACAATATTGGTGAAGATTTAACCAATGGATAGAGATCTGCATTTTGATGGAACTAACATGAACATTGAAAAGCTCATTTTAAGGCATGAATTAGCTTAGCATACTGACAAATAATCAGTAGTAAACCTTTCTAGACCAACCTTTTTTATGAGGGGAATGGACCCAAATGTTCAAGTAGAGGAAAATTCAGAAGATGAATTATTCATGGGGGAAAATCTGGAGAAGGAACTGCTTTTAAAATTTGGAAATTCCTTTTCTGTAGTCAAGTATACCAAGAAGGACCTAAGTAATCATGTACAGTCAGCTCTGGAGAAAGGAGGAATAAGAAGTCTAGAAGAATTCAAAATCTTGAGGACTGAGTTTGAAGACATAACAAGTTGACTGATGATGATTGGATAAATTTAATGTTGTAAGGAATTCAGCAAAGTCCTACTGGAACTCTCAATAGAGGAGTGTAGAAGTCAATAGTCAGAAACCTTCTTAAGGACCATAAAAACTTCTCAAAGGGATGGTGGATATATTCTTCCATATCTTTCAAACCTAATTTTGTACATCTATGTATCAGCGCAGCCAGAATCAGTCATAAAGAGATCCAGAATGGAGGCAAAGGGGTTGAACAGAAACAGAACCAGCCTCTCAGCCAGTAAAACAGCTCCTCAGCCACACAAAACACTTTTCCCCAGTTCCTCTCTCTTGTCCCACACCCCCAGATGAACTGTAAGCTTGCTACTTGTACAAAGCAACCTCTTAAAGTAGATTCAAAAATCAAAAATAAATTATAAAAAATACAAGGGATGAGAAATCCCAATATAAATATATCATATTTGGATTCCTCACCCAAAATAAGGTAGGGTCACTCACTAATGCCACCCTTGAATTCCAACTCCCTATATTTTTAAATAAATCAAAAAGAAAATGACCAAAAAGCCATGGCACCACTATGGCACTTTTTGGCCATTTTAATATTTCACATGTAATGTCATGTATAGGTTTCACAACTAAAATTTACTCAGAATTGAGGTGTTGTGTATACTTTAGGAGTTACAGGTGGATTTGTGTTGTGTCACAATTCCCGCACGCAGCCCCACATCCATACAGCAAGGGTACACACGCCTGAAAATCAATATGTAGGCACCTGTCAAGAAACCCCCATGAATTATGCTGCTGGCCACGGATGATGGATTCCCGCACACAGCTGTCAAGCCTGCATGTGCCAAAAACAAATGCACCATTCCTGAAAGCCAGGTACCACAGGAAAATGCTACAACCTGCATGCATACACCATGCATATGAAACAATTTCACTGACAGATAGAGGGATGTCTGAAACCTCTGAATACTGAATAAAAATTGTGAAATTCAAATTATACAACAAATAAATTAAGGCAAACAATAATAAAGGTTGTCACCTAAATGTGATTTTCAAAGCTTTATGAACCACAAAACATATCAAGAAGTTCCCCAAAAATTATTAAAAAATGCCAAAATTTTCAGAAAATGGCTTAAAATTAAAAAATACCCACTTCTTTCCATGTCACCCAAGAGAAAATAATACAAGATAAAGAAATATGCCAGAACTGTTAAAATAAAAAATTCAAATTTAAAAAGTTTTGGACAATTATTTCACACATTAATATGGCACAGACATGGCTAGAAGATTGAAAGAACTAAACCTAAATGCAAAACTAGCCCTTGATAGCTTGCTAGCCTCAGCCCACTAGCACAACCCTCTCTACATGCCCTCAGAAGGTCTTAATACCCCAAAAAGGTACATAAACAGCCCCTTTTGAAGAATTAAACACCAGTAATTTTTAATTAATCAAATCAGACCCAGACACCTTGCTATCCATGATTAAGTGTTTATAATAGATAAGCAAGTGATTTATGGCCTCAGTCTGTTAGTATAATTATTAATTCCAATCCCACCATTAATTCCATTGGAGAGTATCAGGAAAATCCCCCAAAATTGTCCTGAGACCCTTTCAACCGTGAATTTATGCAATTTTCTTGGAGTGCCTGCTTAAAGTAGTAAGTTATCTCCTCCTTGCCTTCAGGAATAAGTGCTGTAAGACAGCCAGTCCACCCATTCTCCTTGAGTAAACCTGTTTTTAGTAATCACTCAGGACCTCATTGTCCCAAGGTCTTTACATGGCTCAAAAAATCCCCTTGAGGAGAGGTTGCTTCAATAAAGATCCCCTGTTTTCTATGTACTGTGGCCCCTCTTTAAAAATATATTTAAGCCATTTTAACCAAACCAAATACTTCAAACTTTGCACTTGCTTTTAATCGATTATTTTGAGCATTTTACGTATTTTCTTGGAATTATTATTGTTCCAACACCAATATCACTTGCTGTAGCTAAAGGACTGAAATGTTCCTGATATCAGTAAGCTGACAACTGAGGGTCTGGACAGGAAATATCCTTGAATAATTAATATTTAATTCATTGATTTCTTTGGACCAGATAATCTACATAGAAATAAGTAAAAAGACTTATTATCATTTTTTTTAATTCTTTTTCCAGTGAATCTTAAGACCAATGGAGAATTAATTGGTTATTAGTTGAACCTTCTTAAGAAAAATATAGAAAAAAGTCCACATGTCCTTGTACCTACTTATTGGAATTCTTCAACTCCTGATCAACAGAAACAAAGACTTCTGGACCATGAACAAGAAGAACTTGAATAAAAAGAACTTGAACTACAAAGACTTATTAATTTCAAATCTTTTATCAAGCAACAAAAGGCCTGGAAGAAGTATCAAAGACAGGTTCATTTATCTAAAAGAAATAAAAGAATTAAGTTTAATATTTTTTTTTTTAATTTTCAAACAAAAATTTGAAAAAAAATCACAAATTAATAAAATTAAAATATATCCAAAACTTATTAATTTGAATTTTTTTATATTATTAAAGTGGACAGAAACTTTTCCCTTGCCAATGTTATTGAACAAGAATTGTTGGAAAGCCACTCTGACCACAGATCTTTGGAATATGCCAAGATCTCATTGGTACTCACCAATATCCCCCTGCATTACCTACCAAGGACTCCTTTAACCCTAACCAAGCCTTGGTTATGTTGAATTTAAGTTCAAGTAAGCTTAAAATCATTCAAAAAAAATCATTTCTTATTTTTATTTTCTATTGTTTTTACCAAAATTTTTGATGAAAACTTAAACATTTTTTTTGCACTATGTTTCAAAACAGCCCCAACACCTGCGCAACTGGACAAGCCCCATCCTATGGACCTTTCCACAGAGGAATGTGTGCCTGCAAGAGCACCCATAGCAAGCACAATGAGGGGACTTGAACCTGCAACACTAGCACTGCAAGACCCTCAAGCACCCACACCACCCAGCTCAACCAAAAAATAATTGGAGATGGCTCCCTCTTACAGAGAGTTATCCCTGGTGATCACGCCTCCAGCCAAACCACCCGGGTTGGACTCAACCAAAGAGTCCAAAATAAAGGAGTTAAAAAGGGTCATGTGAGTCATTGGGAAGCTTACAGACTGGCCCAAGTTCAAGAGGAAATGGCCGCCATGAGAAAGGCCATTTCACAGGCCAAGTCCTCTTAGATAGCCCTGCAGAAATTAATTCCCAGGAAGGAAGTAGAGAAATACGTGGAAAATTGGAACCCTTGGGATCAATGAGCCAAATTAAAAGGAAAAGACCCCAAAAAATTGAGGTCTTAAAATCACCAAAAGATGAGGAATCCCAAAGATTGGGACAATATAATATCTCTAGATCAGAAGTGGAAGAAATTTTATCATAACTAGATGCAGATATTACTCCTATCTTTAATAAATTTTCTGATAATGTTTTCTACAAAATTAACATGTTGAGCAGAAATTTAGATAATCTTCATAAATAATTGGATAAAATAATTGAGAATCATGCTTTCCACCTTAAAACTAGTGAATTAGAAAATAAAAAATTGAGAGATATCATCAACCAGGATAAGGTATCTATGATCAGAAATATAAAAAACACTTATTCTTCCGCAAAAGAAGAGATTCTCTTCTCCACTGAATAACTCAAAGGAGAAATAAGGAACAAAGCTGATAACCCTTCTGCTCACTTGGTTAATAAAATAGACTTATTAAGTAGTAAGATTGATCTAGAATTAGGTATGATTAAGAATGATCTAAGAGATCTTAAAATAAAATCAACTAGTACTCCCCTGGTCACCTTAGAGGAAACAAAGCCCACCAGAATGAGTATTACTCCTAACATCCCTTATGATTCTGGAGCAGTAAGGAATGAGTCTTACAGGCCCAGTTCAACTCCTGGGGTAGAACAAGCCCTTAAGCTGTTTCCCTCTGTAACTTAATGGCCTAAATTATCAGGAGAAGTAGAGTATAACCACATCAGCTTTATTAAATTTATTGACTATACTCTTGCTTCATATGAGCTCCCTGATACCATAGCAGTAGTAAGACCACCCAGACTATTTGAAGGTTTAACCTTAGATTGATTCATCAACAAATAATAAGAAGTAGGATCTCAAACTTGGAACTCTTGGAAAGGACTCATCAAAGATCAATTTTGTACTAGAATCTGGAAAAGGAAAATGATGAAGACCTTTGAAAACTCTCTATTTGACCCTTCAAAGGAAAAAACCCATAAGTGGTGTTTGGAACAGAAGAACAGATTAGATTGTTTTTATCTCAAAGCTGAAAAAGAAGATATGAAAGAAAGACTCCTCAATCTATGTCCTGCATACTTTAATGCCAGTGTAAGGTGCAGGATTCCTATGGATTCCAATCTCTTTACCCTCATTGGTATTTTAGAAGAAACTATTGATATGAATGGTCTTGACAAAAGAAAAAATAAACCCAGAGAACCTGCCCCAAAGAATAGAGAAGGAAAAAACTCCAAAACCAAAGATTCTCCAACTCCCCACTTAGAACTCAAGAAGACTTCTGAAACAAAGGAAAAGTTATGCTGGAACTGCAGCCAGACAGGGCATGTAAGACCTGATTGCCCCCAGCCCAGGAGAAAAATAAATCTAATTGAAGGAGAAGAGGATGATAATAACTCTGACACCCAGCTTTATGAAACTGATGGATCACTATCTGAATGTGAATTAATGATTACTAACCCTATCAATGTCATTGAAGGAAAAATAGAATCCTCCCTAGATATAAAATCTGTCAGCAATTATTCTAACCTAACACAAAAATGGACTCCCAATATGAAAATTCAACATTCTTCTGAAGCCAAGAACTTGATTTTCAAACCCTCTGTTGGTAAGACCTGCTATGCCACTGGACTAATTAAAGGTTCCTCTGTAAATTTAGTACTGGAAAGTGGAGCTTTTTGCTCTTGTATTGGATCAAATTATTTGGATAAACAAGATCCCAATTGGAAAGTGAACCTATTACCAGGACCTCAGGCTAAGTTTAGCAGTTTTAACTCTTTCCTCAATGCTATTGGGGTATGGTACTCATATATCATACTATCCCATTCTAAGGGTTCACTGAAACTGAAAGCTGAATTTGTAGGACTTCAGAATGGAGTATGTGATTATTTTATTCTAGGAAATGACTCTTTCTGCCTGTATGGACTAGATGTGTTCCAGAGTAAGGGTAGATAATAAACTGTAGGAGGAGACTCAAACAAGAAGTTCCAAATATTTCATATAAATGCTCAAACTACTGATTTGACTTATGAGAGGCACTTGGAGAGCTTTAACAAAGAATAATTTTCTCAAGCAGCTCTGAATTCCCAGCTCAGTGAGGATTAAAAATGGGACATTCTTCATGTTTGCTATGAAAATCAGAATGACTTTTGTACTAAGGACTACCATATTGGTAACATTCAGGGACATGACATGATTCTCAACTTAACTATCAATACCCCTTACCCTCCAAACCTTAGGAGACCTTCTTACCCCTCTAGCCCAAAATCAGAGCTGCTCTTGAAACTCATATTGAGGAATTGATTGACTTGAAAGTTTTGAGGAAAGTAGGACATGATGAACAAGTAGATGTCATTACTCCAGTGATCATAGCCTGGCACAATGAAAAGTCAAGAATGGTTGGAGACTTTAGGATGCTGAATAATTACACTCAAGCTGACAACAATATTGCCATAACTGTGTTAGTCTTTTGCCTTCCCTAGAAATGGCTTACAACAGTAGTAAACATTCTACCACCAAAGAAATATGCTATTTCCTAGAAAGAGGATGGATACCCAACCTACCCAAAGAAAATGTCAATCAGAATATGGTCAATATACATCCTAACTTATTAGAATTCAAGAAAATGATTGACATAGCTAATAAAAATGCAGCTAAGTGTTTTCAAGAAGCTGTTGAATACAATCAAAAGAGATGGGACAGAACTCATAAGGAGCCTGATTTTAAAATTGGAGATCAAGTCCTGATCTCAACTACCAATTTGAACAACCTTTCAGGGAACAGACAATTGAGACCTGCTTTTGTAGGACCATTCAATATTAAAAAGCTTCATGGAGAGAATGCTGTAGAATTAATCCTGAGCTATGAACTTTCCAGGAAGCACCCAGTATTCCAAGTAAGCCTAATCAAACACTTTCATCCAAGAGGAGGAGAGAAAACCCCTTCACCAGAGATAACTGTGGAAGCTGACCCTGATAAAGGAAAAGGGAAGATCAGCAAGATCCTTATAAATAAAAAGGAAAGGATCAAGGGAAAAGATATTAGACTTTACCTGGTCAGATATAAAGGAGAATCTTCTGACACAGATGAGTGGTTACCTGAAAAAAAATTCCAGTTAGACCTATAAAACTGAGAAATTACAGAGCCAATAAGAGAAATTGAGCCAAAACATATTTTTCAGATATAACCATATCTTGGAGTGCGGGAATGTCAGCTTGCTACTTGTACAGAGAAAACTGTCAAAGAAGATTAAAAAATGAAAAATAAATTATAAAAAATAAAAAATAAAAGGGATGAGAAATTTCAAAATATACATATCAAATTTGGATTCCTCACCCAAAATAAGTTAGGGTCAATGAGTAGTTCCACCCTTGAATTACAACTCCCTATATTTTTAAATAAATCAAAAAGAAAATGACCAAAAAGCCACGGCACCACTATGGCACTTTTTGGCCATTTTAATATTTCACATGCAATGTCATGTATAGGTTTCACACCTAAAATTCACTCAGAATTGAGGTGTTGTGTATATTTTAGGAGTTAAAGGCAGATTTGTGTTGTGTCACAATTCCCACGTGCACCCCGGCATCCATACAGCAAGGTTACATGTAAAATCAATATGTAGGCACCTGTCAGGAAACCCCCATGCATTATTCTTCTGGCAATGGATGATGGATTCCCACACTAAGCTGTCAAGCCTGCCTGTGTCAAAAAAAAATGCACCATTCCTGAAAGCCAGGTACCGCAGGAACATGCTACAACCTGCATGCATACACCATGCATATGTTGTTGAGTTTTGGCCTTTATCATCTTGTCTGCTCACCTCCCTTTCTCAGTGCTCCCATCTTCAATATTATTATTATGTATGTTTGGAATACATTTAGCTTGTTCTGACCACTATATATATATATTTGTATGTTTGTGATACTTTTAGTTGTCTCAAACGCCCTTATATGTCCTGATACTTGTAGTTGTCTAGGCCACCTTTATGTCTGGTACTTGTAGTCTGCGGGCCTCCTTACCTTATACATTTCACAGGCTTCTTGATACTCAAATGTCATTACTCTTAGCCTCTGTGAAACTCATGTTTACATTCCTATCCTCAACCATTTCCATCTTCATTATCTTATCAAATATTCCTACTTGTCATAGGCCCAACTTGTGGTTCTCTAGTTGTCTATAAATATTCTTTCTTCTTTGCTCCCTTGAATGAAAATCATCAGATTTCACCCTTTCTAATCCGGGCCCACTTACTACAGCCCTCCTGAAACTGATCCCTTCTGGACCCCCCAAGTCAGACTGTAATCCCCTCTGTCATCCGCCTCTCCTCTCTACTCCCATTCTGTCCATCTCCTCGAGCTTGTATTCCAACATATGTAACAATTTGACTGAAAGATAGCAGGATGTCTGAAACCTCTGAATAGTGAATAAAAATTGTGAAATTCAAATTCTACAAAAAATAAATTAAGGGAAACAATAATAAGGTTTGTCACATAAAAGTGATTTTCAAATCTTTATGAACCACAAAACATATCAAGAAGTTCCCCTAAAAATTTTTGGAAATGACCAAAATTTTCATAAAATGGCGTAGAACCTATAAATACCCACTAATGCCCATATCACTCAAGAGAAAATAAAACAAGATAAAGAAATATGCCAGAACTTTTAGAATAAAAAATTAAATTTTAAACAGTTCTGGACAATTATTTCACACATAAATATGACGCAGACATGGCTAGCAGATTGACAGAACTAAAAATTCATGCCAAACTAGCCCTTTCTAGCTTAATAGCCTCAGCCCACCAGCAAAACCCTCTCTACGTGCCCTGAAAAGGTCTTATTACCCTAAAAAGGTACATAAACAGCCCCTTTTGATGAATTAAACACCAGTAATTTTGAAGTAATTAAATCAGAACCCTTTCTATCCTTGATCAAGTGTTTATAAAAGATAAACAAGTTATTTATGACCTCATTCTGTTAGTATAATCATGAATTCTAACCCCACCATTAATTCCATTGAAGAATATCAGCAAATTCCCCAAGAATTGTCCTGAGACCCTTTTAACCATGAATTTATGCAAGTTTCTTGGAGTGCCTGATTAAAGTAGTATTTTATCCTCTTGTTTCCTCCAGGAATAAGTGCTGTAAGACAGCCAGTCCACCCATTCTCCTTGAGTAAACCCGTTTTTAGTAATCACTCAGGACCTCATTGTCCCAAGGTCTTTACATGGCTCAAAAAATCCCCTTGAGGAGAGGTTTCTTCAATAAAGATCCCCTGTTTTCTATGTACTGTGGACCCTCTTGAAAAAAATATCTTAGCCATCAAATAATCCAAACTTTGCACTTGCTTTTAATCCACAATTTTGAGCATTTTCCGTATTTTCTTGGAATTATTATTGTTCCAAAAACAATATCACTTGGTGTAGCTGAAGCACTGCAACTTTCCTGTTATCAGTAAGCTGAAATGAATCCAATGCATAAATAGTTAGAAAAATTTGATGAATAATTTTAAGCATTGACAAATGGAAGAATGAACCCCCTTATACCAAACCTATTAAAATCAACTCATCACCAACCATATTTGACTGATTTGCAGGCCCAATACCTCCATCTTTAGCCAGTATACTCACCATCTCAAAGTGATAAGTCAACCCTAGAAGCCTACATTGGAGGGAATGTAGAGAAATATTTCATCTTCCCCAGCACTTCAAGCACTGGAACACCTGTTTGTTTTGTCAAGAAAAAGGATGGGGGTTGAAATTTATGTGTTGATTATTTCAAACTGGAGCTGTTAAAAGCAATAAATTTTATCTAATTTCCCAATGGATTTCTCACTGAATTTCCTTTCAAGTCCTGCCATCTTCACCAAAATTAATTGCAGGGTGCTTAACTGGTAAGTATCACTGGTCCTTCTGAATTTCTAAGTTATCATCTATCTTTGAAGTATTTCATGTCTTCCAAATTTCACACCAAAAGAAACATTTTTTGAGAAGGTTCCCTCTCTGAACTTAACTTCAAAAACACTTACAGGCCTGGGAAGTTCTCTCCTGTACCAGATATCCTTTCATGTTGCATCAATGTGTATCCAGCCAGGGGAATGCCTTAATAAGAATTCTTATAACTTTACAGAAATTCAGAAACAAGATTAAGTTGAAACTTCTAAACTTTTTACCTTCTCTTATGAATATGGATTTTAAACTGAGAAAATTTACCTCAAATCAATAAGCTGATATTTTTCACCAAGAAATTATTACAAGATTGAATAAAGGGGTGGAATCAAATAAATATTTTGTAGATCCATACGGTGGCTCTGTCACCACTTACCCTGGAATGCAAGGGGTAGAAGGCACCGGAACTACTACTCATGGAATTCAAGGATGATTCATTTGGATTGCAATGGATAAGATGGATGAGAGGAGGGCTACAAAGGATGAAGAATTGGAAGGATTGGAAGAAATTTCCATGAGGAGGTTTTTGAAGAAGGAGTTTTTCAATCCTAAAAGAGTAACACCAGGAAGTGACAAGGTGACATGAGTTAAGCAGGCTGGGTGAAGAATGTCTTGTGCTTAGATGACACTTACTGGCTGAGGGACTAAACAGTCAAAAGAATTATACCAATTCCTTTGTGGGAATTAGTCCAGGAGGAAAGGATAGGCTAGTATATGTGATAAATGAGAAAAGGCCTTGAGGAATGAGTGACTGGTGATGCAGTTTGAAGTTTCCATGGTATTTCATGTTGACTTATTGGGCTGGAGACTGTAGTTGACTAATTGGGTGAGGGGCCTGTCCAGGAAGTTTTGACATTTTTTCAGCTCTCTGATACCAGGAAACTTGCAGTCCTTTAGCTAAAAAGAGTGATAAAGTAATAGAATAATAATATTCCCATGAATAAACACATAAAAAGCTCAAATAATAAATATTTTGAGAGATAGTGCAAGGGTAAATGGTTTGGGTAAAGGTTTTCCAATATACTATAAAAGAGGGGCCACAGTATTTTAATACTGGGTATCTTTACAGAAAAGCAAGCTCTCTTCAAAGAGCATCCTTGGGAAGCTTAAGAGCCTTGGAATAATTGTGGGAGCCTTCTAAGGACTTATCCAGATAGTATGGACCGTCAAACAGCACTCAGGCCAAGGAAGGGAGGAACAAACTCATTTTGAGCAATAATTTCACAGAAAGCCTGCATAGATTCAGGTAAAGGGTTTCAAAGCATGTGGGGTAGATTACTTCACTAAAATCCAATGAATCAGGGTGATGGGTTTTGGAAATAATAATAATACTTCATAATAAAGTCATAAATCACTTGCTTATCTCTTCATAAGCACTTGATCAACAATGAAAAGGTTTCTGATTTATAATAAATAAATTCCTGGTAAACTGGGTAACAATAGGCCAAAGAAGGTCTATAAATGCCTTTTTTGGGTGAAGAAGAGCCTTCTAAGGGCAATTAGAGAGGGTAAGGCTCAAGGGCTAATGCTAATCATCCAGCCAGGGAAATTTACTCACGTCCTCAAGGTACTTTAAATCAGCTAATCTCAGATCTGCTGGATTTATGCATGTTTTTTTGCTGCAGAATCTGTTAATATGTTAATATGTAATTTTGATCATTCTTCACTTAACTTTAATTTTTACTATTAATATTGTACTAAAGTGACAAGATGTGGATATTTATTTCTTTTAAATCATCTGATGATATCTTTTAAATAATTTTTAATAAATTTTAGCATAACTTCTTCATATGTTTTTTTATTTTTAAAGATCCGGATCATTCCTTGTTCTGGTTTTCCTCAATCTTTGTTTCTTACTTTAAAATACTTTCAAAATTTATTATATAATAATTTTATTTAGGTTTTTACGTGTTTAGACCATTTTCCATGGATATTTAATAGTTTTAAATATGCATGCTTTATCCTTTCACATTGTTCATATTAGTGGTGGTACCTTCTATCAGGTTGGCCACAACAGATCCTGATGCGGGGATCAGTCAACTCATCTACGCGCAGGGTAGGATCTAATGCTTGCCTGGAAGGATTCTC
This sequence comes from Puccinia polysora, assembly GCA_025617555.3. Lineage (NCBI taxonomy): Eukaryota > Fungi > Basidiomycota > Pucciniomycetes > Pucciniales > Pucciniaceae > Puccinia > Puccinia polysora. The sequence goes on along the minus strand of CM062613.1, from coordinate 27,276,103 downwards.
TGCGCTTTGGTGACCAATTTGGTACACCTAATGTAAAGGGAATTTTTTTTATATTCTTTCATCCAAGTCATCAAAAAAAAAAAGAAATATAGGTATTTTCTGCTATCATTATGGCAACCCTTCATCTTTACCTCTTTCCAACTCTTTTGTGTCCTGGTGGACTAGCAAAGGCCACCTTGGCAAATCCAGTCACTGGGTTCTCATCCTTACCCTCATTGACATTGCCACCAACTTTTTCATCCAACAGCCTAGAAAGGAATTGCTAGCAGCCAACAGTAGTGTAGCCCATCATCCCCTCTTCCCATCCAGTGGTTGGCCCATTTGCTTGATCCCTCCTTCCTTTGGTCACCTGTTGCGGCTGACTGTCAAACAAAGATCCTTCTTTTTCCATCTGCCTTTCCAAAAAAGACAGCCAGACAATCCCACCTTTTCACCCATTTTCACTCCCTCATCCAGCCAGAAAACATCTGACACTCAACTAACCTTGTCAATCAATCTCCCTTGCTTTGCTCACCTGAAGGACCAGCAAGGGGTTGCTTGAGGTGTAAGACTCCAAACGGTGCTAAGCCGCAGGCAGTTCTGCAGAGGGGAAAAATCTGTTTAGTCTGCCCTCCTAAGAGTTACAATAATATTTAAATGTAACTGTGATCAAGGTCCAGGAACTTGTAAATAGGGAATCAATGTAAGGGATGAGTTTGGTAATAGTTGGTAGCAAAGGAATCAACACTATCTGAAGCAAGATGGTGGAGAGAAAGACTTCAACAAAATAAGGAAAATTCCTGTTCAGAGCTCACTGGAACAAGGCAGTTTCAAGTAACAACACCCAAAAGCTAATAACTCTTGCCGTCAGAAGAAGAGTAGGAAATATCAACTCAATCCCAACCAACCTCCAGGTTCTCAATGAACCTGCCCAACTCTCTGAAATCAAGCGCTTGAAGGGTACCAGATAACTGTGGGTGGCTGAACAAAACAAAAGTAATTTGTTTGTGAAGCTCTGGAAGAAAAGCAATAACAGATTCAAACAAGAATAACCCAACACTTCTCAAGGATCTCAAGAGTAGCGTGGCAAAATTCAAATTTAAAGAATACAGCAAGGTCTAAAGCTTCAGGTTTCAAGCCTAAAGAAACCTCTCAGTCAAACGTGACTGGGTCTGGAAAGATGATCAGGGACGGATCAAGACCAGTATGGTTGGAAAAAGGAATCAAGAAGTGGTATAAAACACTCAAGAATTCCAACAGAAAGAATTCTCTTCAGCCAGCAAGGCTATGGTTGGTGATAAGGAGCAGGGTCACAGATGGACAGATCAAAAATTTGAGTATGAAGGCTCAAAGGATATACCCAGGATGAGGATTAGGATCAAATTACTATGATAAAAGGGGGGGAAACACACACACACTCCCATGGATCTTTGGAAAAAGGCAGGGGAAAGCCCCTCCTCTTATAAACAAGAGGTCTGTAGAATATTTACAAGAGAGATTTACAGATAGAGGAGATTTTTTTTTTTTGGATTGTCATGAGAAAACAGAAGAAAAAAAGAAACAAACAAACAACTTGAAAAAAAAGAAGAATTGAATCATGAATGACAGGAATGGGAAGACGCCGGCCCGGGCCAATGATGGGAACGGGCAGGAGAGTAGCAAGTGAGAGACCTGCAGACATGCTGACAGGCCCGGGAAAAAGCTGCAGGTTGAACGGCAGGGACCCGCAAAGGCAAAGGAAAAGCCCCGTGGGAGACCGGTGAGCTCAGGCAGTGGGTTAAGGGTTGGTTTAAAGGTTCCAACAACTGCAAGCAACACTTGCGGTCATTGGCCAATGGATTGGGATGAGGTTGGATGATTGGGATAGGTTGAGGCAAGGGGGGGATGAGGATGGTGATGATTGGCAGGGTTGGGTAGATCAATGAACTGTTGTTGATGATGATTGATGGTAGAGGAGGAGGACATGGTGGATGGTGCTTTCTCAATACTGCTATTCAGGAGGGGGGGATGTGGTCACCAACAACCGCAAGCAACGCTTGGGGTCATTGGTTCTTGATTGATAGGGTGCCTGTTGTTGATTCCTAGGAGATGGATCAAATACCAACGACCCCTCTTACAATGATGATTGTCCTGATGGTCACCCTGACCGTATTGGAGTTGCTCACTCAATTTTTGGTTGTTGGTGGCCATCTACCAAGTTTGTTTGATTCTTGATTTGGAGGATGATGATGATTTTGATGATGATGATGATTTGGATGATGATGATGATGATTGGGGTTGATGGCTGTCCGCGCGCGCGTTTGGAAAAAAGAGGGGGAGCTGAAGGATGAGGAGCAAAGCAAGAAGGACTTGAACACCAGGAACAGGGGTCTAGTCACTGATAGATCTTCCTAGACAACTAGGAGAAGGGAAAGCTGAGAACTGGAAACTGAAATGGAAAATCATTCCGGAAAAAGAATTTTTTTTTTGAAGTTGTATTGATGGATAAGGGAATGTAAAAAAAATTCAAAGTTTCCATAATCCATGAGGTGTCCCGGATTGGTCACCACAGCGGCTATTTGTGCCAACAACGCCAAATTCTCTCACCCCCCTTGATCATCCCATAACCAACTGTTGCCCATCTGTCAGCAAAGGTGCAAAACCATGTTGCAACCTTTCCAAAACCCCCAGTTCAATCCCATCAAACCACTTGCACCTTTCAATGGCAAAGCTGCTGACATCCATCTGCTGCCCCCCATCATCCTTGATGCAGGGCAGGTTTCCTATTTTCTGATCCTTGTTTTTTATTTTATTTTTTTCACATTTTAGGCCCTTCCTTCTGCCAATTTTGTTATTCCTCACCAATCTTTTTCTCTCTCATCCTTATCAATCTTTGTTAAAAAAAAGAAAAAAGAAAAAAAAGAAAAAAAAGAAAAAAAAGAAAAAAAAGAAAAAAAAAAGAAAAAAAAGAAAAAAAAAGAAAAAAAAGAAAAAAAAGAAAAAAAAGAAAAAAAAGAAAAAAAAGAAAAAAAAGAAAAAAAAGAAAAAAAAGAAAAAAAAGAAAAAAAAGAAAAAAAAGAAAAAAAAGAAAAAAAAGAAAAAAAAGAAAAAAAAGAAAAAAAAGAAAAAAAAGAAAAAAAAGAAAAAAAAGAAAAAAAAGAAAAAAAAGAAAAAAAAGAAAAAAAAAGAAAAAAAAGAAAAAAAAGAAAAAAAAGAAAAAAAAGAAAAAAAAGAAAAAAAAGAAAAAAAAGAAAAAAAAGAAAAAAAAGAAAAAAAAGAAAAAAAAGAAAAAAAAAGAAAAAAAAGAAAAAAAAGAAAAAAAAGAAAAAAAGAAAGAAAAAAGAAAAAAAAAGAAAAAAAAGAAAAAAGAAAGAAAAAAGAAAGAAAAAAGAATTCTGCTTGTTTTCCTGCTCTCTTTGTTTCATCTCTTGTAAGTAGTCTACAGGGGCCTCTTTCCCATAAAAGGAGGGTCTATCCCCTGCCTTTTTGCCAAATGAAGGATGGTACCATCATTATTATAATGAATAAATAAATCTGTGGGGCCCTTCCCCTTTATCTGAGCATCCTTATGCTGGGTATATCTATGATTGCCCCTTGATGCTTGAGCCTCCATAATAAAATCTTGATCTATCTCTCTGTAGGCATTGTTTTTTTATCCACAACAAATAGCCTTGCTGGTTGAAGAAGAATTCATTTGATTGAATTTTTGAGCATGTTATACCACTCTGATCCATTTTTCCCTTTTTTGACCATACTGGTCTTGATCATTCTTTTTTGATCATCCTTCTAGAAAAAGTAATGTTTGACTGAGAGGTTTCTTTAAGGTTGAAACCTGGAGCATTAAGCCTTCCTTTATTTCTTTGAAGTTGAATTCTTCCACACTATTCTTGAGTCCCTTGAGAAGTGTCAGTTTATTCTTGTTCAACCTTGTTACTGCGTTACTTCCAGAGCATCATCAAACAAATTGCTTTGTTTTGTACAGCCACCCACAGTTATCTGGTACCCTTCAAGACCTTGATTGCAGAGAGCTGGGAAGGTTCATTGAGAACCTTGAGGTTGGTTGGGATTGAGTTAATCTTTCCTAATCTTTTGATGACAACCAGTGTTATTAGCTTGTGGGTGTTTTTACTTACAACTGCCTTGTTCTATTGAACTCAAACCAAACTTTAACTTATTCTGTTCAAGTCTTCCTGCACCATCTTGCCCCAGATAGTCAGTTCAATTGCTACCAAATATTATCAAACTCATCCCTTCCATTGATTCCTTATCTACAAGGTTCTAGATCTTGATTCAGGCTACATTTGAATATTTTTGTAAAGCTCAGGAGGGCAGGCTAAAGAGAACCTTTCCCCTCCACAGAACTGCCTGCAGCTCAGCACCATTTGGAGTCTTACATTTAGTCCCCCGGTGTAAGACTCCAAACGGCGCAGGGCGTTGGCAGTTCTGTGGAGGGGATAGGTGCTTTTTTAGGCTGCCCTCCTGAGTGTTACAAAAATATTTAAATGTAACCAGGATCAAGGTCCAGTAAACTTTGTTAATGAGGAATCAAATGGGATAGGGATAAGTCAATAGCAACAATAGCTGAGGAGGGAAGCAGCACTACCTGAACCAAGATGATGAGGAGAAAGACTTTGAAAAAAATAAGTTAAAGTTTGCTCAGAGTCCAATAGAACAAAGCAGTTGAAAGTAACAGCGCCCAGACGCTAATAACTCTGGTTGTCAGCAGGTGCTTGGGAGGGATCAACTCAAACCCAATCAACCTCCAGGTTCTCAATGAACCTGCCCAACTCTCCGCAATCAAGCGCTTGAAGGGTACCAGATAACGGTGGGTGGCTGAACAAGACAATGCAATATGTTTATGGATCACTGAAACAAACAGTAACAATTTTGGGCTAAGAGTAACCCAAAACTTCCCAAGGATTCAAGAATAGTGTGTAATAATGCAACTTGAATAATTAAAGGGAGGTTTAACACTCCAGGTTTAAGCTTAATAAAACCTCTTAGTCAAATTTGACTGGTCCAGAGAGACAATCAAATGAATGATCAAGACCAAGTAATGGTCAGAAAAAGGGATCAAGAGTGGTATAACACACTCAAGAATTCAATTTAATGAATTCTTCTTCAACCAGCAAGGCTATGGTTGGTGATAAGGAACAGGGCCACAGAAGGGCAGATCAGAATTTCAGACTTAAAAAATGTCAAGGGTAAGGGATAAGGATCAAGGGATAATCAAAAGATATATCCGGATAAGTGATAAATTTCACAAAGGAAGGAGCTCTTGGATCAGAAGCTCATAGTTCTCATTAGTGGGAAGAATTGATGATGGAAAAAGCAGGGGAGAGCCCCTCCTTTTATAGGCTAGAGAGCCCTGTAACTATTTACAATTGGATAACACAAATGAAAGCGGATTTTTTTTTTTTAATTTTTTGAATTCTTTTCCCAAGGTGTCCCAAATGGTTCACCACATCTCTCTCCAGCTTACAGACTGTCCCTAGTCTCCATCATAATTTTGAAAACATGAAAAAGAAAAAAAAGAAAATAATTGGCCATTTCTTGATCCTCTAAGTAAAAAAAAAATGTTGAAACCCATCTCAATCCATCCAAAAGAGCCTAAATGTGGAGAAGATAAAAGAAAAGGCGTCCCAGGTGCTCATGTATGTGGCATAAAGTAGAGTTTTTACAACAAAACGCAGCAGAAGACCCTGGTGGTGTAAAATTGGGAGGACTTACTTTGAACCCAAATTGCCCCCACAACAATAAAATCTCTTAACTTGATAAGCAGAGAACCTTCTAGCCAACTGAGTACCATCCAGTTCTTCCAAAACATAAGATCCACCTCTAACTTGACAAACCACTCTATAAGGACCATTCCAATGATTCAAAAAAAGTTTTCCCCACTGAGTCTCTAAAAATTGATTATAAGCCAACACCAGATCACCAGGGTTTAAAGGATCTCTGATTTGATTTAGATTTTTATCTTCCCAATACTGAACTGATTTTGCTCTTGATTGCATCATCTTCTGATAAGCTTCATTACAAATATCTTCACTCCGCTCCAGTTGCTTTGATCTGGAAACTAATAGGTCAGTAGTTGAAGAAACTTGTTCCCAAGAGATTCCCAAGAAAGACTCCATTTCAATATCAAGAGGAAGAACAGCCCTTTGACCAAAGATGATTTCACAAGGAGAGTAGCCAGTGGTTTTCTTGGTGGAAATTTGATCAGAGAAGATGACCAAAGGAAGAAACTTTTGACAGTTCTTGCCACTTTCACCAGCCAGTTTAACCAGAGCAGCCTTCAAGGGAGCATGGCCTCTTTCCACCATGCCTTGTCCATCAGGATAATAGGGAGTAGTAACTCTATGTTTTCCAGGGAGCAATCGGATCATTTCAGCAAGTTTTCCATCAAATTCCCAGCCACCATCAGTAGAATAAGATCAAGCCAAACCATAAAGCATTGTCCAATTCTCATGAAGGAAAGCTTCCACAGATTCAGAACTAAGGTTCTTAAGGAATCTTGCTTCAACCCATCCAGAAAAATCATCTCTAGCCATAATGAGGTACTTAGCACCACCTGCCTTGATATGAACCACATCCATAGCAACCCTTCCAAAGACAGTGGACTCCCCAGTAGGATAGCAAATTTTAGCTGGACGCCTAAGATCACGTTTTTGACAAACTTCACAACTCTTGCACCATTGAGAGACAGATTTCTTCAGAGATGGCCAACAGAACCGTTTGGATAGTTGTTGATAAGTTTTGGTTTCCCCACAATGACCAAGGCCCTCATGGAGACTTTCAAGGATTGAATCTTGCTTAGCCGGGATAGTAACCACAACAAGCGCACAAGGAGTTCCTCTTTTCATAAGCCTAGAACCTTGGAAAAAGAAACTAGAGGACTTTCTTTTAAGGGATCAAAATTCTTTGGCAAAAGATCAGGGGGGGTCTTTGGAGAGTTGAAAGGTACTGCTCTAACTTAAGCCAGAAACCTTGTTGGAAACCCAAGTAATCTTGGGAGGAGAAATCAAAAACAGGGCAGATCAAAGGTTCTTTCTCATCAAAATCCATTCCAACATCCAATTCATTGTCTCCAACAGGTCTTCTAGATAAACCATCAGGCATAGTAAAAGATTTCCCAGGCCTATGAACAATATCAAAAGAGAAAATTTGGATAAAAGCTACCCAGCAAGTCATTGGAGAATTTGGAAGACTGGGAGCATTGATCATTTCCACAATGGATTGAGCGTCAATTTGAAATTCAAAATGTTGTCCCCAGGGTACTTTTTGGAGTTTCTTCAGCATTCTGGCCACACCACAGAGTTCCAGTTTGGGCTGAGAGTATCTAGATTCCACATTGGAAAATAGCAAAGATTCATAAAGAACAGGGCGGTCCAAACCATTCTCATCTTCCTGAGTAAGGACAGCCCCAACAGATTGATAACTAGAGTTGACAGCCAATTTTATTTTGCCAGCTCCAGGCCCATAAGAGATCTTTTTCAAAACTATGTCATTGCCAACAATAGTTTTGAGCAACTGAAATGATTGTTTGCAATCTTGGGTCCAAATCCATTCAGCTTCCTTTCTGGTTAGACAATGCAAGGGTGCACAGATTTTGGATAGAGAGGGAATGAAGATCCTGACATAAGTTACAACACCTAGGAAACCTCTAACTTCATTTGGATTTATTGGAGTAGGCCAAGAGATGATTTTGTTTACTTTAGAGGGTGCCATCCTTCTTCCTTCCTTGCAGACTATATGACCAACAATTTCCAAGGCAGGGACACAGGCAGAAAGTTTTGATCCAGAGATAGTAAGGCCAGATTTCTCAATTCAAAACAGAATCCTTTCCAAGATAGTAGCATACTCCCAGATAAATTGTTGAATTCCTGAGTGCCAAGGTAAGAGCTCATTATCATAGTCAGAAACTGGACCTTTAATTCCACCATCATCAATAAAGATACCAGCATGATCAGGGATTTGGTCTTGGAGGATCCACATCATCTGAGCCTGATAGACTGCAACCAAGTTGGTGGCACCTTGAGGCAATCAAGTCAGTTGAAATCAACCAAGAGGAGTATTGAAAGTAGTGAGAGGGCGAGAAATAGGATGCAAAGATTGTTCTTCATAACCCCCCATGATGTCTCCTAGACCATAACAGGCTCTCCCAGAGAAGGATTCAACAAATTCTTCAGTGGCAGGAGGAACACCAGAGTCCTTGATAGTAACTTTATTGAGAGGTTGGAGATCATGAACTACTCTAAGTTTACCATTACTCTTTAGAACACAGAAAACAGGGCTAGAGTAACTGGAGGTTTACTGTTCATATAGACCGGTACGGACTCCTTTGCGGACCAACTTGATGAATTTGTTGACTTTTGCAGCAGGAATAGGGATCTTTTTCTTTTGCCAAGGATCATGTTCAACTACAGGGATGATATAAGGGAGACCATAGGATTCTTTCAAGAGACCCCTCTCTTCTTCACAGAATGCAATAGATTTTTCCCTTAGAGATAAGATATTTTTGATCAAATTTAACTCATCAGGTAAAAGCCATCCATCTGGACCAAAGTTGACCACCTTCAATTGTTCTTCAGTGACACAACCACAAGATACACAGGGGCCAGTAAGAGAGTGAGATAGACCACAATAAGGATCACAAGATAGAGGAGGACGCATGAGAGGAGGATTGAGATTGAGAGGCATTGGTTGGTTGACAGGCTGGACCTTTTTTGCAACTGGCTTATACTTAGTGGCAAAAGAGAGAAGTTCTTGTTTCCTCCAAGCATTCACCAGTGAGACCTGAGTACAAAAAATGAGACCAGATTCCAACATCCTCCAAGTTCAATGTTCCATAAAATTTTTGAAAGGTGCCTTTTCCATAAAAGAGGATCCAAAAGATAATGCTTTGCTCACATGTGTGGCACAAGGTAGAGTTTCAAAACCTATGGTAGAAGAATGCCCTGATGGTGCACAATTGGGAGGAATTACTTTTACCCCCAAGTGCCTCCACTGGAGCCCATACTCCTCCATACCAAAACCATTAAGAAAAGAATTGAGATCAGGATCTAGTTTATACTCATTGGGGAGAATTGAACCAGAGCTAGAGGAAGATTGATCAGTGATAGGAGTAAAAGGAAAAGAAGAAAAAACAGAACCAGAGAGAAGAGAAATATTTTTGGAATTTTGTGTTTTAGCATGTTTTTGATTTTGGACATTTTTGAGATCAGAAGAAAAAGAAGAAAGAGATGAAAAGGATGAAAAATATGCCTCAGAGATAAAAGTTGGCCATTTAGTTGAATTCTGAGGCTTAGAAGAACTAAAACTATCAGTATTACCAACTATTCTTCCAAAAAATGAGAGGAGTTAGAAGAATCCTTCTGCTTCCCCTTCAGAACCAATTTAGGTGAAAAACCAAGGAAATCTCTTTCCCAACGACCAGAATCCAAAGAACAGAGCAGAACTTCAATCTTCCTACCATCAGCATCAGGAAGAAGAATTCTCTTCCCAACTTGATCAGAAAACATCAGGGTGGCTCCAAAGTCTATTAAGAAAGGATAACCCAAAATCATAGGACCTTCCAAACGAGTCATCCAAAAGTGACAGGTTCCAACAATATTTTGACCAATTCAAACTGGAAAATCCTCAGCAATACCCACCAACTCACAAGATTGATTCCCAATTCCATAAAAAGTAGAGTTGAAGCTGACCCTTGGACTGAGATTGAGCTTGCAGGCCATTGCATCCAAAATTAAGTTTAGTTGGGACCCAGAATCAACACGTAGAGAAAACATTTTGGATGATTCACCAAGAGAGCATGGTAAAAATCCAAGAGGACAAGAATAAAGATTTGAATCAGAAGGAGGATCTGTTCCACCAGAGTCTTACATCAAGGTTCCAGAGGAAAATTTCAATTCATCAGGACCAATCTCCACACTTTGCCGAGAAACCCATTTCTTCTTGCCTTCAGCCACAGATGGTGAGATGGAAAGGAGTTCAGCCACAGATAGATCAGGGATTTTAAGATCAGAGATTTTCTTTAATACCCCTTCCACAGCATTGGGGTGGTCTTTGGAAATTCCCCTTTTGAATTGAACCTTGGGTTGAGTTGGAAGAGGAAGTTCAGGTGAGGGTGGAACTATAACTGGATCAGTTGGTGAAGGTGTTTTGTATGGCAGAGGAGCAGGATCAGATTATTCTGGGAACCTATCCATGAGGGGTTCCTTTTCTACTTCCATGTCTTCTACCTCAGAAGAAGGAGGCTCCAGTGAAGATTGACGTGTGACAGGTTTTCAAAGAATTGAAGATGGAACAGGAGGAGCTTTATGAGGTCTGGGTTCTTCATGTTGTTTCCTAGCTGGATCAGATTGATAAGTTCCAGAAAAGCTGGAAGAAGAGACAGCAGGAGGATACCAAGGTTGAAGAGTTTCACAAGCAGATCAAAAATCAAAAGAGGCCAAGGATGCCTTCTTGGGAGCAGATTGCTGGAAAGAGGCCACCACATGACAAATTGGACAAGATGAATCAAAAGGGATAAGTGCACCATTAGGCAGAAAGAAGTTGCTCCATTTCTGTTCCACCAACATTTCCTCCTTGTCCTTCTGGATTTCAGGACAGCAACCAGTTCCATGACATTCTCTGTGGAAATAATAGCAAACCATGGTTGACCTAGGAACAGAATTGGAGGGTTTAGGGACAGCCAGAGAGGAGAGTTTCTGATCCATTTTATTCTCAAAAGCTTGCAGGAGTTTGGTGATCTCATTGATAGTAGGTGTTTCCCGGTGGGTCTGAGGATTTGGTTTAGTTCTGCAATTGGCTTCCATCTTATTCATGATTTTTTTAGATGCTTGAAAAGAGGGGGCAGGGACTGGTTCAGTTATTCTAGGTTTTTCAAAGGTGAGAGCTGTTTGACCTTTCATCACTTTATCCACAGTATTCCTAAGAACCATGAAGGCAGGGAGCTTGAACCAATTATCTCTAGTAGTGATCATGGATCCAGATTTCACCAATTCATCCTTAATTATTTCCTGCACTCCTGGAGAGAAAGACTGAAAAAATCGCACTTGAATTTTGTCCACCATATCAATGTGATTGCTTTGGATAAGATAGGATTGGATAGGGTCCCAAGATTATCTGAAAGCTTGATAATCAGAGGCTGGGGAGATACCACTATTGGAGGTCCATTGAGAGACTAGTGCATCCAGATCTTGGAGAGTGAACCTAGCTATATCAATTTTTCCCCAGTAGGCAATCATTGCCTCCTTAAGAAGTACCCAGTCATGGGATTTGAATCCATTGAATGATTCAATACTTCCATGACTTCATCAGAGGAGATAAAAAATTGCAGTTGATAAGCCATGTCATATTTTCTAGCACCGTCCACTTCAGCAGCCATCTTGTAGGAATCCAGGAACCATTCAACATTTGTACCGTTAAAGCATAAGTCCTTGTTCTGAGGTTTGATCTTGATCATCTTGGCCCAAAAAGAGGTAGAAGGGGTATTGATAGATTCCATTTCAACAAAAAATTTCCTAAGGAATCCAAAGAACAGATTTCCAAAGTGGCTCATGAGTGTGGCAAGGGTAGGGTTTACAAAAAAACGACTAGGATCAAACCCCTTGATGGTGCACAATTGGGAGGACTTACTTCTGGAACAAGTTGCCTCCACAGATCAGATCTAGATGATAACAGAAACACAGAAAAAAGATAAAAAAAGAAAAAGAGAAAAAGATTGGGTTTCAAAGTTGATTCCACAAATATGGGACTGTGGATCCCAAGGTTGCTGGTTTGATCCCGGCCCGGGGGACCAAATGTAAGACTCCAAACGGCGCAGGGCATTGGCAGTTCTGTGGAGGGGATAGGTACTTTTTTAGGCTACCCTCCTGAGTGTTACAAAAATATTTAAATGTAACCAGGATCAAGTTCCAGTAACCTTTGTTAATGAGGAATAAAATGGGATAGGGATAAGTCAATAGCAACAATAGCTGAGGGGGGAAGCAGTACTACCTAAACCAAGATGATGAGGAGAAATACTTTGAACAAAATAAGTTAAAGTTTGCTCAGAGGCCAATAGAACAAAGCAGTTGTAAGTAATGGCGCCCACACACTAATAACTCTGGTTGTCAGCAGGTGCTTGGGAGTGATCAACTCAAACCCAATCAACCTCCAGGTTCTCAATGAACCTACCCAACTCTCCGCAATCAAGCCCTTGAAGGGTACCAGATAACTGTGGGTGATGCACAAGACAATGCAATATGTTTATGGATCACTGAAAAAAACAGTAACAATTTTGGACTAAGAGTAACCCAACACTTCTCAAGGATTCAAGAATAGTGTTGCAGAATGCAACTTGAATAATTAAAGGGAGGTTTAACACTCCAGGTTTAAACTTAATAAAACCTCTTAGTCAAAAGTGACTGGTCCAGAAAGACAATCAAATGAATGATCAAGACCAAGTAATGGTCAGAAAAAGGGATCAAGAGTGGTATAACACACTCAAGAATTCAATTTAATGGATTCTTCTTCAACCAGCAAGGCTATGGTTGGTGATAAGGAACAGGGCCACAGAAGGGCAGATCAGAGTTTCAGACTTAAAAAAAGTCAAGGGTAAGGGATAAGGATCAAGGGATAATCAAAAGATATATCCCGATAAGTGATCAATTTCACAAAGGAAGGAGCTCTTGGATCAGAAGCTCATAATTCTCATTAGTGGGAAGAATTGATGATGGAAAAAAGCAATGGAGAGCCCCCCCTTTTATAGGCTAGAGAGCCCTGTAACTATTTACAATTTGATAACACAAATGAAAGCGGATTTTTTTTTTTTTTTACAATGATGAGGCTCAAGCTTGTGGAGGCCCCGTTCCCTTCTGCCAATCTTTCAGACTGGGGTGAGAGATTCTCAACCCAGCCTGTTGCTTTCAAACGTCCATGAGGACGTTTGCACACCTAGTAAAAACGCAACACCCCCTCCCATCCAAATCTGGAGGAGGGTGAGAAAGAAAGAAACAGTACAATAAAAGAAAATAACAATAAAAAATAATAAAAAAATGAGAGAAAACAAAAAAAGGGCAGTGAGAAAACAATTGAAAAAGAGAGTAAGAACCAAAAAAAAGAAACAAAACAAAAATCAAATGAAAAGAAGAAACAACAGCGAGAGAGAGAAAAAAAAGAAAGAGAACAACAAATGAAAAAAAGGAGAACAGTCGCTGCCAATTGTCCAATCTAGGAGGAGAGGGTGATCCCAATGATGATGGAGTTGGTGAGCGCAATGATGATGATGCTCATCATTGCTGGATGGTTTTGATGATGAGTGATGGGGTTGATGTGATCAATGCTCACAAGCGGTGATGATGGTGATGAGGAGGATGCCATGATGGATGAATCAATGATGAGAGAGAAGGCAATGATTTGCTCATGGCCAAGCAATGGGGAGGATTATGATGAACAACCAATGGTCGCGATGAAAGTGAGGAAGCAATCAAGGATGCAAGCAATGAGGATGAGGAGGAGCAATGCAATGAGGATGAGGAGGAGCTACACCACTAGGACAGGGTAGGGTTGGAGTGAAGGATCCAAATTTTTTCTAAGTTCAATTTTTTTTTTTTTTTGATTTAAGGTATGATAAAAAAATATGTATAAAAATTTTTTTTTTAAATTTTTGAATTCTTTTCCCAAGGTGTCCCAAATGGTTCACCACAACGTTTCACCGCCATTTTTTGAATTGACAGTATGATCAAGATGATCAATTTTCCCAAGGTTTAGTATTGAAATCAATGAAATGCTTCTAGAATTTTTTACATGGAAAGTCAAATTTCAATTGTGATTGGGTATGAAAATTCTTGAAAAAAAATGATTCCTCTAATGCAATTAAAAGGTGCAATTTTGATCCAAATTGCAGTAAAATCTGATTGTGAATCTGTTTGGATATCTGCTACTGGTAATAAAAATATTGAAAGTTTTCTTAGTAACTGAATATTTCTGGTGTTGAATGGAAATTTACAAGGATTCATCTGAAATTTTGAGTGCTGAAATTCTTCCTCATTGAAAAGAGTGAAAAGGTAATATTCTTAAAAAAATGGTATGAAAAATTCATTTCTGGGTCATTTACCACATTTTAGATGAAGTTTTTGCACTTGAAATTAGATAGAATGTAATTTTTGATTAAAATCATTTTCTTACTTCCTTTCATGTATTGAAACCATTTCATTTGATTTGTTTAAACATAACTTTGGAAGATTCAACTGAAATCTCTTGAGACATATATAAAACCTGACTGCATAAATAAAGGCTAATCTTACCACCTTTCCACTTCTGTTTTCCTTCATGGTTTTGTTGGAGTTCATGAGAGGACAATATTTTACAGAAATGGTCCAAGTTACTTACAACACTCATCATGCCTTATTTTTCAAGTTTAATTTTTATTTTAAGGCAAATATGATTGAATTTCTTTACAAAGAGAGCTGCTTATGAAAAATCAGTTCTTTCATTTAAAGTCATGGTGAATTTTTCAAGCTTCTTTTAAGATTAAAATGAGGTGATCTCATCAGAAAATATTTTGATTTGATACCTTTGAGGTAGCAAACCCCATTCATTGGAAAAATGCATGGATTTTGTTAGGATGATAAAATTCCTTTTATAATGAAACCAATGGACAATAAATCTGGTTTGATTTTGCCACATATAAAAACATTTATTGGAATTGAAAATTTTAAGATTATCAAAAGTTCGGACACTCCATTGTTGACAATTTTCAATGTATTATTGATTTTTTATGAAACAAAGATGAGTGTTTCTTTCCTCATTGCATAAAAAGGCTTTTTCTAGCATTTACTTTGAGATAAGGCAATTATTATTATCTTTTCTCATCAAAACTTTTGTTATAATTCAAAAGAAGTGGAATTATCATGAAAGATTGAGAAGAGGAATCAATAATTGAGAAAATTACTGGTAATCATTGATGAGAAACATCTAAAATTCCATTGGAATTGAACTTCTATTGACCACCAATGGAACAGCTGTAAAAGAAATAGAAATTAATGACAAATCTGACATGATTTTTGAAGCATAAGGACTTACACCTTCAAAGGAATTCATGCCTCTCCATCCAAAGGTCCCAGACCTTTGGTATTAATTTTTCTGTAATATGCAATTCTAAGGCCTCCCTGTCAATTATTCTTTGAAGTCTGCAAACCCAAACTCTTTCATTCTGCTCTTCCTGCATCCAGATTTCACTTGGTGCCCAAATTTCAGGACATGGCTCAATTTTTTCCTTGAGCTCATGATCAATGTGTTGGTTTGTTTCTTCCAACCATTCTTTTTGTTCCTTGGATAATAGAACCATTTTTGTTTCTTTATGTTTGAGGGGTATTGGGAGGGATTGGTGGATTTTATATGTATTTTCTGTGAGACATGAGTTGGTTTGATGAGTTTGGTAAGAATCAAGTTTTGGTTGATATTTATAGGAAAGGAAGAGGAAGTATACTATTGCATGAATTAAAATTGAATATTGCATAGATAAAAAACAAGTGCATAAATTTTATGGAGATTTTCATGGGTGCTTAGCCTTATATGCATTAAATACAGTAATTGAAGATTATTGCATACTGTTTACCTTTGGGAAAGATTTGACTGATTTTAAGAAATTCCTGTGGCATTTTGAAGCAAAATAGTTGAATGTTATTGGATTTATGGGTTTGAAGATGATATAAAAATTGGAATGAAGTTTCCTTGGTTGATTCATTTCTTAAGAAATGAATGATTGGTTGATAAATGAAGATATTGTGAATCACTGATGTTGATAACCAAACACAAATCACAGCTAAACTAAAAAGATTTGCATTGATTTGGATTTTTTTATTTATTTGATTAATATTATGTAAAATAAAAACATCCATGATATGATCACTTGCTTTGTTTTAATTCCTTTGAAAAACCAATCATAATCTTGAACAGCAGTTTTTGGAGATATCTGGTAATTTTTAAGCAGGGTGCCATGCTTACTTGTTTTGAGTTGCATCCCATGACCTTTGTATGAGTGTTTCAGCAACACACTGCATTCATGCTGTTGAGGCAAAACAAGCATGATATTTTCATAGGGAAGGCCCAAAATATTGGATCATTTCAATGTTCCATTTGCAGTGATTTTAAATGCAACATAATGTAATTCTTCTTTCAGTGGTCCTTGACTCCCATAAAATCACAACATCAAATTAATTTCTTAACAAAAACCCAGCTATTCTTAATTTATATTTTTGTTTTCAAGATTTCTTCATAACTTTTATGATTTTCAGCAGATGATATTAAAAATTATGTAATGAGAAAAGAATCTCATTATCTTCCAAAAATATAGGGTTTGGTTTAAATTTAAAGGCTATACTCAATCTTTCTTAAATTTCAAATCAGCTACTTAGTCAATAAATTTCATGGGCAGTATGACCATAGAGCATTCAATAATTCAAAAGATCCATGTTTTCAAGTCTAAAATTTGATTATCCCAAGATCAGAAAAAAATTGAAATCAAGAAATATCCATCCGGAAAAACTAATAGTCTTATTTCCTAAAAAGTCACCAGAATTAACTATGGGAAGCTTGAGGTTCTGAGGTAACTTCAAATAAATTAGAAGAGGTGGTTTTTTCAACAGCCCAGAAAGTATTAAAGTGGCTACCCAGATCATAGTCAGTAACCAGTACAATATCTTCCAGAAGTACCTCAGCCAATTTTTGATAATAAAATCATTCAGTAAAAATGCTAATTACATCTCTCCAGTTTATTTTTTGGTTCTTACTAAAACCCATATCACTCAAGGCAGTGAGAATATAGGCCCTTGTATTACCAAGTTGGCCCCAGAGTGGCTCGGCAGGTAAGCCAGCTTTGAGCTTTGACTCAAGAACAAGACTGCCCAATTCAAGGAGCATGCCAGACTTCTACTTTGGAATGACTTGTCAATTTCCTGGACATGCCCATATAGCAGCAGGACCAAAAACTAACATGTGTGAAACCCATGCTATAGAATTGGTCCCCCATTGATTATTCTTTTCTGCCAAGTCCTTTTACATAAAAGGCTTCTAATGATCTTCTTTTTCATCAAGCTGTAAGTTGAAAAGTTGATTTACTAGAGAGACAATATATTCAAAAACAGTGATGAGGCCACCTCTTCCAGCATTCATCTCAGCATCCTGGTTAGCACCCAACCTCTTGTGTTGAGCAAAGGTGGAATCATTGATTAAAGCTGCTTGCAGGTTGGCAAAGTAGCTTTGTGCTTTGAGTAAAGCCTCATTTGAAGTCCCGTCAATACCTTCCATCAAGAGAAGCACATTTCTGGAGATTTTGTGTGAGACTAAACCTATGATGCCATTCAAGGTGTGCTTCAGTTTCATGTATGCCTCACCCATTGGCTCTCTGGTATAAGTTAGGATCTCAGAGAGTAAATGCATATTGAGCTGGACTGTCTTCCTGGAGTGTGAGAGGGAGTTTGTGTTGATGAAGGTGCTCCTAACAAAAACATCATCATCTTTTCCAAGAAAGATTTTTTCTGATGAATCAAAAATTAAGAATCAGTTTATTTTCATAGGAGTGGAAGACAATATCATGAAAATTTAACATCTTTGCATTGTGTCAAACAGAGGTCCAACAATTTTAATATTGTTGATTATTGGGGGGGTTTGACAGGTTTCTTTGGCCAAAAAGTTTAAGCGTGTGATTAATTAAGAACTGGGTAGTGCTGATAATTTTGGTATAGTTTGAAGGGGTTGCATTGTTCTTTAATTCTTCCCAGTATGAAAAACTCAACAGTTCTTCCTTATTCAAGCCAACAAAAAGTTCTAGGCAATATAATAGAATTAGCTGCCATGATTTTCATTCCATCACAGAATGATTCCACTGAACCGGCTAATTTGAGCCAGAATTTGATGTTGGCCCAATGGTTTGGGCCTGGGTTTCAGTTTGGCAACTAGCGTGGCCTTCAGGCTGAGATGACTCAGTCAAAAAAGGGTCCTAAATCCATGGCCTAGAAGTTCTCTGTTCCAAATTGCTAGTGATAAGTCTGGCATTAGATGCCTTCTGCTTTTGGGGTATTGAGGATGGGGCACTCTGATTCAGAAAGGCAAGATTAATTTAGAATTAAATTTTGATTTGATTATCCAGCATAGCCTTCAAAATAGTAAACAGACTGTCTCAGGGGATGTTGGGACTGGGTTTGGCGCAGGTTTGGTACTCCTGGGTGATGGGTCAATAAACAAGAATTCTGGTTGCTGTGGTTGTGCATCACTTGAGGCAGTGGATTCTGTGTTGGAATCAGAGTAGTCAGATGATGCTTGAGAGCTAGAGGGCAGCCTTGATGTCAATTTTCTAGCTGCTTGCCAATAAGCTTTGGAAGCCAGCCGGGTTGATGCCCTGTTTCCTGGAGCAATCTGGGGTTCTTTAGCTGGGTTTTGAAAGGGTTCAGCACTTGTCAGAGGCCTGGAAAGTGGCACAATCAAGGGAAACCACCCTAGCTTCCTGAACTGGAACCTCCAAAGGCACAGATGCAGTGGATATTTCAGGTTCACCTGGAAATATGGAATTGTATCAGCTTTGAATATTTGGATAATTTTTGATCAACACTTTGTTGCATCAAATGATTCTTTAAACTCACTGGGCTGGTTGGCCAGGTGCTCTCCTGGAACCAATGTAAGCTGGGGGGCAGGCAGATCTTGAGCGTTTGCTGTTTCATAATCCACTGATGGTACCTTTTGAGTTGATTGGCCTAATTCTGAACTATCAGCTATTGTTGGCTGTGGTTGTCCTTCAGTTGAAGGCTCAAGGATACTAAGATCTATGGAGGTTTACAAACTCAGCTGTTCCACCTTTCCATTTTAACTTTTCTGATAAAATCAAGCATTGACTGCAACACTTGTTCATAGGATCTTTCAACATATTCTTCACAAAGGAGTGCATTCAATTGATTAAGAGCATATTGTTTAAAAAATTGATGATACCAGCTCAAATAAGTATTAGACCAGATGGGACACAGGCAACTCAAACACTTACCAGGGGAATCAGCCATGGTACAATGAATTTAGTTGTCAAGGTGAAGAAGCTTGAGATGATGCTGTTGAAATCAGAGAGGTATGATGTGGTTAAGATCAGGATGAACCAAGATCTCTGGTTGAAGAAGCTGTAGCTTATATACCCTGAAAACCTAGTCACACATTACATGTGTGTGTTATATGAATCACAGTTGCTCATTGAGTAAAATCTACATATTTCATTTGTGTAAATAGCCTGCAGCATCACCAAAGTTTCCGCTTCCCTGAATATTACATATTTATGTATGTCATTTGAGGGGAGGTGGATAGCTTATGATAAGTTGTCCACCTCCCTGGACATGAAGCACGTGACACAGGAAAACTTTGTGAGTTGGCTGGGGAGGTGGAAAACTTATTCTAATTTTTCCACCTCCCCGCAACCACCTGGAAGCATCATGATTTTGAATATGCCAAATGATCAATGATTGCTGGGACAGTGGATGACTTAGCATAAGTTTTCCACCTCCACAGCCAACTCACAAGGCATTCCCATGTCATGAAATTCCTGTATGCACACAATTGCAGGGAAGTGGACAGCTTATGATAAGTTGTCCACCTCACTTGACATTAGATGTACATTTACTAGGCAGTAAAGCCACAACCAATTTGATGGGAAGGTGGACACCTTAGCATAAGTCAACAATAAATCCAAAGACATCCCATCCCACATTCCAACTAGTACAAATGTTGTACAACTCATGCACACTTTGGCATTATTTCATGAAATAAATGTTAAGCATTTCAGCCAAAAAAGGTGATTTTTGAGTTTTATAAATTGAAGGACATGTTTAACCATATCTGGCTTTTTTCCATTAACTCTAGTTACAATTTCACAAGGAGAACAATTTAGAAGTTTAAGAGAAGCCTTTGCCAGTTTTTTTTTTTTGATTTGGAAGGAGCAACCAAAATGAGTATGATGTTCATTTGTTTGAAGGCTGGGTGGAGGAAAAGTAGTTTAATGAGGAAATACAGAAGTTTTCCATAAAATTTCTATAATTCCCCCAGCTTTTGCATAATCAACTGTTGAAACAAGTGTTGGGAAGGAGAGACCATGGCCTGTTTCATTAGAGGGAGGAGGGATTGGGTTTCCAGTATGTTTTGCAATATAAGAGAACAAACCATAAGTATAACCATTCAAGGCATCCTGACCTTTATGAGGAAAATTGGAAAAGACATCACAAGTGACAATGACATTAGAAGCATGAAGAAAAGAATCCCTTTAGTAATTCCACTCTGAAGATGTCCAGTTTGGAATTTTAAACTCTTCTGATACTTCCTGGTTCTTCACATGAGCAGTGTTGGAAAAACCTTGGATTCTATTGAAAATCAGTTGGTTATGTGCTGGAAGCTTAGACCACAAAAGATCATCATTTGCTATTCGGTCTGGGTTCATATCCTTTCTCCTTCCATATATTCCTATTTTGAAATATATTTGGATGGCAATCAGTGAACAAAGAAATGATTGGCAGGTTTGTCTTGATTTCCAATTACCTGCAGAATATCCTTGGTCAGTTCCCTGCTGAAAGCCTATTCCAAACATAGATCCAGTCTTAGTGTTTCTATTGGTTTTGTTCAGCTTCTGTTGATTTTTTTGCCATCACATAGAGATCTTGTACCATCTCACAAAATTGGGTTGCCAGAAATGTGTATGGTAGTTGCTGCAATGAATGATACTTGACCACCACATAGGGTTGGTACTTTCTGTTGGAAACCACTAGTAGATTTACTGGGGGTCCTACATTTGGTACTACCACTTTTCATGGAATTAGACCCTTCTTCAGGGTGATGAAGTAGATTGACTCAGATACACACTCCTTCTTGCAATAATCAGGCTCATATTTATGATTCTTTTTGTGTGCTCTGGATGAGGATGGGATTGACATCCTTAAAGGTTGTGGTGGTTGCCTAAGAACAGAAAAATCTTTGCTTGATTCCTGATGATGCTTTTGATTCAAGGGCTCATCCTCACTGCAAACATTGTTTCAAAAGCACCAACAGGAATACAAGTGACAAGGATTGAGATAAAAGCAAAATGTTAAATTCAATGATATGAAACCATTTAATATGATTGAAGAACCATAAATTTTGCTAAGTTTAACCAATTTCAAAGACACATCCTCATTATTGGTTTTCAATGGCAACAGGTTGGCTGGAGGTGTGGTGGATGCATTGGAGTTGACTTGATCCATGGGGTTTACTTTTAAACATGATAATGATGATTTGATTCATGGTTCCAAAAGGGGTGCAAGAACAAGCAGGAAGGAATCAAGGATCAGCAGATGATAGGCTGATGTCTTCATTTCTGCTTACTGTAAAGATGAATACAAGAATGGATGTTGCCTATGGTGATATCAGATGAACAAGGTTGAGTTGATTTGGTGAAGACAGAATCTATGATTGGAAGAAGAAGAATAAAGAATGTTGAGGAAGAGAAAGAGTTAATTAATTAATGGATTGACAAACATGAAGTATTCAAGAGATTGGAATAGGCGCATGAGTTCTTACCCTTCAAATGCAGTGATGATGAGTGAAAGGTGAAAGAGATGCCTTGAAGTGAATGTGTAATAGCAGGAGTTGGATGCAGTTTTTTTTTGATGATGAGGTTGAATGGAGAGTGTTTTTTTGACTGGATGCTTGAGAGGTGATTCAAAGATTTCAGATACCAATAGAGCACAAATTCAATTAGTCTAAATTTTCAGAGTTTCAAACTTTGAAGAGGAAGATGCAATCTTACCTGGATGGACCTTCTGGGATAGTTTGGGGATGCTGGAATGGTGGTGCTTGGATGCTTGTTTGCAGGGGAAAATAAAATGCTTTTTTCTTCCCAAGCACTTTCCAATTTTCTTGCAAATCAACAAGCAAGGCTTGCTGCATGAGCCAGAAAACATATCAGCAGCCTTTCTTGCATTTGCTTGCCTAGCAGAGGTGAACTTGCTGACCGTTGCTGGCAAATGCAAGCAACAGGTAAGTTTACCAGGGCGCATTGACGCACACAGAAGTCTCCCAGGTCCCTGGCAACCTGGGAGATAGCAACAGGGTTGCGTGTAGCAACCCTGTTGCAAATTGAAGTGATTTTGGTTGCTAGCCTTTCCCAGGAGGAAAGCAAGCAACTGGGGCATTGCCCCAGGAGCTCCAGGCCCAATGTGGGCTCCTCAAGCCGATCAGGGCCATTTCCATGGAGATCCCAGGGCAAGTGCCCATGAGTTTTGGCCTTATGGAAAGGCCAAAACCCATGAGAGGGAGGTGGTTCCTTGAACAAAAAACACATGGCATGGATATACCATGCCATGTGTTTTCTTTTAAATGTGGCTATGACTCAAGTCACAAGGGGGGATAAGTCATGCATGAGAAGTGAGCATGAATTTCACCATGAGAAGTATGCATGAATTTAAGAAGTATTCATCTGCCCAATGTGGGATGTAAAGATCCAGAGGATATTTTTTAATTTGAATACAATTCTTTTGAGAATCCCTTTGTGATAATTTGATACTATTTTTGTAGAATTCCCAAATATAGACAAGGAGTGGAGCAATGGCTTTCATGTTTGATAAGTGAAGGTTTTCATATATGATCCCTTGTCAATTCCACTTCTGAAAATTTTTAAAATTATACTTCCAACTTTGAAGGAGATATCTGATAAAACCAACATTTTCTGTTTGTCTCAAAATAATGGTGACAGCAAGCAATAATTTTTTTATTTAGGTGCATTCCTGTAAAAATTGATTTATAATCATGATTCTTGTTTCACTACAGAAAATGTTTTTTTAAATAATTTTTTCCAAATAAAATGTTTTCCAATGGTCCTTTCACTGTTTTTTAACTCCAAAAAAATAACTGGAACTAGTTTCCAAAATTTAATAATTTCAATATCTCAATAAAACCTGTATCCTTATATCATTTTACTCTAAATGTTCAGAATAAAAAATACATGAAATTTTTCATATTTTTTGGTGCCTTTGCATCTGTCTGATTACAAAATTCATAAAGAGTAATGGCATTGCTCAATTTACCATTAAATTTGGGCAATAGGTCTATTGATCAAGGTGGGGTTGTAATGTATGGAACAGCAATGTAAAATTGTTTCAGGATTCATTCAGTTACCCTTGAGGATAAACATATGGGTATTCATAGTACATTTTATGATTTATATTTATTGAAACAACTGGAGAAACTCTTCTATTGCATGATGATGATTCAAGCACATAAACCTGTGGGGACATGGTGCACTTAGCCTAAGTGCACCATGTCCCTTCAGACAACCAGTTGGTGGTGGTTGTGGGTCACCACAAACCTACATGACATGGTGACCAGTATTGAGCCTCCTTGCCCTCATGCTGGAAAACTTTGTTCTTAAGTATAGACATGGTCACTTCCCACTGTGAGCTGGTGAATTTAATTCATCAACAATTACCAAAATATCTTGGAACTTTGGGACATGAGAAATATGGAATATTTTGAATTATGGGAAGTTTCTTCAACCAATGAGCAAGCTGAATGAAATATATTCAGGGCCATGCAAGAATCACAAAATCATTTACCTTTACCTTATTTATTTATAATATTTCCAGGTTATTTATCTTTTTGGATGAAAGGTATTTGCCAACATGGGCATTTCAGTAACAACTAATTCCTGAAACAAACTTGGTGGACAACTTATCCTAAGTCATCCACTTGCCCATACCAATGACTAAGAGCCAACTATTTTTGGCCAATTGCCAAATTTTGATGGGGGGTGGACCACTTAGGCTCATTCATCCACCTCCTTGAGCCACCTCACACTTCATCATTCAAAATTGATGTTATGTTTTTACATTATGCCTGAGTGTTCCAGAAAATAGGCTTACATGTGGTTCTGCAGGGTGAAAACTATCTATTTTGATGTGTCACTTTCCAACCTATTTATTTCTTCCTGAGTCAACAAAAACTGCCACTGTGACACAAAATCAATTATTTATTAAGAAATATTTACCATTCATTAATTTAGGGTTTTTTCACATGTATGCCACAATGAAATCTCACAACGTATAATTTATAAGCCAGCATAACTAATCATTCCCAAAATATCGGCCTGAGCCAGAAATATTTCACTGTTTTCCCACTGCAAAATATTGTTCACCATGTTTAATTCTTGGAGCCTTGATCCTACCATCACTTTTTGAGGCTGGGGTCAACAATTGAGAAAGGTGAAGAAAATATTGTCAGGGACATGCAAGGGTCAGAAAAACCTGTTCCTCTACTAAATTTGTTTTCCATATGGCCATGTTGTGATTCATCTTCTTGGATGAAAGATATTTTCCAGCATGGGCATTTCAGTACCAGCATGTTTTTTCCTGAAACAAACATTATGGACTGGTTATGCCAAGTTTTCCACTTCCCCACACTATGGACTAAGACCCAGCTAATGTGGGGAAATTAGGAAATTTTCATTGGGAGTTGGACAACTGAGGCTAAGTGGTCCACCTCCCTTGCCCACCATCCACTTGATTTTATGTATATTCATTATCATTTTGTGCATTCCGTCTGGGTCTCTGAGGAAAAACTGATATGTGGGAATCTGTATTTTGAAAACCAATGATTTTTGTAAGTCATTTTTCAAACTACTGAATCTTCCACAACTCCACAAACCCATGTACTTTATCATCACCCTAATCCTTCAACTTCAACCCTGGTTGGTATTCTCTGAATTTCCTAGGTACAGAACTGGATTATAGTAATATTACTTCACCGGAAGCCAATGAGATTGTCAAACTGGACTGTCTCTCACCACAACACAAAAGATCTTCTCATGCTTGTCAGTAAAAAATAGATTCCAAAAAAATTCACTCCAAGCCAGAACAAGTGAACCTATTTATAATTTCAAATCAAGCAGGTAATAACCAATTTCAAAAATCCACAACTTGAGCAGGAGAAGATACTTTGCAGGAACTTTCAGAGTCTAAAAAAAAGTTGAATTCAGCCACTGCACTTGCACCTTTTGAGAGGTTCAATAGTTCTGTATGCCATGACTCAAACTCTTGTTGGATGTTTTGATCTCTTGATTGGAACATGACTGTTAATTTTGGGTGCAAATCTTATTCATGTCATACAAAACCGGTGTTATTTTTTTTCAGAAAATTCATCCATTAATCATCATTTCATTTTCTTGAGACCCCTCAGGCCCACTCAAAAATTTTTGCAACCACAAAAAGATGTAAATCCATTATTTTTTGAAACCATTTGAAAATGCCACGCTGACTTATATTTTTTTGGAGCATTTTTACCAGTCCAAATTTTCCCTTGATGGCTTTCAGCACAGTAAAATAAAAGCACAAGATCCTAGAATATCTGAAAAACTTCATGAAAGATCCTAACAAAGATGTTTGGGGGACCAAAAGGTGATTCAACAGTTCTCAGGAGTGGAGATGTTTTTTCCCACTTTCTGTATCAATTATCTTGTTTCAGGGCAATTCTTTGCCCCAAACCAGCATTTTTATTGAAGATGGAAGGATGATGATAATCAATTAAATTTCAAATTTATATTAATGTTTCATTTGCACACACATATACATCCATTTATTTTTCTAATTCAAGATATAATATTCTGCAAGGGTTTTTAGAGTTGAATCAATTTGAGCTTCCAGAATAATCACTTGAATTTATACAACCCAATTTTTGGAACCAAGCAACAAGTGACGCAGAAGAAAATAGAGAATATTACCAAAAAGGTATAAGGATCACAGGAAGAAATCATTTGGGAAACAGAGAGTGGCCTCATTACAACAGATGTGTTCTTGGACCAGGATTGAGACCCCAATGTCATGGGATTGAAATACAATTATCTTTGGCTATTTCAATTGAGACAGAGGCATTTATTATGACTAATAACTCTTTGGAAGCTTTGGGTGGAAAACCCTTGTTTTTGAGTTTTTGTCAAATTACAGTAAAATACATCCTTTTTGAGACCCTTTTTATTTTAGAGACCCACAAATGTTCTGGAGCATGACCAACTGGAAAAAGTTACCCAAGTTGAGAGGTTTTGCATATAATTAGAGACTGGGTACAAAACTATTTTTTTGGAAAGTGGCATTAGGATTTGGAATCATTGAATTTTATCCAAAAAAAATGCTTATGTTCTGAAAAAAATCAAGAAAATATTGTGTATTTCTTGCAAAAGAATTTCAGTAGCAATGCTACTCAATATAAATTTCTTGCAAGTTCAAATCTTTACAATTTAATTTTTCCTCAAGCATGAATGGGAAAGAAATTTTATGTTTTAGCTTGAGAATGATTTCTAACTTTTGTCAGAGAATGGAAAAGTTAGACTAAGTGCCTTACCATACCACCAATTCTGATATGTTGATAGAGGCAGGGGGGAACAGGTTGAAATCATTTGAATGCACAAAATTCCAAGACACATCCTCAGAAAGTCAATGACCAGTACTTTAAAATTAATTCTTCATTCAAAGCAACTCACCAACAATTCTCTGCAGTTTTTCCTTGTAAGGTGGTCCACTTGAGCTAAGTGCACCACCTCACCAGGAGTAACCACCCCATTGTTGCAGATTTAACAGCACTTGGCAGCCTAAAGTTTTCAATAAGCGTGATCTTTTTTTCCACATCCAACTACTTTCCCTCCAGTGGTTCTCCAATCAACATAACAACATACTAATTTTGGTTGCTCACTCCCCCCAAAAAAATGGTAGCCAATGCCTCTCTCAAACTCCAAAATTGTCATCCTTTTGAAATTTTGACTTGATTCAATGGCCAAAAATCCAGATATTGCTAAACATGTCCTTCACTGTATATAACTCAAAAATCACCTTTTTGTGCTGAAATTCTAGCCAGTCATTTCATGAAACAAGCTCAAAGTGTGCATGAGCTGTAAAACATTTGTACTAGTTGGAATATAGGATGGGAAATCTTTGGATTGATGGTTGACTTATGCTAAGTTGTCCACCTTCCCATCAAATTAGTTGTGGCTTTACAGCCTAGTAAATTTATATTTAACGTCAAGGGAGGTGGGAAACTTATGATAAGTTGTCCACCTCCCTGGACTTGTATGCATACACGAATCACATCACATGGGAATTCCTTGTGAAGTGGCTGGGGAGGTGGAAAACTTATGCTAAGTTGTCCACTGTCCCAGCAATAATCAATCATTTGGCATATTCAAAATCATGCTCCCAGGTGGTTTCAGGGAGGTGGACAAATTATCACAATGTTTCCACCTCCTGGGCTTTCCCATATGATTCTCCCTTGACATCTCATCCCTGCATACCCATGGTCCTGGTGTGGTGGACAACTTATCATAAGTTGTCCAGCTCTCTGCACATGACTCATATTTATTTTTTGTGGAAAGGCAGACACTTTGGTGATACACACTGTCTATCCTAACAAATCAACTAGGTGAATCCTGCATAATGTCATCTCTCCATGATATAATGCACCCCTGTTACATTTTTCTTTATTCTTTTGAGCTAAGTGATCCAGGCATTTTGAATTACCAGATATTCTTTTGCAATCATCATTTAGATATGTTAGTTATATCATTTATCCTAATTTCTGTTGTATGAACAGCCAGTAATTAGAAAGAATTCTACCTTCTTTAGAAGAATTAGCAATAATTCATATCACACCATTTTCAAAAGAATGAAATCAAAAACCATGCACTGTTCTTCTTTCCCTTATTATTTATCCAACATGATCTGAGGAGATTTTGTCAAAATCAATTCAGGAAAGAGGAAAATTATAATCCTCATTTCCAAGAATCCGCACCATGCAAAATTTGACACCTGATTTGTGATAGTTCTCTGTTATTCAGTTTCAAAAATTGAACTCTCAACAATCAATTACCACCGAATATCCATCCATGCAGTAAACCTGCAATTTGTGTAGTACCCAGCGTTTCACTGTGATTAATTGGAGATTTAAACAATCTTATAATAAAAACATAGCAATCCAACAAACTATTGGACCCGTGCCATCATTATCCAACTCTACTTGATATATTATTCAATTAGCACTTCAACCAAATTGATAAGATTGGCAAGGAGTAGTCTGAAGTCCATATTATGAAAAATGGTATCTTGATATATTTCAAATTCAGCCCTTCCTCATGGTGGATGGAATTCTTGAGCTCATTTTCTCATTCAATAATATTTGGTCAATTCCATAAATATGAGAATGAGTAATTTTTTGGAAACACATAATGGTCAAGAATCCTTGCTATGAAAATTTCTTGTAATAGTTAAAATCATGAAATGCAATAGGAATCTCTTCATATCTTTTATCTGAAGAAATCCCCAGAATAAATAACTCAAATTTGACTCCATGATCCCTATATATTTTTATGAATCATGCTTGAGTGCCAAAAAAATGGTCCCACTCTTTGGAGAAGATGGTAGCCACAGAATCTCTTTTCTATGTCATTTATGAATTGATTTTTCATTTATATCTTCCCTTGTTGAAGAATATTCTGTTCAAATATAAAAGTATACTTATTTCCATAACCTTTGCCCACTTGGAAGAAAAATTTGAAAACAAAGGGGAATCATAATATATAATATCTTCATTTTTGAAAATTTTCAAAAGGTCAATAAAAGAAAATTTGAATTCCTATTTATCAGTTTGTGAAGAATCAATACAAAATCACAAAATCAGAAACCTTTTCATCTGATTGCCAAGTTGGAAAATGAGACATGGAACCCAGTAAGAACTAATCCCCCCAGTATAAAATCTCCATGACAACAACACAAACCCATTGCTAAATCCTGGTGCCTATTTTATGTTACCAAAATGAAGAAACCCCATATAACCCAACATCCCCCACCCCTGAGCCATCAAGAGTCCCCTTTCCAGATGACCAATTCAATACGGCTGGTGTTCAGGGAGATGAAGATTTTGACAAGCCTGCTGCCCCATCCTACTTTATGATTGCACAAAAGCTCTCTCAATCCCACCAACACCAAAAGAGGCAAAAAAGTTTGGTCCAAGAACAATATTCTCTCTCTTGTTGTGCACGCAATCTTGGCATCCCTGCTTCTTCAAGTGGTATTTCCAAGTCCTTACTTGATTGGACAAAATCAATTCTTGGAATGGATTCCAACAACAACAAACTTCCTAATCCTCAAACTGTTGCTGAACTAGCATCCCTCAAAAATTACATGGCAAAGAAGAAGGCATCCATTAATGATGCCATAGCATGAAACACTGGAGAGCCAAACCAGTACAGCTCCAATTCAAAACTGCAAGAAAATTAGCTGAAACTTGTGAAGAAGGATGCCTTACGCCAATTACAACAAAATATTACTTCAACATTTCTGTCACGCCTCGCACTTAGGAATTATTATCTTCATCACTTTGACATGTCCTCTCCTCAGTACCATCTACTTCAGTCTATAAGCGTGACACAAATAAAGCACAACATCAATGGTGCAATACGCTACTTCCTCTGGCTCGCGTTGACCTTCCAATCTCGGCAACCAACTCAGTATATACTTGAAAAATTTGCGGTTAACTCCATACCTGTTGGCCATCCATTATGAGATCCAATCTCCTTCCCTGGCCAATCAACAGCCTCGGACTTCCATCTTTGGTCATGCCCTGTTTGATTAGTTTGCATCTATGTCTAACTAAGCCATCATTACTGTACAGTTTGCAATTGGACTAGTCCCTACCCTGCATACACTATTACCTCTCATTTGCATTACCTTCAATGTCATTTGCTCCTGTCCCAATTCATCATACAATTGTATGCTCAGATTCTATTGTCTTGCACTTAGGCCATGACCTTGGACATGATTGTACTACTGCTTTATTTCCTATCCCGTTCCTGTCATTCATTTCCTCACCGCCTTCAACTGTAGTTAGCTCACCACCAGGTTGTATCTAGTCACTTTGGATTACCTTATAAGGGCTACCCCCTTGCCTGATGATTGTCTCCTCAGTTAGTTAATTTCATACGTTTTTGCATTTTGCTACAACCTAGTTATCACATTGGACTCAGGTTGAGTTTCCTCTTTTGGAACACATTCCATTCCTCTTGCCGTTTGTTGAGTGGCATAACTAAGTTTGCACTTTGCAACTAAGGCTTGCTATTTGCACTTGCCCTCGCACTCAGCATTCCTCCGCTCTCACGATCATCTAAGAATTGCCCTATAGTACGTGGGGTGGTTGTGTGACAGTAAATTAACTAACTCAACTCATCTATTGTAGCTTGCCAACCTATAGTAGACTTCCTTTCTCTTGATGTCACGTACTTGCTCAACCGGGAATGCTTCCCTCACCCCTTACAATGATGATATCCATTGGGTAGGGAGAACCAGCGTTCCTCGGGCCCAACAACCCTTAGATCCCGTTCCTTCTTCTAAATTGCCATCTGTTGAACCCCTTGATGATCCTCAGACTCCTCCATGGGATGTTCCGACGGACCCTCTTGCGGAATTTGCCAATTCCAACTATTCTTCCAATGAAATCTCTACTCATGGTAGATCAGGGGTTTGCATTACTGCTCCCAAGCCTGATGCTCCAACCCTGCTTTTGACATTGATCCAGGCCCTTACTCATGGTGCCCAGCGATCTAGTCCGAGTACTCCTAGCTTTTGCACTCCGGGCATGAAACAACCCAATCACTTTAGGGGAGAACACCCTCATAAGCTTAGATCCTACCTACAGTCTTGTAAAATCATCTTTTGACGCAACTCCAACAATTTCCCTTCCAATAGGCATAAAGTTATGTATGCTTTGTCCTTCCTACGAGGTAGAGCCTTGCAGTGGTTCAAACCGTACCTCAAACTTTTGTCCAACGACAGTCCCACATGTATTCTCAACAACTGGAACAGGTTCAAGCAACAACTGTTCACCCTGTTTGGCAACCCCAATGAAGTTTGAAACGCCAAATACAAACTTAATAGTTTAGTTATGAAGGAAAATAGTAGAGCTTCTGTTTATATTTCTCATTTTTGAAACTTGCAGTCTTGCATCCAGTGGAACAAGGCTGCTCTTCTATTCCATTTCCAAAAGGGTCTACCGGCATGCTTAATCAAACAGCTTGCAGTTGGGGGTCATAAGACAACCTTGCTTCAGCAGCTAATTGATTGAGTGATTGAGCTTGATAATGGCTATCACAACAAGAATTGCTCATGGCAAAACAACCATGGACTATCCACCTTGGCTCCAAGGGTGGAAAACTCCTCAAAGCAAAACACGAGGAACCCAAAACCATCCAAACCAACCCCGACTTTGAACTCCAACTCAAAAGGGAAAACCGTCACCAAAACTCCAAAGTTCTTGGACAAAGAAACCGGGATGCTACGGAACAAGGAACGGCTACAAAGGGAGAAGAATGGGCTGTGTATGTATTGTGGAGGAAAAAATGATGTCAACAGTTGTGCAAAGGGGCTAAGCAGTCAAAAAATTAGCTTGTAGTTTTTCTGATACTCGCAAGGAAAACTAAACATTATCTAAATCACCGCAAGTAAATCTTTGCACTTGCGAGTCACTAGGTGCTCCTAGTTTGAGATTTATCCTATTCCATTCCAACAACACCCCTTATCAAGTCTTACTTGACTCCAGCGCTAATGTTTCCTTCATCAGTGAATCTTTTGCCACTTCCAAAAATCTTACGCGGTCCGAGATAGATAAATTTCCTATCTATTTAGTAAGTAGTGCAACTGAACCGTCTTATTGGGTCTCCCAAAAGGCAAAGTGGACCTTTGCATTCTCCAATTTCCCCAGCTTTGAATGGGATTCATTTGCCTTGGCTATACCCGGAATGGATGATACCATTCTAGGCCATGATTTCCTAGTTTACTGGAATCCGGATGTGAATTGGCAAGAAGGATTAATTAACCTTTGAACCTTCCACGCCCAGAACGCTAATCTTTCCTTCAAACAGGAATTAAACGCCTACCTGACACTGTCATTGAGTTGGATGACACTTTTCCACCAGGAGATTTGCAATATCCTGACCTCCATTCCCAAATTCCCTCTTCAGATTTAGGAGTTATTGCTTACCTATCCAGCTTACCTCTTTCCTGTTCCTTCAAAGAGAAACAGACACCAACCAAACGGTGTATTTTGAGCTCCCTAATCCTCTCGCACCATGCAAGCACCTCAAAGCCGGTGCTCAAAGATGACAAGATTGAAGATTTAGGAATCATTCAAGAGTCTTTACCTTCAGTTTATCATGACTTTGCTGATGTCTTCTCAGCTGCAAGAGCAGATAAACTGCCTCCATCCCGTCCTTATGATCACAAGATTGAACTTACTGGCCCACCTCTGGCACCAGGACCAGTCTACTCTCTCTTGACGCAAGAATCAATTGCGCTTCAAGACTACATTGTGGAAAATGTAGCAAAAGGATTTTTTTGACAAAGCAATTCAAATACCAGTTCACCTGTCCTATTTGTTCCAAAAAAGGACGGTGGACTTTGCCTTTGTGTTGACTACAGGAAACTGAACCAGGTAACCCGGAAGAATGCCTATCCAGTACTGCCTATGTCACATCTCCTAACCCTCTTCCACGGAGCTGCTTATTTCTTAAAGTTAGACCTTTGAGGTGCCTATAACCTAATTTGCATTATGAAAGGTCATGAGTATTTGACCGTGATGAGAACCCGGTTCAGCAGTTATGAGTATACCGTCATGCCTTTTGGCCTCTGTAACACTCCTTCCACTTTTCAACATTTTGTCAATGACATTTTCTCCAATCTTGTAGGTAAATACCTCGGGGTATATCTAGATGATATACTAGTCTACTCGAGGAACCTCAAATATCACATTGCACATGTGCAAGAGGTGCTGCAGCAAATTTGCAAGAATTACCTGTTTGCAAAAGCCTCTAAGTGCAAATTCCATTCCTCTTCTCTTTGGTTTCTAGGTGTTGTAGTCTTGCAGAAAGGACTATTGACGGACCCAGCCAAAAGCAAACGCATTTTGGACTGGCCCCCACCTTCTTCCATCAAATCCCTTCAAGTTTTCCTTGGTTTCAGTAATTTTTATAGGAGGTTTATTGAGCGTTACGCCAATAAAACCGTCCATCTTACTAACCTTCTTCAAAAAGACACTCCTTTTGTTTTTACCAAACAAGCTGCTTTGGAGTTTGAAGCTCTGAAGAAAGCGTTCACCACTGCTCCAATACTCGCTCACTTCAACAAGCTAGCTCTTACTATTGTCAAAACAGACGCAAGTGACTATGCGATTGCAGGAGTAATCTTGCAGTTCTCATCCTCCACTTCTCTCTTTCATCCCATAGCTTTTGAGTCTTGCAAGTTGCTTGCTGCAGAGCTTAACTATGAGATTCATGAAAAGGAACTTCTTGCAATTGTTTGTTGCTTAAAGAAATGGCATTCATACTTTTTGAGCCTTAGAGAATTCTTTGAGTTTTTAACTGATTGTAATTCTTTAAAGTATTTCATGAGCTCAAAAGTCCTCACACGTAGACAGGCACGATGGGCCAAATACCTCTCCAAGTTCCACTTTACAATCATGTACCACCCTGGGAAACAAGCGGTAGTTCCTGATGCTTTATGACGTTGGGACAACGTTTACCCAGGGGGGGGGAGCACCTTTGCCCCTTCCAAAAACAACCCTAAAAACATTAGGACACTCTTCTCAACCCAATCTGCCCAACTCAGTTTGATCATTGCTCACTTACAAGATTTGGCTTCCAAACTCCAACAAGCTCAATGAAACAACCCCAAGTGCATCAAACTTTGCAAAAGTGCAAACTTATTAGATATTAGTTACAGTATTGATGATAATGACTTCTTAGTCTATGATAATTGTATATTAGTACCAGATAATTCTTGCATTAAGTTAGATATCTTCAAGTCACGGTACAATTCTCCGCTTGCTGGTCATCATGGGCAGGATAAAACCTACCAATTGATTGCACAAGACTTCTACTGGCCTGGTATGACCAAAGAAGTAAAAGACTATGTTAGCGCGTGCTATGATTGCAATTGTAACAAGTCCTTGAAACACCGGAAGTATGGAATGCTTCGGGCACTTCCGATTCCGCCTCATCCTTGGCACTTGCTTTCTATGGATTTCATCTCTCAATTACCTTCTTCTAGTGGATATGATGCTATTCTAGTAATAGTAGATTGCTTCTCAAAGATTGCTTTATTTCTGCGCAGTAATGTGACGGCCTCTTCAGAAGACTTAGCTAACTTGTTCATAGAATATGTATTTTCAAAACATGGTCTCCCTGATAATATAGTTAGTGATTTTGGATCTCTGTTTTTCTCAAGCTTCTGGACCTTGCTATGCCAACATTTGAAGATCACTTGCAATTTATCAACAGCGTACCGCCCAGAAACGGATGGGCAAACGAAGCGAGTTAATCAGATTCTCAAACAATATCTTTGAATGTATGTTTCCTATCAACAAGATAACTGGTTGCAATGGCTCCCACTAGCCAAATTTGCCTACAACAACTCCACTCATTCCTCCACCAAACAGTCGCCCTTCCAAACTCTTTATGGTAGAAACCCAACTTTCTCTTCCCTTCACATAGCACCTTCTCAGCCTGCTACCAATTACCTTGAACAAATTCAATCCCTTCAATTGCAACTTTGAACCAACCTTGAAGAAGCAAACCAGCGCTATAAGGAGCAAGCAGACCAATCTCGCACTACGGCCCCAACCTTTGAAGTAGGAGATCAAGTGTGGCTCAATGCTTGCAACATTTGCAGCACTTGCCCAACTCGCAAACTCTCCAAAAGAAAGCTTGGCCCCTTTAAAGTAGAATCAGTCATCTCCCCTAACGCCTTTAAACTTACTTTACCTGCAAAATGGAAAGGTATCCACCCGGTCCTTCATGTGTCTCTCCTAGAGCCAGCTCAAGTCCTATACCCGGGCAAGACTCATCCCCCCCTGGACCGGTCACTGTCCTCGATCATCAAGAGTGGGAAGTAAGTCGTATTCTGGATTCCAGGTTACGCAAAGGAAAACTTCAATACCTTGTTGAATGGTCTGGCTTCCAGTCCGACAAAGATCACACCTTGTGGGAACCAGGCCATCACCTTTGCAATTCTCCCAATCTGATTTGAGATTTCCATGCGAGCTATCCTTGCAAACCTTGACAATCATGATTCCATCCCATCCAATCCCATTTCACTCCACATTCCATCCCATCCAATCCCATTCCATTCCACATTTCATCCTATCCAATCCCATTTCATTCCACATTTCATCCCATCCAATGCCATTCCATTCCACATTCCATCTCATCCAACCCCATTCCATTCCACATCATCATTCCATCAGTCAATTCCTTCATCTCATTGTGTTATTCCTTTCTCTCATCCCCCTCTCATTTCTAGCAAATAAAATTCCATTCCTTATTCAAAAAAAAAAAAAAAAAAAAAAAAAAGAAGAAGAGAAAATTTATTTATAATAATAATAATATATATATATATATATATATTTATAATAATAAATTACAAAGTTTCTTTTACTTCCTTTTCTGCATCCTCCCAATTTGCAGTCAATTCTGCAACCATGGACCAAAAGGTATCCAGATCTTCATCATTAATCAGCGCGGACATCCTTTGGAGAACCAGCACCTCTGTTACGATATGCCTCTCAAAGATTTCCTTGCACCTTGCAATTCAAGCTTGCTTTGGCCAAGCATTTCATCCACCTTCCTCCAAGAGCTCTTTGTACGCTCTCTTCCTTTGGCCTCCCAACAAACCTTCTCCAATTTCGCCCATCAGCCGCCTCGCATCAGTTTTGACCGGTCCTATGACTTGCACCGGATCCGCTTCACCTTGGCCCTCAATTTCTTCCGTTCCATCTACTCTACCCCTTCCATCTCCTCCATTCCCTTCTCCAAATTCTTCCGTTACACCCTCCTCTTCTTGCTCTGTTCCTTCTCCCCCTCTATTTCTGTCTTCTCCATCTCCCAATCCTCTTTCCACTTCATTCCTTTCTTCCTCCCTTGCTTCCTTGGCTATGACCCCAACCGGTTCCTCACTGGGCACTTTGTCTTGCACCTTGGCATTCATTTGGGCCCCCAGAAGTTCAGTCGGCGGACCCCAGTAAGGTGGTGGTGGTGGTGGTGTGTTAGTGGTGTCTCTTTGGAAACGGGGCAACACTAGCAAGACGAGCAAAATTTAGTTACTATCTTTATTATTATTAGTCAGTCCCAATTAGTACTCACCAGGAACTTGAGTCCCCAAGTATTCAATCTCTGGCAACGGTGGTATCTTGTAGTCAACCGTTAGCGCGGACCTACGACTCTGCGGGACCATCAACAGTCAACTTGACATTTATAGGGAAATTGCAGGCTACTTTGCAAAGACAACATTGCTTGCACTTGCCTCAAAGGCCTCGGAAAGCAGTACTGGGGACACATTGCTCGTTTTGACAGATACAGTTTTTGCAATGGTGGGACGACAATGACAAAATTTTATATAATTTATAAATCTATTGATTAATGAATTAAATAATGCGTAAAGGGTATACAGTATTTATTAATGACTTAAAATCAATGGGAAAATTTATCTGAACGCTTGCAGGAGCTTGCGTCTTTATACCCGGGCAACTGTCACGCCTTGCACTTAGGAATTATTGTCTTCATCACTTCAACATGTCCTCTCCTCAGTACCATCTACTTCAGTCTATAAGCGTGACACAAATAAAGCACAACATCAATGGTGCAATCCGCTACTTCCTCTGGCTTGCGTTGACCTTCCAATCTTGGCAACCAACTCAGTATATACTTGCAAACTTTGTGGTTAACTCCATACCTGTCGGCCATCCATTATGAGATCCAATCTCCTTCCCTGGCCAATCAACAGCCTTGGACCTCCATCTTTGGTCACGCACTGTTTGATTAGTTTGCATCTATGTCTAACTAAGCCATCATTACTGTACAGTTTGCAATTGGACTAGTCCCTACCCTGCATACACTATTACTTCTCATTTGCATTACCTTCAACGTCATTTGCTCCTGTCCCAATTCATCATACAATTGTATGCTCAGATTCTATTGTCTTGCACTTACGCCATGACCTTGGACATGATTGTACTACTGCTTTATTTCCTATCCTGTTCCTGTCATTCATTGCCTCACTGCCTTCAACTGTAGTTAGCTCACCACCAGGTTGTATCTGGTCACTTTGGATTACCTTATAAGGGCTACCCCCTTGCCTGATGATTGTCTCCTCAGTTAGTTAATTTCATACGTTCTTGCATTTTGCTACAACCTAGTTATCACATTGAACTCAGTTTGAGTTTCCTCTTTTGGAACACATTCCATTCCTCTTGCTGTTTGTTGAGTGGCATAACTAAGTTTGCACTTTGCAACTGAGCCTTGCTATTTGCACTTGCCCTTGCACTCAGCATTCCACCACACTCACAATCATCTAAGAATTGCCCTATAGTACGTGGGGTGGTCGTGGGACAATTTCAATCCCTCAAAATCACTGCTTTGGGCCAAATTCAGTCTCATGATGAGACATGGATAGCCCATGCCCAAGCCTTGATCTAAAATTCTGGTATTCCCAGAAGCACCCATCACTGAGAACAGAATCCAACATCTTGCTGGAATTTGTCTCTCACTGCGATAATCATCAGAACATGGGAGATGTGCCACAAACGCGGGGGGATTGCTTCCTATTCAATAAATGAGAATGACAACACTGCAGCCAACAGGGTTTCCATAATCAATTGTTGGCTTGTCTCAAAGAAGGCTATTTGGAAGAAGGAGCAGAAGGCAGAAGGAGGATCCATCAGCAGAAAATGTAATGTTTCTGCATCTCAAAGTCTCAACACGGAGAAAGTGTGTTAAATCAATCTTTTGCAATTTTCTCTTCATGACCAATATCTAACTGCTTATGATGCTTTAAAAACAGAATAACAAGAAGGAAATTCAAAACACCACAGCAGTTGAGCTGGAAATGATAAAAATGTTCCCAGAAACTTCTGCTCTTTTCTTGGACAGTGGATTCATATCTAATGTTGAGGGTGAAGATGACATATTATTCAATCATGCAGGTGTTTGGAGGGCTCAACATTTATACAAAATTTGTCATTACTTGGATAAAGCATATATACAACTGGCCAAAAACCGGCACATTAAGAGGGATAGATAATTTAAAATTAGTTAACTTGCTAAAACAAATAATTCACAAAGATCTGATCACCCACCAACACTTCCCACTTCAATACCTCAAAACTGGTTAAGTGAGAAAGCCCTGGAGGATATAACTCCAGTTGAAAAAGAGCATTGGGTTTACTTCCAGAAGTTGATTTCACAGAGGCAGTTTCATATCTCAGAACCCAAGTTTCCAAGCCCTCTAGCTTAATGGAAACCACACAAACATTGTAAAAATATTCCAAATAGTGAAATTTTTGTATCAGTACTTTAACAAAAGGGAGGGGTATGCTTGGATGCAACCTTGGCTTTGGTTAAATTTTTCTTGAGTACTACATATATTTTTATTTTCATCCCATTCTTGTTTTGTCAACCAGAAACTTATAAATATATTTAAAGCTAGATTAACTGAATGTACAAAATCCAATGATGTGGGGTCACCGTGACTTGTGTTAAGTGACACGGATAGACACAATTATGTCATGGGAACTTACCTAGCACATTCCACATATTCCTTAGATTTCAAGCACTTTTAGATAGTTATATAACCCAACCATCCACCCGCGCCAGGAATCCTCCTCTCTCCTTACAAGATTTGGATCCTGGATTGGCCTAACCTTGGGGCTGACATCTTACGGGGTGGATGGTCAGGCAAGTGTGAATCTTGATCAAAATCTTACAAGATTTGGATCCCAGATTGGCCTAGCCTTGGGGCTGATGGCTTACATGGTGGATGGTCAGGAATTAAACTTTACAACTTGAAGAGGTTAACAATGTAGGTTACACTGTTAAACTCTTGAAATTTTCAAATAAATAAATCTCTAACAAGTTGTTACATCCAAACAGAAATTGAAGTAAGAGTGGAAAAAACTAACATTCAGATGTGCACAGAATACACAATTTCATTGAAAAATTTTGAGTAAATTATATTTGATGCAGAACCTTTTGAAAAGCTACATGAAATCTTTTTTCAATCACAACAACCTAAACACATTTTTTTCACTTTGCAGCTTTCATGTTGAGATCACCCACTTGTTAAACATTCCCAAATACCTTTTTATGAAAGAAGTAGATATAAAATACACATTCCTAGATTTGAATTATGTCATTTGAGGAAAGCCCACAAACTCTAGGCATTGGGATTTTCCTTGTCAGATGGTGCATCATTGAAGTTTTGTAACACCAAAATGTGATTTAAAATCATGGTTTTTTAATAAGATAATTAGTTTAAAGACAAAATATGTAATGTTGCACCATCGCAATTGACCTTGCATTTGAATCCAAACTCCTCGGGATTTGGTAAGTCAATAGCTGCGGTGCCTGTTACATGTGTATCCAAAATTTGGAAACAAGACAAGAACAAATCTATATTTTATTCTCTGAAGCAGTTTGGGTACCAATTGCTCAAGAAGTGGATTGTCAGGCAATGACTGCTCCCTTGGTGTGAAGAATCACTCAGTGCACCTCAAGAGCATCAAGCCAGTAATCCTACTAAACTTTGTGATATTTGGGATGGAACTATGTGGAAAGAATTCAAGGATCAAACCAATCAGATTTACACAGAAGAACCAGGGAGCCTTGTCTTTGAAATTTAGCTTGATTGGATGAATCCCCATGGAATTAAGACCAGTGGGAAAAGCATCTCTCTTGGCATGATATATCAGCAACAATCTTCTGTGCCCACTGTAACCTCAAGCTGAATGATATCTGGGACACCAAAAAGGAGACTTGGACATTCAAAAAAAATCAAGATCACATCAAATGCGCAGAGAATTGGAATAATGTTCAATCATTCAATGAAAAAGCCAAAATTCCCAAGCTACATGGTGCCGGCTACACAATTTTCCAAAATCCACCATACTGCAAACCAAAAAACATGACAACAAATGATTCTATGCATAACTTCTTTGTCTTAGGAATGCTACAGGACTACAGCATCACCTAACTTGGAATAATGACAGCTGGCCACAGGGAAAATCCAAGAAGATCTATAAGAAGCAAATCCGGAAGCCAAAATGAATCTGGGAAGAGCAAGCAAAGCTCCCTTCAGGAAAGCTCTTACCGCTCTTTTGAAGATCAGAGCAATCCACATTT
The DNA here is from genome assembly GCA_025617555.3 of Puccinia polysora. Classification (NCBI taxonomy): domain Eukaryota; kingdom Fungi; phylum Basidiomycota; class Pucciniomycetes; order Pucciniales; family Pucciniaceae; genus Puccinia; species Puccinia polysora. The sequence continues at coordinate 27,235,908 of CM062613.1, read as the reverse complement.
AGCAGGTTCATTGATAGAAGAGACAGGTATTGCATCAAATGAATTGTGCCTTACTACTTAAGAGCTCAGAAGTCTTCAAGAGCTACCAATTCAATTGAATTTCCATCTTGGATTACTGGGTTGCCCAGGAACATAGGTTTTCCTGCTGCTGGTACTCCTAAGGCTGCTGAATGTTTGGTTTTGTACACCATTCATGTAGTTCTCCTTTTGATTCCAAGATGGAATTGGAACTCAGCCAACAGCTTGCAGGAGCAGAATCTCACCTCCACTACTTCTAAACTTATTGGTATCATCAACTTGGTAATGTCTCACCAACTTACAGATATCCAATTGTGCCAATTGAATGAATTAATTACAGCTTACTGGGAAAAGTTATTGCTTCATTGGGGATCTGAAATCAAACCCAAGCCAACAATCTATTTTGCTCAGTATTTGACTACAATGATAAATCTGCATGGTCCTCCCTCAATATTTTCAGGTTGGCCAGGAGAAAGGCTGAATCACATCTTGGCCTTGGTTAAAAAAATAAAAATACACATAGGTAACACAGATTTCTCAAAATTAGATTCTTAATGGCACACTTTGAACTGATTGTTTTTTTAATTTTAAGGTTTCCTTGATAAGTCCCTCTTGAATAAGTTCCTTGAGAGGGTCAAACTTCAAGGCTTGGTTGAACAAATTTGATCCAACTGGAATGTTTTGGGGATCAATTCTGACCAACTTCCAGATCTGCAAAGTTTGTTCTACTCTTCCAAGACAGGTGATGTTTCAAGGGCTAAAATGAGATGAATCTTTTGGAAGAAGAAAAAATTGAAACAATTCATGGAAAATAACTGAACATACAATGTCTTGCCATGGGACCAGCTGGAGTGGTTTCCTTGCAAATCAATGCTCTTCCATGGTTATTGCATAACACCCCATTGCTACAATAAAAGTAATTCTAAGATTTCCTCTTCATCCACATCAACTGTGAGACGGGGAAGGTATTGTCCATCTTTCATGAAGAAACCTGTGCACAATATTTCCTTATGGTTGAAACCTTTTTTCCTTTGAAACAAATTGATACTTCAAGAATCAAGGCCCCTGTGAACAGGGGAAGGCAGCGTCCATTGTTCATGAAAAAATCTGTGCACAATTTTTCCTCATGGTTGAAACCTTTTCTGCTTTGGAACAAATTGATACTACAAGAAATCCCTACCTTGGCCTCAATTATCTCAATGCTCAAATTGTTTATCAAGAAGGTGGATAAATATGTGTGATGCATCAACATAACATGTTAGGTTTTGTGGCAAGCATGGCTTATGAAGCAAAAAAAGCACAAGCTTCCAAAGATGTTTATTGTGTTGTAGAAATTGACTCTTTGGTAAGTTGATATTAAAAATACTAATTTCTGAAGAACTGTCATTATTTATTTTTCTGACTGGTGATTCCTTACAAAACAGGAGGAAATATAAAAAAACACATGGACCAATTTTTTATTATACCAGATATTGGTAAAAGATTAAATCAGAGGAATTGGTATTGTGTCACATATCTATCTAAAACACGTGTATAAGTTATAGAATTCAAAAATAGAAATTCAATTCAATCTCCAACAACTGAAGCATTAATCCTAACAGCAAATTGGAAACCTGTGTTTGCACCATTTGTTTGAAATGATCATTATCTAAAAATTTGATTCTTCTCCTTTTGGAAGTTTCTGCCATTGGAAATCATGGCTCATGATGTACAATTCCATTCATAACTGCTAAAAAGTTTTCAATCAAAGTATGGTATTACAGTTAAATTAAGGATTATAAATCCTTCTTTTATGTAATGAATTTCAATTCAATCTATGCATTGCATAAATATTTTGCATAAATCTTCTGGGTTCATCCCAAAATCAATTTGATGTTGACTCCAAAACCTCAACAAAGTCAAAACAGATTTCAATCACAAACCCAGGTGCTATACCTGCCAGCAGGTGCTGCCATTTTTTTCATGGTGAGTACAGCGCAAAAAAAGTACTGGCACTTGCTAGCAAGTGCCATCACTTTTTAACCCTCCTGATTGAGAGTTAAAACCCCTCCAGAATGGATGATGGAGGGTTAAAACCCCTCCAGAATGGATGATGGAGGGTTAAAACCCCTTCAGAATGGATGATGGAGGGTTAAAACCCCTCCAGAATGGATGATGGAGGGTTAAAACCCCTCCAGAATGGATGATGGAGGGTTAAAAACCCTCCAGAATGGATGATGGAGGGTTAAAAACCCTCCAGAATGGATGATGGAGGGTTAAAAACCCTCCAGAATGGATGATGGAGGGTTAAAAACCCTCCAGAATGGATGATGGAGGGTTAAAAACCCTCCAGAATGGATGATGGAGGGTTAAAAACCCTCCAGAATGGATGATGGAGGGTTAAAAACCCTCCAGAATGGATGATGGAGGGTTAAAAACCCTCCAGAATGGATGATGGAGGGTTAAAAACCCTCCAGAATGGATGATGGAGGGTTAAAAACCCTCCAGAATGGATGATGGAGGGTTAAAAACCCTCCAGAATGGATGATGGAGGGTTAAAAACCCTCCAGAATGGATGATGGAGGGTTAAAAACCCTCCAGAATGGATGATGGAGGGTTAAAAACCCTCCAGAATGGATGATGGAGGGTTAAAAACCCTCCAGAATGGATGATGGAGGGTTAAAAACCCTCCAGAATGGATGATGGAGGGTTAAAAACCCTCCAGAATGGATGATGGAGGGTTAAAAACCCTCCAGAATGGATGATGGAGGGTTAAAAACCCTCCAGAATGGATGATGGAGGGTTAAAAACCCTCCAGAATGGATGATGGAGGGTTAAAAACCCTCCAGAATGGATGATGGAGGGTTAAAAACCCTCCAGAATGGATGATGGAGGGTTAAAAACCCTCCAGAATGGATGATGGAGGGTTAAAAACCCTCCAGAATGGATGATGGAGGGTTAAAAACCCTCCAGAATGGATGATGGAGGGTTAAAAACCCTCCAGAATGGATGATGGAGGGTTAAAAACCCTCCAGAATGGATGATGGAGGGTTAAAAACCCTCCAGAATGGATGATGGAGGGTTAAAAACCCTCCAGAATGGATGATGGAGGGTTAAAAACCCTCCAGAATGGATGATGGAGGGTTAAAAACCCTCCAGAATGGATGATGGAGGGTTAAAAACCCTCCAGAATGGATGATGGAGGGTTAAAAACCCTCCAGAATGGATGATGGAGGGTTAAAAACCCTCCAGAATGGATGATGGAGGGTTAAAAACCCTCCAGAATGGATGATGGAGGGTTAAAAACCCTCCAGAATGGATGATGGAGGGTTAAAAACCCTCCAGAATGGATGATGGAGGGTTAAAAACCCTCCAGAATGGATGATGGAGGGTTAAAAACCCTCCAGAATGGATGATGGAGGGTTAAAAACCCTCCAGAATGGATGATGGAGGGTTAAAAACCCTCCAGAATGGATGATGGAGGGTTAAAAACCCTCCAGAATGGATGATGGAGGGTTAAAAACCCTCCAGAATGGATGATGGAGGGTTAAAACCCCTCCAGAATGGATGATGCAGGGTTAAAACCCCTCCAGAATGGATGATGCAGGGTTAAAACCCCTCCAGAATGGATGATGGAGGGTTAAAACCCCTCCAGAATGGATTATGAAGGGTTAACAGTCACTTTGCACCATGCACAACGACTGTGCACAATGCACAGCAACTGTGCGCCATGCACAAGGACTGTGCACAATGCACAGCAACTGTACACCATGCACAAGGACTGTGCACAATGCACAGTTGTTGTGCATTGTGCACAGTCCTTGTGCATGGTGCACAGTGACTTTTAAACCTTTATAATCCATTCTGGAGGTGTTTTAACCCTTCATAATCCATTCTGGAGGTGTTTTAAGCCTCCATAATCCCATTCTGGAGGTGTTTTAAGCCTCCATAATCCATTCTGGAGGTGTTTTAAGCCTCCATAATCCATTCTGGAGGGGTTTTAACACTCCATAATCCATTCTGGAGAGGTTTCAAGCCTCCATAATCCATTCTGGAGAGGCTTTAACCCTACATCATCCATTCTGGAGGGGTGTTAACTTTCCATCAGGAGGCTTAAAAAGTGATGGCAGTTGCTAGCAAGTGCTATCAAGGAAGCTCTGGTTGAAGCTCTTTCCAATCTCTAGTTGAAGGCATTTTCATTCTCAAACATTTTTTTGGTTCACATTGGCTGTGCAGAATGCAGAGTTACTGTGCACAATGCACAGAAACTGTGCACAAAGCACAGCAACTGTGCACAAAGCACAGAAACTGTCCACAATGCACAGCCAATGTGCACAATCCAAAGCAACTGTGCACAATGCACAGTGAGTGTACACAATGCACAATGCACAGCAATGGTATACAATGCACCATGCACTGTAACTGTGCACAATGCACTGCAACTTTTCACAGTGCACAGCAACTGTGCACAATGCATAGCAACTGTGCACAATGCACAGCAACTGTGCACAATTGTGCATTGGATCTTGGATAAATATTGTGCACAGTCACTGTGCATTGTACATTGGAGCTTGGATAAATATTGTGAACTGTTGCTGTGCAAGTTGCACAGTTTCTGTGCATTTTTCCAAATTGCTGTGCATTGTGCAAAGTTGCTGTGCATTGTGCACAGTTGCTGTGAATTGTGCAAAGTTGCTATGCATTGTGAACAGTTGCTGTGCATTGTGAACAGTTGCTGTGCATTGTGAACAGTTGCTGTGCATTGTGCACAGTTTCTATGCATTGTGTACAGTTGCTGTGCATTGTGAAAAGTTGCTGTGCATTGTGAAAAGTTGCTGTGCATTGTGCACAGTCACTATGCATTGTGCACAGTCAATGACTGTGCATTGGAGTGTCAATAAATTTTGACCTGAGCTTGGTAGGAGCTTGACCTGAGCTTAGCCATACATTGGGCAAGAGCTCTTTGATGGCACTTGCCAAGTGACATGCAGATTGCTGTGGTGGTATAAAGTTGATCTCAATCTCAATTCTATTCCTGGTGGTTTTGGTATGGAGGAATATGGGCTTCAGTGAAGGCAATTTGGGGTAGAAGTAAGTCCTCCCAATGGTGCACCACTAGGGCAATCTTCTATCATCATTTTCAAAACCCTACCTAGTGCCACACATCTGAGCAAAGTATTATCTCCTGGTTCTCCTTTCATGTAAAAGGCTCCTTTTGAGGAAATTGCGGAACATTGGACATGGATGATTTTTAAACTTGGCCTCACTTTTAGTAGTCAAGTCTTGCTGGTCAATGCTTGGAGGAAGCAAGAACTTCTTGCTTTTGCTACCAAGTATACACCAGTTGCAAAAAGGGTCAAACCAGTCAACCAGCCTATGCATTTCAACCTCAATCCTCCTATCTTATCTTGCAATCCTTACTATGTTTTATCTAAATCTCCCACTGGTCCCTTTGTGCCTAATGGTTGTGTCACTGACAAAAGTGTGAAAGTGGTCAACTTTGGTCCAGATGGATGGCTTCTTCCTGATGAGTCAAATTTGATCAAAAACGTCTTGTCTCTAAGGGAAAAATCTATTGCTTTCTGTGAAGAAGAGAGAGGTCTCTTGAGAGAATCCTATGGTCTCCCTTATATCATCCCTGTAGTTGAACATGATCCTTGGAAAAAGAAAAAGATTCTAATGCCTACTGGTAAATCAATAAATTCATCAAGTTGATCTGCAAACAAGTTTGTACTGTTCTATATGAACATTCAACCTCTAGTTATTCCAGCCCTGTCTTCTGTGTCCTCAAGAGTAATGGTAAATTTAGAATAGGTTATGATCTTCAACCTCTCAACAAATTTACTATCAAAGACTCTGGTATTCCTCCTGCCACTGAAGAATTTGTTCATTCTTTGTATGGGAGAGCTTGCTATGGTCTAGGGGACATTATGCTTGGTTATGAAAAACAATCCTTACATCCTATCTCTTTCCCTCTTGCTACTTTCAATACTCCTCTTGGTCAATTCAAACTTACTTGATTGCCTCAAGGTGCCACCAATTTGGTTGCAGTCTATCAGGCTCATATGAAGTGGATCCTCCATGATGAAATCCCTGATCATGCTGGTATCTTTATTGACAATGGCAGAATTAAAGGTCCAGTTCCTGATTATGATAATGAGCTCTTACCATGGCATTCAGGAATTTGTTGCTTCATCTGGGAATATGCTACTACTTTGGAAAGGTTTCTGGTTTTGAATTGAGGATTCTGGCCTTACTGTCTCTGGATCCAAATTGGCTCCTTGTTTCCCTGCTCTTGAAATTGTTGGTCATGTGGCCTGCAAGGAAGGAAGGAGGATGGAACCAGCCAAAGTCAACAAGATCATTTCTTGCCCCCCCAATCAATCCCACTTAATTTGGAGGCTTTCTAGGTGTTGTAACTTATGTTCAAAGGTTTATCCCATCTCTTTTCAAAATCTGTGCTCCCTTGTGTTGTCTAACCACAAAAGAAGCTGAATGGATTTGGACCCAAGATTGTGAACATTCATTTCAGTTGCTCAAAATGGTTGTTGGTAAAGACATAGTTTTGAAAAAGATCTCTTATGGACCTGAAACCGGCAAGATCAAGCTGGCTGTTGATTCCAGTTATCAATCTGTTGGGGCTGCTCTTACTCAGGAAGATAAAAATGGTTGGAACCGTCCTGCTCTCTATGAATCTCTGTTGTTTTCAGATGTAGAATCCAGATACTCTCAAACAAAACTGAAACTCAGTGATGTGGCTCAAATGTTGAAGAAGCTCCAAACAACGTGGGGTCAACATTTCAAACTAAAAGTCAACACTTGATCCATCATTGAAATGATCAATGCTCCCAGCCTCCAAAATGCTCCTATGATTTGTTGGGTGGCCTTTATCAAGCTTTTCTCTTTTGATATTGCTCACAAGCCTGGAAAATCATTCACCATGCCTGATTGTTTATCTCAAATTCCTCTTCAAGATGAAGAATCTGATGTGGGAATGGATTTTAAGCTATCCTTGAAAGTCTCCATGAGGGTCTTGGTCATCATGGGGAAACCAAAACTTATTGAAAATTATCCAAACAATTCTGGTGGCCATCTCTGAAGAAATCAGTCTCTCAATGGTTCAAGAGTTATGAAGTTTGTCAAGAATGTGATCTTAGGCGTCCAGCTGAAATTCATTAGCCCACTGGGGAGCCCACTGTCTTTGGGAGGATTGCTAGGGATGTGGTTCATATCAAGGCAGGTGGTCCTAAGTATCTCATTGTGGATAGAGATGATTTTTCTGGATGGGTTGAAGCAAAATTTCTTAAGAATCTTAGCTCAGAATCAGCAACAGATTTCCTTGACAAGACTTGGAAAATGTGTTACGGCTTGGTTTGATCTTACTCTACTGATAGTGGCTCTGAATTTGGTGGCAAACTTGCTGAAATTATCCAATCTCTTCCTGGACAACATAGATTTACTAATCCTTATTATCCTGAAGGCCAAGGCATGGTGGAACCAGGCCATGCTCCTTTGAAGGCTGCACTTTTTAAACTGGGTGGTGAAAGTGGCAAGAATTGTTGCAAATTTCTTCCTCTTGGGCTCTTTTCCAATTGAATCTCAACCAACTGGACAACTGGATACTCACCTTATTGAATCATCTTTGGTCAAAGGACAGTTCTTCCTTTGGATCTGGAAATGGAATCTTTCTTGGGTATCTCATGGGAGGATGTGTCTTCAACCACTGACCTGTTAGTTGCTTGATCCAAGCAACTGGAGAAAAGCAAAGATGTTTGTGATGAAGCTTATCAGAAGATGATGGGATCAAGAGAAAAATTTGTTCACCATTGGGAAGATAAGCACTTAAATCAAATCAGGGATCCCTTGAACCCTGGTAATCTAGCTTTAGCTTATAATCAATCCTTGGAGACCCAGTGGGGAAAACTTTTCTCAAATTGCGGGAATAGTCCTTATTGGGTTGTTTGGCAAGTTGGAGGTGTATCTTATTTTTTGGAAGAGCTGGATGGTACTCAGTTGGCCAGAAGGGTCTCTGCTGATCTAGTCAAGAAGTTTCATTGTCATGGAGGCAACTTATTTCAGAAGTAAGTCCTCCCAATTTGTGCACCACCAGGGTCATTTGCTGAATTTTTGTTTTGAAGCCCTACTGTATGGCACATATGTAAGCACTTGGGACACCCTCTGTGTTTTACCTCTGCCTCTTCTAGGAATCTTTTGGATGGATCAAGATATTTTTTCAGTTCTTCAATCATACTCAAGATCAAGAAATGGCCATTCTTTGTTTCAATAACTTTGTTTCCTCCTTTTCTTAATACCTTCAAAATTGAGATGCAGGCTAGAGACAGTCTGTAAGTTGGGGAGAGATGTGGTGAACAATTTGGGACACCTCAAAAGAAAAGGAAATTTTCTTTTTTATATATAATCTTTAACACCACGCACATTTGTGCGTTTCACACTGAGATGCGGACACCCAGTTGTATACACACAATTTGCATGCAACAATGCAAAATGCCCCACAACAGGTGCGGCAACATGTACTTCTGTTGCAATGAATCATTTCACCTGATCAAGTCAGATGACCAGCTCCTGGGCGGCTGATCATGAGGTTTCTCAATCAATCTCATGCATATAATTGATTATCCACAGTTTTTATATGCATATGAAAGGAGAACCACCAATGAACACTGGTTGATTCTACTACTAATCAGTTTTGTGCATAGCATTGAGCAACAACCAGTCCACCCTTATAATTAATTATAAAAGTTGTTTATTTAAGGCTGCTTGTTGTGACTTAGATTCTACTTCCCTCATCCCACCTGCACAGCTCTATACATCAAAATGGATCCATCACAACTCAAATCAATTATTAACAATGCTCTTTTGCAGCAGGCTGAAGCTCATTGGAATGAGATGTCTAAACAAAATGCAGAATTTGGGTCTGTTGTTACAAACCTTGAAGAGAGAATTGCTCAACTCTCTACTAAATCCAATAAACCGTTGTCATCCAAAACAAAAACCAGGAACCCCTCCTCTAATTATGTATATGAAAAAGATGCCAATAGCATTATGACCCCAGTAAAATTCACCTGTGCCAAGTCTGCCCCTGTGGAGCAGTGACCGAGTCAACTCAAATCCACCCCAAAGACTCCCCAACCTAAGTCCCCATCTCAACCAAAAACAAAACTCCACAAACACCTACCCCCTGTTGCAAATATCATCCAGCTCAAATTTAATCTGAAGAGCTCCCCAAGGACTTTTGAAGAGTCAAGGTATGTGTGGTCTCTTGAATATTTTTTCACATGTCAACAAATACTTACAAGTTTTTTTATTAGGAGGCTTTATTTATGCACGTCAAGGTGCTTTGGGGGCTATTTGGCCAGAATGCAGTTCCACCTTGCGTTGATGCCCAACTTGTGAAGGATTTCCACATTTGTTTTCAAGATGTTTCTCAAGTTGAAGCCAATGTTGCCAATCCAGCTGGTCCAGATCTAACTGCACAGGACAAAATTATCACTCTCAGAAAAGGGAAGGCCGGTTGCTTCAAACTTGGTTGTGGCCTTGCCAACATAAGTGAGATGTTGGTAGTCTTTGTACATGGAATATTAGCTAGGGTTGGACTTCCAATTTGGCAACCAAATCTTGATGAACCTCAAGATTCACTTTTCAACTCAGCATGTTGGATAGTAGCCCTGGACACCTTCTGTCAATTGGCTGCTAGCGGATCTTACAACTACATGAGGATTAACTTTACTTATATCAATAAGATGTCTTTGATGATTGCTGCATACAACCATTTTGTTCACTATGTGCTTGAAAGCCAATATAAAAGAGAACTCAAAGAACTTGGTAAGCATCAGAAGGACCATACCAAGAAACTCTCTCAAAAAGGTTGTGAACAAGTAAGCTATTTCTATTTCTATTCTCATTTTTTCTCAATATTGATTCCTTTTCAATTTGATAGTTGAAAGATGCCAGGTTTACCTTTGCAGTGAGCCACAAATTTCCAAAGCAATACATCAAAAATTGAAAACATTGCAGCACAAAGCAATGACAAGTACAGCAGTGAAAATAACTGCTACATCATCAAAGCCTTGGCTTATTGATCAAACAATGCAAACAAGTTTTTTTTTCATCTAGATGCAAAGATGCTTCAAGCAGATGAGCTTGCTGGGAAGGCAGGATGCAAGGGTGTGCGCCAATTGCTGCAAGTACCAATTGATTCCAGTTTTTTGAAGCCTCAAACCGGTCTACCTTTGGACTTCTATCATAAAAAATGGTTCCAAGGCTTATCCAGCTCCAACAGAAGATCAATTCCCAACTTGAATGCTGTGGCATTCTTACCCCATGCTACCAAGTCAATCCTACCCAACCAACATCAAATTGAAGGCATTAGCAACAAAGCTTTCAACCAGAAATATTGTGATGTTTTATTAGCATTGTATGGACTTGAAGATGTCCCCAAAGATGATGAGGAAGAAGATGATGATGATGATGAAAGTGATTCATTAACTGCATCAGATAAATTGACTGATGAAGAGCAGGAGCCTTCTTTCCTTTTAGATCAGGGAGATTTTGGGGACTTGTATGCATCATCTGATGACAATGAGGAGGATATTGAGGATGTTGAGGAAGAGGAAGAAGAACTTTGATTTTTTAAAAGCCGTTTGTCTTTTTTTGAAATTTAATTAAATATGATAATTAAATTTCAAAAACAGACAAACGGAATCAAATGCTTAAATTGCAAAATAAAAATTCATATTCTAACAATCATCAACTGTGAAAAAAGCTGAAGATTGTTCTAACTGTTAACATAAAATTCCATTTTCTGGGATGCCAAACACCCTGGATTTCAAAAAGCAATAAGCAAACAAAGAATGAATCTGGTGGACAGATATAACTGAGTAATCTGAAGTTATTAAAATACCTAAGAAAGCATTAGTAAAGATAAGATTGATTTAAATGTAGCAGAATGGCTATCTAATTGGCCTTCATAGAAATCGCAGATGGGAGTGATTATTGATTGGACATGAAAACCATCCCCAGTCATTTTTACTCAATAAATTTTTTTGACCATACCATACCAAATCCTACCACCCTCCTTGTAAACTAAACCACCATTGGGCTTTCCAATTGAAAATCTTCTTTCAATCTCATTACTTCCACACCACTTTCAAGTCCTTAACTCCTGAGAAAAATCAAAAAATACTTTGCTGTTTTCTGGATGTGGAATGTCTTGATAGTTGCGCAGATTCACGTAATCTCTTTGGAGGTGCATGAGTATTTTCAAGTATTCATTGTTTGGAAGAAGAATTTCTTCTTTGAAATCCTTCATGCGTTCACTTGCCTTGACTCTTGTGACTGATTTTTACCCTGCTAGTAGTCTCTGCTGGTAGCAAACCTTTTGCATCATTGTTCAATCAATCTCACCTTAAAGCTCAAAACAGGAGTCAAGAATAAATTAAAATGATAAATTGTAATGAATACTCACTTGTCTTGTTATTTTTTTCAACCTTCTGCAAAAATACAATCATTTGCTCTCCAGAAAACTCAGCGACACCATTCAACGGTCCCCAGCGTCTCATCATTTGAGGCAAATGTAATGCATAATTATGGTTAGATTGAATGTTAATATCTTGAAATAGTTTCATTGAACTTTTTGTATATTGTTCATACTACATCTGGAAAAGGGCTGGATCATTGATTGAAATTGTTTTTGAACAAAGTACACTGGTGCAGCAGCAAAGGGCACCCACATTAAGAAGCATCAGTCCTTCTAAGGATTTAGTTGTGAGTTTTGGAGGGTCTTTGACAAGGAGTTCCGGTACAACAAGTGGTACAATATATTCAAACATAGTATACCACTGATGTGCCTTCCATTTACAAGCTTTTTTTTCACCAACAGGCCGGGGTGGTGGTGGGAGTCCAGAGGGTAAGACTCCATCAGAAAGTAGAAGTACAAAATCTTTGATCTTCTGATCATCCAAGGCACCAGACTGGTTGGAACATAATTTGCAATCAGAGGAATCATCTACTTCAGAATCATCAGTTTCCAAATCATCAAGTGGATTGTCATTTTCTAATTGTATGATTTTTCTTTTTGGATTGTTGTCTAACTTAGTTTCTTGGTTGCGTTTTTTATTTTGATTTTCTAGCTGTCCAAAATCAATTTCCCATTGGAATCTGAAATGATTTTGCAATATTCCTTCAAGCCAATTATGCATGACTCCAAGGGATCTTCAACTGGGTTGTGGTAGCCTAATTGATGAATTTCCAAGTATCAAACCCCAATCTTTTCCAATATGTTCTGGTGCCTATTTAATGTTGAACAACTTGCACACTCCTGGGGGCTTTCAAGGTCTCATATCTGGAACTTTGAACCCCAAGCTCTAAATTCTTCATCTCATCTTTTGTAGATTTGCATCAAGAACAGAAAAACTTTGCACTGTGGGATGCAAATCCAGCAATTTTGTGCACACCAACAATATTGCCAAGGATGGGAAGTAGCTTCAATTGCACCAGTCTTCCTTCTGGCTAGTTGTGAGTGCCAATTGTTTTTCCAGCCTTGAAATCTAGGATTTGATCAACAAGATGTTGCACAACATGTTTTATGGTGACTACAGATGGCAAATTTGGACTTGGAATAATTCCAAAGAGGTAGGTCCAGCAAATCATATTACGCTTGGTTAGAGGTACGTCAAGACAATTCATGCAAATAAGCCTAGCAATTGTTGTTTTCCGGCCATTTTATTACCGCATGGATTGAAGCCATCAGAGAAAAGTGAAAAATTAAGATTCAGAGGCAAATAATCATTGTCATTAGATTCCCATTTATTTTCCTTCTACGCTGGACCTTGCTGAATGTCTACATGGTTAGATGATCAAGCCAGTTTTAATTTCCAAGTGTTAATCTCATCTTCCACATCTTTGTTACTCAAAAAACAGGTCAACCATTCCTCAAGAGGTTGAGTTACATAAACTGATCTTGGTTTTGAATATTCTTCATGTATTTCTTTATATTGGTGCAAATATGATTGGTTTTCTACACATTTCCGTTGCAAATGTTGGTAAGTTTCAAACAGTTGAGCCAAAAATTTCCAAGCACAAGGTTTTTTGTGGTATTGGCAGTTTTGTGGAACATTTGGAGGAGTTTACAAAGAAAAGCACTCTGGGCAGCAAACATATTGGATTAAGATTGGCCTGATCTGTAATCTTTTGCTGATAATCCTCAAGTCTTTTGGCATGGATTGTTCATTCAGATTGCTGTGTGGATTGCTTTATGCTCTAGCAACTAACTTGAGAATGAAGGTGTGTGCAACCTGGCAGTTAATTGAACTGACCCCGCAAAACAAGTGCAGCCATGCCAAGAAAACCAATAGTGTTGTGGCCACTGAAAACAACCAATTTCTTTTCAATCTACCATTACAAACCCAAGTAAAAAAAACCCATAGATTGAGTCCATTGAGTTAAAATTTGAGTTGTCTAAACTCTCAAAGGAGGAGCTTGATCTTGAAGAGGATGATTCCAAGGGGTCAAGTTGATTAAATTCCAGCAATTCCAACATATCATTTTTGAGGTTGCAATTCTGGATAGATGATTCATTCTTGAGCTGATGGGGGGACCAATTATTTTTTGATATTAGCTGGCCTTGAGTTAGAACTCCTTGATCATTGGTGAAAGTGTATTGAGAGCATTTTGCGTATGTGCAAAGCTTCATTTTTGAAAGTATGACAAAGGTTGATTTTGGTCTTGCTGTTGTTTTGTGATGAAGAGAGGTTGACTTTGGAGCTAAAGTGTCACACCACTGAAATTTCAGTGTGTGATACACTTCCTGGGAGCCGTCACTCATGATGCCTGTAGTGGATCTGTCACAACACCTGTCTCAATGTGAATTGCCAAGTGTTGCAGGCCAAGGTAGACATTTTGGCCCGCATGCACAATAGCCCCTATCCATGCAACTGGGTGTTGCACGGCAAAATGCAATGCACAAATGCGCATGGTGTCATCTGTCTATCAAAAAAAAAATTGTTGTTGGTATGGCAACCTTCTTTTTTTCCCTCTTCCCAACTTCCTCCCATCCTAGCAGTCTAAGAGGGCCCCCGGGGTGTTCAAGTCCTTAGGCTCTGTGTTTAATTCCTCCCCTTTGCCTTTTTCATCCAATTTTTTGGGCCAAGCACGCGCGCGCCAATCAGCTTGTCATCCTCATCCTCATCCTCACCCTCAAACCAACCAAATCATTCTTCAATTTTTCAATCATCTCATCATTCCATTATCCCATCATCCATGCTCAGAAGACTCAAGTTATCAACACGTGCCATCAAGACAAATGGATGGCAAGAACAATGACAATGAACAGACTTACAATAGGGAATCATTGCAACCATTGATTCTATTCCTCTAATCCTCTCAGAGCTCATGATCATCATCAACCTCTAACTCCAACAACAATGACCATGCAATCATTTCTCACTATCCTCCATCCTCCCTTGCAAACTTGCTTGCATTTTCATTCCCAATGCTGCTCTTAACCATCCAATCCTCCCATCATTATCATCATCCTATGGCCTATTCATCCCCCTTTTCATCCATGGGAAGGCCGCTTGCACTCATCTTGTTGCTAGTGGCTGTTGCAAACCTTTTTCCATCAACCTGCTGACCCTCATTTACATGTAATCACCCCTCTGTCACCATCACAACGCCTTGCACTTCCCATCTTGCTGTTGTCCATGCGGCTTGCTGGCGCTCAATTCTGCCGGGGGCTTTCTCCTTTTTCTCTTTTTTTTCTTCTCATGTCATATTCAATCTTTTGTGAGTCTGAGTCCTCCTTATTCCTTTCATCTACCTACCTCAAAAAAAGAAGAAAAAAAGATATATATATATATATTCCGCTTTCATTTGTGTTATCTCTTTGTAAATAGTATACAGGGTCTCTTTCCCATAAAAGGAGGGGCTCTCCCCTGCCTTTGGTGGAGGATCCATTGTATCATCCAGCCATTTGTATGAATCAATCAATAAATTGGTAGGGCTCTTCCCCTTTATTGGAGTAATCCCCCATCCTTATCCTGGGTATATCTTTGATTTCCCCTTGATCCTTGAGCCTCCATACACAAATCTTTGGGTCCTCCTCTGTGACCTTATCCATTATCCCCAACCAGTAGCCTTGCTGTTTGAAGAAGAATTCATTTGATTGGATTCTTGAGTGTGTTATACCACTCTTTTATCCCTTTTTTGACCATACTTGTCTTGATCATTCTGTGATTCTCCTTCTGGAACCAGTCACATTTGAAGGAGAGGTTTCTTGAAGTATGAAAGCTAGAGTGTGATTTAAACCTCCCTTATTTCTTTGAAGTTTAATTTTGCTGTGCTAATCTTGCTTCCCTTGAGAAGTTTTGGGTCACTCTTGTTCAAATCTGTCATTGATTTGCTTCTAGATATTCATAAGACAAATTGGTTTGTTTTGTACAGCCACCCACAGTTATCTGGTACCCTTCAAGCGCCTTGATTGCATACACAGTTATATGGTACCCTTCAAGTGCTTAATTGCGGAGAGTTGGGCAGGTTCATTGAGAACCTGGAGGTTGGTTGAGATTGAGTTGATCTTCCCTAATCTTCTGCTAACAACCAGAGTTATCAGCTTGTGGGTGTTGTTACTTACAACTGCCTTGTTCTATTGAACTCTGAACAAACTTTAACTTCTTTTGGTCTATTCTTTTCCTGCACCATCTTGCCTCAGATAGTGTTGTTCAAAGCCAGCAATTACTTTCAAACTCATGCCTTCCCATTGATTCCTTATTCACAAGGTTCTGGACCTTGATTTTGGTTATATTTGAATATTTTTGTAACACTCAGGAGGGCAGCCTGAGAAGCACCATTCCCCTCCACAGAACTGCCTGCGGCCAGCACCATTTGGAGTCTCACAATAGTCTTCTCAAAATTGCTCTTGAAGACAGTCCCTTGGCTCAATGAAGGTAGCCTCTGACTGATTGGTCTTGGCCTCATTGTCTAGAACCATGTGATGCTCTATTGATTTGGGCTGGAGCAAATTGGCAACATCTTGATGCTTTGGAACCACATCACCATTTGTGGGTTTGCCTTGACATTTGAGATGGGAAATGTGAGAGGATGAGGAGGCTGTGCACACAGTTAATCTGCCACTGTTTGCATCAAGAAATCAACTGTCTTGGCCAATTTATTGTTGCATTTTCCAGTGGGATGGCCCAAGGCATGAAGAAAGCGCACCAGATTTGATTCTAGATGAGCCCTTTTCTGATCTAGGGGAGGTGTGCCAGTGGGACAAGTACCGCTGTTCTGCAGGCAGTTGAAGGCATGAAAACTGATGATTTCTGGTGCCCACCATGGCTCATGTGCACCCAAGCCTAGAAACTCTGTTGCTGTGAAATGAAACAGTGGTCATTAGCAAAAAGAAATTATGCAAGTTGATGGGATATTCAAATAAAAGTAACTTTGCTCATGAATCTGCTGAACCCAGTTGCCATACTCAAAATTGGCTGAATGGGAGATGTACCACATTTCTGATGTTTCCATAGCAGTGGTGGCCTGGAGACAGAAATCCAAAAAGTGCTTCACCCCATCCCATCCCATTTAGAGTTCCTTTGAAAATTTCTGAACCTTGAAAGATTGAGTCATTGAATGAAGCTCCTTGCGTATTCTTTTGTGGTGAATGATGGTAAAATAACCTCTACTTGCTTGATCATCAAAATCATAAGTGGGCTCCTCATCTTGGGGAGCATCCGTACCAGAAACAATGGGCTGGGGAGAGGTTGGGTCTGGTTCAATCCCTTATGCTTGATTGGATGTCTTGGGTTGGTCTGGGGCCACCTGGGGTTGCTCAGAAGTGACTTGGGGTTCCTCCTTGGTTGCAGTGGGTTGGGTGGAGAGGGGAGGTGCAGGAGCTATTTGAATTTCTGGTTGAGGAGAGGGTGCAATGGCTTTGTGATTTGATACTATGTCAGGGGAGGGGGAGGCTGGGTTGTGATTGCCCGTTGTTTGTAGATGTGGGGGCATGTTCACAGGTGGATGAGTCAAGTGTGGATGTTTTGGAGGTGGCTGTGATGGGGGCTGTTGGGACAATGAGGATCTGGGTGTGATGCTCAGCTGTTCTGTGCAAGGGAGAAACCTTTTACAATTGTATTCTATGAGAAAACAGACCAATCAGACCTCCAAATCTGAAGAATGACAGTGGGGCAAAAACTAGCCTTTTCTGATATTGCCCAAGCTGGAGTTAAACCTGTTGAAAATATCTTCAATTGACCTGGAGATCCTCAGGCAAGCACAGGTAGTGACCATCTCTTGAATAGTATCTACATTTGTCAGTTACTTCCTGGACTTCTGATGTGGGGTGGGACTTGTCTGTGGGTGCTGAGAGTCTTTTATCTTCATGAGTTGATGGTGAGAACTGTTGATTATGACAAGGAATTAGTCAATGAAGGCCAAGGTTGATAGGGATGGGTCTTAATTTGATGAAATACAAAACTGTGGGTCAACAAACCTTAAGGTGGGATTGCTTGTGTAGGAGCGGTGGATGCCATTGTGGGGAAGTGATAAATAGATGGGCAAAAGATGTGAAGCTGGCTCAAGGGCTATTGGGGAATGAAGAAAAAGGGAAAACCCTGACAAAAGGGAGGATATTTATAGCCATTGACAAGAAGACTTGTTTCATTTTTCAAGCTGCAACCCACCAAACAAACAAAGGTGCTGACCATGTCTACATGATGCAACATGCAGATCCATGGTCATTTGTGTGTCATGCTGATGTGTGATGCATGTAGCTTGCATTATCTGGGGATAGACCTGTGCATATTTAAGCCTTTCTGACTTCCTGCATTGGCTGACATATAATCCAGCACATGGGCAGTGAATCTGTTTGGAGACATTAAGATGTGGGCAAAGTGCACTGAACAATTTGGAATTCCTATTGTAAAGTGACCATTGAAATTCTCTATGGATGGTGTGCATTGGAATTTAATGTAAGCAAATTAAGCTGAACAATTTGAAATTCCATCATGGTTGGCAACCATTGCAACTCTTTATGGATGGCAACAAGTGCTTCTCATGATGGACTGCAACCATTAGAATGCCTCATGGATGGCAACCAATGTTCTTCTTAATGGTCACCAACCATTGAAACTCTTTATTCTTAATGGTTTCCAACCATTGCAACTCTTGATGTGTGGTGACAATTGCTTCTCATGATGAACTGTGGCAATTTTAATGCCTCAGAAACAGTGACCAATGTTCTCAATGGTTGCCAACCATTTAAGTTCTTTATGTATAACAACAATTGATTCTCATGACAAACTGTGACCATTAGAATACCTCATAAAAAGCAAGCAATGTTCTTCTTAATGGTTGCAGACCATTGCAATTCTTTATGAAGGGCAACCATTGGATTTCCCC
The DNA here is from genome assembly GCA_025617555.3 of Puccinia polysora. Lineage (NCBI taxonomy): Eukaryota > Fungi > Basidiomycota > Pucciniomycetes > Pucciniales > Pucciniaceae > Puccinia > Puccinia polysora. The sequence goes on along the minus strand of CM062613.1, from coordinate 27,217,500 downwards.
AGGGGAAGGGACCATTGTGCTTTCAAGTAGACAGTCAAAATTTCCATTCTAGATGAACAGCAACCATTGACCCTCCTCTGGGGGGCATCCATTTTAATGCATCTTGGAAGGCATAACAAGAATTTTTTATGGTCAGTGACTATTGAAGTGCCTCCATGAACACCAGCCTTTAAAAAAACCTAATGGACAGCAACCATGAATATCTATCATAGATGAAGGAGTTAAAGAAATTGGAGCATGTCTTCCATTGAAGTGTTTCAATATAATGCATATGTCAAGTCCAGGACAAGAGTGTCACACACAATGTCATGCAGTGTACCATCTTATCTACACATATGGGAGTATTGGTGATAGGCAGTGGCAAGATGGGCATGATGTGAATTGTGAGTAAGAATTACTCATGGCATAGTGTAAAAAATGTACTTCTCAAGAATTATGATGCAACAGTAATGTACAGGATAGTGAGGAAATAAGACAACAACCATATGAGTGAGATTGGAAAGAAGGAGATGAGAATTTAAGAGAGAGGGGATTTAGGTGTCATCCTGCAGGGATTGGAACACTCTCCTCCAATCCCTGGTGGTGAGAATAGCACAATTTTTTGAATCAGCAGACTGTAAGGTTTGTGGGTATATTTTCAGGAAAAAAAAGGCTTACTGGGGAAGCTTCTCCTTGCGTTTCTGAATCTGAAGGAGAGAGGGAAAATTTAGTGAAGTCCATATGATGAGTGGAGTATGAGGACATTACCTTTTGAATATTCTCCTCAATGTTATCAGGTGCAATGAGGTAATAAACCTGTACCAGCCTTGTTTGACCCATTTAATGCAGCAAATTGACTGCCTGTGCCTTGGTTGTTGGGTTCTAGTGGGGTTTCCATGTAGATCAAATGAATGTAGACTAAGTAAATGGCAAAATTCTAGAAAGTACTGGGTGCTTACCATGATGAATACAACATTGGCTGATGTGATGTTGGCTCCAACACCAGCTGCCTGAATGAAGGCAAGTAACACATAAGGTGTCCTACTTGCCAAAAACTGCTCAAGAATTGATTCTTGCTGTTTTGCCATCAGCCCTCCATCCAAACAAAAGGAGGAGATTCCATATTCATCTGATATCATTCCAATTCTGCGCGAAAATGAACAATTAAGTGGGGTTTGATTGGAAACAGGAGAAAAATATGGCAAGCTTACAGATCAAGATAGCATTTCCAACACAAGAAGACCACAAAATTGCTTTATCTGGCTCCCACTGCCAGTCCTGGCTAAATCATCTCTACAAGCTGTTTGATTTTGGAGCTCTCAAGGCAGGTGTCAATGTCAATGTTGTGGGCAATTGTTTTGACTCCCGTGCTGTGATCCTTGGGACCCAACTCTTGTGTGAGGATGAATTGTCTATTTTGGTCCATGATGACGTTGGGGTCTGCCAAAACCAAACAATTACATGCTTCAATGAGCTGGCCAAAGTCTTTGAGGAGCAACAACTTCATTGGCTTGGATCCATCAGCAGGCAGCTCATTCCTGATTTTGGAAATGAATTGGTCCTTAATTTGACAGTAGAAGTCTTTGGCTGCGGGTGAGAGTGGTGTCTTGATGTAGTTGTGACTAATCCTGGGGAGATTTGACAGCTTGTAAACCTTGGTACTCCAAAGAGTAGTGTTGGAGGACCATTTGTATTGGGACAATGTCCCCTGCTTTTAGATGGGGCAAAAGGGTAGTAGCCCAGTTGCTCTATTCATTTTTTAGACCAATACCCAGGAAGCTACGGAGAGAAAGGAGATCTTGAAGGAAGTTTTGCACTGGCGTTCCTGTGAGACAAACTTTACAATTGGTGGCAACCTGGCTGACCGCTTGGGACAGTTTTGCCTTGGTATTTTGGATAGTGCTGTGATGCAAGTGAATTACAGTTAGTTTGGTCAAAAAAAAAAACTTGGCTAGGAAAGATAGCAAGATAAAGGTTGGACTTACTGTGCATCATCCAAAATAATCCTGAACCATTTTCTAGAGAAGATAATGGAGTGTGGGTTGTCCAATGACACCAGGTGATATGATGTAAAAATCACATCTGCATGTTCCAGTAGACAAGCTGTGGTTTGATGCCATTATTTTCCATGGTAGGTGAGAATGTTGATGGCCTGTGATTGGGTATGGTTCATAATCTCTCTTTTCCAATTTTTCAGGAGGCCCGGGGGGGGGGGGGGTTATCACAAGTGTGGCATGATGCCAAAGTCTTTCAGGGGGGGATCCAGAGGGAGGCCATGGGTCCGGGCTTGCAGCAAGGTGCTTGAAATGAGTGAAATCAATTGCATTGTTTTACCAGGACCCATTTTTTCAGCCAGGAGAGACCCAAGTGGCAATTCTGGAATATTCTCACCCTTTGCTACAGCTATGCTGTCACCAGTGATCTTGTTCTTCCATAGTGCACCACTATCAATTGAGGCCCTCTTTGGCCAAGCCAAGGCAGATGCAGCAAGTGGTGATTCCCTATCAAGGAGCAAAGCAAGTCTTTGAGACTGATGTGGTAGCAGTAAGGTTTTGATTACATTGGCAGGAGGAGAAACTGGGTCCAGATTGCACCCTCCAGGCGCCTTGAGTAGAGCAGGGTTGTAATGTAGCTCTTTGATAGCAGAGGGGAGGTCAACAATTCCTGTGACAAGGTTTGAAAGGCAGATGGAGTTGTGTTTTGCAGGATCTTATTGTTGAGGGCGTTCAATGGTGATGAATGAGGAAACAATGGAGGTGGTGATGGCTGTGAGATTTCATTTGCTACAAAATATCAATAATGCCAAATTGAATGTGACAGCAGGCTGGGAGGAAACATGCAGAACTGCCTCAACAAAGATCTGTGAAGCTGTCTGGTTGGAACATTCCAAAGGGTGTGTCCTGTCAGCCTCCTGGATGCCAAGACCCTTGCTATCCTTTAGCTACCAGAGGTGATATTATAAATAATAAATATATTATTTAATAAATGCAGCAAAAATCCACAGAATACTTGGATTAAGCTTAGTGCAAGGTTAAATGGTTTGGTTATTGTTTATTGTTTTGAATCAAAATTGATTATTAAATATTTATAGAGGGGCCACAATTATATTGGGGATCTTTAACACCTCTCTTCAGGGATTTCAGTATGAAAACACGTAGTCCTGGTTACTTTAGGCTCTTTAGTTTAAAGATTATTATACCCAAAGATAATATGTATATAAAATACACAATGGAGTGGTAGGGCCTTGTAGCAAAGCTACCACGACAGAGAAAGGATAATAAGACTCACTGGTATATTATTAAATCCTTTGGGTATCTGTTTGGGACGTGTACTGATGGGTTAAACCTGTATCCTGGGGTTATAAGGTTGTTCAGCAGTTTTAATTGATAAAAAGAGGTTTGAAGACGGATATTACTGATCAGACATTGCCATAAATCACTTACTTATCTCTTATAAGTATTTGATTACCTTGGCATGGCGTCTGGATATGAATATTACTGGGTCTCTGCCCAGCAACATCCTCAAAAGAGCTCTATATTTATAGTTTTTGGAGTCCCAACATGGTCCTTCTGAGGGTTGTAGGTGCTCAAAGGGACAAACACTAAGGCTAGCAGGGTAACTGGGTCTCTGCCCATCAACATCCTCAAAAGAGCTCTGTATTTATAGTTTTTGGAGTCCCAACATGGTCCTTCTGAGGGTTGTAGGTGCTCAAAGGGACAAAAACTAAGGCTAGCAGGGTTACCAGGGGTAGCCTGTCATGTGCTCTTGGTACTATAGCCCGGGTAGCATCTAATTCCCTAGGGTATGGGAATTATTCTACCTTATAATGGACATTAGGATGTGTGAATAACACTAATCTGTCCTATTTATGTATTATTTAATTAATTATCTTTAGTATATGTTCCCAGTGATATAATAATTATATTTTTAGACATCTCTACGGACATTTTGATGTCATTTAAGTTCTCATTATGTATCATATAACTGGAGTAAAAGTCATAATATTGTTTTTACTCTTTATCTACAAGTTCCAGTTGATTTGTTAAGATAATTACTTAAAAAATATAAGTCATGAGAATTCATGTAGTATTGTTACATCATTATCTTCCTTAGTATGTCACAAAGATGTTGATGTATAGTAATTCTCATAAAAGTATATCAAAGTATTTTTCATATATTTTTGAAGCTGTCATTGTCTTATTTTTGACATTCTTGATACTTTGCATTATATTAAATAAAAAATACGTGTAAGGGTTATTTAGGTATTTTTATATAATATTATGTATATTTAGACAGCCTACTATCCACGGGAACCTTTATTACATATTTAACAAGTTCCCGTGTATGTTGTAGCCTTTTTACGCGGTACCCAGGCTGCCTGTCACTATGTAAGCCCGTAGTCCCGCGGCTGCGCACTTGTCAGAGGCCCAGGGCTGCGTACACAACCTTGACGGGTTGACACGGCTGTATCTCAGCTGCGCGCGGGTGCTGTGGCTGCCGCGGCTGCGTGCGGGAATTGTGACAAAACACATTTAGGCCCATAACTCCTAAAATATACACAACACCTCAATTCTGACTGAATTTTAGGTGTGAAACCTATACGTGACAATGTATGTGAAATATTTAATTGGCCAAAAAGCTCAATACTGGAGCCGTAGTATTTTGGTTCTTTTTTCTTTAATTATTTAAAAATATAACAAGTTGGATTTCAATGGTGGGGTCAGTGAGTGACCCTACCTAATTTTGGATGGAGAATCCATTTCTGTAATAATATTTATGGTTTTCTTACTCCTTCTTAGGTTAGTTGTATTATTATTATTTTTATGTTTATTTTAGTTACTTTTGCAGCTTGCTCTGCAATAGTAGCAAGCTGACATTTCCCAGCAGGACCAAATGATGTTTTATCAGGGATAAAAGGGAGAAGAAGTGACAGGGGAAGTGGTAAGGAGCAAACAGGTTGATCTAGGGCTGGGATTCTGACAAGTTTGCCATCATGGCAGAGAAGAGAGACACAATGAGTTGATGGGTTGGAAATGGAATATGGAAGAACCGTTTCAAGAATTGAGCTCAGGGTGGTTTTGAGGAGGCCAAGATATTTAGCAGAGAAGGAAGCCATTGCTAAGGTTTAATGAAGTAATGTGATGTGTAAGGGATTTAATACATGGATTGATGAAATATGTGGAAGATTATGGGAAGAACAATGATTGTGAGGGGGAAGAAACATGTGTGAAGGCAGGTATTAATATCTTTGAGCCAACCAGGAGGTGGCTCCATGGTAGGAATTCATGTCAACAGATTGTTTGTTTGGTGGAGATCTCTGTGGCCGGATTTGCAGGTTAGTAGAGTAGGAGTATGCAATTCTGAAGTCTCTGAGCTCTGCATGATGGGGGGGCTTTGCCTCAGCCTGCCTGGGCCATTCAGATAGGGGATGCTTTTGTTAGATTCCATGGGGAATAGTCTCATGCAGATGAAGTACACCATTGTTAATCAAACTATATACAGTTCTGGAAATGAGTGGCATGTGACGTCATTACATTGAAGATTATGCAAATTCTAAATGTGGAAGTATGCATAATGATGGGAGGGTTGACAACTCACTTGTGTCAATTGTGGTTAATGGTCTGCGCCAAATCAATTTGAGAGGGTCTAAAATGGACTTTTACATGGGGTGGCAAGCGTACAGCTCCATTTTGGACTGATCTACATGGATGCAAACACAAATTGAGCTGGGGAATAGAGGTTGTGCACTCAGTCTTACCTGCGTGGGGCATGTCAATATGGAATTTAATGTGTGGCTGCAAGCACACAACCCTGTTATTGAGTTGTGGTCATAGAAAGAGCTGAGTAACAAAGAAGGTCAAATATTCCCGGCCCCGGATAAAGCAACACCCAATTGACTTGTGCACTGGGAAGCCAGCGTACAACTCTTTCTTTGGGTGCACTGTGAGGATATGGGCATCAATAGAGCCAGGGACTTTAGGTGCTCAATTTAGGACAACACCCTGGGGATTTACCAAAAGTGGGGTTGTACGCTGAACCACAACATAGCTCCTCCTGGGATTAACAGAAAGGATGCTTGTGAAGGAACACAAAATGGAGTTGTACACTGGGCAGCCAGCATACAACTCCTGAAAGGATCATCATGCTTAGGACATAATGGGTTTTGCATTGGGTGGCCAAAGTCCAGCTCCACAAGGTGTGGGCATAAAATAAGCTGTGTATTATTGACTGCTCACTATGCCCAGACCCTCATGAAGGAACACAACATGGAGTTGTAGGCTGGGGGGCCAGCGCACAACTCCTGAAAGGATCATTGTGCATTGGACAAAATGAGGTTTTGTGTTGGAAGGCCTCCTACAGCTCCATCTGCAATTGCTCTACAAGGGTATGAGCATACCATAGGCTGTGTACCAAAGACAGCTTAATATGCCCAGACCTTTTTGAAGAAACGCAAAACAGAGTTGTATGCTGGGTGGCCAGTGTACAACCCCTGAAGCAGGCTTATTTGACCACGGAATACTTGAGTGTTCCCTCCATGAACAGTGTACAATTCTACTTTTGAGTGCTCCACAAGGGGGTGTTGGTACAGCCAGTGCCGGGTACCATAGACGGGGAATTGCTTGCAACTCACTCCCCACATGAACCAAAGGGGAAGTGTACGCTTAGCTGAAAGCGTAAAACTCATCAATGAACACCAGGATATGGAATGGGTATACATTGGCCTTTTGCACCTGGCATTTGATTTATGACCACACCATTGTGGGCTGTCCAGAACTTTTTGCTTGCTGCCCTGGATGCAGCTCTAAATGGTGTTGCTCAGGATGGGGTGTAAGGCATGCCCACACCCAGGCTGGGCAGCCAGGAAATGCCAAGTGGGCTTGCCAGCAAGGGCTCCACTGTGTTTTGTTGTCTTGTACAAGGGTGTGGGCATAACTCAAGTGACACCTGTTTTGAAGCTTCATTTTGTAGCACCTCACAGGGGAGTTGGCATAAATCTTATGCATTTTGTGCTCTCAACCTGCTTGCACAGAATTGCAATTGAAACCATAGGGTCCAGGGCTATTGGTGACACACATCTTTCAAGCTTGCCCCAAGACCTCTGACATTCACATTCAAGCATCCTTGGCCTCAGAGTTCTGGAAAGCATAGCTGTGTGTTTGATGAGCCACTCAGCGCCATGCTACATGAACATTTCAACATCCTTGGCGTCAGGACACAGAAAAGTAAATCACTAGGCTCAGGCCAACTGATCATACTAAAAATGTACTGCATTCTAATTACAAAGCTTATTATTACACAATCTTCTGTGTTCCATTTTTTATTGCTGCACATAAGGTGATGTACATGCTCATCCCTGTGCTCAGCAATCACTGTTTTAGCATAGCTTATGGGCTGGATTAGACTGGGTGTGTTCACATAGTATTAGGATGACATCAAAATTCCAAATTTCTGTTGTTTTTGACATCCTGAAAAGCATCAACTGAGTCCGCACAAATCCCTGCAATCAAAAATTGTATAAAAGCAGCCTTTCCTTCCTATGTGGTTTTTTCCCTCCACCATCTCAAACACCCATTCCCATTCTTCCTGCATCAATCCATCCAACCAACCATCCATACCATCACCACAAGACTCCTCCACTATGTCGGCATTACCTGTGCACAGCAAACCCCTACCCTCAATTCCATCTTCCCAGCCCGCAGAGCCCACTGGAGATCAACCCACTGCTGATCCAGTACACACAAAACCCCTACGCTCAATTCCATCTGCTCAGCTTGCTGAGCCCGCTGGAGATCACCCAAACACTGATTGCCCAGCAATCATCACCCCAGACTTTGAGTCCTCTTTTCACTTTGTCATGTTTGCCTCACTTGCTGACCAGACCTCCCTTAGCCTCTCTTCCACCACCCCAGCCATGGGTTAAAGTTTTAGGCATGAAACCATCATCAGGCCGCCACGCTGCACCCCCATCCCCATGGCGGGCCCAGACCGGTGGCTTGATGAGCACACAGGAAGCCTTGGTTGTCTCAAAGTCTAACTTCCTTGGAAATAGCAAGCCGCAAATGGGAAAGCTCCTTGAAATGGCCAGTGACAAATCGCTTCCACAATCAGTTTGAGACATGGCAGTAAAGGCCTGTAAGGGTCTTCAAGATGCAAAGGCCTGTGAGTTGAAACACTTGAGTGCTAGTCTGAACCCTGGCTGATCCTCATTGTCTCCTTCACCTGTGGTTGAAAAAAATTATGACCTCCCTCCCTCCCAAGGAGGAGGTTCAGATTGGGTCCAGGAAACTTCTTTCCAAAAGATGGGCTACAACTGCTGCTGCCAATCCAACAAGAAGAGGCATAAATTTGCACCCTTGATGGAAAGTGATTAAGAGGAAAGTACCCCAGGCCCTGCTACTCCCGGCACGCAAGCTGCTCCAAATCAAGTGCCCTCCAAAAAGCCCAACCTCCACTCTTTACCCCTGAATCCCAGCAGAGCAGGCCTCCATCATCACTCCCCTTGAACCAAATGCTACACTGGTGGGACCAGACTCCTTACCTGCCAAGAGGGCTACTCCCGCCGCTGCGGCTGATCCTGTAAATGACCCTGATAAGTCACTTCCATCCCATCCACACACAGTCCTTCCTTGATTGCCAATCACTGTAGGTCCCTCCGTAGATTTGCCCACACTGTTAAAAAAATACCAGGTTAAACTCCAGGAAGCCATTCAACCCTTTGCAAATGGCATCATTGACTCAAAGTGTTTAAAGAGCAGTGTTGAGGCAGCGGTGCACCCCTTTGGATTAGATTTAAAAGACCACCAAGGACAAGGATCTTACCCTTGATTGCTATCTCACACAATCTGTTTCAACACCATCAGTCTTGGTATTAAGGAAGGGATAAGTCAATTTGCTACAAGTGGTACGCTTGATTCCACTGGGATCTTTTGCTCTCACAGTAGTCAAACTCTCCTCATTCCTACAGATGCAAATCCCTTCCCACCTTGCAAATCTAGGCCATATTACATGCCAGATGCATTTGCTCTGCCTTTTCTACCGGGGTCACTGCTCCCACTGTCCACAACCATAGGAGCTAAGCTGCACAATCTCTGGATCCACCTCACTCACCCCCCAGAGTTTTGTCAGATTAGATGGGCACAATTATGGTTCCAATCCATTCTCCTGGTCTCAAGAGAACTCACCCAGCCACCAGCATTTATCAAACCACCAGACACTGAATATGAGGCAAGCCATGATAAATCATTCACCAAGTTTTTTGCCACTTTTCTTGGCTCACATACAGACATGGCTTGGATTGAAGGACAGTCAGTTGACAGCCCTAGTCACAAATCTGGCTTTAACTCCCTGGACAAATTGGTCAACAAAATCTACCACCTGCTCATTGCATTTGCTCTCCTCCAGACAAAACTATAATTGGAGGGGTTGTCCACAGCAGTGGCACCACAGCAGGCCAAGTTCAACACCATCATGGTCATCATCACATCCTGGCCATACTCCCACATTTTTATGGCCTACCTTGTTGCTGGAGTACATGTCCTCTAGCTGATACCATTGGACATTAGGAAATTTCCCCTGGTTCAATCCCTCCAACTCCTGAGCCCTGTCTCCAAAGCCAACCAGCTAGAGCCAAAGGACATCAAGGAACAAGTATGGAAGCGGACAAATGCTTACATAGTGCGGTTTATCCAAGACTGCTTTTTCAGTCCAGAATTTTAGCCAGGAACACAGGTATCCCACATGGACCTGGCAAAATGTCTGGTCTTTGATTTCAGCAATCATTGGCTGCCCCAAAAGCCTTCAACTGATAATCCTGTATTCAGTTTACCTTGAAAATCCAATGTTTCTATTCCAGCTATCCCAAATTTATCATAGTGTCTTAGTGTACTAGCTTTTCTTTCTCTGTTGCTTTTACTCATCATGCTTATAAATCAATTCATGTATGCCTTATGCAAATTAATTCTTGATAAATGGGTTTATAATGTGACATTGCCATGAGCTGAGTCCCATGAGCATTTGTTAAAGTGAGAGACTCAATGTCCATGCACACTGTTCATCCATCTGAACCATGGGCTAGATGGATTGTGATAGCTCTATGGATGGCAATCATTGTTTTAGTCCACTGTAAGCATCTGGTAATGTGAGAGATTCAAAGTTCATGCATGCTTTTTATTCACTTGCACCATGGGCCAGATGCATTGTGAAAGCTCTATGGATTGCAAACATTATTGTAGTCCACTTTAAGCATATGGTAATGTGAGAGACTCAAAGACCATTCATGCTGTTCATTCACTTGAACCCTTCAAACCATTTTTGATGGGCAGGTGTCAGCTTCTTGTCAATTTTAGGCCGTTGGGTAGTGTCAGCCCTGGTGGCCAATTCAGAAAAGGAACTTATAGGGATCAGAGGTGGTGAAGTCCACAACGGAAGTCAAATGGGCAACGGTGTAATCTGTTGAGATAAACCAATGATGATGTTGCCCATTATAATCAGGGAAAGACATGCATCTTTTATATCATCCCAAACGCCCAATGGATTCATCAAAATTGGTTCATCATTTAACACTTGTTGGAAAGGAAATCCTTGTTTCATCCAATGTTGCATTATCACTGCATTCACAAGATTGACTGGCATTTGCAATGTGCTGTGTGCCAACCAAGCACTTCCTGCAATGCAAGTTCACCTGATCATTGAAACTATTCATGACCTAAATGTCATTTCCACTCTCTTTCATCAATGTATTTCAACATCAAGCTCAATATAAAGTCCCCACTCTCTTGGGTATGTTTAATAATGTACTTATTGATTACTCAAACTCATGCATCACTTGCAGAGACATAAACACTGAAACTTGTATATTGACTTATATTGCATTAACAGCTATGAGAATAGAAAAGCTCTCAAGATACAGGAAGAAAAAAAAGACCACCCAAGTCTCAACTATAGTTGGCACAATCCACTTGCCCCAGGGGTGTGTGCTGGAACTATGCCAATTGTGGTCTCAGGCTTCTTCTTGATTTTTTCTGATAACAAGGTCATTGCTGGAGCAATTGTTTGAGTTTTTAAAAGAGCCACAAGTTTGAGGTCAATTTCTGAAAGAGCTTGCAGCACTGCAGGGTGATAAGCATCACTTGGAAGTTATTTTGGGCATTTGAGGAGGGTGAATTTCTTTGGTTTCATCTTGCTTGACACACAATCAAGTAGTGAATGCAACTGCTTGATTTCTTGGTGCTTCATGGCAACTTGTAATGCCGTTTCATCTAGGACTTGAGTTACATGAGTTAGTTTCCAATGTTTCCAGGGGGTTTTGACGGTTGTGTGAGTGCCATCTTTATCCCCTGCCCAATCAGAAACATCATCCACACAGCAAAGATTGCAATGACTTCTTCTGCTTCTTTGGGAAGGTATTTGTGGGCATTCTAAGAATGCTTTCCACTTATCTGGAACCCAAACCAACAAGCACCATCAGCATCTATTTTTTGAATACAAACCCACAGGAGTCATGCTCTAACTTTCTATTTGGCTTGCTACATGGATGCGTGTTAGCCTTGGTAAATGTATTTTCTTGCAACTTAGACCCTAATAGTTCAGCTTGCTGTATTGTTTTTCCCTGCTGCAAGATGCATCTTTCCAATGATGTGCTCATGTTCTCCATGCCTACTCACACCATCCCAGGTTGTGCCTTCTTTCAGTTTGAGTAATGCTGGAGTATGATTGGACCTATTGCTGCATTCAAGCCAGATGATAAGAAGGACCTCAGATGCCACTCAAATGCAATCCTTGAGAAACCCACCTTTTGCACATTGCTCTCATGTGTTACCTTAGCACTCCATGGAAAACTTTTGGTTGATGGCACATTGGGTGCTGGGTAAAATTTTGGGGGTACAATGTCAGTTCTGAGTCTAACCACTTCTCCATTGTATTACAGCTGCCCATCAACCTGATTTGGCTTTCCATGTTGTGTCCAGACAGACTCCAGATGCACCATGACCCACTGCGCCCTCATAGGAGCTCACTGTCCCCATTTCAGTATTTATTCAGAAGAGGGAGGTGAGGGGAAGTTGGTTACATTGGCTGGCATACGTATCAAAAAGCGGACCCATTGCTGTAAAGGATGCAAGAGTGTACTAGATTGACTGAGGAGGGGGGTTTTTGTGACCATCTCACCACATAAAACAGGGCCCCACCTGTATGCAGGTGGCAAGTTGTATCTCACCTGTATCCAAGCTATATCTCCAGAAGTATCTCTGTTGTATCTTCAGTTGATCTTGTTGTGTTTAATTTATGATGTGATCTGCGCAAACACCCGACGCCACGGTATCAGCTCAACCCGCTGTCAAATCTCGACCTTCAACTCTGATTATAGCATTACTAACCTGCGCAAACACCCGACGCCACGGTATCAGCTCAACCCGCTGTCGAATCTCAACCTTCAACTCTGATGAGTAAAAGGTCTGATTGATCAGCGGGTTGGACAAGTATATATATACATGGAGATTTTTCTGTAACTTTATATGCATAAATGTATGCATATTTCATCTTCTTGTATCTACTTGTGGTTGTTCTCTGATAATTTGTAATCCGTGTATACCCTATTCTTTACACCCCCTCCACACGGTTTACAAATTCAGCCCGCCTTACCTTCAAGTTCTTGAGGGCAGGGCTCAATTTGTTCGGGCCTATGCATTTGGTGAGTATGTCAGCCTGCTGGTCGTGAGTGCTGGTCCAGTTGAGCGTGGCCTTCTGCTGGCGTACAAAGTCGTTAACAAAAAAGAACGCGCAAGACAAGTACTTGGTGCGCTTCTTGGAGGAGTTGTCTCCGGCTATGAGAATCGCCGATTGGTTGTCGCAGAAGAGGGATATGGGTGGTTTCAATTTGAAGTCTGCTAGGATGTTGAAGAGGTAAGATAGCTGCTGTGTTCCCTCAGAGAGCGCCACATACTTGGCGGCACATGTAGACAAAGCAACAACTTTCTGCCTAGTCGAGCCCCATGCCACTGGGTTACCATAATACTTGACAAGGTGGCCCGAGGTGGATTGTTCATGCTCACCACCCCAGCTAGCGTCGCTCCATAGCTCCAGGCCAGGCCGGTTTCTATCAAAGGTGAGCTGTTTGTCCCTTGTTGATTTCAGATACCCAATTAACCAGTCCAGGGCATCCCAATGCTCTTCCGATGGGCAATTAGCAAACCTTGAGAGCAGGTTGACCGGATATGAGAGATCAGGTCTAGTTCCTGCAGCCAGGTACATTAAGGAGCCAATATAATTTTTGAAGTCTTCTGGTTTGACGGCATCGGAGCCGTTGATGGACAGAGCCAACTCAGGCAGAGTGCTTTGCTTTGGGTGTGCAGTTCTTGGATATTCATTGATTATCTGGTTGGTGTAAGACTCCAAACGGTGCTAAGCCGTGGCAGTTCTGTGGAGGGGAAAGGTGCTGTTTAGGCTGCCCTCCTAGGAGTTACAATAATATTTAAATGTAACCGGAATCAAGGTCCAGAACCTTATGGATGAGAAATCAAAGTAAGGGAAGAGGATAAGAGTTGTCGGTAGCCATGGAAACAACACTATCTGAGGCAAGATGGTGCAGGTAAAGACTTGAACAAATAAGTCAAGGTTTGTTCAGAGTTCAATAGAACAAGGCAGTTGTAAGTAACAACGCCCACAAGCTAATAACTCTGGTCGTCAACAGCTGATTAGAAAAGATCAACTCAATCCCAACCAACCTCCAGGTTCTCAATGAACCTGCCCAACTCTCCACAATCAAGCGCTTGAAGGGTACCAGATAACTGTGGGAGGCTGAACAAAACAAAAGCAATTTGTTTAAGAAGCTCTAGAAGCAAATCAATAACAAATTTGAGCAAGAATATCCCAACACTTCTCAAGGGACTCAAGAATAGCGTGGCAAAATTCAACCTTAAAGAAGAAGGGAGGTATAACACTCCAGGTTTTAAGCTTAATAAAACCTCTTCAATCAAACGTTATTGGCTCCAGAAAGATGATCAAGGAGAGATCAAGACCAGTATGGTCGGAAAAAGGGATCAGAGTGGTATAACACACTCAAGAATTCAGACAGGCAGGAATTCTTCTTCAACCAGCAAGGCTATTGGTTGGTGATAAGGATCAAGGTCACAAGGGACAGAGTTTGAGTATGGAGGCTCAAAGGATCAAAGGGGCAATCATGGATATACCCGGATAAATGGCTCAGATAGGTGGGGAAGGATGCCCACAGATAAGTTGATTACTGATGATGGTCTGATAGGATGATGGGATTCTCTGATGCTGGGCCAAAAGGCAGGGGAGAGCCCCTCCTTTTATAGACATGAGGCCCTGTATACTATGTACAAGTGATACTACAAATAGGTGCGGAAAATGAAAACATAAAAAAAAATAAAATAATAATAAAAAAAAAAAAAAAAAAAGAAATGTCACCCGCGTCAAGAATGACCGCGGCAACCAGATGGACACCCGCAACAGCGGTTGCGGGTGTCGACAACAGCTGTCGTTGCCTGATCGGCGGCGACAACAGGGTGAAGGTTCCGGCGGCCGCGAGCAGTTGCTCGCGGTTGTTGGTCGGATCGGATGATGGGCGAGGAGGAGGTAGAGGACTTGGGGGACAAGAGGCATAGGAGGAAGAGCAAGTTTGAATCGACGAGAGGAAAACCAGCTTGGTTTGGAATGATAGTGAGCTTGCTCAGGTGATGGTTCTCGAGACAACGGAAGGCTTGGCGATCGCTTTGAGTTGGTGACCAAAGGATGAAGAGGAGTATAGCAACGGGGGTTGTTCCTCCGGGGATGAGCCAATGTCCGTAGGTGATGAGAATGAAAGAATTCAGATTTGGAATTGGAGATGAGATCATCGGAGAGTTGGAGGTCGTGTTGTTGCTGATGTTGGTGGTGCTGGTTCAAGGATGAAGGCAAAAGCAAGCCATGGAATTGGGAGCTGACGGTTTTGAGACATCCAGTGGGTCTATGATCACTGGAGATACCCAATGAAAGGTTGACGAAGGAGGAGATCGGATTTGAGTGATCAGGCTTGGAGGTTAGGCGATGATGGTGATGATGATGATGATGATGATGTTTGAGATGGTAAAGGTGGTGGTGATGTGATGATGAGAAGGATCCAATCAAAGGTATCGTCGCAGGTGGTTCAAAGATTGCTCGCGTCGCCAAAAGTCAGGGCCGCGAGCGCGACAAGTGGGAGTTGAACATAGAAGGGGGGATTGAAGCAGAGAGACAGGCAAGAGGCTTTTCCTAGACCGCTAGGACAGGGAAGAGTTGAGAGATGGGGGGAAATGAAGGTAACCATAGGGGTACAACTGAAATCCAATTTTTTTTTCGTGGTGTCCCGGATTGGTCACCACATTGGTGAGAGTCTGCTGGCTGAGGGAAATGGACTTTCCGTTGCGTCTGAGAAAAATACCCACAATTTTCAATGGGTTGTCTTTCCACTTCAATTTAATCTTGCGTTCCATCCCGCTGCAAAGGGAGGCAAGGAGGGTATTTGATAAGGCAACAACAAACCCGTTGTCTACATGCATACAAACAATCATAAATCCGGTTTCACCCCTCAAGAAATAGAGTGATGGCTCAATTTCCTGAGTTTCAAAACCCAGCCGTGACATGATACCCTGAAAAAACTTCCACCAGCACCTAGTGGCTTGCTTGGTACCATATACAGCCTTTTTTAACCTCATGACAAGGCCTTTCCACTCGGGCCAAATAGCAACAGGCGGTTTGGCGTATAGTTCTTTGTTGATTGGGCTGTATAGGTACGCCAAGCTGACATCAAAAGACGCCATAGGTAGTTCCATGTTTAGGCCAAGTGAGATAAGGACACGGAGGATGTTCAGGCTCGCCGTCGGGGCGTATTTCTTGTTGCAGTCTTCCCCCATTCGCTGGTTGTAGCATTTCACAACCAGTCTTAAGCGTCTCTCTATGAGTTTACCATTCTCATCCAGTTTGTGAGCAAGAACCCACCGCATTCCAAGGACCCTCATGCCTGGATGGGGCTTGACAGGCTCCCAAACGTCGAGTTCATCAAACTTGTCGACTTTGTACTTTGCCAACGTCAACCATTCTTTGCCAAACTCCCCCTTCAATGCCTCTGGAAGTGATTGCGGCAAGTGATGGTTGGTTTTGACGTGCATTGACTTGATTATATTCTCTTCAGCTTGAGCAATTTCATCCGTGCGTTCTTCGCCAAGCTTCAGAGAGAGTTGATTCACGATGAAGTCAATCCCCCCCTTATTAATCTTGGTTTTAACCTTGGCCGCCTGGAAGTCTGGGAATATAGCCAATTTTGAGTGAATCACACGTTGCTCGGCCGGGGACCAAAAAAGCCATCCAGCCCCTGCCACCTGGTACAAGAGAAAACGACAGAACTGGCCCCTATCGGCCAACTTTGATGTCCGCCGCTCCCTAGGGATGTGGACTATAGCCTTAGCGCCAAAGGGATAGAGCGTGTTAGGGTCAAACTTCATACCAAATGATGAGGTGAGCGGGCAGGAAGAGCCAGTCCTCAAGTTTGGTATCTGGTTGTGTAGATATGTTGCTGTCAGATACGCATAGCTTCAATACTGGTTGGCCATTTGACTGCTATTCAGCATTGTCCTTGCAGCGTTGCCAATTGTCCTGTTAACTCTTTCTGCTTTGCCATTCTGCTGAGGGTGGAAAGGCGCTACCGGCGCCAGACATATACCAAGTCCTTCTAACCACGCGCGTAACGGTCCAATGTATTCAGCCGCATTGTCCAACCTGACATAAGAAGGAACTCTCCCCACAGTGTTTCTAAGATGTTCTATCCAACTAATGATTTTCTGCGGCACCTTGCTATGGGATTGAAGAGAGGCTCCAAATGTATAGGTTGTGGCATGGTCTTGGAAGGTAAGCCAAAATCGGGCACCATTAAGATCTTTTTCAAATGGTCCAATAACATTGGTGACACACATCTGCAAGGGTTCCTCCCAAGGTATATTCAACGCTACACCCAAGGACTGCTTATCAATCAATTTCAATAATGCACACCTCTTGCAAAAGTAAGTACGCCACGTCCCGTGGGGCTGCTTGGGAAAGTGCATCTGAAGGAATTTCTTGACTACCGCCTCCAAAGCATGCCCGAGTTGCAAGTGCCAATTATAGGCATCCAACTTTGGTTTTTGAGTAATGGCCTGGCACAGTAGGTTGTCTGGTGGCTGTATTACCCAGCAGAAGTTTCTAAACATAGTCTCAAATCTTCTATTAGACGGATCATACAAAGACAACTCCAACCCTTTATGCTCTAGTCTCCAACCATCATTAACCAGTCTCCCTGTTGATAGAATGGTGCCGCTAACCCCCTTGCAGAAGTATACATTGTCAATCATCAACGTCCCTGTTCTTGTCGGTATCCTGAGGCTTCCAACACAATAAACAATTGCCGAGTTAGACAGTACAGCCATTGTTAGGGCAATTGGTACCTTCAGGCGTTGTGTAGCAGTGAAAAATTTTGATTTTCCACTCACATGTGCCGTTGCTCCTGAGTCAATTAAGACTTCACCCTCATTGACCGCTTCAAGATCGAACTGGTGGATACGTGCACTTGCAGACGTGGAAAAGTTGGGTTTTTGGGGTGGCAGGTATCGCAAGGTTTGGTCTGCGTGGTTGTCTGGTGGTGGTGGGATGACTCCTAAACGAACGTGCTCCCAGAAGTTGTTGCAATCGGCATACCAGTGCCTGTTCTTTTTACAGTAGTGACATGTGTAGCCAAACTTTCTCAACAAAGACTTATTGCGTTCCCTCCCTTTAAATTGAGTCGCTTTGTCAATTGATAGGCTTGGCAAACCCAAGTAGGGATTAGCTTGATCATGGTGCCCAGCTCTCTTTGCGGGTGGGATGTACTTGCGAGCTGGTTGATCTGTAATTGCTTGGATGTTCATCTCAACATCCAAGGGGATCGTGCCAATAGGGTTCATTGTGCGGGATTTCAACTTGTTTGCACAAGATTGGATTGTTGTTGATACATCTGTGAACTTGGAGGAGTAGTGGAATTGTTCAAGCATTGGCCAACAGCATATTCAAAATTTTGTTGGTCGATGCCAGATGGTGCGGATGCACTCGCCTGAAGACACAAACCGTAAAATTCATCTAGAGAAATGTTGACTCTGCCAAGATCAGCAACAATCTTAAGCCAGTTAGCAATCCAGACATTGTCGGATCCAGTCCTATCATTGACCGCGCTAAAGAATCAATTGACTATCGCTAGCTTGTGCCTTTGATCAGTCTTGCTACATTTCTTTTTGATGAGTTCTAGGAGGAATTGCGCATCTTCAGTACCAGAACCTTTGACTACACTGAGTAACGTATCATTGATGGTATTCCTGATGAGGATAGCCAGCGTCTCTTTGTTGTCATGGCTTAGGTGTAAAAATGCGTTGGGATCGCCAAGGAACGAGTTATCTTGTCTTAACGCCCTGCGTAGGGTCCTGTCAATGGCACCTTCCCACTGAGAGTAGTTGGCGCCGTCAAAAGTGAGGATGACCCTTTTTGGATTGATGGAGTTGTGAAACCCAACCGGATCTTCTATAAATTTCCGCGTTATTGCATCCAGGGCATTTGGGATTTCACTGGTGGAACCTCTAAAATGAGGTGCATGGTTTTTCTCCGAGCACTCGATTCTTGTCTGTAGCCCATTGATTACCTCAAGCAGGGACTCTATTGATACGTTCTGTTGATTGCTCATATTCATTTGCTCAGGGACAAACCTACCATCTGTCGCCAAATATAACCATGATTTGTTTGATTGATTCCTTTGACTTGTGTCTGATTCGTCACTATCTAGTAATATGTCCCAAAAAAAATCCATCCACCTACCGGTGGCTTGTTACTAGCCTACCGGCAGTCAATCAGGTAGTTCAAGGAGACAACAACGGCTAGTTGGCCGGCTTTTAACCTGTTGTGTTTAATTTATGATGTGATCTGCGCAAACACCCGACGCCACGGTATCAGCTCAACCCGCTGTCAAATCTCGACCTTCAACTCTGATTATAGCATTACTAACCTGCGCAAACACCCAACGTCACGGTATCAGCTCAACCCACTGTCGAATCTCAACCTTCAACTCTGATGAGTAAAAGGTTTGATTGATCAGCGGGTTGGACAAGTATATATATACATGGAGATTTTTCTGTAACTTTATATGCATAAATGTATGCATATTTCATCTTCTTGTATCTACTTGTGGTTGTTCTCTGATAATTTGTAATCCGTGTATACCCTATTCTTTACAGATCTCACCTCCCCCCCTCTGTCATTGACAGAGGTTGTCACATCACCCTCAACTCTACATCCACCTATCTTTACCCTACCACACCTTCAATCCCCTCTGGTCCTGGACAGCATCCATGAGTGGAGATCAACTCAAATTGCTTCACCAAATTCCAGGAGTGAGTGGACAACCATCTCAAACTCCAAATCATCAGAACTGCTACCTCCAATTAAATAAGTATGCCATTGGTGGATTGGGAAAATTAATTGAGGAGTGAACCACCAACTCTGATACACTGTTGGAGTGAAGAATTCACTTTTTCAACTACCAGGTTGAAGTGAGGATTTTACTGCCTGTTGAACCAGGGGGATAAAAATTCACTTGCAGTAACATAGTTTTAAATAACACCATAGAGATCAGTAACCACATTTTAGTTCATAATATGACTAAATAAATATAAGATTATTTTTGCCTCTGAAAATTGAGCTCACAAGTAGAATTAGATTACAGAAGTTGGATATTTATTTCAACTTTATTTTTGATTGTTTATTTTATTTTATTTTTCTGATGCTTTTTTATCTTTTTCTGCTTGAGGTACTCATTGGATGATGTTGGGGAAAAGTACATGAGTGGTATCTGCTGGGAAACCCATCCTGGTTTGGTGTGCTCCAAAATATATACTATCAGTTGCCAGAAAACTATCCACATTTTTGGGTGTGTGTGTTCAGCTGGACAAGCAGCTGAAAAACGCTGACAGCCCTGGGCAAACACTGGACATGCATGGTTAAAATCTGCTTCACAGGATTTTGTATGACAGGTCACCTGTATCAGGCTTCCTGTCCAGGGTTTTCTCAAACCAGACAGGAGGCCAGGCTACTGCTTTGACTCCATCAACCAACCCCCACTTCCTTGACTGCATCAACCATTTGGTGCTGGTCACTTCAAAAAATGTTGTCCGCCAAAATTAAAATGTGCAGAAGTCATGGTTAAAAATAGGACAGAAAAAAGAAAAATCTGGACAACTCATTCTGAATGACTGACCAGTTTCAATTAGATTGAGGAAAAAAAAAAAGGAGGAAAAACACAAGAAAAAAGAGGACAAAAAAAAAATAGGACAAAAATTCCAAACAAGAGGACAAAATTGATGAAAAATGTGGACAGTTTTCTGGCAACTAATGGTATATTTTTTTGGTTTGTGTTTTTTTTTCTCATGGTTTTCTATCTTCTCCTGCTTGAGGGACAAATTGGATGATGTGGGGGCAAAGTACATGAGTGGTATGTGCTGGGACACCCACCCAGCAAAGGAGTGCTCCAGAATGGAATTGTATGTTTGGTGGCCAGCATACCACACCCAAGTGCATTATGCCCATGCCCTTTTAAAGTGTTCCAAAATAAATTTTCACCCTGGGTAGCCAGCATGCAACAACCAAGTTCATTATGCCCACACCCTAGTGGATTGCTTCAAACCAGAGCTGTACACTCAGTGGCAAGAGCACAGCACCCTTGTGGTGTGCAAAAAATGGGGTTGTATGCTGAGAAGCAGAGGTACAACACATTGAGTACATCTGGCCAACACCAATGTGGAGCACACTAAAATCAAGTTGTACATTGAGGGGCCAACATATGGTGTAACAAGCCCATCTGAGTGCCTGTCCAAGTTTGACTTGGCATGTGCCTAGTGGGACTTGCATTGGTACCCAGGGAGAGCATGATTAGGTCAGGCTTGCAAGGGTTAAAACTTGGTGCCCAATCAAGCTCCCCTTGATGTCAATCAAGCTTTGGTTGCATTGTCACGCTTTGAGCTTAAGGATTATTGTCCTCCCACTTTGACATACCCTTTTCCTCAGTACCATCTACCTCAGTCCATAAGCGTGACAGAATAAAAGCACAACATCAATGGTGCCTTTCTCTCACCAACTTTGGCTTGCACAATGACCTTGGATCCTTGGCGACTGACTCAGCACCCACTTGGGAACCTTGCAGTCAACCATCCATTTGGGCTCCGCCTTTTCACCCTGGGTATCAACAACCCTTGCGTTCCCATTCCTGGTCACATGCTCTTGCTAGTTTGTACCCACACTACTCAAGCCGGCTCAACTTTATAGTTTGCAAATGGACTAGTCCCTTACCATGCATAAAATGCATCTTCATGTTTGCATTGCCTCTGACGTCACTCCCTCATGTCTCAACCTTTACACTCCAATACATTTGCCCTCTATTGTCTTGCACTTATGCTAAGACCTTGGAAACATTCATACTGTTATTGTATTTTGTACTCTGTTCATGTCATTGATTGCCTCATTGCTCATAACTGTAGATGACCATCCATCAGGTTGTATCTAGTCCATTTGGATTACCTTATAAATGCTAGGCCGCTTGCCTGGGGGTTGTCTCCTCAGTTAGTTAATTTCATACATTCTTGCATTTGCTGAATCCAGTCATCACATTGGGCTTGGGTTTGGTTCCCTTCCATTGAGACATTCATCCCTCTCACTTTCTGTTGAGTTACTCCACCATAACTTTGCACTCCGCAGTTATCCCTTGCTACCTTGTGCTTGCCCTTGCACTCAGCTTCTCCTTTGCGCTCACAATCATATAAGATTGCCCTATAGTACGTGGGATGGTTGTGTGACATGCACCAAAGCAACCAGCCTCCCTACCACCCAACTTCCAATGGTTTTTTTTTCCCAAATATTATTATGTGTTATGCAGGCTAATGCAACCAGCTTTGATCCATTTGGCAATTAACTTTCCAAGGTGCCAGACCTATTTGGCCAGGTGCCAAGTCAACCTTGGCCTGGTGTCAAGGGCACTTTGATTGGTTCTAAGATCACTTGGATCAGCGCCATGCGCGCTTTAAAAAAATGGGTAATAACTTTAGGAGCCACCCAGATGCTCTTGATACACAATACAATCCTGTTTTCAAGCCCTTTCCAAGGGCCTTTGGCATAAATTGCCTACACCTTGTTTGTTGATCACCCAGCATGCAATACTTTAGGCTCTGGTCAGCAGCCAGGGTTTAACTTGTGCTGCCATGCCAAAAAAAATTTACACCCTGTATTTTGCATATGCAACATACAGGGTGGTTCAACAAAGTGTATGTGTGCATGCGCATCACGATGCATTCTGTTTCTTGTGGCCCATAATTCTGGTGGGACCAGACATTCAGGGTCAACCCTGTACATTTCCCTTTCCCCCTCACGTCCACATTTGCAGATGGGGGTGTATATTGCAACCCAAAGGTGTCTATTTTTGAGGAGAAATGTTTTTTTGGGCCTCTCCCTTGACCATATACAAATATGGTCTATCAAGCGCATTTGGGTGCCTTGTAAAGGTGAGTTTGACATGCGCCAATTGGGGTTGTGTAGGTGCCCAGAGCGCTTCATTGGGTAGATCATGTGGGAGTAAATTTTTGGGGCCTGCTCAATCTTGTTTTGCCCCACATCAAAGCTTGGTGCACCCCCATTGTGGCCACTCACCCCAAGCTTTGTTCAAGGTAGGTCATCTCCTTCTTTCCTATCATTTCAACTTCAACTTTTTTTTTTTTGTATCATGACCCTCCTATTGCTTTCAGTTTATGTCTACCGTGTCTTTTTTTGATTGTTTTGTTTTTTGCCCTGTGTTTGTTTTTCCCTTTTCTCCCATTCCATTCACTTAATGTGCCAAGCTTTGATTGGCATCCAAACCAGGTTGAAAAGGTGCCAATTGCATTTGACCATGAGTCAAGCAGAGGTTGGTAGGGTGCCTAAAGCGGTTGGCCAGGTGCCAATATTAGTTTCTTTGGCATCAATTGTGCATTACAAAAAAATTGGTTAAGTTTACAAGGCACCCAAACAGACTTGATGCATAGATGTGTGTGGTCTCCAAATTCAGACTTATATGTCACAGGTTTGTACCACATCAAATCATTGCATGAAGGAGCTTTTATATAAATGGTATTGATACAGTTATGTTGATAATAATTACACATTGCAGAATGTATTTTGATGCAGGGTAAAGTAATTAAAACACTTTGGACATGCTTAAGCTGCAATGATATTTATGTGATTTTACAACACAGGTCCGTCTGATGACAAAAATATTCTAAGTAGGATATCCTTGCAAGAGTCTATCAATTGAAATAGTGAGAGTTGAACATTCTATTTATTTTATTATCACAAGAATCAATCTTGTAAGATGACTTGAGATCTACAAATAATTTAAGGTATGAGTTTAGACATTATGAAGGCAAAGTTGACTGGAGGCTGCATATCCAAAAGCTGTTTGCCCTTGGGAGAAAGGGAAGAAATCAAATCAGGATGATAACAGTTGCTGGGAAGTCTTGTTGGCACCTTTGTGAGTTTTTCTTGGAGGTTGGAAGGTTTCCTCATCATCCAAATTGACTGACCACGTTTGTATTGTCTACCAAGTTTCTCAGCTTTCATGTTGTCAAACGTTTTATCTATTGGTGACCAAGGGAAGAGAAACTTTGAGTTTGCCATTGGCACTGGACCTTCTGGAAGACCTTTTCATTGGAGACCTCAGTTTCAGAGCAACATTGTGTTTTACTGAATATACTGGACTGATTTTCCAGTAATACAAGTTATTTCAAGATTTCTGTTAGTTGATTTGAGAGCTGGAGGAAGAGAGGAAAAACCATGAGAAAATTGGGGTAAAAAATACAATGGGATGATAGCAAGTAATTGCTTACTTCTTTGCACCATTTGAAACTTCTTGTCTGATTTTGTGTTGCTGAATGGGCTTCTGAAAAATATTTTCCAGACGTAATATTGGATCTCCTGCTAATGAACCACCTCTTGAGGGCAATGGCAAGGTTGAATTTGGTGTTATGCACTGAGTTGAATGGGTAATTTCAAAATGCACCATGTGCATGGGCATGATTCCAATGTTTAATGATGAGTCCCATGAACAACTGGTTCTAATGTGATTCCCAAGGCTCAGACCAATTTAAATGACAGCAAGGGAAGTTGATTTGTGCAAGGTCTTCAAGAAAAACCTCTCTTGCTAGGATTGATATGCAATGTAGTAGATTTGAAGACTGAGTGGGATTAGAGAGGTAGTGGAATGGATCTGTTGATGAATGTAAGATGATGGAAGTGATTGAACCTGGGATTGCTATAGGGAATTGTGGATTTGTTGCCAATGAGTATCTGTTGACTTGGTGATATTCATCACAACTCTACAGTAGGACAAGAGACATCAAGGGAAGTTGGAGTTGGAGCCAGGGACACTGCTGGAAACAGCTTGATTGATGAGTCTGGGTTTTTTGATGGGGCTCCATTCAAGAGGTATTATACCATGTTGGGTATTTGGTTTTTGACACTGCATGATTATCAAAAGTAGGAGAGAAGGCACAGCATTGAAGAAATGCAAAGCACAGGGGGATGATGACTCTAATGTTAAAAATGGTGGAATTTCGTTCACAGCCATTGAGGCAAGCTAATGGTTGGTGACCATTGGGGCAAGCTAATGGTTGGCAACCATTGGGGCAAGCTAATGGTTGGCAACCATTGGGGAAGATAACAGTTGGTGACCATTGGGGCAAGCTCAGGGTTGGCAACCATTGGGGCAAGCTGATGGTTGGGGACCATTGGTTCAAGCTGACGGTTTCAAACCATTGGGGCAAGCAAATTGTTGGGGACCATTGGGGCAAGCTTACTGTTGGCCACCATAGGGGTGAGCTAATGGAGACTGACCATCAGGCCAAGCTCAGCCTAAGCTAATTGACAACAACCATGAGGCTAAGGTAATGAATGGCCATTGAGAGTGAGTCACTCCTCAATGCATATATGCATACCAGGTAGTGTATGAGATGTGGCTGAGTAGTGCACCCAATTGATGAATCAATCCCTCCATCCATCCATCCATCCATCCCTCCATCCATCCATCCATCTATCCATCCATACATCTGTCACACAACCACCCCACATACTATAGGGCAATCTTAGATGATTGTGATTGCAAAGTGAAAGCTGAGTGCAAGGGCAAGTGCAAGGTAGCAAGGGCTCACTGCAAAGTGCAAACTTAGGGTGGAGTAGCTTAACACACAGCAAGAGGGATGAATGTTCCAATGGAGGGGAACCAAATCCAAATCCAATGTGATGACTGGGTTTAGCAAACGCAAGAACGTATGAGATTAACTAACTGAGGAGACAATCCTCAGGCAAAACGTGTAGCCTTTATAAGGTAATCCAAGATGACTAGATACAACCTGATGGATGGTCAACTACAGTTTTGAGCAATGAGGCAATGATTGACATGGACAGGGTACAAAATGAAATGACAGTATAAATTGTTCCAAAGGTCTTAGCGTAAGTGCAAGACAATAGGGGACAAATGTATTGGAATGGGAACCCAAGGGTTATTGATACCCAGGGTGCAAAGGGCGGAACCCAAATGGATGGTTGACCAAGGTAGAGTTGACTGCAAGGTTTGCAAGTGGATGCTGAGTCAGTTGCCAAGAATGGAAGGCTGTTATGCAAGCCAGAGTCAATAAGCCAAAGGCACCATTGATGTTGTGCTTCTAGTTTGGCATGCTTATGGACGCAGGTAGATGGTACTTGAAGAAAAAGAGTATGTCAAAGTAGGAGGTCAATAACCCTTAAGCTCAGAGTGTGACAGTTGCCCGGGTATAAGGACGCAAGCTCCTGCAAGCGTTCAGACAGTTTTCCCATCAATTCCAAAGTTGTTACAATTACTGTATACCCATTAATCATTACTTCTTTGCTTTAAATAGGTTCATAATTAATTATGTTGTCATCATCATTTGGCCGTTGCAAAAACTGCATTTGACAAAACAAGCAATTTGTCCCTAGTACAGCCACGTAAGGTATTTGAGACAAGTGAAAACAATGTTGCTTGTACATTCCCTATAAGTAGCAAGCCAGTCTTAGATGGCCCAGCAGCATTTGGAAGGGAGGTGCAAAGTTGAAGGTCTGCGCCGCAAGTTAATTATCATATACCACCAGTGCCGGAGATCAAGTTCTTAGGTATTTGGAACCCTGGTAAGTCAAGGCTTAGAGACTAAAAATAAGTAGAAAAAGAAAGAAAAGAGAAATGGAACTAATATAGTCCCCCTTGATGTAGTACTGCCACAATTCCAACAATACATCACCAATACGCCACTGCCGCCACCGCCATATATTGGATCAATTGGGTTGGAAGTGCAAAGCAAGGTGCAAAGTGAGGTGCAACCCCAAGAAACCCAGACAATTGAAGAGGTGAGGCAGGAAGGAATGGCTGAAGGGGAGGTGGAACCGGAGAAAAGGGACAAAAATGAGGAAGAAGGAAACAGAATAGAAGGAAGGAGTGGAATGGAATGGGGTGGAATGGAAAGAAATGAGATGGAAGGCCAAAATGAGGGGAGCCAAGTGCGAGTCAAAGGGACAATCAAAACCAATGCAAGGCAATTGACTGGTGATTTTGGAGAAGGTTCTTCAAGGAGCCAAAGGAAGATTGCTCACAAGAAACTCTTGGAGGAAGGTGGATGGAATACCCAACCAAAGATGGTTTGGACTTCAAAGTGCGAGGAAATCTTTGAGAGACATGTAGTGACGCAAGTGATGATCTTGCAAAGATTGTCTTCTTTGGTGGACAATGAGGACTTGGAAGAATTTAGCTTGATGGTAGAGGAATTGAATGAGAATTGGGAGGAAGCAGAAAGAGAAATAAAGGATAATCTGTAGAAATGTATATTTTGATTTTATTATTTTATTATGTTATTATATATATATAAAATAGAATGTGAAAGGATAAAATCTGTGAAAAGAAAAAGGGGATAGTTATGAGAAAGGGAAAGAAAATGGGATGAGATTAATGGGAAGGAATGGAATGGAAGTGTGGAATGGGATGGAAGTAATGGAATGGAATGGGAGGTACAATTGGCAAGGTTTGCAAGGGTAACTTGCAGGGAAGTCTCAAACCAAATTGGGAGAGTTGCAAAGGTGATGGGCTGGTTCCCACAAGGTGCAAAATTCATTGGACTGGAAGCCAGTCCATTCAACAAGGTAATGAAGCTTCCCTTTGCATAACCTGGAATCCAAGATATGGCTTACTTCTCACTCTAGCAGATTGTGGACTTGGACCATTTCAGGAGGGGGATGAGTCTTGCCCAAGTATAGGACTCAAGCTGGCTCTAGGAGAGACACGTGAAAGACCGGGGGGATAACTTTCCATTTTGCAGGTAAGTTAAGTTTAAAGGCATTAGGGGAGACTATTGATTTCACTTTGGAGGGGCCAAGCTTTCATTCAGAGAGTTTACAAGTTGGGCAAGTACTGCAAATATTGCAAGCATTAAGCCTTACCCAATCTTCTACTTCAAAGTCAATCTGCTTGTTCCTTGTAGCACTGGTTTGCTGCTTTGAGGTTGATTCAAAGTTGTGATTGAAGGGATTGGATGTGATTAAGGTAATTGGTAGCACGTTGAGAAGGTGCTATGTGAAGGGAAGAGAAAGTAGGGTTTCTACCATAAAGAGGCTTGAAGGGCAACTGTTTGGTGGAGGAATGAGTGGAGTTGTTGTGGGCAAATTTGGCTAATGGGAGCCATTGTGACCAGTTTTCCTGTTGGTAGAGGACATAAATTCAAAGATACTGTTTGAGGATCTGATTGATCGGCTTGGTTTGCCCATCTGTTTCTGGGTGGTAAGCTGTTAATAGATTGTGAGTAATCTTCAAATGTTGGCACAGCAAGGTCCAGAAGCTAGAGACAAACAAAGGGCCACAATCACTAATTATATTATCAGGGAGACCATGTTTTGAGTATAAATATTCTATAAATAAATAAGCCAAGTCTTCAGAAGAGGCCATCACATTACTGCAAAGAAATAAAGCCATCTTTGAGAAGCAATCTACTACTACTAAAATAGCATCATAACCACTAGAAATAGGTAATTGCAAAATAAAATCCATAGAAAGTGAGTGCCAAGAAATTGGTGCAATAGGAAGTGGCTGAAGCAGCCCATACTTCTGGTGTTTTGGGGACTTGTTCCAATTGCAATCATAGCATGCCTGAACATAGTCTTTTACCTCACAGGTCATACCAGGCCAATAGAATCCATCCATCTGTCACACAACTACCCCACGTACTTTAGGGCAATCTTGGTTGATTGTGAGCACAAAAGGAAAGCTGAGTGCAAGGGCAAGTGCAAGGTAGCAAGGGCTAACTGCAAAGTGCAAACTTAGGGTGGAGTAACTTAACACACAACAAGATGGATGAATTTTCCAATGAAGGGAAACCAAATCCAAGTCCAATGTGATGACTGGATTTAGCAAATGCAAGAATGTATGAAATCAGCTAACTGAGGAGACAATCCTCAGGCAAACAGAGTAGCCTTTATAAGGTAATCCAAGATGACTAGATAGAACCTGATGGATGGTCAACTACAGTTTCAAGCAATGAGGCAATGAATGACATGGACAGAGTACAAAATGAAATGACAGTATGAATTGTTCCTGAGGTCTTAGCGTAAGTGCAAGACAATAGGGGACAAATGTATTGGAATGCAATGGTTGAGACATAAGGGAATGACCTCAGAAGCAATGCAAATATGAAGGTGTAGTTTATGCAGGGTTAGGGACTAGTCCATTAGCAAACTATACAGTTGAGATGGCTTAACTAGCGTGAGTGCAAACTAGCAATAGCATGTGACTGGAAATGGGAATCTGAGGGTTATTGATACCCAGGGTGAAAAGGGCGGAACCCAAATGGATGGTTGACCAAGGTAGAGTTGACTGCAAGGTTGTCAAGTGGATGCTGAGTCAGTGGCCAAGAATGGAAGGTTGTTATGCAAGCCAGAGTTGATAAGCGGAAGGCACCATTGATGTTGTGCTTCTAGTTTGTCACGCTTATGGATGGAGGTAGATGGTACTTGAAGAAAAAGAGTATGTCAAAGTAGGAGGACAATAACCCTTAAGCTCAAAGCATGACACCATCCATCCATCCATCCATCAATCAATATGAAGACAGCCAAATGAAAGATATAAGATGGGAACAAAAAGATGGGAATGGTGTTTTCTTCCCCTCCCTTCAAGAATCATCAGGCCTCAATAACACTCAATGAAGGGCCCTGCAAGTCACAACAGATATATTGCCATTACAAGGGAGCAGTCATGAAAGTAGAGAGGAGGGATGGGAAAAGATTTCACAATGTACATTCATGTTCTGATCTTCTGATTTGCCTGCTTTGATGATTCTCAGGTTTCCAACAATCCAGCAAGGAATGAAAGCAGAGAGCAGATTCAGATTCCACTTCACAGGGGAGGGCACTGGTTTGATACTCAAGACCTCAAGTCCAAGGCACAGTCTGCTTGTGCTTTGCCAAGGGGCAAAAATGTGCCTTTTTCATCAAATTAGTGATTTTGCAATCACAGATTTCTTGAAGACAGAGAGGGAGAAGATCAAGAATCTGGTGATGGAATTCAATTTTGATTCAAATAACATCATGAAGGCAATAGTCACCCAATTCAAAGGCTAGGTTTTGAGCCCAACTTGGAAACAAGGCTATGCTGTCCAGAATGCTTCAAGTTGTATCCACTCCCAGACAAATCCAACAACCAAGCTGTAAAGGTCTATAGAGACGCGTATTGCAAGTTGTACTGAACCTTACCCACAACTAGACGCATAAGATAGATTATAAACATAATCTATGCATTATGCTAGTAGACCAAAATCCTCATGTATATAAACTAGACAACCCACTGATCCAAAGAGACTTTTCCTCATCAGAGTTTAAGTCCATCTTTGGCAGCAGGTAAGCTTACATTGTGGCAATTGGTGATCTGGGCAGGTTAATAATTCATCATCAGAGTTTAAGTCCATCTTTGGCAGTGGGTAAGCTTACATCGTTGCAATTGGTGATCTGGGCAGATCATCTTAAGTTATAAAACACAACACAAGCAACAAGTGTCAAAAAGGGAAACTACCAAACAATAACCTTCTCTGCAAGTTTGGCTACTCATGCCACTACTGTGGCAAATCTGGGCATCGGTACGCCAACTGCAACATTTTTTGGGACCATGTGCAAATGGGAGTCATTCCTCCACCACCGGGTAATCACGCAGACCAAGGATCCCGGTACGTCCCGCCATTGCGGCCGCAGAACGTACCTCCCTTTGGGGGACATATCAGGCAACTTGATGTGGAAGCCATTTCCAAAGGACAGATCTAACTAGACTCAGGATCAACTGCACACATGAGTGGCAAATCCGCGTACTTCAAAGTCACAAGAAAACTCACGGTCCCGATCAATCTGACGATGGCTGTACCAGCAAACTCAGGTGTTGTTTGGTATATTGGCAGGTTGACAATGCCAACCAGCACAGGGATCCTTCAAGTTAATGATGTTTATTTCTGTGAAGGGGTAAGAGGAACAATTTTATCAACAGGAAGGCTTGCACACAATGGTTGGAAAATTGATCACTGTGGTACAAACTTGTCAATCACAAGCCCAGATGGTCAAATGTTCCCCACTGTATTCCACAACTATTGTTGGACTATCCCATCCCTATGCAATCAATCTTGTTCTGCTATCAGTCAGAAACCATCTTTAGATCCTTACAAATGGCACCTGAGACTCAGCCACGCGTCCAAACAAGTTGTCCAATCCTTCCTTGAATCACACTTTGGAAAGCAACCAAGGGGGACATGGAAGTCCTATTTTTGCAAAAGGTGTGCTTTGTCAAAGTTGATTGACTGCAAATCTGTCAGAGCGGCTTTGGCAATCCCATGGCATGAACCCCTCCAACTCTGTGTAACAGATGTGATTGGCCCGTTTGAAAGAGATTTAAACGGGGCCAGGTCCTGGCTGACCCTAAGAGACCACGCCACAACTTACACATTTGGGGCAGCACTCCAATCAAGGAGTGAAGTATTGGCAAAATCCTAAGTTGGATTGAGCATCTTGGGAATACCACAGGCGTTGTCCCAACTTACGTTAGATCATACAATGCAGCCAAATATACCAATACCCTAAAATTGAAGCTGGAGCCTCTTGGAATTTGTCTGGCAGCTGTGCCACCCTATCAGCCTGAGCAGAATGGTGAAGCTGAGAGAGTTAGCAGGACCATTGGTGATGCCGCACGCACAATCCTTAATGAAAGAAAAATGGCAAACCAGTACTGGAGTTATACATATCACACGGCAACTCACATTCACAACAGAATCCCAAATACTCAGACAAATGGTTCCTCTCCTCTTACAGCTCTTTTTGGTCAAGAAGCCAATCCCAATGCATTTTTTCCGTTTGGTTCTCAGGCAATTGTCCATGTCTCAAAAGAAAAACAGCACAATAAGTTAGAAGATTGGGGTCAACTGGGCAGGCTGCTGGCATATCCCGCTGCGGGTGCTGGGTGGCTTTTTTGGTCACCTACGGATCATCAAGTTGTACATTTCACCACCGCTATCTTCCCAGGCTTCCAAGCCCTCCCAATCAAGTCAGAACCCAACAAAGCAAGCATTGACTTTATGTTGAACCAGCTGTAGCCATCTGGGCCAGGAGAGGATGGATGAAATAGCGGAAGCGGAACTGGCCTTCATCCAATTGATGCCTGTGAAGGTGGACCACTACCTACCAAAATCCTTGTCTGAAGCATTGCAAGGTGAATTTGGGAAAGAATGGCAAGAGTCTGCAAAATATGAAGTTGAAAAATTTGACAAACTAGACGTCTGGGAACCAGTCAAACTGCATCCAGGTATGAAAGTGCTGGGGACGCGCTGGGTCCTGGCCAACAAACTAGATGAAACCAGACAGCTTGTCAAGCTGCGTTCAAGAATGGTAGTAAAGGGATTTAATCAGCGGATGGGGCAAGACATCCATGAAACTTATGCACCAACCGCAAGCTTGAACGTGTTGCGCCTCCTTATTTCATTGGGACTGAATTTGAATATGCCCATGGCGATGTTTGATGTCAGCTCCGCCTACCTGTATAGCCCAATCAGTGAAGAACTATATTTTCAGCCACCAACAGAAGTTTGACCTGAATGGGAAGGTTTGGTCATGCGGCTGAAGAAGGCCGTCTATGGCACCAAGCAAGCGGCAAAGTGTTGGTGGAAGTTTTTTGATGTCTTAATGTCTTTTCTTGGCTTTGCTGCACAGGAGCTCAAGCCTTTGCTCTATCTCCTGAAGAAGGATACCAGCTTTGCAATTGTTTGGATGCACGTGGACGTTGGATTTGTCATTGCGTCTTCAAATGATTTGCTTGTCCTGCTCCGCCAGGGTATGGAACAATGTGTCAAATTCAAATGGCAAGACAACCCAACAATTTTTGTTGGTATTGCCCTTAACGGCACATTGGATGAATTTACATTATCCCAACATGTACTGGCAGCCCAGGTCATAGGCAACTACCACCAAGTAGCACATCCAAAGAGGAGCCCCCTGCCAGAAACCACCCTTGCTATCAATGAAGGGGGACCAATTGATGCGGAAAGGTTCAAACATTTTTTTGGATCTCTCATGTACCTAGCAGCCAGGACAAGACCTGACCTGTCCTATCCAGTCAATCATCTATCTTGTTACACTAGCTTGCCGTTGATAAGTCACTGGGAAGCTCTTGACTGGCTAATTGGTTACCTTAAGCATACAGCATCCTGTGCATTAACTTTTAGAAAGGGTGCTGAAGGTCTGGAGCTATGGAGCAATGCAAGTTGTGGTGGTGAGCACAAGAGATCAACCTCAGGCCATGTGGTGTGGTGAACCATTTGGGACACCTTGGGAAAAGAATTCAAAAATTGTAAAAAAAAAAAAAAAAAAAAAAAAACTGTCCTAGTTGCATTGCTCCTCCTCATCCTCATCCTTGCGCGTTGCTCATCCTCATCCTCATTGCATCCCTCCTCCTCATCCTCATTGCTTGCCTCCTTGATTGCTTCCTCACTTTCATTGCGACCATCAGTTGTTCATCATGACCCTCACCATTGCTTGGCCATGCGCAAATCATTGCCTTCCCTCTCATCATTGATTCATCTATCATGGCGTCCTCCTCATCACCACCATCACCGCTTGTGAGCAAGGATCATTGATCACATCAACCCCATTCAATTTCTTTCTTTCTCATTCCCCTCCAGATTTGGATGGGAGGGGGTGTTGCGTTGTTGCTAGGTGTGCAAACGTCCGCACGGACGTTTTCAAGTGACAGGCGGGGGTGAGAATCTCTCACCCCAGTCTGGAAGATTGGCAGAAGGGAACCGGGCGTCCCCAAGCTTGAGCCTCATCATTGTAAAAAAAAAAAAAAATTCTGCTTTCATTTGTGTTATCCAATTGTAAATAGTTACAGGGCTCTCTAGCCTATAAAAGGAGGGGCTCCCCCCTGCTTTTTTCCATCATCAATTCTTCCCACTAATAAGAATTATGAGCTTCTGATCCAAGACCTCCTTCCTTTGTGAAATTGAGCACTTATCCGGATATATCTTTTGATTATCCCTTGATCCTTATCCCTTACCCTTGACTTTTTTAAGTCTGAAACTCTGATCTGCCCTTCTGTGGCCCTGTTCCTTATCACCAACCATAGCCTTGCTGGTTGAAGAAAAATTCATTAAATTGAATTCTTAAGTGTGTTATACCACTCTTGATTCCTTTTTCCAATCATTATTTGGGCTCAACATTCATTTGATTGTCTTTCTGGACCAGTCACCTTTGACTAAGAGGTTTTATTAAGTTTAAACCTGGAGTGTTAAACCTCCCTTTAATTGTTCAAGTTGCATTCTGCCACACTATTCTTGAATCCTTGAGAAGTGTTGGGTTACTCTTAGTCCAAAATTGTTACTGTTTGTTTCAGTGATCCATAAATATATTGCATTGTCTTGTGCAGCCACCCACCGTTATCTGGCACCCTTCAAGCGCTTGATTGCGGAGAGTTGGGCAGGTTCATTGAGAACCTGGAGGTTGATTGGGTTTGAGTTGATTGCTCCCAAGCACCTGCTGATGAATAGAGTTATTAGCATGTGGGCGCTGTTACTTACAACTGCTTTCTTCTATTGGGCTCTGAGTAAACTTTAACTTATTTTGTTCAAAGTCTTTCTCCTCATCATCTTGGTTCAGGTAGTTCTGCTTTCCCCTCAGCTATCCTTGCTATTGACTTATCCCTATCCCATTTGATTCCTCATTAACAAAGGTTACTGGACCTTGATCCTGGTTACATTAAAATATGTTTGTAACACTCAGGAGGGCAGCCTAAAAAAGCACCTATCCCCTCCACAGAACTGCCAACGCCCTGCGCCGTTTGGAGCCTTACAGTGGTCAAATACTTTGGCAATCCAGTGGCCTGGGGCTCACAATGGCAGAATGTTGTGGCATTGTCCACGTGCGCTGCGGAATATATTGCCCTGTCTGATGGCACCCAACAGCTTGTATACCTGGCAAATGTTCTATCCAACTTTGAACAACCAAGATTGGCAATCTTTTGTGACAATGAATCTGCAATCTTGATTGCCAGTGATAATGCCTCAAAGAAAAAGACCAAATACCTTTCTTGCGCATTTTAATTTGTCAACGACTTTATCCGCCAGCACAAGGTAAACTTCTAATGGACAAGCACCCATACCCAACGGGCTGACCTACTGACCAAACGCCTTGGGCCAAACAAGATTGTTCCCTCCCTTGTGAACTTGCAGCTTGCAGCAGTACAATTTCCAAAACGCGTGGGGGGGTGTAAAGGTCTATAGAGACGCATATTGTAAATTGTACTAAACCTTACCCACAACTAGACACCTAAGATAGATTATAAACATAATCTATGCATTATGCTAGTAGACCAAAATCTTCATGTATATAAACTAGACAACCCGCTGATCCAAAGAGACTTTTCCTCATCAGAGTTTAAGTCCATCTTTGGCAGCTGGTAAGCTTACACTGTGGTGATTGTTGATCTGGGCAGGTTAGTAATTTATCATCAGAGTTTAAGTACATCTTTGGCAGCAGGTAAGCTTACATCATGGTGATTGGTGATCTGGGCAGATCATCTTAATTTATAAAACACAACACAAGCAACAAGTGTCAAGATATGTACTGCCAAGTTCTATTCCACTAGCAAAATTTTTGTGCACCAAACTGGTAATGAGAAGGGCATTTACTGTGATACAGAATTGCTGATGAAGACCAGTGGAAAACATAACAGACCCATCAAACCAGCTCAAAGATTTCATTATCAAAGCTTGAAGGCATGGCTTGGTAGAAAATTATGGTTTGCAGGGTTCAAAAAGCTCATTGAAAGCAATCTTCATCATCAAAACCTCAATGCAAATGTGATGAGAAATCTTTGGGATGGCTCAGTTTGGTGCAACTTTGTTAGAGGCACAGACAAGAAGAGGAAATTGACCCAACAACCAGGGCACCTTGTCTTCAGTCTCTTTGTGGATTGGTTCAACCCATTTGCAAATAAGGTTGGGCACAAGTCAATCTCAGTGGTTGAAGTGATCTTGATCTGCCTCAACATTCTACTAGAAGAATGGTACAAGATAGAAAATGTTTCCCTTTTTGGTATTATCCCTGGGCCCAAGGAACCAAAAGCAGAGGCAATCAACCACATTTTAGATCCATTGGTTGATGAAATCAAAGGACTCTGGAAAGTAGTATGGTTTTTTGAAACACCACAGAAAAATGGCTGCCACCTGTATGCAGGTGGCATTTCTGTATCCCATCGATATCTCAGGGTTATGTGATGCTGTATCTCATCATTAACTTTCAGCAGGTGGAGAAATATTGTGACTAGAAATCAGCATTTGCTGAACTTTTGGCACATTAGTTCATAATAGATTGTCAAGGGAAAGCTAGATATGAGCAAAGCTGTTGCTTCACAAGCAGTCCACACATCAGCCACAAATTACTGCTGTTGGTGTTTGGGAATTCTTTCAAAGTGAAATTTTAAAATTCCAGAAGAGGCTGATTATTTCCAGACTTGAATTTCCATTAACTGGTCAAAAAATGGGTAAGTTCTCTTATTCAATTCCCAAAATTAAATTGATAAACATGTATTTAAGATAATACTAAAACACCATGCTCATAAACTGTGCAAATCTTTCCTCATATAAATCAGCCATTCATGGCTTTTTTTCTGTTGGTTTCTTATTCAATAACCTATGTTGGTGTAAATTTATTTTTTATACTTATACTTTCAATCAGGGAAAATACAGAAAGCCAAGCCAAAATTGTTTTTTCAAATTTCAAAAAATGAAGAATATTTGAAATGAAAGATGGCAAAGTACCAAAGAGAGGAAAGAAAGGAAAAAGAACAAACAAGGGAAGAAAATAAAGTCAATATCCTCACTTAAATATCCTAATCACCTTCTCTGGTCTGCACAAAAGAGCTGGTTCTTTTGTTTTTTGAGGGAGAATGTTAACTGACACCAAGGCAAGAGGCAGGCTTCTTTTTGCAGAGTAGAAAACCAAGAATAGGTAAAATTTATAAAAATAGAAAAATGCATTGAACTAGTTCTGGCCTGAGCAGGAGGGCATCCATTGTGGAATAAAATAAAAAGACATGAAGTTGAGTGGGAATAGGGCTAGTCACCAAGGCATGTCATCATTGAACAACCGTCTCATGATTCATTTCAGAAAAACCAAACCCTCATGCAAAAGTATCACATCTTATATTTCTCCAACTTATTTTTTGATGATCCTCTTGGAACCAGCCCTGATAGCATACATGCAAATTGCACCCACATATTGCTTGGCTGCAATGCAACAGTACCTGGCCAGAATGCACCAAATTGGATTGTCTTTGCAGCTTTCAGGGCACCTAAGTAGTCCCTCATCAAGTCATTGACAGATCATTGGTGTCATTTCATCATCATGGATCTCACAAGCTTCTGAAACCATCTGCTTTTCTTGTAGCCCAATGTATTCAGACATTTAAAAAAGATAAGTGGTCCATGGCCATTGCATTTATTTGCAGCAGTAGAACAGTGGAAGAACTCAAGGAGATTGCTCAATTACTGGGCTTGTAAATATATTTGATTTATTACTAAGGTAAAATTTTCAAAAATGAAAAAAAATACAATAGATGAGATAAAACTTTCAAAAATGAAAAAAAAATACAATAGAAACAACAACATCAGCCATATCGGGCCTTCTTTCCTAAAATTTGTTCATCAATCTTTGAAGGACTAGAATTTTGGAGTTTTAAAGATACATTGGCTAGTTTTTTATTAATTTGGAATGAGCAGCCAAAGTGAGTGTGGGTTGAAGAGGTTTTTAAACTAGGAGGAGGAAATGTAGTCTGATGTTCAAAAATTTGAGTCTGCCAAAGAACTTCAATAATGCCTTTGGCTTTTGCAAAGTCAACAATACAACCACGTTTTGGAAAAGATAAACCATGACCCAAATCATTGCAGGGAGGAAGGATAGGCTGTCCTGTTGATCTGTTGATGTAAGAAAATATCCCATATGTGAAACCATTTAAATTGTTCTTATCAGTATGGAGCTTGTTTGAGAGATCATCAAATGTCACAAACACATTGGAAAACATGCTGAAATCTTGCTCAGCTTCCATCCACTCAGATGAAGACCAGTTTGGAATTAAATATTGATCTGAAACCTTCTTGTTTTTAGCATGAGCTGAGGTACACAATGATTGGATTCTTTCAAAGATGAATTTGTTGTGTGCAGGAAGATGCTCCCACAGTTCATCATCTTTCTTGATAGTCTCTTCATCCAAACCTGGCTTTCAAGAATAGACCCCTGTTT
Source organism: Puccinia polysora (assembly GCA_025617555.3). Lineage (NCBI taxonomy): Eukaryota > Fungi > Basidiomycota > Pucciniomycetes > Pucciniales > Pucciniaceae > Puccinia > Puccinia polysora. Next base: position 27,179,607 of record CM062613.1, on the reverse strand, counting down.
TTGATTACAAAGTCAACATGGATTCAATTTTTTGAATTTTTATAAACAATTGGACAAACCTGCAGAGGCACCCCTATCACTTCCAGTACAAAATCCAATGGCATGCCTACAGCCAGTTTAGGCGGCTGTGTTGGTTTTGCTGAGTGAATGGCGGTTCTTTACCATTAGGTACAAGTCCAAGATGATGTTGCACAAAGTATCCACTTGTGGAGTTTTGGGGGCCTCCAAACTGTGGTATTTGATAATGAAGTAGGGCTGGATTTTGCGGTTTGTGACAGCATTAACCAGCATGTCAGGGCACACTCGTGGTAAGACAACATGATTGGGTGGAAGGTTTTCCCAAAGGGTCACAAAGTATGTTGGCTTGTCACAATCTTGTGCAAATTGCCTTCTGGCACGGTTGAACTTCTTGTTACTTTTGGATGTTGAAGTAACATCTGAGTTTGGTAGTCTGTGTTGTTTTCCTACTACTAGAGGGTTCAATCCATGTTGTGTCTCCTTGGAATCTCCTGAAACGCCAAGCTCATCAAAACTACAAACCGTGTTTCAGGATGACACCCAGGAATCACAACATGAATGGAAAACCCAAAGAAAAATAATGCAGAATCAAAAGTTCAATTAGTAATTTTATTGTCAAAGGATATTGAGGAATAAAGTTTAAATCCCATACCCATTTTTACTAGAAATGCCTTCATTCAATTCCATCAATATTGATATCTACAAAAAATGAAATTCCATCAATATTGATATCTACAAAAATTGAATACCCTCTCGTTTTTTTAAAAAAAAAAAAAAGAAGGTTACTTACGAATGGGGTGGTGGTCGTGGTGGATGAGGTGGATGAGGTGGGTGGTGGTGGGTGGTGGTGGGTGGTGGTGGGTGGTGGTTGGTGGTGGTAGGTGTTGGTGTGGTCCAGGTTACTAAATAGCTTCCTAGGTGGGGAGGGGATTGGAAAACCCCTCCACCAAGCCTGTCCCTCCCCCCTTGCTCGCTTGCTAGGTGGGGAGCGGATTTGAAATCCCTCCCCCCTTGCTCACTTGCTAGGTGGGGAGCGGATTTGAAATCCCTCCCCCCTTCCCCCCCCCCTCAATCTCCCCCCTTGCTCAATTGCTAGGTGGGGACGGAATTTGAAATCCCCCCCTCCCTCCTCCCTCCCTCCCCCTCCCTCCCCCCTTGATCTCCCCCCTCTTTCGCTCGCTAGGTGGGGAGCGGATTTGAAATCCCCCCCCCCTCCCTCCCCCCTTGATGTCCCCCTTGCTTGCTCGCTGGGCGGGGGGGTGATGAAGTGCCCCCCACCGCAAGCCCCACCAGCTCCTTCCCCCTTGCTTGCTTGCCAGGCGGGGGGGTGATGCAGTCCCCCCCACCGCGAGCTGGTGGCTCACTCCCCCCTTGCTTGGTTGCTGGGCGGGGGGGTGATGAAGTCCCCCCCCACTGCAAGCCCCACCGGCCCCCCCCTTTGCCGCTTGCTCGGTCCGCCCACCGAGTTGGCCCCCCCCTTTACCACTTGCTTGGTTGGGGGGTGATGAAATCCCCCCACCAAGCTGCCCCCCCCCCTTTGGTGCTTGCTTGGTTGGGGGGTGATGAAATCCCCCCACCAAGCCGGGCCCTCCCTCCCGCCTCACTCGCTCGCTCGGTTGGGGGGTGATGAAGTCCCCCCAACAAGCTGCCCCCCCCCTTTGCCGCTTGCTTGGTGGGGGGGTGATGAAATCCCCCCACCAAGCTGGGCCCTCCCTCCCGCCTCGCTTGCTCGCTCGGTTGGGGGGTGATGAAGTCCCCCCAACAAGCCAGGCCGTGCTTGGTGCATTGACCTCTTCAAAAAAAGCAAAAAAAAAATCAAAAAAAAACCCTAAAAAAACCCAAAAAAAAACCAAAAAAAACCAAAAAAAAACCAAAAAAAAAACCAAAAAAAACCAAAAAAAAAAACCAAAAAAAAAAACCAAAAAAAAACCAAAAAAAAACCAAAAAAAAAAAAACCAAAAAAAAAAAACCAAAAAAAAAACCAAAAAAAGCATAAAAAACCAAAAAAAAAACCAAAAAAAAACCAAAAAAAAAAACAAAAAAAAAAAACAAAAAAAACCATAAAAAAAACCAAAAAACACACCATAAAAAAAACACCAAAAAAAAACACCAAAAAAAAACACCAAAAAAAAACACCAAAAAAAACACCAAAAAAAAACCAAAAAAAAAACCAAAAAAAAACCAAAAAAAAAAACCAAAAAAAAAACCAAAAAAAAACCAAAAAAAAAAAAAAGAAGTCTTAAATTGATGGCTTGAATGTGAAAAATCATAGGGTATATAAATAAATAAACCCCACTTCAAATAAAAAAAAGAAACATACTTTTGAACAAGATCTTTACTCACAGGGCTGGTAATTTCTTGTAGTGGCTCAATTGTGGGGTTTCTTCTGTTAATAGATTGGACAATGTTTGGTGACTGATTTTTCTGAATTTTTGTATCAATGACACTTGAACAGTGATGTTTTGAAGTTTGATGAAACCTGGGAAAAAATCACTCACATACATTTGTAGAAAAATCTGATTGTAATATATGCGTTTGATGTGATTTTTTTGACCTTCCAAAACCAGTATATAGATTACCTCCATATTCAAATGTGCTTTGAGAAGATATGGTGCATTGGAATATACAAATGTTTCCAACAATGGTGGTGTTCTCATTGTTTTTGTTGAATTGGATTGGGTGTAGTCAATTTTTTCAGTTTGCAGAAAGTGAAAGGCTTACATGGAAATAGATAAAAAGATTGATTGGATTTGGAATTCAATCTTACATCTGCTGATGAGCTTAATCATTCAAAATAAAAAAAACCTCAAAAGCTTATTGGTTCCATTTTGAATATGCATATTAACTTCAGTGGGAGTGTAAGGGAAAGTTACATTTGATGTTTTGAGAAATGTCCCTAATAAATGATTCATATTGAATGCGCATGATTGACCAATGTAAAATACATTGGCAATACCAAGATCTTTGGTTTTAAATTCAAAATCAAATTCCCTGATGGAAAATCATGTATTTCATTTGAAGATTGATGATCTTAATAAAAACCCACAATTGGAATTAATATTTTTGCATCAGGAAATTTTAGAATTCCACACTAAGCAAGGAAATATCACATGCAAAGAGTTTGTTTGCTTCCCCAAAACAACAGATTTCATGACTAAAAATATTCATTTTTCATAATTTTTTTATAGAGAGACTTTATTCAATAATCTGGGAGTGTGGAAACACCAATTCATTGCATCATGACTTCTTCAAATTGAGGTTGGCACATGTTCCATTTCAGAAAAACCAAACCCCCATGCAAAAGTATCACATCTCATCCTTCTCCAACCTATCATTTGATGATCTTCTTGGAATCAGCTCTGATGAAATACATGCAAACCACATCCACATATTGCTTGGCTGCAATGCCACAGTACCTGGCCAGAATGCACCAAATTTGATTGTTTTTTCAGCTGCCAGGGCATCTAAGTAGTCCCTCATCAAGGCTTTGTGACAGATCATTGGTGTCCTTTCATCATCATGGATCTGACAAGCTTCCAAAACCATCCACTGTTTTTGTAGCCCAATGCATTCAGACATTTGTTCCCAGAAATAAACTATCAGCAAATGGGGACAGATTGTTTTTGTGTTTTCCTTGCTCCACCATTGATCTGAATGAAAAATTGATCCAAATTACAGGCATCCAGATCAATGGTGGACCAAGGAAAACACAAAAAGAATCTATCCTCCTTTGCTGGTAGTTTACTTCTGGGAACAAATGTCTGAATACATTGGGCTACAAGAAAAGCAGATGGTTTTGGAAGCTTGTGAGATCCATGATGATGAAATCACAACAATGTCCCATCAAAGACTTGATGAGGAACTACTTTGGTGCCCTGGAAGCTGCAAAGAAAATCCAATTTGGTGCATTCTGGCCAGGTACTATTGCATTGTAGCCAAGCAATATGTGGCTGCAATTTGCATGTATGTTATTGGGGCTGGTTCCAAGAGGATCATCAAAAAATAAGTTGGAGAAATATAAGATGTGATACTTTTGCATGAGGGTTTGGTTTCTCTGCAATGGAACATGTGCCATATTGATGAAAGGGGTGGGATGGGTTGGGGGAAAAGAGCCCAAGGGGAGAAAGAGGACCTGTTTAAGTAGTTCTTGATGGATGCTTTAGCAAGGTGGTTGAGTAGTGGGTGGTGGCAAACAAGGTGTGGCATTTTGAATATGCAATTTATTTAAAAGTGCTGAGTGGTGGGTTAGGGATTTAGCCAGTCCAAATCCAATAGTTGACCTTGAGAAATCCAATCTCACTGCTCAGGGGAAAATTATTGTAACTGGGGCTTCCAGTATTGAAAAATATTGGAGAATCACTCTTCTGAAAGGTTGCATTATGAATTATCATGCAAATCAAAATTGGCAAAATTTCAGAATCAAGGCATAAAAACAACAAATTGTACCTCAGGATCTCCCTTTGAAAAGCAGACCAAGCAGTGGGATGAATTTTTATTCATACATTATCACCAAGACTAACAAGGTTCAAGATCAAAGATTCAAAAGAAAGTTTAATTTCTATGCAAATAATAATTATGATCAGCAATATGGAGTGCTTTGTTTTTTTTAGCTTTGGTATAATGTATAGTACCAACCTGAATGCTTCTACAAGTGTTTAGGGTTCTAACATTGATTTGTAAAGACATGGCAAGACGGGTATACAAAGAATTTTCTACAGGAGGAAGTGTACAGTGCCAATACTTTTTTGATTGCCAGAGTAACTTAACAATTCCTTTTTGAGTAGAGAAATTGATCCCAACCCCGTAGTCAGGTATGACAAAATGCCCATCATGAACATTGTAGCCCTTGGAGGGAGCAGAAAGTGATCCACATGCTTTCTTCTGTGGTATGAATAAAGCAAAGGCAAAGTTGGATATATCATTTTCATCAAAATGGGGTGAATTGCAGAAGCCGTCAGAGGTGAAGGTAAGGTGAGGTGAACAGGAGCTTGTTCCAAGAGGATCATCAAATGATAAGTTGGAGAAAGATGGGATACAATACTTTTGCATCAGGGTTTGGTTTTTCTGAAATGGAACATGTGCCATATTGCTGAAGAATCCTCCAAGTATAATAGAAGCCCTTTCTGAGTAAGACATAAGTTTGTCATACTGGCATTTGGTAGTAGCAGTCTTTAGGTCCTTGATGTATCGGCCAATCATTTCAGCTGTTACCATGGCCTTTCTCCATCCAATTGCCCACATTTTTCCAGCCCATGATCTAGATGGTGAGCCCACTGGGTTTACAAATTTCTTGCATTGGTGCAGGAAACAAGCAAGAAAGTCAATATCATCATACTCCTGAGGTGATAGGTCCTCAATTGGGGTAAATTTGATATATGCAATAATATCATTCTTGTCCTTATCCATTAGTAGCACTCAACCATGATCAACTAGTTGAAAGTTGGATTCAACAAAGGCATGGGCCTCTTGTAACTCTTCATTTGCTGGCTTTCTTGGATTTTCAGGATCAATCTGGGGATAGAGCTTGCATTTTTTGTAGGACCTGTACCTCCACAGAATTTTTGGTTGCTGTCCCTTGTCCTTGTTACCTGCGATTTTTTGGGTAAAGAGAAGATCCCTCTTCAATTTGTACTGGGCTGGTTTTCCTTCAGAAATCTTACGATTACAATATGCTTTTGTCCTGGTGAATCATGAAAGTAACCACATTAATAGTTGAGTGGTACGCAGTTCATATTCACCAGGGGAAGTATCCGTAGCATATTGAATCATAGAACTTCAGAAAGAATATTACAGCCAAAAATTGGGGAGGGATTGGGAAAATATCAGCTTGGTGAATCAACTTAAATGATAATAACAAGGAAAAAACTATATGCTTCAGTCCTTTTCCTGGCCATGAAAATATCAATTTGGTTGGTAGCAATTCACTGGGGAGAGGACTGTGAGGCCTTATGCCCAGAGAGTTTGATTTACGTTAGGACAACACAGGATTTGAGTGAATATGGTATGGTGAAAGTTCCAATAGAGGTATTGGTGGGTTAGGATGGGGTGAAATTGCTTTATTTAACAAGTCAGGTAAGGAGTTGGGTAAGATTAGTGTTTGAGAGACAGGGTCCAACTGTAGTAAGCCAAGATCTTACAAGTAGTTTGTATGACAGTAGTAGTGGTGGGAGGTTCTGGGCTGTTTGACCAATTGAGTGAATGTGGTATAGTGACAGTTCCAACAGGGGGAATTGGTGGGATGGGATGGGGCAAAACGCTTTATTTAAGTAGTTCTTGATGGATGCTTTGACCAGGTGGTTGAGTAGTGGGTGGGGGAAAAAAATCTGGGCATTTTGAATATGCAATTGATCTCAAAGTGCTGTCAAGCTTTCAAGAGAGCTATTACCTCCATAGGAAATTTAGCCCTTAATACTTCAGGTTACCATGGTCAGTGAGTAATAGGTGCCACTTGTCACCAATACACTCTGCATGGTGGTGTGAATGTAATTTCCATTGTCATTCAAGTTGGTGATTGTTCTGTTGAAATCTGGCAAATCCACAGTGTTGATGAAGTCAAGGATCATCATCATGGATCCCACAAGCTTCCAAAACCATCCACTTTTCTTGTAGCCCAATGTATTCAGACATTTGTTTGCAGAACTAAACTACCAGCAAAGGAGGATAGATTCTTTTTGTGTCTTCCTTGATCCACCATTGATCTGAATGAAAAATTGATCCAAATGAAAAAGGCATCTGGATCAATGGTGGACCAAGGAAAACACAAAAGAAATCAATCCTCCTTTGCAAGTAGTTTACTTCTGTGAACAAATGTCTGAATGCATTGGGCTACAAGAAAAGCAAATGCTTTTGGAAGCTTGTGAGATTGATGATGATGAAATCACACCAATGAACTGTCAAAGACTTGATGAGGGACTACTTACTTAGGGGCCCTGACAGCTGCAAAGACAATCGAATTTGGTGCATTGTGGCCAGGTACTGTTGCATTGCAGCCAAGCAATATGTGGATTTGCTTTGCTTGTATGTTATCAGAGCTGGTTCCAAGAGGATCATGAAATAAAAGTTGGAGAAATATAAGATGTGATACTTTTGAATGAGGGTTTGGTTTTTCTGAAATGGAGCATCTGCCATATTGCTGAAAGGGGTGGGATGGGATGGGGGAAAAGAGCCCAAGGGGAGAAAGAGGACCTGTTTAAGTAGTTCTTGATGGATGCTTTAGCAAGGTGGTTGAGTAGTGGGTGGTGGCAAACAAGGTGTGGCATTTTGAATATGCAATTGATCTAAAAGTGCTGAGTGGTGGGTTAGGGATTTAGACAGTCCAAATCCAAGAGTTGACCTTGAGAAATCCAATCTCACTGCTCAGGGGAAAATTATTTTTACTGGGGCTTCCAGTATTGAAGAATATTGGACAATCACTCTTTTGAAACATTTGATCATGAATTATCATGCAAATAGAAATTTTAAGAAATTTTAAAAACAAAAAATAAAGCTAAAATTATGAAAAAAGTATTCAAATTACATGCAAGATGACACAATAAAGCTAGAGAAAATCAGAGAAGAAATTACAGCACTCATATTAAACATTTGAGCTTGGTAACTCAGAGATTGGAAGGGGTTCTAGGCTGAAAGGCATGTTGGAACAGGAATTTTTGTTCATGTGGTTCATGTAGTCATGAGCAATAGCCTTGGCTAGATCATGCCGGGTGGGTAATGTCAATTTCCCAGTATCTTGAGGGTTCTCAGATATACTGAGCATGATGGATCAAATGTACATTTGAAGGTGAGACCATATGGGTTCCTTGGCTGACGGTCTCCCATCTGAGACAGACTGAATTTTTTGAATTAAACAGAGGAGTTCATGACAATCACATAAAGAAGCAATCCTTCTGTCTCTTGAAGCAATAAAGATCCCCCGGATGCCAGCAAGCAGGTAGAAGACAAAAGGGAGGAAATTGTGGCAGCATTCTAGTTGAGTCAATTCAGTGCGACATTGTTCATTTGAAAACTCTGAGACAGTGAGGGAAGAGTTGTCAACAGTGGATGCTGGAGGGTCTTTGCGCTTGGGCTTTTTCTTCTTGCCGGTGGTGGGCTCCTTTGGGTCTTTCTGGGAATGAGCCTGAAGTAAGGTGAAGCTGATCATGATATCAATAATGATGCTACGTAGCTCTTGAAGACAGTCCCTTGGCTCAATGGTCATAGCCTCTGACTGATTGGTGATCATAGCCTCTGACTGATTGGTCTCAGCCTCATTGTCTAGGACCATGTGATGCTCTATTGATTTGGGCTGCAGTGAATTTGGCAATGTCTTGATGCTTTGGAGCCACATAACCATTTGTAGGTTTGCCTTGACATTGGAGACAGGAGATGTCAGAGGATGGGGAGGCTGTGCACACAGTTCATCGGCAACTGTTTGCACTGAGAAAGCCACTGTCTTGTCCCATTTATTGATGGCTTTTCCAGTGGGATGGTCCAAGGCATGAAGAAAGCGCACCAGATTTGATTCTAGATGAGCAGTTTTCTGATCTAGGGGGGGTGCACTAGTGGGACAAGTATGGCTGTTCTGCAGGTGGTTGAGGGCAGGAAAATTGATGATGTCTGGTGCCCACCATGGCTCATGTGAATCCAAGCCTAGAAACTCTGTTGCTGTGAAATGAAAAAGTGGTCATTAGCAAAAAGGAATCTAGCAAGCTGATGAGATGTTCAAATAAAACTAACCTTGCTCACGGATCTGCCAAACCCAGTTACCATACTCAAAATTGGCTGAATGGGAGATGTACTGCATCTCTGGTGGTTCCATAGCAGTGGTGGCCTGGAGACGGAAATCCAAAAAGTGCTTCACCGCATCCCATCCCATTTGGAGCTTCTTTGGAGATTTCCAACCCTTGAAGGATTGAGTGATTGAATGAAGCTCCTTGCGTATTCTTTTGTGGTAAATGATGGTAAAATAACCTCTAGTTGCTTGATCATCAAAATCATAAGTGGGCTCCTCATCTTGGGGTGAATCCATACCAGAAACAATGGGCTGGGGAGAGGTTGGGTCTTGTTCAATCACTAATGATTGATTGGATGTCTCGGGTTGATCTGGGGCCACCTGGGGTTGCTCAGAAGTGACTTGGGGTTCCTCCATGGTTGCAGCGGGTTGGGAACAGAGGGAAGGTTCAGGAGTTATTTGTATTTCTGGTTGAGGTGAGGGTGCAATGGCTTTGTGATTTGATGCTGCATCAGGGGAGGAGGGGGCTGGATTGTGATTGCCCATTATTTGTAGATGTGGGGTCATGTCCACAGGGGGATGAGTAAAGCGTGGACGTTTTGGAGGTGGCTGTGACGGGGGCCGTTGGGCTAATGAGGAGCTGGGTGTGATGCTCAGCTGTTCTCTGCGGGGGAGACACCTTTTACAATTGTATTCTAAGGGAAAACAAACCAATCAGACCTCCAAATCTGCAAATGTGAAGAATGACAGTGGGGCAAAAACTAGTCTTTTTGGATATCACTCAAGCAGGAGTTTAACCTGTTCACAGTATCTCGGATTGACCTGGGGATACTGAGGCAAGAACAGGTCATGACCCTCTCTTGAGTAGTATCTACATTCTGATAGAATTCTTCCTCAGTTACTTCATGGACTTGAGATGCAGGGTTGGACTTGTCTGCAGGTACTGAGAGTTGTTCATCTTCATGAGTTGATGGTGACGACTCTGTTGATTATGCCAACGCATTAGTCAATGGAGGCCAAGGTTGGTATAGATGGTTCTTTCAATTTGATGAAATACAAAAAAGTGGGTCAACAAACCTGAAGGTGGGATTGCTTGTGTAGGAGCAGTGGATGCCATTATGAGCGGATTGATAAATAGATGGGAAAAAGATGTGAAGCTGGCTCAAGGGGTATTGGGGAATGCAGAAAAGGGGAAAAACCTGAGAGAAGGGAGGGTTATTTATAGCCATTGACAAGAAGACTTGTCTCATTTTTCTTGCTACAACCCACCAAACAAACATAGCTGCTGACCATGTCTACATGATGTGACATACAGATCCATGGTCATTTGTGTGTCATGCTGGTGTGATGCATTTGGCTTGCATTATCTGGGGATAGACCTGTGAATATGTAATCCTTGCTGACTTGCTGCATTGGCTGAAAAATAATCTAGCACATTTATGGATGATAACAATTGCTTCTCATGAGCAACTGCAACCATTTGAATGCCTCATGGAGGGCAAGCAATGTTCTTCTTAATGGTTGCCGACCATTGCAGTTTTTTATGGATGGAAACAATTGATTCTCATGAGAAACTGTGAACATTAGAATGCCTCATGGATAGTGAGCAATGTTCTTAATGGTTGCCCACCATTGCAACTATTTATGGATGATGACAATTGCTTCTCATGATGGACTGTGACCATTGGAATGCCTCATGGAAAGTGAGCAATGTTCTTCTTAATGGTTGCCAACCATTGCAGCTCTTAATGGATGATGACAATTCCTTCTCATGAGCAACTGCAACCATTAGAATGCCTCATGGAGGGCAAGCAATGTTCTTCTTAATGGTCGCCGACCATTGCAGTTTTTTATGGATGGAAACAATTGATTCTCATGAGAAACTGTGACCTTAATGGTCGCCGACCATTTATTCTCCTGCCAGTGTCATGACAAGGACAAGAGTGTCACACACAATAACACACAGTGTAAAATCTTATCTACACATTTGGGAGTATTGGTGACAGGCGGTGCATGGCAAGCCACGCAAGATGTGAATTGTGAGCAAAATTACTCATGGCATAGTGGAAAAATTGTACTTCTCACAAATTATGATGCAAGAACAATGTACAGGATAGTGAGGAAGGAAGAAAACAACCATATGAGTCAGATTGGGAAGAAGGAGATGAGGAGCTAAGGGAGAGGAGATTTAGGTGTCATCCTGCAGGGATTGGAACACTTCCCTCCAATCCCTGGTGGTGAGAATAGTCGACCTGAATACAATATGAGCACAATTTCATGAATCAGCAAACTCTAAGGTTGATGGGTATATTTTCAGGAAAAAAAGACTTACTGGGCAAGTTGCTTCTTGCGTTTCTGAATCTGAAGGACAGAGGGAAAATTCAGTGAAGTGTGTATGATGAGTGGAGTATGAGGACATTACATTTTTAATATTCTCCTCAATGTTATTAGGTGCAATGAGTTAATAAACCTGAACTGGCCTAGTTTGACCAATTTGATGCAGCCAATCGACTGCCTGTGCCTGGGTTGTGGGGTTCCAGCGGGGTTCCTATGTGGATTAAATGAATGTAGACTAAGTAAATGGCAAAATTCTAGAAATTATTGGGTGCTTACCATGATGAATACAACATTGGCTGATGTGATGTTGATTCCAACACCAGCTGCCTGAATGGAGGCAAGAAGGACATAAGTTGTGCTACTTTCTGAGAACTTCTCAAGAACTGATTCTTGCTGTTTTGCCTTCAGCCCTCCATCCAGACAAAAGGAGGAGATTCCATATTCATCTAGTGCCATTCCAATCCTGCACATGGGGGGAGAAAATGGACTTTTGAGTGGGGTCTGATTGGAAACAGGAGAAAAAGACAGCCAGCTTACAGATCAAGATAGCGTGTCCAACACAAGAAGACCACAACTTTGCTTGCTCCAGCTACCACCACTGATCCTGGCTGAATCATCCCTACAAGCTGTTTGATTTTGGAGCTCTCAAGGCAGGTGTCAATATCAATGTGGTGGACAATTGTTTCAACTCCCGTGCTATGATCCTTAATGGGACCCGACTCTTCTGTGAGGATGAATCGTCCATTTTGGTCCATAATGACATTGGGGTCTTCCAAAACGGGATGATTACATGCTCCTATGAGCTGGCCAAGATCTTTGAGGAGTGAAAACTTCATTGGCTTGGATCCATCAGCAGGCAGCTCATTCCTGATCTTGGAAATGAATCGGTCCTGGAGTTGGCAGTAGAAGTCTTCTGCTGCAGGTGAGAGCAGTGTCTTGATGTAGTTATGAGTAATACTGGGGAGATTTGACAGCTCATCAACCTTGGTCCTTCAAAGAGTGGTGTGTTGGAGGACCATTTGTATTGGGGCAAAGTCCCCTGCTTTTAGGTGGGGCAAGAAGGTAGTTGCCCAGTCACTGTACTCATTTTCTAGACTGATACCCAGGAAGCTAAGGAGAGAGAGGAGATCTTGAAGGCAGTTTTGCACAGGCATTCCTGTGAGACAAACTTTACAATCGGTGGCAACCTGGGTGACCGCTTGGGAAATCTTTGCCTTGGTATTTTGGATAGTGCTGTCATGCAAGTGAATTGCAGTCAGTTTGGTCCAAAGAAAATTTCCTTGGGTAGGAAAGATGGAAAAATGAAGGTTGGATTTACTGTGCCTCATCCAAAATAATCCTGAACCATTTTCTGGAGAAGATGATGGAGCGTTGGTTGTTGAGGTTGGCTTGCATTTTGCTGTATTCCAATGACACCAGGTGATATGATGAGAGAATCACGTCTGCATGTTCCAGTAGACAATCCATGGTCTGATGCTGCCATTTCCCGTGGTAGGTAAGAAAATTGATGGCCTTTGACTGGGTATGCTTCATAATCTCTTGTTTCCAATTCTTCAGGAGGCGTGGGGGGGTAATCACCAGTGTGGCTTGATGTGGAGGTTTTTCAGGGGGGGGGATCCAGAGGAAGGCCATAGGTCCGCGCTTGCAGCAAGGTGGTTGCAATAAGTGAAATTGATTGTATTGTTTTACCAAGACCCATGTCATTGGCCAGGATAGATCCAAGTGGGGATTCTGGAATGTCCTCACCCCTTGAAAGAGCTAGGCTCTCACCAGTGATCTTGTTCTCCCATAGTGCACCGTTATTGATTGAGGTCCTCTTCCACAAAGCCAAGGCGGATGCAGCATGTGGTGATTCCCTATCAAGGAGGAAAGCAAGTCCTTGAGACTGATGTGGTAGCAATGGGGTTTTGATTACATTGGCTGGGGGAGAGACGGGGTCCAGATCACACCCACTGGGCACCTCAAGTAGAGAGGGGTTGTAATGTAGCTCCTTGATAGCGGATGGGAGGTCTACAATTTCTGTGGCAAGGTTGGAAAGGGAAATGGAGTTGTGTTTTGCAGGATTGTATTGTGGAGGGCGTTCAAGGGTTATGAATGAGGAAACAATGGAGGTGGTGATGGCCATGAGATCATGCTCACTGCAAAATATCAATAATGCCAAATTGAATGTGACAACAGGCTGGGAGGAGACATGCAGAACTGCTTCAACAAAGATCTGTGGAGCTGTCTGGTTGGGAAATTGCAAAGGGCATTTCCCAGCAGGACCAAATGAGGTTTGATCAGGGATATAAGGGAGAAGGAGACGTGATAGGGGAAGTGGTAAGGAGCCAACAGGTTGATCTAGAGTTGGGATTCTGACAGCAAGCTTGCCATTTTGGTGAAGAAGGGAGACCCAATGAGTTGTTGGGTTGGAAATGAGATAGGGAAGAACAGTTTCAGGAATTGAGGTGAGGGTGGTTCTGAGGAGGCCAAGACATTTAGCAGTGAAGGAAGCCATGGCTAAGGTTTGATGAAGTTATGTGATGAGTTAGGGATTTAATAGACGGATAGATGGAATATGTGGGAGATTGTGAGAAGAGCAATGATTGGGAGGGGGAAGAAAAGCATGTGAAGGAGAGTACTTATATCTTTGAGCTGACCAGGAGGTGGCTCTGTGGTAGGAATTCATGTCAACAGATTGTTTGTTTGGTCTTGAGCTCTGTGGCCAGATTTGCAGGTAAGTGGAGGAGGAGTATGCAATTCTGATATCTCTGAGATGTGCATTATGTGGGTGCTTTGCCCCAGCCCGCCTGGGCCATTCAAACAGGGGATGGCTTTGTTATATTCCATGGGGCATAGTCTCATGCCAATGATGTACACCATTGTAGATCAAACTATATACAGTTCTGGAAATGAGTGGCTTATGACATCATTACATTCAGGGTTATGCAAGTTCTAGATGTGGAAGTATGCATGATGATGGGAGGGTTGACATCTCACTTGCATCAATTGTGGTAAATGGTTGGTGACATATTGATTTGACATGCTCTGAAATCAACTTGTGTGCTGGATGGCAAGCTTACTGCTCCATTTTTGACAGATCTACATGGGATAAATGGGAAGGATGCTGGTTTACATGGGATAAATAGAAAGGATGCCGGTAGAGGAACCCAAAATGGAGTTGTACGCTGGGCGGCCAGCGTACAACTCCTGAAAGGATCATGGCGCATAATACATAATGAGGTTGTGCAATCGGGTGGCAAAGGTCCAGCTTGGCTTTTGGGTACTCCACAAGGGTGTGGGCATGAAATAAGCTGTGGATCAACACAGGCTTGATATGCCCACACCCTTGTGAAGGGACCCAAAATGGAGTTGTACACTGGGCGGCCAGTGTACAACTCCTGGAAAGATCATGGCGCATGAGACATAATGAGGTTGTGCAATCAGGTGGCCAAGGTCCAGCTTGGCTTTTGGGTGCTCCGCGAGGGTGTGGGCATAAAATAAGATGTGGATCAAAACTGGCTTGATATGCCCACACCCTCGTGAAGTGACCCAAAATGGAGTTGTACGCTGGGCGGTGTGGTGCCCCATCCTGGACACTCTGGCTGCCTTAAGACCTCAATCCATAAACTGTTGCGCAAACGTACCGCCCGGCCGAACAACTTATCCTCAGGCTCATCCAAACCATTATTTACCCGCGCACGCGCGCTGCGCTTCCATTATCCGCGTTGCGCGTTCTTTATCCGTGTTGCTTGTCATCTCCGCTGTTGTTATAGCACGTCCTCATCTTTGTTGTTGCGTGTCTTTGTCTTTGTTGTTGCGCCTCCCAATCTCCTCATTGCTACCGTCGCGCGGCGCTCATTAATGATCTACTGAATCCATCCCAACCGCACCCGCAAGCATTTGGCAGATCCTTGACCAACGCGAGTGACCACATGGTTGCCTTCCCTTTTCCGCTCTATTTGTAGAATCCGTTGTATATAGTCTAACAGGGCCTCCTGCCCATATAAGGAGGGGCTCTCCCCTGCCTTTTGATCCCAGCATCGGAGCATCATCCCAGCATCCTATCATCCCAGGAGGGCAGTATCCCAGCATCCCATCATTGGAGTATCAGAGAATCCCATCATTCTATCACCATAAACAATTTATCCGTGGGCATCCTTCCCCACTTATCTGAGCAAATTATCCGGGTATATCTATGATTGCCCCTTGATCCTTTGAGCCTCCATACTCAAACTCAGTCCTTTGTGACCTTGATCCTTATCACCAACCAATAGCCTTGCTGGTTGAAGAAGAATTCCTGTCTGCCTGAATTCTTGAGTGTGTTATACCACTCTGATCCCTTTTTCCAACCATACTGGTCTTGATCTCTCCTTGATCATCTTTCTGGAGCCAATCACGTTTGATTGAAGAGGTTTTATTAAGCTTAAAACCTGGAGTGTTATACCTCCCTGCTTCTTTGAGGTTGAATTTTGCCACGCTATTCTTGAGTTCCTTGAGAAGTGTTGGGATATTCTTGCCCAAATTTGTTATTGATTTGCTTCTAGAGCTTCATAAACAAATTGCTTTTGTTTTGTTCAGCCTCCCACAGTTATCTGGTACCCCTCACGCGCTTGATTGTGGAGAGTTGGGCAGGTTCATTGAGAACCTGGAGGTTGGTTGGGATTGAGTTGATCTTTCCTAATCAGCTGCTGACGACCAGAGTTATTAGCTTGTGGGCATTGTTACTTACAACTGCCTTGTTCTATTGAACTCTGAACAAACCTTGACTTATTTTTTCAAGTCTTTCCCTGCACCATCTTGTCTCAGATAGTGTTGTTTCCATCGCTACCAACAACTCTTATTCTCTTCTCTTAGTTTGATTTCTCATCCACAAGGTTCTGGACCTTGATTCCGGTTACATTAAAATATTATTGTAACTCCTAGGAGGGCAGCCTAAACAGCACCTTTCCCCTCCACAGAACTGCCACGGCTTAGCACCGTTTGGAGTCCTACATTTGGTCCCCCGGGCCGGGATTGAACCAGCAACCTTGGGATTTACAGTCCCAACTTGAAGAATCAACTCCGAAATCCTATCCAATTTCTCTTTCTTTTTCTGTTTGTTCTTTTTTTCCGATCCGTGGAGGCAGCTTGTTCTAGAAGTAAGCCCTCCCAATTTGTGCACCGCTAGGGCAAGATACTTGTTGTTTTTTTGCAAAACCCTACTCTTGCCACACTCGTGAGCCACTTTGGAAATCTGCTCTTTGGATCCCCTAGGAACTCTGTTATTCAATATGGCATCTCCCGCTACTCCAACCGCCTCTGTTTGACCTAAGATGGTAAAGATCAAACCCCAGAACAAGAACTTAGGCTTCAACGGTACAAATGTCGAGCAATTCTTGGACTCCTACGAAATGGCTGCTGAAGTAGATGGAGCTAGTGAATTCAATATGGCTTATCAGTTGCGATTCTTTATCTCCTCAGATGAAGTTATGGAGGTAATCGAGTCTTTCAAGGGATTCGAATCCCACAACTGGACGCTTCTCAGGGAGGCTATGTTGGCATACTGGGGTAAAATAGATGTGGCTAGGTTTACTCTGCAGGATTTGGATGCTCTGGTTTCTCAGTGGATCTCCAATGGTGGTATTTCTTCAGCCTCTGACTATCAGATTTTTAGAAAGTCTTGGGATCCCATTCAAAACTATCTTATCCGAAACGATCACATTGACACAGTGGACAAAATTCGAGCAAAGTTCTTCCAATCTTTTTCGTTGGCTGTGCAGGAAAGGATTAAAGAAGAACTGGTCAAATCTGGATCCATGATTACTACCAGGGATAATCGATTCAAGCTCCCTGTTTTTCTTACCCTTAGGAGTACTGTGGATAAAGTCATGAAAGGTCAAACTGCTCTTACCTTTGAAAAGCCTAGAACTACTGAACCAGTCCATGCTCCTTCTTTTAAAGAGTCAAATGATATTATGATTAAAATGGAGGCAGATTGTAGGCCTAAAGAAGATCCTAATTCCAATTGAGAACCTACTACTATAGATGAAATCACCAAGTTACTTAGGGCCTTTGAGAACAAAATAGATCAAAAGATTTCTTCGCTAGCTACTCCTAAAACTCCTTCTTCTGTCCCCAAATCAACTCTGGTCTGTTACTACTGTCATAAGGAAGGCCATGGAACCGGACGATGTCAAGAACTTCAGAAGGACTTAAAGGAAAAGTTGGTAGAGCAAAGGGGAAACAATTACTTCCTCCCTAATGGTGCCCTAATCCCTTTTGACTCGTCTCGTCCTATCCGACATGTGGTGGCCTCTTACCAGCCATCACCTCCTGTGAAAGCATCTCTTGCTTCCTTTGAATTTCGATCATCCTGTGGTACCCTCCAACCTTGGTATCCTCCAGCTATTTCTTCCTCTAGTCTTGCTGGGACTACTTATCAATCCAATCCAGCCAGGAAACGACATGAGGAACCTAAACCTCATAAGGCTCCTTCCTTGCCAACTTCAATCCTTCAAAAACCCGTTAAACGTCGATCAACACTTGAGCCTCCTTCCTCTGATGTAGAAGACATGGAGGTGGAAAAAGAACCACTCATGGAAAGGTTCCCAGATCACCCTGATCCTTCTCCCTCACCTCAACCTTCTAATCCTATCTTAGATTCTGCGTCACCTGAACTTCCTCCCCCCACCCAGCCCAAATTTTGATTTGAAAGAGGCATCTCCAAGGATCACCCCAATGCTGTGGAGGGAGTATTAAAGAAAATTTCTGATCTCAAAATTCCTGATCTATCTGTGGCTGAACTCCTATTGATCTCTCCATCTGTTGCTGAAGGAATGAAGAAATGGGTCTCTCGTCGACGTGTGGAAATTGGCCCTGAAGAACTCAAAGTCTCCTCTGGCACTTTAATGGAGGACTCTGGTGGAACCAGTCCTTCTATAGAATCCAATCTTTATTCCTGTCCCCTTGGCTTTCTTCCTTATTATCTTGGTGACTCAGCTAAAAAACTGTTTCTCCTCTTGTGGATTCTGGATCTCAGCTTAACTTAATCTTGGATGCTATGGCCTTCAAGCTCAAACTTAGTCCTAGGGTCAGCTTCAACTCTGCAGTATATGGGATAGGAAATCAAGCTTGTGAACTGGTTGGTATTGCTGAAGATGTACCGGTCAGGATTGGTCGAAATATCGTTGGAACCTGCCATTTTTGGATTACTCGTTTGGACAGTCCTATGATCTTAGGACGACCCTTCTTAATGGACTTTGGTGCAACCCTGATGTTTTCTGATCAAGTTGGGGAGAGAATTCTTCTCCCTGATGCTGATGGCAGAAAAATTGAAGTTCCTCTTTGCTCTTTGGATTCTGGTCGTTGGGAAAGAGATTTTCCTGGTCATTCTCCCAAAACATCTTACAAGGGGAAGCAGAAGGATAACTCTAGTTCCTCTCATTTTTCAGGGGAATAGTTGATCCTACCAATGATTGTAGTTCTTTTCAGCCTCAGACTGCAACTCAAGGGTCAACTCCCATCCCTCAGGCTTATTTTTCATTCCTTTCATCATTCTCTTCTGAGCTCAAGAATATTAAAAAACAAAAACATATCAAAATAGAAAAATCCAAAAATATTTCTCCTCCATCTCCTTCTCTCACTGGATCTGTTGTGTCTCCTTTTCCTTCTACTTTTAAGTCTGATCAATCTTCTCTCAGTTCCGGTTTGAATCTCCGCAATGAGTCTAAACTAGATCCGAATTGCAATTCCATTTTTGGTGATTTTGGTATGAAGGAATATGGGCTGCAGTGGAGGCAATTTGGGGTAGAAGTAAGTCCTCCCAATTGTGCACTGCCAGGGCAATCTTTTACCGTCATTTTTGAAATCCTACCTTGTGCCACACATGTGAGCAACGTATTATCTCCTGGTTCTCCTCTTATGGAAAAGGCACCCTTCAAGGATATTGCAGAACATTGGACTTGGAAGATGTTGGAACTTGGACTCAGCTTTCGTAACCAAGTCTCTCTGGTCAACTCTTGGAGGAAACAAGAACTTCTCTCGTTTGCCACTAAGTATAAACCAGTTGCTAAGAAGATCCAACCAGTCAATCAGCCTATGCCTCTCAACCTCAATCCTCCCCTTATGCGTCCTCCTCTATCTTGCAATCCTTACTGTGGTCTTCCTCAATCTCTTACTGGTCCCTTTGTGCCTAATGGATGGGTCACTGAAGAACGTCTGAAGGTGGTCAACCTTGGTCCAGATGGATGGCTTCTTCCTGATGAGTTAAATTTAATTAAAAATGTCTTATCTCTAAGAGAAAAATCTATTGCTTTCTGTGAAGAAGAGAGAGGTCTCTTGCGGGAATCCTATGGCCTCCCTTATATCATCCCTGTAGTTGAACATGATCCTTGGAAAAAGAAAAAGATCCCTATCCCTGCTGCTAAAGTTGACGAATTCATCAAGTTGGTCCGGGAACGAGTTCAAACTGGCCTGTATGAACACTCAACTTCTAGTTACTCCAGCCCCGTCTTCTGTGTCCTCAAGAGTAATGGTAAACTTAGAATAGTTCACGATCTTCAACCTCTTAATAAAGTTACTATTAAAGATTCTGGTATCCCTCCTGCTACTGAAGAATTTTTTGAATCCTTTGCGGGAAGAGCTTGCTATGGTCTAGGGGATATTATGGGTGGCTATGACAAACGATCCTTACATCCTATTTCTTGTCCTCTCACTACTTTCAATACTCCTCTTGGTTGATTTCAACTTACTCGATTGCCTCAAGGAGCCACCAACTTGGTTGCAGTCTATCAGGCTCAAATGATGTGGATCCTCCAGGATGAAATCCCTGATCATGCTGGTATCTTTATTGACAATGGCGGAATTAAAGGTCCAGTATCTGACTATGATAATGAGCTCTTACCTTGGCATTCAGGAATTTGTTGTTTTATCTGGGAATATGCTAATACCTTGGAGAGGATTCTGTTTCGAATTGAGGAATCTGGCCTTACTGTCTCTGGATCCAAACTGGCGGCTTGTGTCCCTGCTCTGGAAATTGTTGGTCATGTGGTCTGCAAGGAGGGAAGAAGGATGGCACCAGCCAAAGTCAACAAGATCATCTCTTGGCCTACCCCAATCAATCCAACTGAAGTTAGGGGCTTTCTAGGTGTTGTCACTTATGTTAGAATCTTTATCCCATCTTTATCCAAAATCTGTGCACCCTTGCGTTGACTAACCAGAAAAGATGCTGAATGGATTTGGACCCAAGATTGTGAATGTGCTTTCCAGCTACTCAAAAGGATAGTTGGTAAAGACATAGTTTTGAAAAAGATCTCTTATGGACCTGGAGCTGGCAAGATCAAGCTGGCTGTTGATTCTAGTTATCAATCTGTTGGGGCTGTCCTTACTCAGGAAGATGAGAATGGTTGGGACCGTCCTGCTCTTTATGAATCTTTGTTGTTTTCAGATGTAGAATCTAGATACTCCCAGCCCAAACTGGAACTCTGTGGTGTGGCTCGAATGATGAAGAAACTTCAAACTGTTCTCTGGGGCCAACATTTCAAATTGCAAGTTGATGCTCGATCCATCATTGAAATGATCAACGCTCCCAGTCTTCCCAATGCTCCTATGACTTGTTGGGTGGCCTTTATCCAGCTTTTCTCTTTTGATATTGTTCACAGGCCGGGAAAATCATTCACCATGCCTGACGGTTTATCTTGACAACCTCTTGGGGACAACGAATCTGATGTTGGAACCGATTTCAATGAAGAGGGACCTTTGATCCAACCTATTTTCTCTTTTCCTTCTCAAAATTATTCTGGCTTTCAACAAGGCTTCTGGTTTAAATTAGAGCAGTACCTTTCAACTCTTCAAAAACCTCCTGATCTCTCTGCTAAGGAATTTTGATCTCTTAAACAAAAGTCTTCTAATTTTTTTGTTCAAGGCTCTAGACTTATGAAGAGGGGAAATCCTTGTGCTCTTATTGTTGTTACTATTCCCTCTAAACAAGATTCTATCCTTGAAAGTCTCCATGAAGGCCTTGGTCATTGTGGGGAAACCAAAACTTATTGACAATTATCCAAAGATTCTGGTGGCCATCTTTGAAGAAATCCGTCTCCCAATGGTGCAAGAGTTGTGAAGTTTGTCAAAAACGTGATCTTAGGCGCCCAGCCGAAATTCGTTATCCTACTGGGGAGTCCACTGTCTTTGGAAGGATTGCTATGGATGTGGTTCATATTAAGGCAGGTGGTGCTAAGTACCTCATTGTGGCTAGAGATGATTTTTCCGGATGGGTTGAAGCAAAATTTCTTAAGAACCTTAGCTCTGAATCAGTGGCAGCTTTCCTCTACGAGACCTGGACAATGCGTTATGGCCTGGCTCAATCTTACTCTACTGATGGTGGCTCTGAATTTGGCGGCAAGCTTGCTGAAATGATCCAATCCCTTCCTGGACAACATAGAGTTACTACTCCTTATTATCCTGAAGGCCAAGGCATGGTAGAACGAGGCCATGCCCCTTTGAAGGCTGCACTTGTTAAACTGGCTGGTGAAAGTGGCAAGAATTGTTGCAAATTCTATCCTCTTGTTCTCTTCTCTGATCGAATCTCAACCAAAAGGACTACTGGCTACTCACCTTATGAAATCATCTTTGGTCAAAGAGCAGTCCTTCCTTTGGATCTGGAAATGGAATCTTTCTTGGGTGTCTCTTGGGAAGAGGTGTCCTCAACTACTGATCTGTTAGTTGCTAGATCCAAGCAACTTGAGCGAAGTGAAGTCGTTCGTGATGGAGCTTATCAAAAGATGATGGAGTCCAGAGCAAAATCCGTCCAGTATTGGGAGGACAAGCACTCTAATTGAATCAGGGAACCCTTGAACCCTGGTGACCTAGTTTTAGCTTATAATCAATCTTTGGAGACCCAGTGGGGCAAGCTTTTCTCTAATCATTGGAATGGCCCTTATTGAGTGGTTCATCAAGTTAGAGGCTGGATGGTACTCGGTTGGCCAGAAGGTTCTCTGCTGATCAAGTCAAGAAGTTTCATTGTTGTGGGGGAAACTTATCTCAGAAGTAAGTCCTCCCAATTGTGCACGGCCTGGGCAAGATCCTTGTTGTTTTTGTGAAACTCTACTCTTGCCACACTTGTGAGCCACCTTGGAACTCTCCACTTCTAGGATTTTTGGTCGGATCAACAAATTTTTTCTCAACCACTCTCAAGATCAAAATGGCCATTCTTTGGTTTCAATCATCTGTCTTTTCTTTCTTTTTTTCTATGGCATCAAACTCGGGAGCAGACTAGGGACAGTCTGTAAGTTGGGGAGAGATGTGGTGCCCCATCCTGGACACCCTGGCCGCCTTAAGACCTCAATCCATAAACTGTTGCACAAACGTACCGCCCGGCTGAACAACTTATCCTCAGGCTCATCCAAACCATTATTTACCCGCGCGCGCGCGCCGCGCTGCGCGCTCTGCGCTTCCATTATCCGCGTCGCGCGTCCTTTATCCGTGTTGCTTGTCATCTTCGCCGTTGTCATAGCACGTCCTCATCTTTGTTGTTACGTGTCTTCATCTTTGTCGTTGCGCCTCCCAATCTCCTCATTGCTACCATCGCGCGGCGCTCATCCATGATTTACTGAATCCATCCCGAATGCACCCGCAAGCATTTGGCAAATCCTTGGATCCTTCAAACCTCCCATTGCACTTGATCTATCAGTCGTGGATCTCAAGGCCATCAGGATTTACTCAACTTTCTCAAACCAATCTCCTATCCGCCCATCTGCGCTCTCATGGACTTCATCCGTCACCTTTCCTGGGACTCTCCCACCCGCTTCCGCCTTTGGAAGAGTGCACAGGGCCTCCTGCCCATATAAGGAGGGGCTCTCCCCTGCCTTTTGGACCAGCATCCCAGCATCAGATCATCAGAGAATCCAATCCATCCTATCAGGCCATCATCAGTAAGCAACTTATCTGTGGGCATCCTTCCCCACCTATCTGAGCCATTTATCCGGGTATATCCATGATTGCCCCCTTGATCCTTTGAGCCTCCATACTCAAACTCTGTTCCTTGTGACCTTGATCCTTATCACCAACCAATTGCCTTGCTGGTTGAAGAAGAATTCCTGTCTGCCTGAATTCTTGAGTGTGTTATACCACTCTGATCCCTTTTTCCGACCATACTGGTCTTGATCTCTCCTTGATCATCTTTCTGGAGCCAATCACGTTTGATTGAAGAGGTTTTATTAAGCTTAAAACCTGGAGTGTTATACCTCCCTTCTTCTTTAAGGTTGAATTTTGCCACGCTATTCTTGAAGTCCCTTGAGAAGTGTTGGGATATTCTTGCTCAAATTTGTTATAGATTTGCTTCTAGAGCTTCATAAACAAATTGCTTTTGTTTTTTTCAGCCTACCACAGTTATCTGGTACCCTTCAAGTGCTTGATTGCGGAGAGTTGGGCAGGTTCATTGAGAACCTGGAGGTTGGTTGGGATTGAGTTGATCTTTCCTAATCAGCTGCTGACAACCAGAGTTATTAGCTTGTGGGTGTTGTTACTTACAACTGCCTTGTTCTATTGAACTCTGAAAAAACCTTGACTTATTTGTTCAAGACTTTACCTGCATCATCTTGCCTCAGATAGTGTTGTTTCCATTGCTACCGACAACTCTTATCCTCTTCCCTTACTTTGATTTCTCATCCATAAGGTTCTGGACCTTGATTCCAGTTACATTTAAATATTATTGTAACTCCTAGGAGGGCAGCCTAAACAGCACCTTTCCCCTCCACAGAACTGCCACGGCTTAGCACCGTTTGGAGTCTTACACTGTGTGAAAACACTTTTCACTTATCTGGAATGCAAACCAACACACCATCAGCGTCCATTATTTGAATACAAACCCCCAGGACTCATGCTCTAACCTTCTTTTTGGCTCGCTGGATGGATGTGCGTTGGGCCTTGGTTATTTTATTTTCTTGCAACTTTGACCCTAATAGTTCAGCTTGCCATATTTCTTTTCCCTGCCCCAAGGCCCATCTCTCCAATAATGGGCTAATGTTCTCCATGCCATCCCACACCATACCAGGTTGTGCCTTTTTCCAGTTTGAGTAATGCTGGACTATGATTGCACCTATTGCTGCATTCCAGCCCAATGATACAAAGGAACTTGCATGCCACTCAAATGTAATCCTTGAGAAACCTGCCTTTTGCACATCCCTCTCACATGTCACCTTAGCACTCCATGGGAAATTGTTGGTTGATGGCACATTGGGTGCTGGGTGGAATTGTGGGGGTACCATGTTTGTTCTGAGTCTAGCCACTTCTTCATTGTATCACAGCTGCCCATCTGCCTGATTTGCCTTTCCATGTTCTTTACGGACAGAATCCAGATGCGCCATGACCCGCTGCGACCTCATAGGAGCCCACTGTTCCCATTTCAGTATTTCTTCAGGAGAGGGAGGTGAGGGGAAGTTGGTTATGTTTGCTGGCATCCCCATCAAAAAGCGGACCCATTGCCGTAAAGAACGTGAGCTTGTACTAGATTGACTGGGGAGGGGGGTTTTTGTGACTATCTGGCGCACTTGTCTCAATTCACGGTCTAAAGTCTCCTTGTCAAGTTTTCGCTTTTCAGAACGGTTGGTCAGTCCAATCCTTGATTGAGCAGTGCAATCATTCATGTCCACTAAACCAATTGCAATCAGAATCTCTGTGTTAATGAAATTAGTGGACTTCCCAGTTCAATCATACTGCTCACCTGATTCTGGTATAGTATTTGCATCTGGGGGAACCCCCCTGAGTAAGTCATCCAGGTGTCCCTCATGATATTGCAAACCAAAAGATACTGTGTCTTGCACACCAGAGGATATTGTCTCTACAGGCAGCATTGGAGTGTCTTGACCAGCTGCAGCAGGTCGGGAGGTATGGGCACCTTGGTCTGGCATGATAAATAATTAATATTGAAGGGTTGGCTAAGGATAATATAATACTATAGTACTAGTCCCGTAATGCCCCAAATGTGGGGCGGAGGGCCCTTTGGCTGGTGTGAGAGGCAAGGCACAACGCAGCTTATGGTTAAGTTGCGGCGCCAACACTGGGGACTGAATTGATTTTGGAGAGGGTTGATGTTGGTATTTTCCAAACCTTGAAAAACCAATATTGTTATAGAGATAGATGGTGAGTCTGTGAGATAGTATTGTTGAACTGTGAGAGAGTATGAACAGATAACTTGATGGATAGAACCGGTGATTGGTATGGGGGAAAGAACAGATAGAGGATGATGATCAATGTGAGATAAGAGGATTTCTTATTTATATTCCTATCCTCCTCCTTCACCATTCCCCGATCGTAAACATTTGACAACTGAGGATTTGTCTGTCCAATTCATTGGAAACTAATACAATGCATGATGACAATCTTAATATCCAAGATTCTGTTGTTACAAATATTACGTCTACCAACCTCACATCTAATCTCCATTTCATCATCCCTTAGGCCCCATTCATGTCCACACAAAGTGTCATATGGTTGGCGTTTGGTGTCCACTTGTCTACGTTTCCTGAAATGATGCTTGTTGATACTTGCCAAGGTTTCAGGTCACTCATAGGCCAAACACCATTGGTACATTCATGTTGAAATCCTTCCCTGCACATTCCACAATCATTTTTGACCTTGTCCTCATATCAGCTAAAAGGGAAACTCACTACTCGTGCCAGGGAAACCAAAGTCATTGTCTTGCCTGGATAGCCAAACGTCCCCGCAACATTGTCCAAAACGGCCACATGCCCCACTATCTCCTTTCCCCTCACCACCACAATCTCCCCTAGATCTGTTGAGACCACTCGCACATTTCAGTTGGGGTGGGCTGTGTATGGATCTTTGGTGTCTTCTGAATGTGCATCTTGGAATAACTGAATCACAAACCAAACATCTCCACCTTCTGATTGCACAAAGAGCTCAGTGATTTGACCAAATGAACAGAGTTCATCCTGCATGATCTCCACATAGGAATTGGAGTGATTTTTCCCTTGATCAAGCCATTTCACTGTAAATCTTTTATGGTGTATCAAGGTACTGTTGATTTTATGCACATTGTAATTGAGAGACACATCCTGTTGCAGACCCAATCTTCCAACCTCTTGTATCCATAAGCAATGGATTTCCGGGTCTAATGGGGTGAGGCTGAAGCGGGGATTTGAGTTTTCTTGTCCCTTGTTAATTACGTTGGAATGGATCAATAAACTTGAATATTGACTCCTTGATATACATGTCTTCATGATTGTACCATGTATATCACCTGCAATCAATTCATTTATTATTTGCTTTGTTTGACCAGTAAGAAGAAAGGTCTACAGCATGATTCTTAGTCAGCTCACCTGTGCAATTGTTCTTTGGTATCCTTCCCAAGATACCATTCAACCTTTCATGGGCCCAGGCTGCTGTGGCCATTGGTGGACCAAACATTTTGATCACTTCTGGGTAATGCTGAGTAATGTGTACGTTGGGTTTACTCCTTTGTTGTGGCCATCCAGTCCTTAGTGTTTGACGGTATTCCAGCATTAGTCGATCAAACTCCATGATCTCTTGGTTTGAAATATGATGCTTCCTTAACATGTTGGTTATGTAAATGAGAAGCACGGTTGAGTCCTTCAAGATTTTTATTGAGCCAGTGTGATCAAAACCGGGTCTATGCTTACCACCCCACAAAGGAATCATAGCAAGGGGATAGTAAACCATGTAGAGTGTCAGCCACTCCGCGGCCTTGAGGGATCCTGCACCACAAAATCTAACATTCTTTGGTACCCTTGTCATCCATGATGGCACCTTTGTGTCCTCAATCACCTGTTGGATGCAACTCAAATCATGAAGCATTAATTGAGGCCCTTGGATGGATGATTCTACTTGAGCTGCTTTCCCTCTGTCATAATCCTTGTTCACTGGACTGCTTCCCTCACCCCCCATCAGCTTCAGAGTACTTGTGTGGCTTCCTTGACTGGCTATACTTTGTGAACTTCCCAAGCTCCCAATAATTCTACTTCTTAAAGAATATGAGTGAGTACTAGTATATTCAGAAGATGGTTGAGATTTCTTGCTTTGCTGTGAGGCTGATGATGATTTCCCGGCCTGTGAAGATCTCAATTCATATCGTCTGGATTGACTCATTGAGCTTTCTTCCATTATTTGTGTAAGTGCTCTCAGATTGCTGGCATTAAGCCATCTCTTGGGACTTCTCTGGTGGTGATCACCCTCCTCTGATTGATCTTCAGGAGACTTCCTTTTCTTCCCCTTTCCAATGACGCTTTCCACATTAACCAGTGATCCAGTTTTCTCTCTTCTGTTCTTCTCTCAGATTTTTTCCTTCCCCAATTCTTCTCCCGCTAGAGCAATGTTAAGATAACTCATGCTATGATCCTTGAGATTTTCCAAAATCCACCCGTGCATGAGCTCTATTACTGAATATTCTATTGGGTGCCAATATGGAAGCCTGTTCAAACAGCTTGCTCTGACCCCCTTCTCCTTGGTAATTTGATCTTGCTCCCATGATGTCTGACATTCCTCCCACTTCTGTGCATTTTTCATGTGCTCGGCATTTCTCCTTGGCTGGAACTCCTTGACATTTGGATCATTGATATTGTCTTTTGTAATTTGACAATATGAGCAGAACATGGTTGAAGAATGACCAGAGAACCCTGCCACCTTGCGCATAGCTGGAAAATCCCCAATCAATGGGAACAGTGCAACAAATATCTCCCTACCTTGAGGAAATAGGCTGGTTTCAGAAAACCATACTGCTTCCCAGAGTTCTTTGATTTCATCAACCAATGGATCTAGAATGTGGTTAATTTCTTTGAATTTGGGTTCCTTGGGCCCAGGGATAATACCAAAAAGGAAAACATTCTCTATCTTGTAACGTTCTGCTAGTGGAATGTTGAGACAGATCAAGATCACTGCTCCCACTGAGATTGATTTGTGTCCAACCTTATTTCCAAATGGGTTGAACCAATCCACATAGAGACTGAAGACAAGGTGCCCTGGTTGTTGCGTAAATTTCCTCTTCTTGTCTGCGCCTCCAACAAAGTTGCGCCAAACTGAGCCATCCCAAACATTGCTCATCAAATTTGAATTGAGTTTTTTATGATGAAGATTGCTTTCAATGAGCTTTTCAAACTCTGAAAACCATAATTTTCTACCAAGCCAGGCCTTCAAGCTTTGATAATGAAATGTTCAAGCTGGTTTGATGGGTCTTTTATGTTCCCCACTGGTCTTCATCAGCAATTCTGTATCACAGTAAAGGCCCTGCTCATTACCAGTTTGGCGCACAAAGATTTTGCTAGTGGAATAGAACTTGGCAGTACATTTCTTGACAATTGATGCTTGTTTGTCGGATTTGTCTGGGATTGGATACAGCTTGAAGCATTCTGGACAGCATATCCTTGTTTCCAGGTTGGGCTCAAAACCTAGCCTTTGAATTAGAGTGACTTTGCTTTGAGGTATTGCCTTCATGATGTTATTTGAATCAAAATTGAATTCCCTCCCCAGATTCTTAATCTTCTCCCGCTCTGTCTTCAAGAAATCTGTGATTGCCAAGTCACTAAGTTGGTGAACAAGACACAGTTTTGCAGCTTGGAGAAGCACAAGCACACTGTGCCTTGGGACTAGATGAAAAGGGTTATACTTAAGGTCTTGAGTATCAAACCAGTGCCCCCCCCGGTGAAGTGGAATCTGAATCTGCTCTTTGCTTTCATTTCTGGCTGGATTGTTGGAAACCTGAAAATCATTATAGCAGGCAAATCAGACAATCAGCACATGAATGTACAGTGTTAACTATTTCCCATCCCTCCTCTCCACTTACGTGACTGCTCCCTTGTAATGGCAATATATCTGTTGTGACTTGCAGGGCCTGATCATTGAGTTGGCTTCTAGCCGCCTGATGTTTCTTGAAGGCAGAGGGAGAAAAAGCCATTCCTATCTTTTTGTCTCCATCTTCATCTTCATATGTGCCCTCGCCACATTTGAATTCCAGACATTGGCATATCTTCCATTTGGCTGTCTTCATATCAATTGATGGATGGATGGATGGATGGATGGATGGATGGATGGATGGATGGATGGATGGATGGATTCATTAAATGATGGAGGGATTCATCAATTGGGTGCTGGGTGCACTACCCACCCACATCTTATACACTACCTGGTATGCATATATGCATTGCGGAGTGACTCACTATCAATGTTCAGCATCCATTACCTTAGCCTCATGGTTGTTGTCCACTAGCTTAGGCTGAGCTTGCCCCAATGGTCGCCAACCATCAGCTTGCCCCAATGGTTTCCAACCATTAGCTTGCCCCAATGGTCACCAACCATTAGCTTGCCCTAATGGTTGCCGACCATTAGCTTGCCCCAATGGTTGCCAACCATTAGGTTGCCCCAATGGTTGCCAACCATGAGCCTGCTGTAATGGTGGCTGTCCATTGGCAAAATTCCACCTTTTTTAACATTCAAGTCATCATCCCCCTGTGCTTTGCAATTATTGAATGCTGACCCTGCTCTCCTACTTTTGATAATCATGCAGTGTAAACAACAAACAACCCATCATGGTAAAATACCTCTTGAATGGAGCCCCATCAAAAAACCCCAGAATCTTCAATCAAGCTGTTTCCAGCAGTGTCCCTGGCTCCAACTCCCACTTCTCTCGATGTCTCCCATCCTACTGTAGAGTTGTGATGAATATCACCAAGTTAACGGATCCTCACTGGCAACAAATCCGCAATTCCCTCCAACAATCCCAGGTTCAATCACTGCCATCATCTTGCATTCATCAACAGATTCACTCCACTACCTCTCTAGTCCCATCCAAGTCTTCATGTCTACTACATGGCATATCAACCCTAGCAAGAGAGGTTTTTCTTCAAGAACTTGCACAAATCAACTTTCCTTGCTGTGGGTTCAATTGGTCTGAGCCTTGGGAATCGCATTGGAACCAGTTGTTTATGGGACTCATCATTAAACATTAGAACCATGCCCATGCACATGGTGCATTTTGAAACTATCCATTCAACTCAATGCATAACACCAAATTCAACCTTACCATTGTCCTCAAGAGGTGGTTCATGGGCAGGAGATCCGATATCAAGTCCAGAAAATATCTTTCAGAAGCCCATGCAGCTAAACAAAATCAGACAAGAAAATCCAGATGGCGCAAACAAGTAAGCAATTACTCCCTGTCATCCCATGGTATTTTTTACCCCAATCTTTTTCACATGGTTTTTCCTCTCTGCCTACAGCTCTCAAATCAAGGAACAGAGCTCTTGGAATCACTTGGATTACCAGAAAATCAGTCCAGTATATTCAGTGAAACACAATGTTGCTCTGACACTGAGGTCTCCAATGAAAAGGTCTTCCAAAAGGTCCAGTGCCAATGGCAATCTCAAGGTTTCTCTGCCCTTGGTCACCAAATAGATAAAACATTTGACAACATGAAAGCTGAGAAAATTGGTAGATGGTACAAACATGGTCAGTCAATGTGAATGATGAGGAAACCTTCCAACCTCCAAGAAAAACTGACAAAGGTGCCAACAAGACTCCCCAGCAACTGTTATCATCCTGATTTGATTTCTTCCCTTTCTCCAGAGGGCAAACAGCTTTTGGATATGCAGCCTCCAATTGACCTTGCCTTCATAATGTCTAAACTCATACCTTAAATTATTTGTAGATCTAAAGTCATGTTTCAATATTGATTCTTGTGATAATAGAATGTTCAACTTTCACTACTTTAATCCATAAACTCTTGCAAGGATATCCTACTTGGAATATTTTTGTCATCAGACATACCTGTGTTGTAAAATCACATAAATATCATTAAATCTTGAACATGTCCAAATTGTTTTAGTTATCTTCCCTTGCATCAAAATACATTCTACATTGTGCCATTATTATCAACATAACTGTACCAATACCATTTACATAAGAGCTCCTTCATGCAATGATTTGATGTGGTACATACCTTTGACATATAAGTCTGCTTTTGAAAACCATGCACATGTATGTGTATGTGTATGGTCTTTAAAGCACGTTTGGGTGCCAAGCCAAGTTTTTCCAAAATTTTCTAAAGCATGCATGGCGCTTAGCAAAGTCATCTTGGTGCCTGGCAAAGCCTTCTTGGTGGCTTGCCCAGGTCAACTTGGCACCTGGCAAAGTTTATCTTGGTGCTGATCAAAGCTGGTTGCATTGACCCACCAATCACATGATCATACTTGGAAAAAAAAAAAAAAAAAAGGCTTGAAGTTGGGGGGAGGGAGGCTGGTCAATTTTGGTGTGACCAGCTTTGATTGGCATCAAGGGCAGCTTGATTAGGTGCAAAGTTTTAATCCCCACAAGCCCAACCTAATCAAGCTCCCTGGGTGCCAATCCAAGTCCCACTAGGCACATGCCAAGTCAAACTTGGACAGGCATCCAGACACACTTTACACACTATATGTGTATATGGCCATGGGAGAGGCCTAAAAAAACATTTTTCATCAAAAATATACAACTTTGGGTTGCAATATACACCCCCATTTGAAAATTTATGGTGTATAAAGCTGGTCTGGGTGCCTGGCAAAGTTCCAGGTTTTGTTTGTAAAGTGTGTGTGGCACCCAAAAAAGCTAGCTTGGCACCCAGCCAAGTGATCTTGGTGCCCTTTCAAGTGCCAGTTGGCACATCACCAAATTGGCCTGGTGCCTTGCCAAGTTGGTTTGGGTGTCAATCAAAGCTGGTTGCGCAACCAATCCTCAACTGTATTGTTTCTCTTTTTTTGACTTGAAAAGTTATTTTTTTTACTTTTTACTTTAAATAGCTGTGTATAAATTAATAAAATGAATTTAAACAAGGTTGAAAAAAAAACTTGCCTTGTTAAATATGATTTGACAAACAGTCCCATGACTTTTGTCTACCCACTGTACTTTTCCCCCACATCATCCAATTTGTCCCTCAAGCAGGAGAAGATGAAGAACCATGAGAAAAAAAAACAATAAT
The DNA here is from genome assembly GCA_025617555.3 of Puccinia polysora. Lineage (NCBI taxonomy): Eukaryota > Fungi > Basidiomycota > Pucciniomycetes > Pucciniales > Pucciniaceae > Puccinia > Puccinia polysora. Next base: position 27,147,610 of record CM062613.1, on the reverse strand, counting down.
ATATATATATTTCAGAGCACGCCATACCAGGATGGGTTTCCCAGCAGATACCACTCATGTACTTTTCCCCCACATCATCCAATGAGTACCTCAAGCAGAAAAAGATGAAAAACCATGAGAAAAAATAAAAATAAATTAAAAATAAATAATCAAAAATAAAGTTGAAAAAAATATCCAAATTCTGTAATCCAATTCAACTTGTGAGCTCAATTCTCAAAGGCACAAATGATGCTTATATCCATTTGGTCATATTGAGAACTAAAATGTGGTTACTGATCACTAGGGTGTTATTTAAAAGTATGTTCCTGCAAGAGAATTTTCATCCCCCTGGTTCAACAGGCAGCAAAATGATCACTGCAACCTGGTGGTTGAAAAAGTGAATTCTTCACTCCAACAGTGTGTTGGAGTTGGTGGCTCACTCCTCAGTTAATTTTCCCAATCCACCAATTACATAGTTACGTAATTGGAGGTAGCATTTCTGATAATTTGGAGTTTGAATGGGTTTTCCACTTGCCCCTGGAACTTGGGGGAGAAATGTGAGTTGAACTCCACTCAGGGATTCTGTCCAGGACCAGAGAGGGTTGAAAAGGTGTAGTAGGGTAAAGATATGTGGATGTAGAGTTGAGGGTGATGTGACAACCTCTGTCAATGACAGAGGGGGGAAGGTGAGATCAACTGAAGATACAGCAGAGATAATTCTCAAGATATAGCTTGGATATAGGTGAGATACAACTTGCCACCTGCATACAGGTGGCGCCCTATTTTTTGTGGTGAAACCAGCCAGTTTCCTCAAGGTAGGGAGATATTTGTTGCACTGTTCCCATTGATTGGGGATTTGCCAGCTATGTGCAAGGTGGCAGGATTCTCTGGTCATTCCTCAACCATGTTCTGCTCATATTTTCAAATTACAAAGGAAAAGATCAATTAACCAAATGTCAAGGAGTTCCAGCCAAGGAGAAATGCTGGGCACATGAAGAATGCAAAGAAGTGAGAGGATTTTTAGACATCATGGGAGCAAGATCAAATTACCAAGGAGAAGGGGGTCAGAGCAAGCTGTTTGAACAGGCTTCCATATTGGCACCCAATAGAATATTCAGTAATAGAGCTCATGCATGGGTTGATTTTGGAAAATCTCAAGGATCATAGCTTGGGTTGTCTCAACATTGCTCTAGCAGGAGGAGAATTGGGGAAGGAAAAAATCCAAGAGAAGAACAGAAAAGGGAAAACTGGATCACTGGCTAATGTGGAAAGCGTCATTGGAAAGGGGAAGGGAAGGAAATCTCCTGAAGATCAATCAGAGGAGGGTGATCACCATGAGAGAAGTTTCAAGAGAAGGCTTAATGCCTGAAATTTGAGAGCACTTACACAAATAATGGAAGAAAGCTTGACAAGTCAATCCAGACAATATGACTTCAGATCTTCACAGGGCTGGAAATCATCATCAGCCTCACAAAAAGCAAGAAATCTCTACCATCCTTTGGCATCTGGCTCATGGTTTAAGTGAATAAACAGAATGCATGAGCTTTGAGTCTCTGACATTACTGGATGCTCACAGTGGACTATAACAATGGCTGCCATCCATAGGGCTATCACAATGCATCTGGCCCATCATTCAAGTGAATAAGCAGCATGCATTAACTTTGAGTCTCTCACATTGCCAGATGATTAAAATGGACTACAAAAATGGTCACTGTCCATTGAGCTATCAGAATGCATGTGGCCCATGGTTCAGATGAATGAACAGTGTGCATGGACTTTAAGTCTCTCACTTCAACAGATGCTCATGGGACTCAGCTCACCTCAAAATCACATTATAAACCCATTGATCAAGAATTAATTTGCCTAAGGCATACAGGTATTGATTTATTAGCATGATGATTGAAAGCAAAAGAGAAAGAAAAGCTAGTACACTCAGACACTATGATAAATTTGGCATAGCTGCAATAGAAACATTGGACTTGTGAGGTAAACTGAATACAGGATTATCAGTTGAAGGTTTTTAGAACAGCCAATGATTGCTGAAATCAAGGACAAGACATTTTCCAGGTCCATGGGGGACACCCATGTTCCTGGACAAAATTCAGGGATGAAAAAGCAGTCTTGGATAAGCTGCACTATGTAAGCATTTGTCCACTTCCATACTTGTTCCTTGACATCCTTTGGCTCTAGCTGGTTGGCTTTGGAGACAAGGCTCAGGAGCTGGAGGGATTGAACCGGGGGAAATTTCCTGATGTCCAATGATGGTATCAGCAAGAGGCCATGTCCTCCAGCAACAAGGTAAGCCACAAGAATGTCATAGTGGGTTTGCAATGTGATGGTGACCATGATGGCGTTGAACTTGGTCTGCTGTGATTCCACTGCTGTGGAGGAACCCTCCAATTAGAGTTTTGTCTGAAGGAGAGCAAATGCAATGAGCAGGTGGTAGATTTTGTTGACCAATTTGTCCAGGGAGTTGACGCCAGATTTGTGACTAGGGCTGAAAACTGGCTGCCCTTCAATCCAAGCCATGTCTTCATGTGAGCCAAGACAAGCTACAAAATACTTGATGATTGAGATGTCATGGCTTGCCTCATCTTCATTATCTGGTGGTTGGAGAAATGCTGGTGGCTGGGTGATTTCTCTTGAGACCAGGAGAATAGATTTGAACCAAACTTGTGCCCATCTAACCTGAGAAAACTCTAGAGGGTGAGTGAGGTGGATCCAGAGATTGTGCAGCTTAGCTCCTATGGTCATGGCTGGTGGGGGTGGTGACCCAGGTAGAAGAGGCAGAGCAAATACATCTGGCCTGTAATATGGCTCAGATGTGTGAGGTGGGAAGGGATTTGCATCTGTAGGAATGAGGAGAGGTTGGCTACTGGGAGGGCAAAAGATTCCAGTGGAATCAAGGTTACCACTTGTAGGCAATTGACTGATCCATTCCTTCATACCAGCACTGATGGTGTTGAAACGGATTGTGTGAGATAGCAATTGAGGGTAAGATCCCCATTCTTGGTGGTCTTTTGCACATAATCCAAAGATGTGCACCACTACCTCAACAGCGCTCTTGTAGCACATTGAGTCAATGATGCCATTTTCAAAGGGTTGAATGGCTTCCTGGATTTCAGCCATGTAGCAGGATCAGTGGCAGCAGTAGGAGTGGCCCCCTTGCCAGGTTGGGAGTCTGGTACCACTATTTTAACATTGGGTTCAAGGGGAGTGGTGATGGAGTCCTGCTCTTCTGGGACTTCAGGCATAAAGAGTGGATTTTTAGATCCTTTGGAGGGCACTTCTTTTGGAGCAGCTTCCATGAGGGGAGTAGCGTGGCCTGACGTACTTTCCTCTTCTTCACTTTCCATCCAGGGTGCAAAATTATGCCTCTTAGCTTGTTGGTATTGGCAGTGGCCATTGCAGCCTGTCTTTTGGTGAGAAGTTTCCTGGACCCAAACTGAACCTCCTCCTGGAGAGGGAGGCCATCACCATTTTCAACCACTGGTGAAGAATACAATGAGGATCAGCCAGGGTTTAGACTAGAATTCAAGCATTTCAACTCACAGGCCATTGCATATTGAAGAAACTTACAGGCTTCTTGACCGCAATGTCTCAAACTGATTGTGGCAGTGATTTGTTGTTGGCCATTATGAGGAGCTTTCCCATTTTCCACTTGCTATTTGCAAGGAAATTAGACTTTGAGACAACCAAGGCTTCCCCCCTTGTGGGGCACTCAAAAGCGGAATTGTACACTGTTCATAGGGGGAACACTCCTAGCCCTCCGTGGTCAAATATGCCCCCCTGAGGGGTTGTATACTGGCTGCCCAGCATAAAGCTCTGTTTTTTGTTCATTCATGAGGGTCTGAGCATATTAAGCTGTCTTTGGTACACAGCCTATGGTATTCCCATACCCTTGTGGAGCACTTAAAGATGGGGCTCTATGCAGGCCTCCCAATGCAAAAGCTCATTATGTCCTATGCACAATGATCCTTCCAGAAGTTGTACGCTGGCCACACTGAGGGTCTGGGCATATTCAGCAGTCTATGATACACAGCCTATCTTATGCCTACACCCTCATAGAGCACTCACAAGCGGAGGTGGACTTTGGCCACCCAATGCACAGCCTCATTCTGTCCTATGCATGATGATGATCCTTTTAGGAGTTTTATTCTGGCCAGACAGAATACAAATCCATTTTGTGTTCCTTCACAAGGGTCTGGGCATATCAAGCTAGCTTTGATACCCTCTCTCTTAGCTTCTAATCTCCTTCTTGCCAATCTCACTCATATGGTTGCTGTATTCTTTCCTCACTATCCTGTAAATTACTGTTGCATCACAATTCTTGAGAAGTAAATTTCTTCTTTACTCACAATTCACATCATGTCTGTCTTGCCACTGCCTGTCACCAATACTCCCATATGTGTAGATATGGTGCACTGCATTAAATTGTGTGTGGAACTCTTATCCTGGTTGTGAATTGTGCATGATATTGAACCATTTCAATGGAAGACATGCTCCAATTTCTTTAACCTTCTTCATCTATGATAAATATCCATGGCTGTTGTCCATTAGCTTTTTCTGAAGGCTGGTGTTCATTGTTGAGGTGAATGATCAAAGTGCTTCAATGGCTGCCAACCTTAAAGAACTCTTGTAATGCCTTCCAAGAGGCATTACAATGGATGCCCCCCGGAGGAGGGTCAATTGTTGCCATTCATCTAGAATTGCAATTGTGCCTGTCTACTTGAAAGCACAATGGTCCCTGTCCCTGGGGCAATCCAATGGTCACCCTCCATAAATAATTGCAATGGTCTGCAACCATTAAGAAGAACATTGGTCACCATTCACAAGGCATTCTGGAAGGAGAATCAATGGTCAGCCACCATTAAGAAGAACATTGCTTGCTGTTTATGAGGCATTCCAATGGTCACAGTTGGTCATGAGAATCAATTGTCTCCATCCATAAAGAACTGCAATGGTTGGTGACCATTAAGAAGAACATTGCTTGCCCTTTATGAGGCATTCTAATGATCACAGTTGGTCATGAGAATCAATTGTCTCCATCCATAAAGAACTGCAATGGTGGGCCACCATTAAGAAGAACATTGCTTGTGGTTTATGAGGCATTTTAAAGGTAACAGTTGGTCATGAGAATTAATTGTTGCCATCCATAAAGAATTGCAATTGTTGGAAACCATTAAGAAGAACATTGGTCACCATTCATGAGGCATTCTAATGGTTGCAGTCCCTCATGAGAAGCAATTTTCTCCGTCAATAAAGAATTGCAATGTGTGGCAACCATTAAGAAGAACATTGGTTGCCATTTATGAGGAATTCTAATGGTCACAGTCCATCATGAGAAGCAATTGTTGCCATCCATAAAGAGCTGCAATGGTCAGCAACCATGATGGAATTTCAAATTTTTCAGCTCAATTTGCTTACATTGAATTCCAATGGACGCCATCCATAGAGAATTTCATTGGTCACCTATCATTAGGAATTCCACATTTTATAGGATGTTCCTGATCAGTGCATGATCTGTATTACGCACTTGCAACCTAGTTTCTCTTATATGGGTAATAGCTTGCTTGAAACCTTGACAGCACTTTTAGATCAATTGCATATTTAAAATGCCACAGATTTTTTTCCCCCACCCACTACTCAACCACCTTGCTGAAGCATCCTTCAAGAACTAATTAAATGGGTCCTCTTTCTCCCCTCAAGAAATTTCCCCCCATCCCATCCAAGCTGACATTGTCCCAATCCCTTTCTAATTTTTTGCTGTACTTCTCTTTCCCCAATTCTATGATTTGATTTGCTACAGATACGTCCCCCTGGTAAATATGAACTGTATACCACTCAACTATTAAGGTTGTTACTTTCATGATTCACCAGGACAAAAGCATATTGCAATCATCAATATATTATCATTTTTTACTATTCATGTAATTTAATTTCATTGTTCATTCTTTTGAGACAATTCTTTGCCCAATCACTGCTTTGGTATGATAATACTCATGACTCATGCTCTTGTTTATCAGTTGTAACTATTTTAGGCCTCCAAAAATTGAAAACTAACCAATTCTTCTCATTCTTCCCCAGTCCAAACTGCCATTGGTTTGTTGTTTTTTGTACATACACACCTCCCACAAGCTTCATAGAACCATCTTCAATCATAGTCCTTCAACTCAAACCTCCCCAACTTGAATTCAGCATTAATTGATCATCTGTACCTCCCCCTCCATCAAGGTCTACGTTGGCCGTCAATTAAATTCCCTCAATTTGACTCATGCCATCTCTAACATTGCTGTCTACAATCTCAAGTCTCATTTGATCTCCCCGTGTTGAATTCCTCCTCCATCCAAGGTACCATCCACCCATCTTGTGTTCTGAAAGAGATCAGGTTTGGATTGCTGGTCAATTCAAAAACCCCATCTCTCAAGCTCAAATTGCCAACATTGTTGCCTGGTCTCCATCCTCTGACTTTCAACCTCCTTCCAACTATAAGCTACCCAAATTTGATGGTCCCATCTACTCACTAGATCATATCATCACACCCTTAGGTCAAAGTTTGATCATTGGTGGTCAATTCACCATCTTGATCAGGACCAATAACCCCTCCACCATCTCCAACTGATCTCAAACCTTGGATCCTACCTCTGATCCTAATATTAACAATACCCTCTCCAACCTTCCTCTTACGCTGGGGTCTTCCTTTGCTCCAATCCCCCTCTCCAGTAGAGCCAGGTGGTTTGTATCTCCACAAAGCTCCGATTGTTCCTATCAATCCCTTGCCAACATATTCTGTCCCTCTGGATTGGACAGAGCTCTTAAAAGTTGGGAAATGGATCCATCCACTAGCACTGGCCTACTGACTCTCCACCTTGGTACCTCTGTTCCAGTCGGTGGCATCAGGCTTGCCAATTCATTTGTCAATGGTGGTGGAACGGCAGGTATTCAGTTTGTCCATCTCTTCCCCCTTTAAATCATCATCATCTCTCTTTATCCCCTGCTTCTTCTTTCTCATTTCCCATCCCATCACTACTTGCTAACGTCTTACCTCAAATCCATTGGGTCATCTACCCATCCAGTATTGTGTCCATTCCAAACATTCCAATTCTTGAACTCAGTTTCATCAATCCCATCACCAACCAACTCAATACTTGCTCCACAAACTGTACACTCTCCTGCAATCTGACAATCCCATACCAAGACTAACTGTTTCCTCCCAACACTGTCCTTGCAGGTGCTCAACTTTTCATCATCTCAAAGTTTGGCAACATTGCCGGTCTACATCTCCTCCTATCACTCTCTCCAGGTAATGTAGCCTATGCGGTCAATCAACTCAACAATGGTCAGGTCTGTCAAACTGGCATTGGGGCTGGCTTTGGTTGAAACCTTTCCCAGACAACCATTAAGCAGGACATTGCTTGCCATTTATGAGGAATTATAATGGTCACAGTCAGTCATGAGAGTCAATTTTTGCCATCCAAAAAGCATTGCAATGGTTGGCAACCATTAAGAAGAACATTGGCCACTGTTTACAAGGAATTCTAATGGTTGCAGTTCATCATGAGAAGCAATTGCTTCCATCCATAAAGAATGGCAATGGGTGGTGACCATTAAGAATAACATTGGCCACTGTTTATGAGCCATTCTAGTGGTTGCCGTCCATCATGAGAAGCACTTTTTGACATCCATAAAGAATTGCAATGGTTGGCAACCATTAAGAAGAACAATGGCCACTGTTTCTGAGGCATTCTAGTGGTTTCAGTCTGTCATGAGAAGCAACCATTGCCATCCATAAAGCATTGCAATAGTGGGCAACCATTAAAAAGAAAATTGGTCACTGTTTATGAGGTATTTTAATGGTTGCAGTCTGTCATGAGAAGCAGTCAATTCCATCCATAAAGAATTGCAATGGTTGGCAACCATTAAGAAGAACATTGTTCACCATTTATGAGGCATTCTAATTGTTTCAGTCCATCATGAGAAGCAATCATTGCCATCCATAAAGAGTTGCAATGGTTGGCAACCATGATGGAATTTGAAAATGCTCAGCTCAATTTGCTTACATTCAATTCCAATGGAGGCCATCCATAGAGAATTTCAATGGTTGCCATCCATTAGGAATTCCAAATTGTTCAGTGCACTTTTCCCACATCTTAATGCCTCCAAACAGATTCACCTTCCACATGCTGGATTATATATCAGCCAATGAAGCAAGTCAGCAAGGCTTAAATATGCACAGTTATTTTGCCAGATAATGCAAGCCACATGCATCACACCAGCATGACACACAAGTGACCATGGATCTGCATGTCAACCAGAAATCCAAATAACTCCTGCACCTGCCCTCTCCACCCAAACCCGCTAAAACCACCAAGGAACCCCAATTCACTTATGAGAAACCCCAGGCAGCCACAGATCAACCCAAGACATCCAATCAAGCATTAGTGATTGAACAAAATTCCTGTTCCAACATGCTGTTCAGCATAGAACCCGCTCCAATCTCTGAATTACCAAGCTCAAATCATTAGTATAAGTGTTGTCATTTCTTCTCTGAGTTGCTTTAGCTTTACTGTGTCATCTTCCATGTAATTTGAATACTTTTTTCATAATTTTAGCTTTGTTTTTCATTTGTCAGATTTCTTAGAATTGTTATTTGCATCATAATTCATAATCTAACCTTTCAAAAGAGTGATTGTCCAATAGTTTTCAATCCTGGAAGCCCCAGTTACAATAATTTTCCCCTGAGCAGTGAGATTGGATTCCTCAAGGCTGGAAGGATTAGATCAAAGGCTGCATGTCAACACACTGAAGGGACCATAGCTAAACATATTGTTAAGTCAAGTTAAAAAGTGTTACAAACAGCCTGATCAAGAAAGGATTGCAATGGTCTATGATTGCTTGATTTTTGACTGCCAATCCTTCAAGACTATTTTTATTCCCTTCTGTTTTGATTGGTGAAGAATTTTCAGGTCATGGGCTTGGAATGCCTTCCCAAAGTGTGAAAACTTCAGCACCAATTGCATTGGAAATTTCCTTCAAGACTTGAACAATTTGGTCCTTTTTGTCTGATGTGAGTGCCAAAAACCTTTGGGCTTGAGCAATCAAAAGTGGTGACAGTTCATACTCAGATTTGAAAAGTATGCCAAGGGAAGAATGAAGGTTGTGTTGGCCAAGATAGATAATTAACTTGTGATCACTTAGTAGTCCATTTTCTAGAATAACTTGAGAGCACCTTGACAAAAGCATTGGATTGGTTAAGCAGCCAATCCTTAGGAGGGAAATTAAGGGAACAAATGCTTAGAAACCAATCAGACCCTCTTGAGAGAAGGAAAAGTATTGAATGGGAATTCTCCTTTAAAGATACATTTGGTTCAACTTTATTAAAATTTTCCAAAGTTGCCAGCAGAGAATTGGAACCTACGTGCAAATTGGCCAACTTGACCAAGAGGGTTTCATCACCCCCCCACCTAGCAAGCAAGGGGGGGGGACAGGCTTGGTGGGGAGGATTTCATCACCCTCCCCCCCACCTAGCAAGCAAGGGGGGGGGGGGATTTCATCACCTCTATTGGAAAATTTTTGAAGGGGATCATCTTTCTAGATCCTGTAGCTTGTGTCCTTTTTTTTACCCATCACACTGCACTCAACTTGCTGGTGTCATACACTATTTGATGAAGTTAGCTTGAAAAGAGATTCTACAAGACCAGATGAATCCAGATCTCCCTGACTGATCATCCCCCCAAAAGGCAACCAATGCTGGTATTATACAGGGGGTGTGGTGCCCCATCCTGGACACCCTGGCCGGCTTAAGACCTCAATCCATAAACTGTTGCGCAAACATACCGTCCGGCATCAAAGAAAAAAAAAACCAACTTATCCTCAGGCTCATCCAAACCGTCATCATCGCGCGTTGCGCGTCCTTATCCTTGTGCAAAGCGCGACGCAAAACACGCATCCTTCATCCGCGTTGCTCATCATCCTTGCCGTTGCGCGTTGCTTGTCATCTCTGCCGTTGTCATTGCGCGTCCTCATCTTTGTTGTTGCGCGTCCTCATCTTTGTCATTGCACGTCCCAATCTCCTGTCCGCCCGTTGCACAGCGCTCATCCATGATTTACCAAATCCATCCCGACCGCACCCCCAAGGATTTGTCAAATCCTTGGATCCATCAAATCTCCCATCTCACTCGATCTATCAGTTGTGAATCTCAAGCCTTTCCGGATTTACTCAACCGTCTTGAGCCGATCTCCTATCCGCTCATCTGCGCTCTCATCTGTCACCTTTCCTGGGGCTCTCCCACCCACTTCCGCCTTTGGAAAAGGGGTGAAGAGTGTCAACTACCGCCCGCGGACATCCACGGCGGTTTGGTTCATTTTCCTTTCCCACCCCGTGCGCCTTTGGACAAGGGGTGGGTGATTCCGGTATTGTTGCGTGCGCCCATCCACGGACGGACGCAAGTGACCACATGATTTTCTTTCCTTCTTTGCTCTATTTGTAGAATCCATTGTACATAGTCTAACAGGGCCTCCTGCCCATATAAGGAGGGGCTCTCCCCTGCCTTTTGGATCCATCATTGGAGCATGGAATCATCCAGCATGAAATCAGCACACCTTTGATCCTTGAGCCTCCATACTCAACCCTTGATCCTTGAGCCTCCGTACTCAAACCCTTGATCCCTGATCCTTATCACCAACCAATAGCCTTGCTGGTTGAAGAAAGATTCTGTCTGTTGGAATTTTTGAGTGTGTTATACCACTCCTTGATCCCTTTCTCTGACCATACTGGTCCTGATCCCTGATCACCTTTCTGGAGCCAATCACAATTGATTGAAGAGGTCTTATTAAGCTTAAGACCTGGAGTGTTATACCTCCCCTTAGCTTCTTTGGAGTTGCATTCTGCCAGCCTACTCTTGAGTCCCTTGAGAAGTGTTGAGGTTATCCTTGCTTCAAATCAGTTACTGTTTGCTTTAGAGCTTCTTAAACATTGTGCTTTGTCCTGTACAGCCACCCACAGTTATCTGGTACCCTTCAAGCGCTTGATTGCGGAGAGTTGGGCAGGTTCATTGAGAACCTGGAGGTTGCTTGGGTTTGAGTTGATCATCCCCAATCTTCTGCTGATGACCAGAGTTATTAGCGTGTGGGCGTTGTTTACATACAAAAGCGTTTGTTCTTTGAACTCTAAGGGGACTTTAACTTTCTTTGTTCAAGTTTTTCCCTGCATAATCTTGTCTCAGATAGTGCTGTTCCATTGCTACCAAACTATTATCATCTTTATCCTCTACTCCTTGATTCCTCATTTACCAGGTTCTGGACCTTGATCTTGGTTACATTTAAATATTTTTGTAACACTCAGGAGGGCAGCCTAAACAGCACCTTTCCCCTCCACAGAACTGCCACGGCCTAGCACCATTTGGAGTCTTACAGCGGTCACAGTGTGCCCCTCATACAATCACCATCTACCCAGCCAGATCCTGGAATTCTTCTAAAGACATCAAAAAATCCTTTGGGACTCAAGGTTATCATAGGGGGATGTTCAATCTAGTTGAAAAGATGTTGGCCAATTGGTTTTCCCCTGAGAGACCTGCAAGAATGAGGTTACACTGTGAACTGAAGACTAAGGGCTCTCTGGTGAGATGTATGGGAGGGGTCTTAGAAACCTGGACCAGGCATGGGATCCTTGGTAAATCCAATGAAGAAACATCAAAGATGGCCCACTCTAACCTGCTGTGTTGAGGACTAATCTCATGAGAGTACGTATGTATTGAATTAAATATTTACGTGCCCAATGGGTGACCAGCATTCAGCTGGTGGGTGAGTATTGGCGTCAAAAAATATGGGGCTATTATTCTGCACAGGTTTTTTTTTTTCCTTTTTTTGATGTGAACCAACTATTGGCTCTCCTATGGTTGGGTGCCCCCACTCCAAGTTTAAACCTCCCACCCTCAAAATCAATCCTCCATCCATCACAAGCGGGCCATGAGGATGTTCTATCAGTGAGCAGCTAGCCCATGAAAGTTGTTTAGCAGCATAGACTGTGTCTGAAGATGTAATTGGCTGGCTCAAAGGCTTATTTTGATTCATCAATTCAGGTACTACCTGTGCTCAGACCAGGAAACTTATACGGTCAGATTGATTTAGTCTGGATGGTTTTCCAATTAGACGCTTTCTATTGTATACCTCCCCGCTCAGGTGGTAGACAATGATAAATACATGAATATTGAAATATTCCTTGAGTGCAAATTTGATGATGAAATGATAAATATCCAAGGTTACAATTGATGATTCCATTCATGCACCATGCTTATTGTCAAGTTTGGTGGCTAACAGCTTCCCTTGAACACCAACGCGTTTGTTGAGAAATCTTGATTTCCACCCATCCGCCAAGGTGCAATTGCCCAATCAGTGAAACACCCAACTGGCATGGCCAGATCTTGCTAGCAGCAGGGCAATTAGCATGCCACCAAATTGGTGAGAGTAGTGAGACTGGCCCATGCAAGGTCTTGATACCACCACCACACATCAACCGTCACACCAATATGATCAGGTTCATTGAGCTAAGGTGAGTTATTAGCGTCACAACAACCAATTGGTGGTGTGGATGTGTGAGTGGTGGTGGTAGTCTACTATTGATCTCCTTGCGTTGTGGTCACACCAGTTCCACGTCTGACTTTGGCCAGCATACATACTTACTTCCATCCATCCAGACTATACTATTCACTCCCAACCTTTGGGGGAAGAAAGCTAGTAGTAGTCACAAGATAAATATTTTGGATGACTCTTTATGATAATTCTCCGCTTGTGAAGGAGTCACACTTGATTCATCCTCCAATCCACTATCTTGCTTCTTTCCCTACCAATAAGCTTGGATCTTGATAAGATTATTAATTCTGCTTCTCCCAGAAGGGGTGTGCGCTTAATTGCTCCTCTGCCTCATCTTGGATTATGATATCTCCATCAACACAAAATCCACTCACTAGCAATATCCCCAATGCTCTTTTTCATCAACCTGGTGACCAAATTAGCCACTCTCTACTGTGTTTAAACTCATGCCTAAAAGATTGGGGGCGTCCTCCTGAATCAATGTAAGTCTTCTTGCACGCTTGAAAGAGCGCTGGTATGGAATCCAGTGACTAATATACTCATCAAACTTTCTATCTCAATCTGAATCTAGCAGTAACCTGCCTCTCCCATCAAACCCACCACCACAAATCACATTTCTATCTCCTCATATTGTACCCCTGCATGAACCTGCATCAGAATACCCATGTAAGCTTGCCCACAGAAAATCTCCATGATCAAAACTTGACTTTCCTCTGATTGAAACTTCTGACTCTTCATGTTTGTGAATGATTTGTTTGTTGGTGCTCAAGTCCCATCAAATCCTTCTCCTTGTGATTGCAGGATCTCCTTTCCACTCTTGGGAATCAATCAAGGTCAATCCCAACCATCATACCGCTAGGTGAGGTGGATTTCATCACCCCCACGCCTAGAGAGCAAGGGGAGGGGGCGGCTTGGTGGGGGGGATTTCAAATCCCCTCTCCACCTGTTGGTTGAAAAGGGTGGGGGGCACGCATGTCCTCCAGGCTATCCCCCCATAGTCACCTTGTCAGCTCTCTGATAACAGGAAACTTGCAGTCCTTTAGCTACAGAGAGTGATAAAAATACTGGAATAATAATAATAATAATAATAATTCCAAAAATAAACGCTTAGAGGCTCAAATAAATAATATAATAAGAGCAGTTGCAAGGTTTAATTGGTTTGTTAATAAAATGTTTTCAATATGTATATAAAAGAGGGGCCACAGTATTATACTACTGGGGGTCTTTACAGACAAAGCAACCTCTCTTCAAGGGGCCTCCTTAGGCAGTTTAAGAACCTTGGAATGAAGATGGGTGCCTTAGAAAGGGCTTATTCCACTAATGGCCGGGCATAACAGCACACTGGCCTAGACAGGAAGGGAAACACTCACTCTGAGCACTTTATCAAAAAAATCCTGCAATATTAGGAAGGGTTTCAGAGCAGATGGGGTGGATTGCCTGACTAAACTTCAAGGGTTGATTGGTTTTAAGAAATAAATAATAATACTACAGACTTGGTCATAAATTGCTTGCTTAGACTCTTCATAAGAACTTGACTAACAATGAAATTGTTTATGATTGATAATAATAATTCCTGGTAAACTGATAATGGAATAATGGATCCAAAGAGGTTGGTATAAATACCTTTTTGGGGTGATTTTGAGCTTCTCAGGGCGCATACAGAGAGTTCTGCTCATGGGCTGAGGCTGGCAAGCCAGTCAGGGCAAGATTAGCACGTCTACTTGGTGCTGTTCATCAGGTGACCTTAGATCTGCTGGATTTCTATACTATTTTAGCCACAGGATCTGTTAATCAATTATGGTTTAAATTTGATCATTCTGCACTCATCCTGCATTTGTACTATTAGTATTGCTTCAAAGTGGACAGATGATAAAGTTTACTAATTGTCCATCATCTGCTGATCACCTAAATAATTTTTAATAATTTTTATGAACACTCCTTGTAGTGTTTTGTGGTCTTTAAAGATCAGAGTCAATGATTTACGTGGTAATCCTTGATCTTTAATTTATTATTAAAAAATGTTCTAAACTTAATTTTTATTAATTTTAATTAAGTTTTGATCTTTTCAGATTATTACTAATGCATATGTCAACTTGTTACATATGCCAGGCAACCCCAATTAGGTTGTAGCTCTTTTGAGCGTTACCTGGTTGTCAGATTAGTCATGATGGATCCAGACGCAGGGATCAGTCAGTTCAGATGGGCGCAGGGTGGGATCTGCTGCGTGCGTGGCAGAATTTAGCTGCCCGCGGGTCTCTAGTATGTGGGAAACTTCTACTACAAGTACATAAGGGTATGTAATGATGCGGGGCTGCACACGGGAATTGTGACATAACATATTTCCGCGTGTAACTCCTAAAATGTACACAACACCTCAATTCTGAGTGAATTTTAGGTGTAAACCCTATACGTGACAACACGTGTGAAATGTTAGAATGGCCAAAAGCTGCCATACTGGTGTCGTAATTTTTAGTACTTTTCTTTTTAATTATTTTAAAAATGTAAGGACTTGGATTTCAAGGCTGGGGTCAGTGAGTGACTCTACCTAATCTTGGGTGAGGAATCAGTTTCTTTAATAATATTTATGGATTTCTCACTCCTTCTTTTGTTAATTGAGTTATTATTATTTTTTATAGTTTTTGTTTCTATGACAGGTTTCTCTGTACATAGTAGCAAGCTGACACACCTGGACCACACTTGGGGTCTGTCAGCTTCAATTGAAGGTCCTGCCCTACTATGAGGCAAACTGCCTCACCCACCAACAACAACCAGCACCACCCACCAACACCCACCCACAATGACCAGCACCAACCAGCACCAACCACCACCGCCCACCTGATCCACCTCATCCACCACAACCACCACCCCATTGGTAAGTCACCTTTTATCATTATTATCATTATTTTATTTTATTTTTTTTTTAAAAAAGGGTATTTGTTGTTTGTAGATATCATTCTTGATGGAATTGAATGAAGGCATGTCTTGTAAAAATGGATATGGGATTTAAACTTTATTCCTCAATATCATTCATTCTTTGACAATACAATTACTAATTGAACTTTTGATTCTTCATTATTTTTCTTCAGGATTTCCATTCATGTTGTGATTCCTGGGTGTCATTGTGAAACATGGTTTTTAGTTTTGATGAGCTTGGCGTTTGAGGGTATGCCAAGGAGACACAACATGGAGCAAAACCTTTTGTATTAGGAAAAAGACACAAGCAACCAAACTTAAATTGTTACTTCTACATCCAAAAGTAACAAAAGGTCCAATCATGCCAGAAGACAATTCACATGAGAATGTGGTGAGCCAACATACCTTGTGACCCTTTGGGATAATCTTCCACCCAATCATGTTTTCTTACCATAAATGTGCCCTGAAATGCTGGTCAATGCTGTCACAAACTTCCAATTTCAACCCTACTGCATTCTCAAATACCACAGTTTGAAGGCCCCCAAAAATACTCCACAAATTGATATTTGTGCAAAATCATCTCTGACTTGTACCAAATGGCAAAGTACCAACATTCACTCAGCAAAAAGAACACAGCAGTCTTTACTAGCTGTATGTTAACTGGATGTATGCATGCCATTGGATTTTGTTCTGGAAGTGATAAAGGTGCCTCTGCAGGTTTGTCCAATTGTTTATGTCAGATTTTGTCAGAAAATTCAAAAATTTGAATACATGTTGGATTCAAATAAAAAATAGGGGTCTAATCTCACAAACCAGATGATGAAGAGACTATCAAAAAGTATGATGTACTGTGTGAGCATCTTCCTGGCACAAAGAATTGGTCTTTGAAAGAATCCAATCACTGTGTACTTCAGCTCATGCTGAAAACAAGAAAGTTTTGGATCAATATCTAATCCCAAACTGGTCTTCATCTGAGTGGATAGAAGCCAAGCAAGATTTCAGCATTTTTTCCAATGTGGTTGTGACATTCAATGATTTCTCAAACAAGCACCATACTGATAAGAATGATTTAAATGGATTTACATATGGGATATTTTCTTACATCAACAGATCTTTGGGAGAGCATATCCTTCCTCCCTGCAATGATTTGGGTCATGGTTTTCCTTTTCCAAAACTTAGTTTTATTGTTGACTTTGCAAAAGCCAAAGGCATTATTGAAATTATTTGGCAGACTCAATTTTTTGATCATCAGACTACATTTCTGCCTCCTAGTTTAAAAAACTCTTCAACCCACACTCACTTTGGCTGCTCATTCCAAATTAATAAAAAACTAGCCAATGTATCTTTCAAACTACCAAGTGTAGTCCTTCAAACATTGATGAACAAATTTTGGGAAAGAAGGCCCAATATGGCTGATGTTCTTGTTTCTCTTTTTTCTTTTCATTTTTGAAAGTTCTATCTAAGTAATAAATCAAATATATTTCAAGCCCAGTAATTGAGAAATATCCTTGAGTTCATCCACTGTTCTACTGCTTCCACTACATGCAATGGCCATGGACAACTTTTTTTTTTCCATGGCAAGCCAATTCCTCTCCTTTTCCTCCCAATCCTCCTGTCAATCCTTCTCCTTTTCCTCTTTTCAAAACTGGAACTCAGCCTGTTTCAAACTCCACTCAGCATCTAATTTTTTTGATGGGCCATACTCTCAGATCGCTGCTGTTCCCAGATCCATTGAACTTTAAGTTACCAGCTCTTTTCATTCATTTATCATTACCTTTTATTTTAATCTGAGCTCAAGCTCTCTTTTTTTTACAGTGATGAGGATAGCAATGAAAAGATGAAGAGCAATCAATCAGGTTTTTTTTGGATGAGGTTGGAGGTAGAATTTTTCCAAGGTCAGAGGTAGAATTTTTCTGAGGTTGGAGGATTAAAACCAGGGGTGATGATGTGGAATGATAGGTTGAGGTGGGGAAACCTTCTAAATACTTTCTTTGAAAAAACCCACTTATTTTCAGGTAATTCTGACATGTCTGATGTGAAACAAGTGGGTTTATTTCATTTTTAATGGTGGGTTTGAAATGGTGGATTTTGTTTGAAACCCGCCATTAAAAAATGGCAGGTTTGCTAAACTCTGATACACCTTTATTTGACTTTTTCCTCTGGTAAAGACACGTCCTCTCATGGCTTAATTTTCATAAATAAATTTGGGATTGAGTGACAATTTTTTCTGTAACAAGGGCTGGTAGTCAACACGTCTGAGGTTCCTGATTGCATGCCTTGGTGACTATCCTCATTCCCACTCATGTTCATGTATTTTGTTTTCTTCCACAATGGATGCCCTCCTGCTCAGGCCAAAACTAGTTCAATATATTTTTCTATTTTTATAAATTTAACCTACTCTTGCTTTTCTACATTGCAAATAGAAGCCTGCCTCTTGCCTTGGTTGCCAAAATTCTCCCTCAAAAACAAAATAACCTGCCCTTTTGTGCAGACCAGGGATAGTGATCAACACATCTAAGTGAGGATATTGACTTTTTTTCCTCCCTTCTATTGTTCTTTTTCCTTTCTTTCCTCTCTTTGGTCTTTTGTCATCTTTGATTTCAGGTATTCTTCATTTTTTGAAATTTGAACAAACAATTATGGCTTGGATTTTTGTATTTTCCCTGATGGAAAGAAGAATTGTAAAAATACAATTACACCAACAAAGGTTATTGAATAAAAAACCAATGGAAAAAAACTGATGAATGGCTGATTTATACAAGGAAAAATTTCTAAAGTTTATGAGAATGGTGTGTTAGTATTATCCTAAATAATTGTTTATGCATTTCATTTTGGGCAGTGAAGAAGAGGACTTACCCAGTTTGTGACCAGTTAATGGAAATTCAAGTATGGAAACAATCAGCCTAGTCTGGAATTTTTGAATTTCACTTTGAAGGAATTCCCAAACACCAACTGCAGTAATTTGTGGATGATGTGTGGGCTGCTTGTGAAGCAAAAGCTTTGCTCAGATTGTACCGTCCCTTGACAATCTATTATGAACTAATGTGCCAGACATTCAGAAAATGCTAATCTCTAGTCACAATATTTCACCACCTGCTGAAAGTTAATGATGAGATACAGCATCACATAACCCTGAGATATCAATGGGATACAGAAATGCCACCTGCATACAGGTGGAAGCCATTTTTCTGTGGTGTCTGGTGCACTTGTCTCAATTTGCGGTCTAAAGTATTCTTGTCCAATTTTTGCTTTTCAGAATGGTTGGTCAGTCCAATCCTAGATTGACTGGTGCAATCATCCATCTCCACTAAACCAATTGCAATCAGCATCTCTTTGTTAATGAAATTAGTGGACTTCCCAGTTCAATCATACTGCTCACCTGATTCTGGTATAGTATTTACATCTGGGGGCACCCCCCTGTGTAAGTCATCCAGGAGTCCTTTGTGATATTTCAAACCAGAGGATACTGCCTCTTGCACACCAGAGGATACTATCTCTGTGTCAGCCTCCTGGATGCCAAGACCCTTGCTATCCTTTAGCTACCAGAGGTAATAGAATAAATAAGAAATATATTATTTAATAAATGCAGCAAAAATCCATAAAATATTTGGATTAGGCTTATTGCATGGTTAATTGGTTTGGTTATGGTTTGTTGTTATAAATCAATAAAAATAAATTGATTATTAAATATTTTTATAGAGGGGCAACAATTATATTGGGGATCTTTAACACCTTTGTTCAGGGATTTCAGTATGAAAACATGTAGTCCTGGTTACTTTGGGCTCTTTAGTTTAAAGGATATTTTACCCAAAGATAGTATGTATATAAAATACACGGTGGAGTGGCAGGGCCTTGTAACCAAGCTTCCACAACAGAGAAAGGATAATAAAACTCACTGGTATATTATTAGATCCTTTGGGTATCTGTTTGGGACGTGCACTGATGTGTTAAACCTGTATACTGGGGTTATAAGGTTGTTCAGCAGTTTAAATTGATATAAAGAGGTTGAGGATGGATGTTATCAGTAGGAATAAGCCATAAATCACTTAATTATTTCTTATAAGTACTTGATTACCTTGGCATGGTGTCTGGATATAAATATAACTGGGTCTCTGCCCATCAATATCCTCAAAAGAGCTCTTTATTTATGGCTTTTGGAGTCACAATATTGTCCTTCTGAGGGGTACAGGGGCTCAAAGGGACAGACACTGAGGCTAGCAGGGTAACCAGTGGTATCCTGTCACGTGTTCTTGGTGCTGTAGCATGGGTAGCATCTAATTCCTCAGGGTATGGGAATTATTCTGCTTTATAATTGATATTAGGACGTGTGAATAACACTAATCTGTCCTGTTTATGTATTATTTAATTAATTATCCTTAGTAAATGTTCCCAGTAAGTTAATAATTATTTTGATGGACATTCCTACGGAAATTCTGATTTCAGGTGAGTTCTCATTATGTATTAAATAATTAGAGTAAAGTCATGATATTGATTTTACTCCTTATTTTCAATTTTCAGTTGATTTACTAAAATAATTACTTAAAAATATAAGTCATGGGAATTCATGTAATATTTTTACATCATTAGTTTTCTTAGTATGTCACAAAAATACTGATGTCTAGAAATTCTCATAATAGTATATTAAAGTATTTTAATATATTTTTAGAAGTTGTCATTGTCTTATTTTTGACATTCTTGGTACTTTGAATTATATTTAATAAAAAATACGTATAAGGGTTATTTGAGTATTTTTATATAATATTATGTACTTTTAGACTATCTATTATCCATAGGAACATTTATTACATATGTAGGATGTTCCTGTGTGGGTTGTAGCATGTTTACGCGGTACCTAATATTCTCAGGCTGCCTGTCACTTTTTCAACCTGTAGTCCCGCGGCTGCTTACTTGTCAGAGGCCCGGGGCTGCGTACACAACCTTGACGGAGTGACAGGGCTGTATCTCAGCCACACGCAGGTGCATTGGCTGCCGCGGCTGCGTGCCGGAATTGTGACAAAACACATTTCCGTCTGTAACTCCTAAAATATACACAACACATCAATTCTGACTGAATTTTAGGTGTGAAACCTATACGTGACAATACATGTGAAATATTTAATTGGCCAAAAAGTTCAATGGTGGTGCAGTGGCATTTTGGTCTTTCTTTTCCTTAATTATTTAAAAATATAAGGAGTTGGATTTCAAGGGTGGGGTCCTACCTAATTTTGGGTGGAGAATCCATTTCTGTAATGATATGGTTTTCCTACTCCTTCTTAGGTTAATTGTATTATTATTATTTTTATGTTATTTTTGTTATTTCTGTTACTTTTGCAGCTTGCTCTGCAATAGTAGCAAGCTGACATTCCCCCACTCCAAGATATGGCCATATCTGAAAAAAATCTGGAGGATGTTGGGAGAAAATTAACTTCATGTGTGTTTCAGTTCCTTTTTCTGACCCTGTTGCTTCTGAGATGTAGTGGTCCATCAGGTATGTTATTTTCTGGTAACCATTCATCTTTGTCTGCAGATTCTCCTTTGTATCATACTAATTATAGTCTAGCATCTTTTCCTTGTACTCTCTCTTTCTTGTCTCTCAATATCCTTCTGACTTTGCCTTTTTCTTTCACAGGGTCAGGTTCTATTGGGATTTTCTTGTTGGAGGGAGGTTGCTACCTTCTCTTGGTTGAAAGTGTTTGACTAGGCTGAAAGGAAATACTGGGTGTTTTCTTGATAATTCTTCACTCAAGATTACTTTCACAGCATTTTTGCCATGCATCTTTTTGATAAAAAATGGTCCAACAAAGGCTGGTTTCAGCTTTCTGTTACCTGCTAGATTGTTGAAATTGATAGTAGATATCAAGATCTGATCTCCTATTCCAAAGTCAGGTTCCTTATGTGATTTGTCCCATCTTTGTTTGTTGTATTCTACTGCTTCTTCTACACATTTTTGAGCATGATTATTTGCCAGATCTATCATCTTCTTAAATTCAAGAGATGTTGGATTAATAGTGGCTAGGTTATAGTTTAAGTTATTCCTAGGGAGTTTTGGAATCCATCCTCTTTCTAGTATGTAAGGAGCTTCTTTGGTAGTAGAATGTTTACTGCTGTTATAAGCCATTTCTAGGGCTGGGAGTAGGCTTACCCAATCATGGCAATAACCATCCAAGTTTTTGTATTCTAGACCAAACCTACAGAACCTTCTTAACATATCCTCTAGGGTTTGTATCATTCTTTCAGCTAATCCATCAGTTTGGGGATGGTATGCTGTAGAAAATGCTAGAGTAGTACCCAGTATATCATGTAGATTCCTCCAAAACTCAGAGGTGAATTTGGGGTCTCTGTCACTGATTATAATCTTGGGTATACCAACATCAGCTATGATCCTGTGTCAGAATAGTAAAGCTACATCCATAGCACTATCTTCTTTGTGCTTAGGTAAGAATTTTGCCTTCTTAGAGTATCTGTCAACTATAAATAGGACAGAGTTATATGAATGAGTACCTCCAGGGGAGAGGCTGGTGACAAAGTCCATATTGATGATTTCCCATCTGGTTTTAGGTTCAGAGATCTTCTGTAGGAGTCCAAACCTTTTGCCAGTAGTTTTATTAGATTTTTGGCAGGTCTCACAGCTAGTAACATACTTAATAGTGATTTCTTTCCAGTCTATCCACCAAGGAGTTTGTTTTACTTTTTCCAAGGTTCTTTCTGTGGATAGATGCCCTGATGAACAGTTGTCATGGAATTCTTGGAGTATATGTTGTATATGTTCTTTGTTGCTTAGTACTAATACACTGGAATGTTGGTGTCTGTAGTAAAGGAGACCATCCCAAAAGGTGAACCTTCCTTCTTTATAAGGTTTAAGTAATGAAGCAGGTAGACTATTTATCAGAGCTGCTTCTGGGGATTCACATTCCATAATGGTAATCAGCAGCTTGATTTCAGGAGAGTAGTTGTCCCTTACTAGGTTGAAGAAAGCAGTGTCTAATTCACATAAGTGGATCCCTATTTTTGGAGCATTCAATTCAAAAAAATTGATGTTCAGGATAGGAAAAATATCTTGATCTGCAGGGTCATATGCTGGATTGTTAGAGTCATTAGGCAAAGAATTCCTACTTAGACTATCAGCATTCTGATGTTTAGCTCCAGCTTTATGCACTATAGTCATCTGACCTCTATACTGTTGTATAAAAATTTTCCACCTGAGCATATGTCTGCTGGGAGTTTTCATGTTCATAAGAGTTCTTACAGCATTACAGTCCGTGATCACTTGAAAAATGGTGCTCTCTAAGTAATAGTGTAGCTTTTCTAAAGCCCATACTAGAGCCAAACATTCCAACTGACTAGCTCCATATCTCTTTTCTGTATCTTTGATCTGTATAGATATGAAGAGTACTGGTTTCTCTACTGGTCTATATTCTTCTATCCTTTCTTGATTTAGAGTAGCTCCTAACCCTTCCATACAGGCGTCAATGTACAGTTTGAAGGGCTTGGAGTAATCTGTTGGGTAGAGTAAAGGAGTAGAGGTCATAGCTATTTTTAGTTCCTCATAGTTTTTCAGTCTCTCATGGGTCATTTCAAATAGATTGTTATTGTTGCATATTTCATACAGACTCTTAGTTAGCATAGCAAACTTTGGTGTGTTTTGTCTGTAGTAACTGCAAAAACTAATGAAAGACAGTAATTCTGTTTTGTTTTGAGGAATAGGTCTATTCATGACAGCAGCTATCTTATTTTGATCAGCACCTAGAGTTAGACCAGAGACTATATGTCCTAAGGCTTTCAATTCTCCATAGCCAAAGTTGCATTTCTTCATGGATACCTTCAATCCTGCTCTGGAGATAGTCTGGAGTACTGATCTTACTTTGTTGATATGAGTATCCCAATTATCAGAGTATATGATAACATCATCTACATATACCATCATCCATCCTTGTCTGATGTATGTACCTAGAACTGTATCCATTGTTCTCTGGAAGTGTGATGGGGAATTCTTTATACCAAAGGGCATCCCAAGATATTCATATATTCCCAAATGACAGATTATTCTTATAAACTTTCTGCTTTCAGGGCTTATTGGTATCTGGTGGAAACCTTTAAGCATATCCATAGTAGTGATGTACTTGGCCTTGGACAAGTTATGCAGAGCATGATTAATCTGGGGTACAGGATAATAATCTGCCTGAGTATAATTATTGAGAATTCTGAAGTCTCCTACAATTCTTGACTTGTTATTATGCCAAGCTATGATTAAAGGTGTGGTCACATCTACCTGCTCATTATGCCCTACTTTCCTTAATACTTGTAAGTCTATTAGTTCTTGGATATGTTCCTCAAGAGCCTTTCTAGACTTAGGACTAGAAGAATAGGCTGGCCTTCTTAAGTTTGGAGGATAAGGAGGCTTAATGGTCAATGTCAATACCATATCATGTCCTTTAATATCACCAATGGGATGATCTTTAGTACAAAAAGCATTTTGGTTCTCAAAGCAGACCATCACTATATATCTTTCTTCTGTTCCTCAGAAGGTTTCATATTCAGAGCTGCTTGAGAGAAGTATTCTTGGTCAAAGTCTTCTAAATGCTTTTGATAATTAGAGGAGGGGAAGTTAGATTGTATGGTGCATATATTAAACTTCTTGTCCCAATTACCACCTACTGTGAAGTATCTCCCTTTACTCTCAAACAAATCTATACCATATAGATATAAGGCATCATTACCTAGTATCAGGTAGTCACATAGTCCATTGAGCAATACTAAAAATTCCACTTGTATCCTCAAAGATCCTTTAGTATGGGTTAGTATTATAGGAGCAGTCCATACTCCAATAGAATTCATGGTAGAGTTGCAAGAGCTAAACTTGGCTTTTGGGATGGGCAGAAGGTGTTCTTTCCAATTGGGATCCCATTTGTTTAAAAATTCAGCACAGACACATGAGCAGAAAGCTCCACTATCCAGTAATAACCTTATAGGTCTGTTGTTATAAAATCCTGTTGCATAACAAGTTTGACCAGTGGTATAACTTTTCCCACTCATAGGTTTAACTGTTAATGGTTTAAAATCCGTAATATGTCTAGGAATTATGGTAGGATCCCATTGTTGGGGCAAACTAGAATCCCCATGGATGTTATTGATTTCTACAGAAGTGCCTATATCTCCTTCTACAACATTAACAGGGTTGGTCAGGATCAATTCACATTCAGAAAGAGATCCTTCAGTATCAGCTATATCTTCATAGTTCTGATTCCCTTCAACCTTCTGCTCTCCTTCCAAGACTGCTATCTTTCTTTTTGGTAATAAGCAGTCTTGTCTCATATACCCTGTCTTGTTACAATTCCAACAAGTCCCAGGCATCTTCTCTTTATCCCTATTCTCATTAGGTTTCTTATTATCAGAGGTATTCATCAGAAGAGGTTGTTCTCTGGTTTTGTTAATGTGGTAGTTCTCTTTGGGTCTAGAAGGGGCTTTCTTGTCTAACCCATTCATGTCTATTACTTCTTCTAGCACATTGATTAGAGTTGGGAAGTCAGCATCCATACTCATCCTACATCTTACACTATGGTTAAGATTTCCAGGACACAGTTTGAGGAGTCTTTCATTTACTTCCTCTTTATCAGCATCTGGATAGAAGCAATCTAATCTTTTCTTCTGTTCCAAGCACCATTTGTGAGGTTTATCCTTGGAGGGGTCCAATGAGGAATTTTCAAATTTTTCATCATTTTTCTTTTCCACATTCTAGAACCAAATTGTTCTTTAATCAGAAGTTTCCAAGAATTCCATGGTAAGGATCCTACTTCTTCTCTTTTACTGATAAATCAGTCCAAGGCTACTCCTTCAAATAGTCTGGGCAGCCTGACTACAGCTATAGCTTCTGGTAAGTCATAAGAGTTAATAGTGTAGTCAATAAATTTAATAAAATTTATATGATTGTATTCTCCTTCACCGGATAACTTGGGTAATTAAGAAATAAGGGGTAAAAGTTTGAGGGCTTGCTCCATCTCAGGGGTAGGACTAGGCCTGAAAGTGTCACTCCTATGCATTCCTAATAAGGGTGGTGCATAAGGAGTAGTGGTTTGTCTGGGAGGTTTTGGTTCCTCTGTGATAATCCCCAAGGGATTGGTCAGACAAAATTTTAAGTCTCTAAGATCATTCTTGATCAGATTAAGTTGCAGGTCCACTTTATTATTAAGCAGATCCAGTTTTTCACTAAGGGATAGAATGGAGCTGTTAGCTGTTAGTAGTGGTTACCGATTCTTCTTTTAAGGATTGGAAAGACATAATAAAATCTTCTTGGATTCCTGATAACATATTCTCAATTGTTTGAGTCTGTCTGATCCTACCTTGATTAATTGTCTCCAATAACTGTTCTGTGTGTTCTTTGATCTCTTCCATTCCTACTTTCTTTGTTTGGTTATTAATCAATTTGGCTACTACTGAGGTTAATTTATCCATTTGGGTATAAAAACCATCCCAATTTTCACAAACAAATTTGAAATTATGAAGCAAATCATTAGAAAAGGAAGTAATTACATCAGAGGTTTTTTTGGGCTCAGAATTAGAGGCTAATTGTTGTAAACCTTTTTCCATTTTTGAGCTAGGGATATTATCTGATCCCAATCTTTCTTTCCCTTTGGCTTTGGATGGGAAGAGGATCTCTTCTTTCCTGATCCTTTGCCTTTCAGTTGGGCTAATTGATCCCAAGGATTCCATTTTTCTACGTAGGATTCTACCTCTTTCCTTGGAAACATTTTCTAAAGAGCTATCTGGGTAGCTTTTGCCTGGGAGATTATCTTTTGCATAGATACCATGTCCTCCTTGGCTTGAGCTTCTTTGAACTCTTCCCAATATTTCACGTGCTCCCTGACTAAGTCTTTGATCCTGGCTTCCTTGGCCAGATTCTGCTGGGGTGGCTGCAGGGAATCTTCTTGTAATAAGGGGTGGCTTGATTCTACTAGCTTCTCTGGCTCTAGGTTGGGAGAGGGCAGAAGTACTTGGTGCTGTTCCTTGTCCATCAACATTTGATTCACGGGTTCCAGTCCCTTCATGGTTGTCCTTATTGGTGGTCTCACGGTTACTGGGAGCTCCTGGAAAAGATCCATAGGAGGGAATTCTCCCTGAGGCTCTTGTGTTACATCTATTAATATTCTTCTTGTTCAAGGAGTTTATCTAAGTGTTTACCTGCAGAAGAGATATTAAGTTGCTCAGCTTGAGTTAAAGCTTTCCAACCAGTAGGTTTATAATTTTTAATATATTCTTCTTTTCTTATCTTTAAAAGATTTAAATAATAGATTGTTAATTCTGCATTGGTTTTTAAATCCACTGCAAAAGAATTTAATGATAAATCACGGTTATGAAGTCAGATGAATTTATCCTTGATTTACTTTTATGTGAAAATGTCTGGTCCAAGGTATTAAATATAGTAAAATGGGATATTTCCCGGCCAGACCCCCAATTTTCAGCCTCCTGGATGCCAAGACCCTTGCTATCCTTTAGCTACCAGAGGTGATAGAATAAATGATAAATATATTATTTAATAAATGCAGCAAAAATCCATAAAATATTTGGATTAAGCTTATTGCAAGGTTAATTGGTTTGGTTATGGTTTGTTGTTATAAATCAATATGAATAAATTGATTATTAAATATTTTTATAGAGGGGCAACAATTATATTGGGGATCTTTAGAACCTCTGTTCAGGGATTTCAGTATGAAAACACGCAGTCCTGGTTACTTTGGGCTCTTTAGTTTAAAGGATATTTTACCCAAAGATAATATGTATATAAAATACACGGTGGAGTGGCAGGGCCTTGTAACCAAGATGCCACAACAGAGAAAGGATAACAAAACTCACTGGTATATTATTAGATCCTTTGGGTATCTGTTTGGGATGTGCACTGATGTGTTAAACCTGTATACTGGGGTTATAAGGTTTTTCAGCAGTTTAAATTGATATAAAGAGGTTGAGGATGGATATTATTAATAAGAATAAGCCATAAATCACTTACTTATCTCTTATAAGTACTTGATTACCTTGGCACGGTGTCTGGATATAAATATAACTGGGTCTCTGCCCATCAATATCCTCAAAAGAGCTCTTTATTTATAGCTTTTGGAGTCCCAATATTGTCCTTCTGAGGGGTACAGGGGCTCAAATCAATGAACACTGAGGCTAGAAGGGTAACCAGTGGTAGCCTGTCATGTGTTCTTGGTGCTGTAGCATGGGTAGCATCTAATTCCTCAGGGTATGGGAATTATTCTGCTTTATAATTGATATTAGGACGTGTGAATAACACTGATGTGTCTTGTTTATGTATTATTTAATTAATTATACTGAGTAAATGTTCCCAGTAAGTTAATAACTTTTTTGATAGACATTCCTACAGACATTCTGATTTCAGGTGAGTTCTCATTATTTTTTGAATAATTAGAGTAAAGTCATGATATTGATTTTACTCCTTATTTTCAAGTTTCAGTTGATTTACTAAAATAATTACTTCAAAATATAAGTCATGGGAATTCATGTAATATTTTTACATCATTAGATATGTAGGATGTTCCTGTTTGGGTTTTAGCATGTTTACGCAGTACCTAAGTTTCTCAGGCTGCCTGCCACTTTTTCGACCTTTAGTCCCACGGCTGCTTACTTGTCAGAGGCCCGGGGCTGCATACACAACCTTGACGGAGTGACAGGGCTGTATCTCAGCCACACACGGGTGTATTGGCTGCCACGGCTGCATGCGGGAATTGTGACAAAACACATTTCCGTCCGTAACTCCTAAAATATACACAACACATCAATTCTGACTGAATTTTAGGTGTGAAACCTATACGTGACAATACATGTGAAATATTTAATTGGCCAAAAAGCTCAATGGTGGTGCCGTGGCATTTTGGTCTTTCTTTTCTTTAATTATTTAAAAATATAAGAAGTTGGATTTAAAGGGTGGGGTCAGTGAGTGACCCTACCTAACTTTGGGTGTAGAATCTATTTCTGTAATGATATTTATGGTTTTCCTACTCCTTCTTAGGTTAATTGTATTATTATTATTATTTTTATGTTATTTATTTTATTTCTGTTACTTTTGCAGCTTGCTCTGCAATAGTAGCAAGCCAACACTCTACAGGCAGCATTGGCATGTATTGACCAGCTGCAGCAGCTTGGGAGGTATGGGCACTTTTGTCTGGCATGATAAAGAATTAATATTCAAAAGTTGGTTAAGGGTAATATAATACTATAAAATGGTGAATGTGTAAGAAAGTATTGTTTAGCTGTGAGAGAGTATGAAGAGATAGCTTAATGAATAGACTGGGTGATTGATATGGGGGAGAGAACAGATAGAGGATAATGATCAATGTGACATAAGAGGATTTCTTATTTGTATTCCTACCCTCCTCCTTCACCATTCCCCAAATCTAAACATTTGACAACTGAGGCTTTGTATGTCCAATTCATTGGAATTTAATAGAATGCATGATGAAAATTTTAATGTCTAAGATTCTGTTGTTACAAATATTAAATCTACCAAAGAGACATGTAATCTCCATTTCATCATCCCTTAGGCCCCATTTGTGTCCCCAAAAAGCATCATGTGGTTGGCATTCAGCATCCACTTGTCCACATTTCCTCAAACAATGCTTGTTGAGGCTTGCTAAGGTTTCAGGTCACCCATACGCCAAAAAGTGTTGTACTGTCATGTCAAAATCCATCCCTGCACAGTTCACAATCAGTTTTTCCCTTTTCCTCATCTCAACTAAAAGGGAAACTCATAACTTGTGCTAGGGAAACCAAAGTCATTGTGTTGCCTGGATAGCCAAACATCCCCGCAACATTTTCCAAAACCGCCACATGCCCCACTATCTCCTTTCCCCTCACAACCACAATCTCCCCTAGATCTATTGAGAAAACTTGCACATTTAAGTTCAGGTGGGCTATGTATGGATCTTTGAAATATTCTGAATGTGCATCTTGGAATAAATTAATTGCAAACCAAACATCCCCACCTTTTGATTTCACAAAGAGCTTGGTGATTTTACCAAATGAACAGAGTTCATCCTGCATGATCTCCACATAGGAATTGGAGCAAGGGTTCCTTTGATCCAGCCGTTGCACTATAAATCTTTTATAATGTATCAAGGTACTCTTGATTTTGTGCACATTGTAACCAAGAGACACATCCTGTTCCAGATCCAATCTTCCAACCTCTTGTGTCCATAAGAAATGGGTTTCTGGGTCTAATGGGGTGATGCTGAATTGGGGATTTGAGTTTGCTTTTCCCTTGTTGATTAACTTGGACTGGATCAATAAACTTGAATGTTGACTCCTTTTATTACGTTTTTTCATGATTGTACCATGTAGATGACCTGTAATTATTCATTTATTATTTTTTTTGTTTGCCCGGTAAAAAGAAAGGGTACAGCATGATTCTTAGTCAGCTAACCTGTGCAATTTTTCTTTGGTATCCTTCCCAAGATACAATTTAACCTTTATGGGCCCAGGCTGCAATGCCCATTGCAGGATCAAACCTTTTGATAACTTATAAGTAATACTGAGTAATGTGCAAATTGGGTTTACTCCTTTATTTTGGCCATCCAGTACTTAGTGTTTGACGGTACTCCAGCATTAGTCATTCAACCTCCACAATAACTTGGTTCAGAAAATGATGCTTCAATAAAATGTTGGTTATGTAAATAAGAACCACTGTTGAGTCCTTCAAGCTTCTTATTGAGCCAATGTCATCAATACCATGTCTATTCTTACCACTCCACAATGGAATCATAGCAAGGGGATAGTAAACCATGTAGAGTGTCAGCCACTCTGTGGCCTTGAGGGATCCTGCACCATGAAATCCAACATTCTTTGGTACCCTTGTCATCCATGATGGCACCTTTGTGTCCTCAATAACTTGTTTGATGTGCCTCAAATTGTGAAGCACTGATAAAGGCCCTTGAATGGATGATTCCACTTGAGCTGCTTTCCCTCTATAATCATCCTTGTCCACTGGACTGCTTCCTTCACCCCCCATCAGCTTCAGAGTTCTTGTGCGCTTCCTTGACTGGATATACTTTGGGAACTTACCAAACTCCCAATAACTCTACTTCTTGAAGCATATGAGTGAGTGCTAGTATATTCAGAATATGGTTGAAATTTCTTGCTTTTCTATGAGGCTAATGATAATTTCCTGGCCTGTGAAGATCTCAATTCATATTGTATGGATTGACTTGTCAAGCTTTCTTCCATTATTTGTGTAAGTGCTCTCAGATTGCTGGAATTAGGCCCTCTCTTGGGACTTCTCTGGTGGTGATTACCCTCCTATGATTGATCTTCAGGAGACTTCCTTCTTTTCCCCATTCCAATGACGCTTTCCACATTACCCAGTGATCCAGTTTTCTCCCTTCTGTTCTTCTCTTGGATTTTTTCCTTCCCAAATTCTTCTACCACTAGAGAAATGTTAAGATAACTCATTCTATGATCTTTGAGATTTCCCAAAATCAACCTGTGCATGAGCTCTATTACTGAGCATTCTATTGGGCACCAATATGGAAGCCTGTTCAAACAGCTTGCTCTGGCCCCCTTCTCCTTGTTAATTTGATCTTGCTCCCATGATTTCTGACATTCCTCCCACTTCTTTGCATTCTTCATGTGCTTGGCATTTCTCCTTGGCTGAAACTCCTTGAAATTTGGATCATTGATATTGTCATTTGTAATTTGACAATATGAGAAGAACATGGTTGAAGAATGACCAGAGAATCCTGCCACCTTGCGCATAGCTGGCAAATCCCCAAACAGTGCAATAAATATCTCCCTACATCAAGGAAACTGGCTGGTTTCAGAAAACCATAATCCTTCTCAGAGTTTATTGATTTCATCAACCAATGGATCTAGAATGTGGTTGATTTCCTCTGCTTTGGGTTCCTTGGGCCCAGGGATAATATCAAAAAGTAAATCATTCTCTATGTTTTAATGTTCTGCTAGTGGGATGTTGAGACAGATCAAGATCACTGCTCCCACCAAGATTGACTTGTGCCTAACCTGTTTGAACAAATCCACATAGAGACTCAAGACAAGGTGCCCTGGTTGTTGGGTAAATTTCTTCTTCTTGTCTGCGCCTCCAACAAAGTTGCACCAAACTGAGCTATCCAAAACATTTCTCATCAAATGAGCATTTAGGTTTTGATGCTGAAGATTTCTTTCAATGAGCTTTTCAAACTCTGCAAACCATAATTTTCTACCAAGCCATGCCTTCAAGCTTTAATAATGAAATTTTTGAGCTGGTTTGATGGGTCTGTTATGTTTCCCACTGGTCTTCAGCAGCATTTCTGTATCACAGTAAATGCCCTGCTCATTACCAGTTTGGTGCACAAAGATTTTGCTAGTGGAATAGAACTTGGCAGTACATTTCCCAAAAATTGATGCTTGGTTGTTGGATTTTTCTGAGATTGGATATAGCTTGAAGAATTCTGGACAGCATATTGTTGTTTCTAGGTTGGGCTCAAAACCCAGCCTTTGAATTAGAGTGACTTTTCTGAGAGGTATTCCCTTCATGGTGTGTTACCTGAATCAAAATTACATTCCCTCCCCAGATTATCAATCTTCTCCCACTCTGTCTTCATGAAATCTGTGATTTCTGAGTCACTAAGTTGATGAAAAAGGCTGAGTTTTGCCATTTGGAGAAGCACAAGTAGACTATGCCTTGAGACTGTTAAAATGCGGATGCACTCAGGTAATGTGCATAGGAGTGTGTAATCCAAATGGGATGCAAAAATGGGCCTCCACAGCCCATTGGACATCACGTGGGCCACATGGGCCTATGTGGGTGTTATTGGTTTTGGGCATTTGGGCGCCAAAACATGTTTTTATGGTCTTTGGGGACACGGGCCCTCACGGGCCCGCCAGGGTGGATGGGCAACCCAAGCCAAATGGGCTTATTTGGGCATGAAGGGGCCCAAGCTTTATTATGGACATACTTGGCCAGACGGGCTGGCCCGCCAAAGTATGTAATTCTCACGATTTGGGTTTGGGGCGGCCCATTGGGGACGCTGCCCCTGTCGCGGCCCGCTAGGGGCACGCCGCCCGTGTTGTGGCCCGCTAGGGGCACGCCGCCTGTGTCGCGGCCCGCTAGGGGCACGCCGCCGGTGTCGCGGCCAGCTAGGGGCACGCCGCCCGTGTTGTGGCCCGTTTGGGGTGGCCTGTGTTCCTTGGTACGGCCCACGTGGGGCCCAACGGCCCGCGCGGGGCTGTCATGTGGCCGAGGGATCCCGCGCAGGCCCGGCTGGTTGTGCCCGGCAACCAGCGCCGCGGAGCGGGGGCTTGCGGCCCCAGCTTGCTCTCCCTCCCCACGCTTGCCATTGCAAGGGGGATGGGGCAAGCTGGCTGGGTTGAACCAGCCAGCAACCAACCGCAACAGTGCGGTTGGTCAGGGCAGGGGGGACCTGACCACCCCCTTGCCCAAGGAGGTGGCGGCGCCGGTTGCAAGCTTAGCAACCAGCAGGTGGGGGGCAATTCATCACCCCTCCACCATCAAGCGGTTGAGGCAACCGAGCAAAGGGACACTCCCCCCCCCTTTACTGAGGGGGAGGAGCGATGGGCCTGGGGGGACCTGATCACCTCCCAGGCCAACTTACTTGACAACACCCTGGGGGTATCAACCCCCAGGGCCCCTGGTGAGGGGATTTGACCGCCCCCACCGGGGATTTGAGAGAAAGAGGGGGGGACAGCATGTCCGCTGGTCACACCCCCCCCATGTGAGTCTGAGACTGGACCCAGGTGTGCCCTGGGTCCCACCTGGCCCATTTGAGGGGCC
Organism: Puccinia polysora; assembly: GCA_025617555.3. Taxonomy (NCBI): domain Eukaryota; kingdom Fungi; phylum Basidiomycota; class Pucciniomycetes; order Pucciniales; family Pucciniaceae; genus Puccinia; species Puccinia polysora. The sequence continues at coordinate 27,114,330 of CM062613.1, read as the reverse complement.
AGGGGCTGGCTGCATGAGGCAACCAGCCCGTAAACAAGGCAATGAGGTCATCATGGCTGGCTGTAACGGACAACCAGCCAAGGGGATTGAACAGTTAAGGGGCTGGTTCAGCCCCATTGAGGTGGAAACACCAGAAATAACCGGAATAGGCTGGTTGTAAGGGTACAGGGACTGATGCCATGTGGGCTGATGTAGTCCAAACCAAGTAACAAGGCCAGTAGAGCCTGTAGAGCTCTTTTGGGGCGGACAATTTGCCTTTTGGCTTGTTGTATCATGGGCTCACAAGAGGCCAATCTTTTGTACTTAAGGAGCCCTTCTCCCTGCTGTTTTCCATCCATCCATTCATCATTCCAATCAAATTCATCCAAGATATTGCCCCATTGTGAGAGCCCCATTAGACAATATTGACACCCAGTGTGCAGCATTTCTTTTGCTTTAAATACTGCTCATTTGCCTAAGATGATTGCTGGCCATAATTCTAACAGAGACTAGATGAAAAGAGTTATACTTGAGGTCTTGAGTATCAAACCAGTTCCCTCCCTGGTGAAGTGGAATCTGAATCTGCTCTTTGCTTTCATTCCTTGGTGGATTGTTGGAAACCTGAGAATCATTATAGCAGGCAAATTGGAAGATCAGCACATGAATGTACAGTGTTAAATCTTTTCCCATAGCTCCTCTCCATGTAAATGACTGCTCCCTTGTAATGGCAATATATCTGTTGTGACTTGCAGGGCCTGATTGAGTCTGCTTATAGCTGCCTGATGTTTATTCAAGGCAGAGGAAGAAAAAGCCATTCCTATCTTTTTGTTTCCATCTTCATCTTCATATGCCCCCTTGACACATTTTAGTTCAAGACATTGGCATATCTTCCATTTGGCTGTCTTCATATTGATTGATTGATTGATGGATGAATGGATGAATGGATTGATCAAATGATGGAGGGATTTATTCATCAATTGGGTGCACTAACCACCTAAATCTTATAAACTACCTGCTATGCATGAATGCATTGAGGAAGGACTCACTCTCAATGTTTGCCATCCATTACCTGCACCTGATGGTTGCTGTCCATTAGCTTAGGCTGAGCTTGGCCTGATCTTTAGTCTCCATTAGCTCATCCCTATGGTTGCCAACCATTAGCTTGCCCCAATGGTTCTCAATCATTAGCTTGCCCCAATGGTTCCCAACCATTAGCTTTCCCCAATGGTTGCCAACCATTATCTTTCCTCAATTGTTGCTGACCATGAGATTGCTGCAATGGTGGCTGTCCATTGGAACCATTACAGGTTTTTAACATTCAAGTTATCATCCCCCTGTGCTTTGGAATTCTTTAATGCTGAAACTGCTCTCCTACTTTTGATAATCATGCATTGTCAGCAACAAACAACTCATCATGGTAAAATTCCTCTTTAATGGAGCCCCATCAAAAAATCCCACACTCTTCAATCAAGCTCTTTCCAGCAGTGTCCCTGGCTCCAAATCCCACTTCTCTCAATTTCTCTTGTCCAACTATAGAGTTGTGATGAATATCACCAAGTCAACAGATACTCAGTGGCAACAAATCTGCAATTCCCTACAACAATCCCAGGTTCAATCACTGCCATCATCATGCATTCATCAATATATCCACTCCAATACCCCTCTAGTCCCATCCAAGTCTTCATGTCTACTATATGGAATATCAAACCTAGCAAGAGAGGTTTTTCTTCAAGAACTTGCACCAATCAACTTCCCTTGCTGTGGTTTAAATTGGTCTGAGCCTTGGCATTTCATTAGGGCGTATCAGAGTTAGAACTTTCCAAAAGTAAATGGCTGATCACAGGCTTATTCATTTTGGTTCCTCAAAATTTCATCTTTTTTAGTTGAACCTATTGGTTCATTGTTTATTTTGATGAGAACATAGTTTGTTGAAAAATTTATATTTTTCCTGAAATAAGCAATTTAAATTTTTCAAAATCTTAACTCTTATACGCCCTATTGGAACCAGTTGTTCTTGGGACCCATCATTAAACATTGGAGCCATGCCCATGCACATGGTGCATTTTGAAACTACCCATTCATCTCAGTGCATAACACAAAATACAATCTCACCATTGTCCTCAAGAGGTGGTTCATGGGCAGGAGATCCAATGTTACACCTGGAAAATATTGTTCAGAAGCCCATGCAGCAAAAAAAAATTAGACAAGAAAATCCAGATGGCCCAAACAAGTAAGCAATTACTTGCTATCATCTAATGGTATTTTTTACCCCAATTGTTTTCACATGGTTATTCATCTCTGCCTACAGCTCTCAAATCAACAAGCAGAGATTTTGGAATCACTTGGACCACCAGAAAATCAGTTGTGTATATTCAGTGAAACACAATGTTGCTCTGACACTGAGGTCTCCAATGAAAAATTCTTCCAGAAGGTCCAATGCCAATGGTGATCTCAAGGTTTCTCTTCTCTTGGTCACCAAATAGAAAAAATTTTTGACAACATGAAAGTGTCACACAGTGGTATGTGACACCATAACAACTGCAAAGTGAACCGGTCTTTCAGGCGGTTTCATAGCTTTTTGTTTAGGCCTTGCCTCCCAGTTTGGTTTGCAGTTGTGCAAGGTATGACAGTAAACCAGCTGGCCCTGTTGTGGGTTCAATTTGCAATCAGGACAGGTTTTGCAAGGTGGCTTGCTCCTGTGACAATTGTTGGTTTTTTTGCCTGTCAACAGCAAGACTCCCAAGTCTTGGTGGCTCCTTATGGCATTCAGGAGTTTTTCTGAATATGGCTCCACAACTGCAAAGTGGGTTAGTGCCACCAGCCATATACACTTTGGGGAAAAGTGCCCTTAAACCTGGGGGTACTGTCACATGGTGGTATTTGAAACCATAACAACTGCAAAGTGAACTGGTCTTTCAGCCTGTTTGATAGCTTTTTGGTTAGGCCTTGCCTCTCAGTTTGGTTTGCAGTTGTGTGAGGTATGACAGAAAGCTGAGAAGTGTGGTAGACAATACAAACATGTTCAGTCAATGTGGATGATGAGGAAACCTTCCAACCTCCAAAAAAAACTCACAAAGGTGCCAACAAGACTCTTTAGAAAATTTTATCATCCTGATTTGATTTCTTTCCTTTTACTGGAGGGCAAACAGCTTTTGGATATGCAGCCTCCAATTGACCTTGCCTTTAAAATCCCTAAACTCATACATTAAATTATTTGTAGGTCTAAAGTCATGTTTCAATATTGATTCTTGTGATGATAGAATGTTCAACTCTCACTATTTTAATCCATAAACTCTTGCAAGGATATCCTTCTTAGAACATTTTTGTCATCAGATTCACCTGTGTTGTAAAATCACATAAATATCATTAAAGCTTGAACATCTCCAAAGTGTTTTAATTACTTTCCCCTTCATCAAAATACCTTCTACATTGTGTAATTATTATAATTAACATAACTGTACCAATACCATTTACATAAAAGCTACTTCATGCAATGATTTGATGTGATACATACCTGTGACATATCAGTCTGTGTTTGGGAACCATGCACATGTATGTTTATATGATATGGCCACAGGAGAGGCCCAAAAAAACATTTTTCCTCAAATATACACCCTTTGGGTTGCAATATACACCCCCATTTGCAATTGTATATGCAACCCCCAATGTGAGGGGGAGATATACAGGGTAGACCCTGAATGTCCGGCCTCACCAGAATTATGGGCCACAAGACACAGTGTGCATAGTGATGCACAAGCACCCATACACTTTGTTGAACCACCCTGTCTGTTGCATATGTGACATACAGGGTTTAACTTCTTTTTGGCATGGCAGCGCAAGTTACACCCCAGTGTGGTGACCAATTTGGGGCACCTCATAAGGAAAGGGAAAAATTTTGAATTTTTTTTGCATAATCTTTCATCTGTCTATCAAAAAAAAAATTTTTGACCCTTCAAACTTGCCCTCCCATCCGTTGGTTGGCATTAAACTCCCCTCCAAACATCTCTGATTGGTGCTTCCAATCTTTCAAAAGCAGCATTGCTTTTAGATTTCTTCTGTCACCTGTCATTATGAGCACTCCCTCCAATCTGCAAACCAGTCCATCTGCTCATTGCGTTTCCACCTTGGATCCGGAACTCTCCAGTAAGAGATCATATTCCCATACCATCCACCAATCATTCATCACCTTTTGTTGTGCTTCAAGCTTAAGGGTTATTGTCTTTCTACTTTGACATACTCTTTTTCTTCAAGTACCATCTACCTCAGTCCATAAGTGTGACAAACTAGAAGCACAACATCAATGGTGCCTTCTGCTTATCAACTCTGGCTTGCATAACAACCTTGCATTCTTGGCAACTGACTAAGCATTGACTTGCAAACCTTGCAGTCAACTCTACCTCGGTCAACCATCCATTTGGGTTCTTCCCTTTTCACCCTGGGTATCAATAACCCTTGGGTTCCCATTTCCGGTCACATGCTATTGCTAGTTTTCACTCACGCTAGTCAAACCATCTCAACTTTATAGTTTTCAAATGGAATAGTCCCTTACCATGCATAAACTACACCTTCATATTTGCATTGCTTCTGACGTCATTCCCTCATGTCTCAACCGTTACATTCCAATGCATCCATCCCCTATTGTCTTGCACTTACACTAAGACCTTGGAAAAAATTCATACTGTCATTTCATTTTTTACTCTGTCTGTGTCATTCATTGCCTCACCACTTGAAACTGTAGTTGACCATCCATCAGGTTGTATCTAGTCATCTTGGATTACCTTATAAAGGCTAATCTGTTTGCCTGAGGATTGTCTCCTCAGTTAGTTAATTTCATACATTCTTGCATTTGCTAAATCCAGTCATCACATTGGGCTTGGGTTTGGTTTCCTTCCATCAAAAAATTCATCCCTCTTGCTGTGTATTAAGTTAATCCACCAGAAGTTTGCACTTTGCAGTTAGCCCTTGCTACCTCTCACTTGCCCTTGTACTCAGCTTTCCTTTTGCTGCTCACAATCATCTAAGATTGCCCTATAGTATGTGGGGTGGTTGTGTGACAGTAAATTAACTAACTCAACTCATCTATCATAGCTTGCCAACCTATAATAGATTTCCTTTTACAATTTCACATAATTGCTCAACCGGGAACACTTCCCTCACCCCTTACAATGATGATATCCATTGGGTGGAGAGATCCAGCGTTTCTTGGGCCAGAAAACCTTTAGATCCTGTCCCTTCTTCTAAATCCCCTTTGGTTGAACCTCTTGATGATCCCCTTGCTCCCTTGGGGGAGGAAGTGGACCCTCTTGAAGAAATCAAAAACTCTTCCAATGAAACCTTGACTTGTGGTAGATCACGGACTTGCACTAATTCTCCCAAACCCGGTGCCTCAACCTTACTCATGACTCTGATCCAGGCACTCAAACAAACTGCCTTGCAATCTGGTCCAATTGGTCCTAGTTTTTGCACACTGGGCATTTAGCAGCCTGATCACTTTAATGAGGAACACCCTCATAAGCTTAGATCCTACCTACAGCCCTGCAAAATCATCTTCTCAAACTATACTCATAATTTCCCTACTGATAGACTTAGAGTTATGTACACACCTTCCTTCCCTGGTGGAAGAGCCTTGCAGTGGTTTGAATCTTACCTTGAACCATTAGATAATACTAGCCCCACTTGTATTCTCAAAAATTTGGACAAGTTTGAGCAACAGCTGTTCACCCTGTTTGGCAACCCAAATGAAGTTTGAAACACCAAATTCAAACTCAATAATCTAGTCATGAAGGAAAATAGTAGAGCTTCTGTTTATGTTTCCAATTTTTGAAATTTGCAGTCTTGCATCCAATGGAACAAGGCAGCCCTTTTATTTCACTTTCAAAAAGGTTTACCGGCACACCTAATCAAACAACTTGCAGTTGGGGGACATAAGACAACGTCCCTTCAGCAGTTAATGATTGGGTGATTGAGCTTGATAATGGTTATCAAAACAAGAACTGCTCTTGACGAAACAACCATGGACCATCAACTTCAACTCCCAAAACAGACAAATCCTCAAAACTATCTTTGAAGAACCCAAAGGAATCCAGACCAAATCCAACCTTGCACTCCAACCCAAAAGGAAAATCCATCACCAAAATTCCAAAGTTCCTGGATAAAGAAACTGGGATGCTCCGGAATGAGGAACGGTTAAGTAAGGAAAAGAATAGGTTATGTATGTATTGTGGAGGTAAAAATGATTTCAATAGTTTTGCAAAGCGGCTAGTGCATGAAACAGTTAAACAGTCAAAAACTTAGCTTGTAGTTTTCCCAACACTTGCAGGGAAGGCTACACATTATCTAAATTACAGCAATTCAATCTTTGCACTAGCAAGACACTAGGTGCTCCAAGCTCAAGATTTGTCCTTTTCCATTCCAAAAACTCTCCTCATTGAGTTTTACTCAATTCTGGCGCTAATGTTTCTTTTATAAGTGTTTCAGCCTACAAAATGCCAAGGACCTTGCTCATTCTAGCTACTAGAGGTGATAGAAAATTTGGATCAAAAATAAGATAAAATGCCAGGTATATGATTTGGCTAAAAGGGTTAAATTTATTTATATATTTATAAAATAAATTTAAATGGAGGGGACAAGACCTTAATGGGGTTGTTGAGCCCTCTGGAACACAGGTATATGTCTTTTAAGGACAATGTAGGAGCAATTGTGGTGCCTGTGGGGTTGACAAGGATTCCTTTCAAGAAGGGTGTGTGTAATTTCCTTGGGGCATAGGTTATGCAAAACCTACAAAAAGGGGTATAAGTCATCAGGATCACTTACTAGGTCTAGATCCGGACTTATTCTTGATGAATGGGCCAATATTCAAGGATTCAGGGTGCTGGAAGTTGGTACTGGGGCAGGCTGAATGGTTGGTTGTTCAATTTGGCCAGAAAAACAGGGATTCAAGAATTATGGTCTACAATTTTATCAGAAAGTGGTCCAGAATCACACACTTATTTCTTATAAGGGTTTTATGGCTTGAGGAAAAAAATATCTGAAGAAATAATGACTACATGACTGGATGAATCTGGTAGAAATAGCTGGGGGAAGGTCCTTTATTTATATTGTTTGGGTCCCCTCATGGTACAGTCCTTTTACCAACCAAAGGAGGGTGACCCAGGCTAGTGATGAGGCCAAGGAGCCATCAGTGTGTTTGTGTGGACCTGCTCTAGTCACTACAGAGGTACAGGAAGCCCTATTTCATCATGCTTGGGGCTTGATACATGTTTCCAAGCCTCAAGTGATATCATTGTACCAGCCATGTATCCTGATTTGAGGCTAATAATCTAAGTACAGGCCCTTGTTTACTGAGGCTAGGGACTTAGAAGTATGTCCTAGACCTCTGAAACCTGTTTGAAACTTTGATTTTGAGGCCTTATTGGTCATTATTGGTTGTGTATGGGCTAATTTGTACTGTAACAGCCACAAATACATACAGGGGCCTTTCTTCCTTAATTGGGTGATACAGGGTGTGTCTGAGGTTTGGGGACTGTTTGGAGTTTTCTGGCCCAAAGCAGGGCATATACTGTAGCTATTGTGACTGTCTTGGGGTTCTAGAGTATCTTCTTAGTACTGCAATAGGGCTGTAACATTCCTTTTTGAGAAAATTTACAGGAGCCCTGTATCTTCTAATGTGTACATATTACATTTAGGGTGATACAGGGTTTATCTGATGTTTGGGGGCTTTGGGAGTGTTCTAGCCCAAAGCAGGAAATCTGCTGTAGCTATAGTGGTTGTCCTGGGGTGCTACAGTATCCTCTTAGTACTGTAATAGGGCTGTAACATCCCTTTTTGGGAAAGTTACAGGAGCCCTGTATCTGCTAATGGGTACATATCACAATGGGTAAATATTACATTAGGGTGCAGGGCCCTAAATTCCAAATTTGTGGTGGTTAAGCTTACATAATTATGGGTTTCTGACAAAACTTTTGGTCAGAAACCAGTACTTGCGGATGTTACAAGCAAGGGTACATGAGTGAGCATAGTTCTACCTGAAGGAGTCAGAAATGGGTGGTGGTGCCAGTGGGTTACCCTACCTACATTGGCACCACAAATCCATTTTTTTAATAATATTTTTGGATTTCTTACAAATTAAGGCTTTATTCCTTATTTTTATTTTATTTTATTATTTCCATATTTATTTATTAATTCATTTATATTTTATTTGTTTTAGGCTTTAGTCAGTTGGTTCTGAATAGTAGCCAGCTGACAAAGTGAATCTTTTGCCACTTCCAAAAAACTTACACATTTCAAGATAGATAAGTTTCCTATCTATTTAGTAAGTAGTGCAACTGAGCTGTCTCATTGTGTTTCCCAAAAGGCAAAATGGACCTTTGCATTCTCCGATTTCCCCAGCTTTTAATGGGATTTATTTGTCTTGGATATTCCCGGAATGGATGATACCATTCTAGGCTGTGATTTCCTAGTCCACTGGAATCTGGATGGGAATTGGCAAGAAGGAGTAATTAACCTTTGAACCTTGAAACCCCAGGGGACTAACCCTCCTGTCAAGCAGGAATTAAACAGCCTACCTGACACTGTCATTGAGTTGGATGTCACTTTTATGCCAGGAGATTTGCAATATCCTGACCTTCATTCCCAAGTTCCCTCTTCAGATTTAGGAGTCATTGCTTATTTGTCCAACTTACCTCTTCCTTGTTTCTTTGAAGAGAAACAGGCGCCAACCAAACAGTGTATTTTGAGCTCCCTAATCCTCTTGCATCATGAAAGAACTTTGAATCCTGTGCTTGAAGTTGACAAGATTGAAGATTTAGAAATCATTTGAGAGTCTTTACCTTCTGTTTATCATGAATTTTCTGAAATCTTTTCAGCTGTAAAAGAAGAAAAACTTCCTCCATTTTGTCCTTGAAATCATAAGATAAAACTTACTGGCCACCACTGGCACCTGGACCAGTCTAGTCTCTCTCAAAGCAGGAATCCATTGCGCTTCAAGAGTACATTGCGGAAAATGTATTGCAAGGATTTCTATGACCAAGCAATTCAAACACCGGTTCACCTGCCTTATTTTTTCCAAAGAAAGATGTTGGAATTTGCCTTTGTGTTGACTATAGGAAACTGAACCAGGTAACCCAGAAGAATGCCTACCCAGTACCGCCTATGTTGCACCTCCTCACTCTCTTTCAAGGAGCTGCTTATTTCTCAAAGTTAGACCTTTGAGGCACCTATAACCTAGTTTAAATTGCAAAAGGCCTTGAGTATTTGACTGCAATGAGAACATGGTTTGACAGTTATGAGTATACCGTCATGCCCTTGGGCCTCTGCAATGCTCCTTCCACTTTTTTAACATTTTTCAATGACATTTTTTTGGACCTTGTAGAGAAATATCTCATGGTGTATCTTGAGAATATACTACTCTACTCAAAAAATCTTGAGGATCACATTGACTATGTGCAAGAGGTGCTGCAGCAACTTTGCAAGAATGACCTGTTTGCAAAAGCCTCTAAGTGTGAATTTCATACTCTTTCTCTTCAATTTTTAGGTGTCATAGTCTTGCAGCAAGGACTATTGATGGACCCAGCCAAAAGAAAACCCATATTGGACTGGCCCCCACCTTCCTCTGCTAAATCCCTTCAAGTTTTCCTTGGTTTCAGTGATTTTTACAGGAGGTTTATTGTGCATTATGCCAAGAAAACCGTAAACCTCACTAAAATTCTTCAAAAAGACACTCATTTTGTTTTCACAGAACAAGCTGCTTTGGGGTTAAAAGCTCTGAAGAAAGCCTTCACCACTGCTCCAATACTTGCTCACTTTGAAAAGCTTTCTTGCACTATTGTCAAGACAGATTCCAGCCACTATGCAATTGCAGGAGTGATCTTGCAGTTTTCTTCCTCTTCTTCTCTTTTTAATCCTGCATCTTTTGAGTCTTGCAAATTGCTTGCTGCAGAGCTTAATTATGAGATTCATGACAAGGAACTTCTTACAATTGTTTTTTGCTTGAAAAAATGGTGTTCATACCTTTTGAGCCTTATGGAAACTTCCTAGGTCTTAACTGATCATGTTTCTTTGAAATATTTCATGAGCTCCAAAGTCCTTACACACAGACAGGCATGTTGGGCCAAATACCTCTCCGAGTCCAACTTTATGATCAGGTACCCTCCTGGGAAACAAGCAGTAGGCCCTGATGCTTTGTCACATTGTAAGACTCCAAATGGTGCTAGGCCATGGCAGTTCTGTGAAGGGGAAAGGTGCTGTTTAGGCTGCCCTCCTGAGTTTTACAAAAATATTTAAATGTAACCAAGATCAGGGTCCAGAACCTAGTAAATGAGGAATCAAGTAGTAAAGGATAAAGATGATATTAGTTTGGTAGCAATGGAAAAGCACTATCTGAGCCAAGCTTATGTGGGAAAAACTTGGACAAAAGAAGCTACAGTTTGTTTAAAGTTCAAAGAAACAAGCTGTTGCATGTAAACAACGCCCACAAGCTGATAACTCTGGTTGTCAGAAGAAGATTGGGGATGATCAACCCAAACCAAAACAACCTCCAGGTTCTCAATGAACCTGCCAAACTCTCCGCAACCAAGCGCTTGAAGGGTACCAGATAACTGAGGGTGGCTGTACAAGACAAAGCACTATGTTTAAGAAGCTCTAAAAGAAAACAGTAAACTGATTTGAAGCAAGGACAACCTCAACACTTCTGAAGGAACTCAAGAGTAGGCTGGCAGAATGCAACTGCAAAAAAAAATAAGGGAGGTATAACACTCCAGGTCTTAAGCTTAATAAGACCTCTTCAATCAATTGTAATTCGCTCCAGAAAGATGATCAAGGAGGGATCAAGGAGTGGTATAACACACTCAAGAATTCCAACAGACAGAATTCTCTTCAACCGGCAAGGCTATTGGTTGGTTATAAAGATCAGGCCACAGAGGGGCAAAGACTAACAATTAATGGATCAGGGGGCAATCATAGATATACCCAGGATGAGGATGAGGATCAGATTTCAATGATAACGGGGGGACATATGCACACACTCCCATCCATTTTTGAAAAAAGGCAGGGGAGACCTCCTCCTTTTATGGGCCATGGGTCCCTGTAGACTATTTACAAGAGATACTACAAATAGAGCAGAAAAAACTTTTTTTTTCAAATAAATGATCAGGTCCAGAAAAACAAACAAGTGATGATGAACAGAACAAAACTGGGATGTGTCATAAAGGATGGCCACGCAAGACCAAGCTTGAAACCGGGGGAGGTTCAGCCACGCAATTGGGCAGTGCAAGGTGGAAATGCAACAAGGTTGCCATTGAGGGTTGGTTCAAAGGCAATTGGAGGGATTGGTTGATTCATTAAGGGTGACCAATTGCCTTCAATCAATTGGTCATCCTTGTTGATAGCTTGATTGGGGTTACAATCAAAGGATGGTAGCAAGTTGGTGGATTGGCGGGGATCAGATGGGTGAGTGGATTGGACTGGAGATTTTCAAAAGACAATCAGTCTTGAGATGCTTGGAAATCAGTCAAAATCAAGGTGGAGGGGCTTGAGGAGACGTTGAGGTTGCCGCAAGATGAGGAAGGCCGGCCACAAGTGATTGGTCAATGGTTGATTGTCCTTGCAACATTGAGGCAATCCAGGGTGATCAGTTGATTGATAAGTGTGACAAATCACTTGCGGATTGGTTTGAGTATTGGTTGATGATGAGCCAAGGCAGAGGAGGGATGAAGGATGGATGGACTGATGATCAACAACCAATCAGTTGGATTTGATTTGGTTGCCTATTCTTGTTTGAGGTGAACCAATCAACTTTGGACAATCCAAATGGAAATGATGGGGGGTGCGGTGATGATGAGCATTGGATGAAGCGAGCAAAGTTGCTCGCAACCGGTCCTTGGCCCAAAAGGGAAGGAGTACCCTCAGAAAGGGGGGATTTGAAAACAGGACCTGGAGCTAGGCACCCAAGAGATGATCCTAGACAACTAGGAGAGGGGGAGCTGGAAGTTTGGGAACTGGATATGGAAATCATTCCAGATCAAAAAGTTTTTTTTTCTTTTTTTCTTTTTTTTCTTTTTTTTTCTTTTTTTTCTTTTTTTTCTTTTTTTTCTTTTTTTTCTTTTTTTTCTTTTTTTTCTTTTTTTTCTTTTTTTTCTTTTTTTTCTTTTTTTTCTTTTTTTTCTTTTTTTTCTTTTTTTTCTTTTTTTCTTTTTTTTTCTTTTATTTCTTTTTTTTCTTTTTTTTCTTTTTTTTCTTTGTTTTCTTTGTTTTCTTTTTTTTCTTTTTTTTCTTTTTTTTCTTTTTTTTCTTTTTTTTCTTTTTTTTCTTTTTTTTCTTTTTTTTCTTTTTTTTCTTTTTTTTCTTTTTTTTCTTTTTTTTCTTTTTTTTCTTTTTTTCTTTTTTTTCTTTTTTTTCTTTTTTTTCTTTTTTTTCTTTTTTTTCTTTTTTTTCTTTTTTTTCTTTTTTTTCTTTTTTTTCTTTTTTTTCTTTTTTTTCTTTTTTTTCTTTTTTTTCTTTTTTTCTTTTTTTCTTTTTTTCTTTTCTGTTTTTTTGGATATATCTAAATAGAGGCTATAGAAAAGTTCATAAAAATTTTCCTATTTTTGTACTGGTCCAGAGGTGTCCAAGATTGGGCACCACATCTCTCCCCAATTTACAGGCTGTCCCTAGTCTGCATCTGAGTATCTTTGATGTTATATATAAAATAAGAAACTGAGGAATTGGAACAGAAAAATGCCCGTTTGATCTTGAGGGTGATTGAAAAGGGATCTTGATCCATCCAAAGAAAAATTCCTGGAAGTGGCTGAGATAAAAGAATGAAGAAGGCGTCCCAGGTGCTCACATATGTGGCATGCAGTAGATTTTCACAAAAAAAAGCAGCAGATGACCCCTGGTGGTACACAATTGGAAGAACTTACTTCTGGAACAAGTTGCCTCCATAACAATGAAATTTCTTGACCTGATCAGCAGAGAACCTTCTGGCAATCTGAGTACCATCTAGCTCCTCCAAAACATATGATCCACCTCTCACTTGAGGGACCACTGAATAAGGACCATTCCAGCGGTTAGAGAAAAGCTTTCCCCACTGAGTTTCCAAGGATTGATTACTAGATCCCCAGGATTCAAGGGATCCCTGATTTGATTGGAGTGCTTATCCTCCCAATACTGGACTGATTTTTCTCTTGACTCCATCATCTTCTGATAAGCTCTGTCACAAACATCTTCACTTTGCTCCTGTTGCTTGGAACTGGCAACTAATAAATCAGTGGTGGAAGAAACCTTTTCCCAAGAAATAACTAAGAAAGATTCCATTTCCAGATCAAGAGGAAGGACAGCCCTTTGTCCAAAGATAATTTCATATGGTGAGTAGCCATTGGTTTGTTTAGTTGAAATTAGATTGGAGAAGAGGACCAGAGGAAGAAATTTGCAACAATTCTTTCCACTTTCACCAGCCAGCTTGACAAGGGCAGGCTTCAAAGGAGCATGGCCTCTTTCCACCATGCCTTGACCTTCAGGATAATAAGGAGTGGTCACCCTATGTTGACCAGGAAGCAATTGGATCATTTCAGCCAATTTGCCGCCAAACTCAGAGCCACCATCAGTTGAATAAGATTGAGCCAAGCTATAACGCTGTGGTGAACAAATCTGGACACCCTGGACCAGATGCGGAAAACTCAAAAATTTTTTTTTAGGATTCTTTTATTTAGGTGTCATTCATCCAAAAAAAAAATGGAATTTTTATGTATCAGTATCACTCCTCCAATTTCCTCATACTGCCAAGCATTCCTCTGTCCCAGTTGTCTAGGACAGGTCTCTCTTGGTCTCATCACCTGGGCATTGCGTTTGATTCCTTCTCTCTTTGTCCCCCCTTCCTTTTGGCCAAACGCGCGGGCCAAGACCCACTCAGCCTGGACTTCCTCCGCTTGGACCGTCACCCCAAGTCCCATCCCATCCTCCCATCATCCTCATCATCCCTTGAACCAATTCCACTCTGATTGGTTGGATTGTCCCTACAGTAGCAGTAGATCCTCATCCTCCCTATCCCATCATACCTCAACTTTCCCACCAACAACAACAACCACGACCACCACCACAACCAGTCTCCCTCACTCCTCTCACAAGTATCATCCATCCCCATCATCAAACCCAATCCATCACCCCAGGCCTTGTCAATGGGGCTGGACCGGCGTCAAGATCCCCATCCACCATTTCCATCAGCTCAGCCATCAGATCAAACAATCCTCCACTCCTTTGACCTCCAAAAATCTCTTGGATCCTAACCTCAACCCCGACTTACCCAACTATTGCTTGTCTTCATCAATTTCTCCCACTGGATCATCTACTCATCCCTCCTGCTCCTGCTCTTCTCTAACGTCTACCATCACAACTACCATCAACCCATCAATCAACCCTTGTGGTCAACAATTGTCCACTGCCCCCTGTTGACCATCTACTGCCTCCTTGAGCTCATCTTCCATCTTGTCTACATCCATTGATACCGTTCACTCCATCAAACCAATCCATCAATTGCTCACACCCCCTTTGCATCTTTGGGTGGGTTTGGAAAAGTGTTGTCTACCCCTCACAAACATCTGTGGGCGGTCTGGTTCAGTTTTTTCCCCACCCCTTCCGTCTTTGGGTGAGGGGTGGGTGATCTTTGTGTTGTCGCGCGCGCATGTCTGTGGACGGACGCAAGAGAGGTGAAGGGATGAGAAAAGATCCCACCCCAGTCAGGGAGGCCAGATTTCCACTGGCCTGCGTGATCTATTTTTCTGATCATTGGAGTTCTGAGAAAAAAAAAATTCCGCTCTATCTGTAGTATCACTTGTACATAGTCTAACAGGGCCTCCTGACCATATAAGGAGGGGCTCTCCCCTGCCTTTTGGATGGGGGGGGTATCTTATGGCATCTTATCAGGGAATGATCATCACTATTATCTTGAAATAAATCATCTGTGGGGTCTCATTTGCCTTTATCTGAGACTGAATTCTGGGTATATCCATGATTGCCCCTTGATCCTTGAGCCTCCATACTCAAACCCCTGATCCTTGATCTTTATCACCAACCAATAGCCTTGCTGGTTGAAGAAGAATTTGACTGATTGAATTCTTGAGTGTGTTACACCACTCCTGATCCCTTTATCCCACAATACTGGTCCTGATCATCCTTTGATTATCTTTCCGGAACCGGTCACGTTTGACTGAAGAGGTTTTATTAAGCTTAAAACCTGGAGTGTTAAACCTCCATTTATTTATTTTTGAAGTTGAATTCCGCCACGCTACTCTTGAGTCCCTTGAGAAGTGTTGGGTTATTCTTGTTTGAATCAGTTATTGTTTTGCTTCTAGAGCTTCATCAAACAATTAGCTTTGTCTTGTGCAGCCACCCACAGTTATCTGGTACCATTCAAGCACTTGATTGCTGAGATTTTGGCAGGTTCATTGAGAACCTAGAGGTTTTTTGGGATTGAGTTGATCTTTCCTAAGCTTCTGCTGACAACCAGGGCTATTAGCTTGTGGGCATTGATACTTACAATTGCCTTGTCCTTTTGAACTCTGAAAAATCCTTGACTTCTTCTATTCAAGTTTTCCCTGGCATCATCTTGCCTCAGACAGTGTTGTTTCCCAGCTACCAACTACTATCATCTCTATCCTTCACTCTTTGGTCCCTCATTTGCCCTTTCCCCTCCACAGAAATGCCACGGCCTAGCACCATTTGGAGTCTTACAAGGCATTGTCCAAGTCTCATAGAGGAAGGCTGCTACTGATTCAGAGCTGAGGTTCTTAAGGACTTTTGCTTCAACCCATCCAGAAAAACAATCTCTAGCCACTATGAGGTACTTGGCTCCACCAGCCTTAATATGAACCACATCCATAGAAATCCTTCCAAAGACAGTGGACTCTCCAGTGGGATAACAAATTTCTGCTGGGCGCCTAAGATCACATTTCTGACATACTTCACAACTCTTGCACCATTGAGAGACTGATTTCTACAAGGATAGCGACCAGAATTGATTGGGTATTCAACCATAAGTTTTGGTTTCACCACGATGGCCAAGGCCTTCATGGAGACTTTCAAGGATAACATTTTGTTTAGAAGGGATGGTGACAACAATAAGAGCACAAGGGTTGCCTCTTTTCATAAGCATAGTACCTTGGACAAAGAAATGGGGGACTTCCTTTTGAGTGATCAAAAATCTTTAGCAGAGAGATCAGGAGGACTTTGGAGAGTAGAGAGATACTTCTCTAATTTAAGCCAGAAGCCTTGTTGGAAGCCAGAATAATCTTTGGAGGAAAAGGTGAAGACAGGACAAATTAAGGGTTCCTCCTCATCAAAATCCACTCCAGCATCCAATTCTTCATCTCCAAGAGGGCGTCAAGATAAACCATCAGGCATGGTGAAAGATTTTCCAGGCCTATGAACAATAGCAAAAGAGAACAAATGGATGAAAGCCACCCAACAAGTCATTGGAGCATTGATCATTTTTGAAATGGATTGTGCATTGACTTGTAAATTGAAGAGTCGACCCCAGAAAACAGTTTGAAGCGTCTTCAACATTTGGGCCACACCACAAAGTTCTAGTTTTGGCTGGGAGTACCTGGCTTCCACCTCTGAAAAAAAAAATAAGATTCATACAGAGAAGGACAATCCAAACCACTTTCATCTTCCTGAGTAAGGAGAGCCCCAACAGATTGATAAGTAGAGTCCACAGAAAGCTTGATCTTGCCAGCCCCAGGTCCATAAATGATCTTCTGCAAGACAATGTCTTTTCCAACAATTGTTTTGAGCATCTGACATGATTGTTCACAAGCTTGGGTCCAAAACCATTCAGCATCCTTCTTGGTTAAGAAACACAAGGGAATGAAAATTTTTGATAAAGAAGTGATAAAGATCCAAACATAGATTAAAACACCTAAGAAACCTCTGACTTCAGTTGGATTGATGGGAGTAGGCCAAGAGAGAATTTTGTTGACTTTGAATGGAGCCATCCTTCTTCCTTCCTTGCAGACCACATGACCAACAATTTCCAAAGCAGGGACACAGGCAGCCAATTTGGATCCAGAGACAGTGAGACCAGACTCCTCAATTCAAAACAGGATCCTTTCCAGAGTGGTTGCATATTCCCAGATACATAGACGGATTCCTGAATGCCAGGGCAAGAGCTCATTGTTATAATCAGAAAATGGACCTTTAATCCGGCCATCCTCAATAAAGATACCAGCATGATCAGGGATTTTATCCTGAAGGATCCAAACCATCTGAGCCTGATAGACTGCAACCAAATTGGTGGCACATTGAGGTAATTGAGTAAGTTGGAAAAAACCAAGAGGAGTATCAAAATTAGTGAGAGGACAAGAAATTGGATGTAAGGATTGTTGGTCATAGCCACCCATAATGTCACCAAGACCATAGCAAGCTCCCCCAGAGAAGGATTAAACAAATTCTTCAGTAGCAGGGGGAATACCAGAGTCTTTATTAGTAACCTTATTTAGAGGCTTGAGATCATTAACTATTCTAAGTTTGCCATTACTATTGAGAACACAGAAAACAGGACTGGAATAGCTAGAAGTTGATTGTTCATATAAACCGGTTTGGACTTGTTTGCGGACCAACTTGATGAATTCGTCAACTTTAGCAGCAGGGATTGGGATCTTCTTCTTTTGCCAGGGATCATGTTCTACTACGGGGATAATTTAAGGGAGGCCATAGGATTCTTTCAAGAGACCTCTCTCTTCTTCACAGAAAGCAATACATTTTTCCCTAAGGGCTAAGACATTTTTGATCAAATTCAACTCATCAGGAAGAATCCATCCATCTGGACCCAAGTTGACCACTTTCAGATGTTCTTCAGTGACACAACCAGAGGGGATGAATGGACCAGTAAGAGATTGAGGTAAACGACAGTAAGGATTGCGGGATAGAGGGGGGCGCATAAGAGCAGGGTTGAGGTTGAGAGGCATTGGTTGGTTGACTGGTTGAACCTTTTTTGCAACTGGTTTATACTTGGTGGCAAAAGAGAGGAATCCTTTCTTCCTCAAAGCATTGACCAGTGAGACCTGACTACAAAAAATGAGGCCAAGTTCCAAGATCTTTCAAGTTTGATGTTCCGTCTTGTCCTTGAAAGGTGCTTCTACCCCACATTGCCTCCACTTAAGATCATACTCCTTCATACCAAAACCACCAAGAAAAGAATTGGGATTGGGATTTAGTATAGACTCATTGCGGAGATTCAAAACCAGAGTGGAGGATAATTGATCAGGCTGAAGGGAAAAAGGAAAAGAAGATACAACAGACCCAGAGAGACAAGAAATATTTTTGGAATTTTTGGAGTTTTTATGTTTTTGAATTTTGATCTTATTTGGATAAGGAAGAGATGATGAGGAAAACAAAAAAATATGCCTCTGAGGTTGAAGTTGATGCATAAGTTGAAGTCTGAGGCTGAGGGGAACTACAACTATCAGTAGGATCAACTAATCCAATGAAAATGATGCTGAGAGGAATGAGAGTTGTCCTTCTGCATTCCCTTTAGAACTGTTTTGGGAGAACAACCAGGAAAATCTATTCCCCAACCACCAGATTCCAAGGAACAAAGAGGAACTTCAATTTTTCTGCCATCAGGATCAGGGAGAAGGATTCTCTCTCCTACTTGAACAGAAAAAATCAGGGTAGCACCAAATTCAATTAAGAATGGTTGGCCCAAGATCATAGGACCTGCCAAATGAGTGATCCAGACGTGACAAGTTCCAAGAATATTTTGACCAATTTGAACAGAAGCATCCTCAGCAATACCAACCAGTTCACATGACTGATTCCCTATACAATAAACCACAGAAGTAAAGCTGACCCTTGGGCTAAGCTTGAGTTTGCAGGCCATAGAATTTGAGATTAAGTTGAGCTGAGAACCCAAATCCACAAGAAGAGACACTGTTTTAGCCAATTCACAAAGATAGCAGGGAAGAAATCCAAGAGGGCAGGAATATAGATTGGCATCTGAAGGGGGATCTGTTCCACCAGAGTCCTCCATCAAAGTGCCAGAAGAGACCTTCAATTTTTCCGGAACAATTTCCACACGTCAACAAGAAACCCATTTTTTCATGCCTTCAGCCACAGATGGAGAGATAGACAGTAGTTCAGCCACAGACAGATCAGGGATTTTGAGATCAGAAATTTTCTTTAATACTCCTTCCACAGCATTAGGGTAGTCCTTGGAAATGCCCATCTCAAACCAAACTTTGGGCTTGGTGGAGGGAGGAAGATCAGGTCAGGCAGGTACTGGAAGAGGATCAGAGGATTGAGGGGTTGACCAGATTGAAGAGGAGGAGAAGGATCAGAGTGGTCCTGGAACCTTTCCAGGAGTGGTTCCCTTTCTACTTCCATGTCTTCCACATCAGAGGAAGGAGGCTCAGGCAAAGATTGACGTTTGACAGGTTTTCAAAGGATTGAAGATGGAACAGGAGGAGACTTGTGAGGTTTGGGCTCCTCATGGCTTTTCCTAGCTGGATCAGATTGATAAGTACCAGAGAAGCTGGAAGAAGTGATAACTGGAAGATACCAAGGTTGAAGAGTGCCACAGGATGATCAAAAATCCAAGGAGACCAGAGATGCCTTCTTGGGAGTTGGTGGTTGGTAAGAAGCCACCACATGAAGGATTGGAAAGGATGAGTTGAAAGGGATCAAAGCACCATTAGGAAGAAAGAAATTATTTCCCTTCTGCTCTACTAATTTCCCCTACTTGTCCTTCTGGAGTTCAGGACATCTACCAATACCATGGCCTTCTCTATGACAGTAATAGCAGACTAAGGTGGATTTAGGAACAGAATTAGTAGGTTTAGGGGTAGCTAAAGAGGATATTTTCTGATCTATTTTATTCTCAAAGCCCTGAAGTAGCTTATTAATCTCATATATTGTAGAAGTATTGTTATTGGCCTGAGGGTTTGATTTAGGTCTGCAATTTGCTTCTATCTTTTTCATGATTTTGTTGGATTCTTGGAAGGAAGGAGCATAGACTTTTTCAGTGATACTGGGCTTTTCAAAATTTAAAGCAGTTTGACCTTTCATGACTTTTTCCACCACATTCCTAAGGACCAGAAAGACAGGGAGTTTGCATTGATTATCCCTAGTAGTGATCTTGGATCCAGACTTGACCAATTCATCCCTAATCCTTTCCTGCACTCCTGGAAAAAAAGATTGGAAAAATCAAACTTGAATTTTGTCCACAGTATCAATGTGATTGTTTCTGATAAGATAAGACTGAATAGGATCCCAAGGCTTTCTGAAAGACTAATAATCAGAGGCTGAAGAGACACCACCATTGGAGATCCATTGAGAAACCAGAGCATCCAATTCCTATAAGGTAAACCAAGCCACAACCATTTTCCCCCAATAAGCCAACATAGCCTCCTTCAAGAGCCTCCAGTTATGAGTTTTGAATCCATCAAACAATTCAATCACTTCTATAACATCACCAGGGGAGATAAAAAATTGTAACTGATAGGCCATATCATGTTCACTTTCACCATCCACTTCAGCAGCCATTTCATAGGAATCCAAAAATTGTTCCACGTTTGTTCCATTGAAGCCTAGGTTCTTGTTCTGAGGTTTGATCTTGACCATCTTGGCCCAAAAAGTGGTGAAGGGAGCAGATTCCATTTGAAGACGGAGTTCCTAAGGGGATCCAAAAAAGCAGAGTTCATAGGTGGCTCACAAGCGTGGCAAGGGTAGAGTTTCAAAAAAACAACAAGAATCCTGCTCAGATGGTGCACCATTGGGAGGACTTACTTCTGGAACAAGTTGCCTCCACGGATCAGATCTGGATGAGAACAGAAAAAAGGAAAAAAGAAAAGGATCGCATTGGATTTCAGAGTTGATTCTTCAAGTCGGGACTGTAAATCCCAAGGTTGCTGGTTCAATCCTGGCCCGGGGGACCAAATGTAAGACTGCAAACAGTGCTAGGCTGTGGCAGTTCTGTGGAGGGGAAAGGTGCTGTTTAGGCTGCCCTCCTGAGTGTTACAAAAATATTTAAATGTAACCAAGATCAAGGTCCAGAGGTGTCCCAGATCAGGCACCACATTGGTCAAAGGTTGATTGTCCTTGCAACATTGAGGCAATCCAGGGTGATCAGTTGATTGATAAGTGCAACCAATCACTTTCTGATTGGTTGTTGATGATGGATTGGTTGGAGTATTGGTGGATGATGAGCCAAGGCCGAGGAGGGATGAAGGATGGATGGACTGATGATCATTGACCAATCAGTTGGATTTGATTCTGTTGCCAATTCTTGGTTGAGGTGAACCAATCAACTTTGGACAATGCAAATGGGGATGATGGGGGGGTGCAGTGATGATGAGCATTGGATGAAGCAAGCAAAGTTGCTTGCAACTGGTCCTTGTCCCAAAAGGGAAGGAGTACCATCAGAGAGGGGGGATTTGAACACAGGACTGGGTGCTAGGCACCCAAGAGATGATCCTAGAGTACTAGGAGAGGCAGAGCTGGAAGTTTGGGAACTGGATATGGAAATCATTCTGGATCAAAAAGTTTTTTTTTTTTTGGATCTAAATGGAGGCTATAGAAAAGTTCATAAAAATTTTCCTTTTTTTTTACTGCTCCAGAGGTGTCCCAGATTGGACACCACAACGTTGGGACAACGTTTTCCCAGGAGGGGGGAGCACCTTTGCCAACAACAATCCTGAAAGCGTTGGACACTTTTCTCAACCCAGTCTGCCAAACAAAGATTGATTATCACTCACCTTTGAGATCTGGCTTCCAAACTACAACAAGCTCAACTCAAAAACCTCAAGTGTAGCAAACTTTCCAAGAATGCAAACTTATAAGATAGTGATTATAGTATTGAAAAAAATGATTATTTAGTTTATAAAAATTGTATAGTAGTACCAGATAATCCTTGCATTAAGTTAGATATCTTCAAGTCAAGGCATGATTCCTCAATTGCTGGTCATTATGGGCAGGATAAAACCTACCAATTGATGCAAAAGACTTCTATTGTCCTGGTATGACCAATGAAGGAAAAGACTATGTTAACACATGCTATGATTGCAATCGGAACAAGTCCTCAAAACACCAGAGGTATGGGCTGCTCCAGCCACTTCCAATTCCGCCAATTCCTTGGCAATTGCTTTCTATGGACTTCATCTTGCAATTACCTATTTCCAGTGGTTACAATGCTATTTTAGTAGTAGTAGATTGCTTCTCAAAGATGGCTTTATTTCTTTGCAGTAATGTGACGGCCTCTTTGGAAGACTTAGCTAATTTATTTATAGAATATGTATTCTCAAAACATGGTCTCCCCAATAACATAATGAGTGATTGTGGATCTTTGTTTGTTTCCAGCTTCTGGACCTTGCTGTGTCAACATTTGAAGATTACTCGCAATCTATCAATGGCTTACCACCCAGAAGCAGATGGGCAAACCAAGCGGATCCATCAGATCCTCAAACAGTATCTTTGAATATACTTCTCCTACCAACAGGAAAACTGGTCACAATGGCTCCCATTAGCCAAATTTTCCTACAATAACTCCAATTGTTCCTCCACCAAACACTTGCCCTTCCAGACTCTTTATGGTAGAAACCTGATTTTCTCTTCCCTTCACGCAGCACATTCTCCACCTGCTACCAATTAACTTAACCACATGCAATCCCTTCAATTGCAACTTTGAACCAACCTCAAAGAAGAAAACCAGCGCTACAAGGAATAAGCCAATCAAATTTCCACTTTGGCCCCAACGTTTGCAGTAGGAGATTGGGTATGGCTTGATGCTTGCAATATTTGCAGTACTCATCCAACTTGTAAACTCTCTGACAGAAAGCTTGTCCCCTTCAAAATCAAATCAATAATCTCCCCTAACGCCTTTAAACTTACCTTACCTGCAAAATGGAAAGGTATCCACCCAGTCTTTCACGTGTCTCTCCTAGAGCCAGCTTGAGTCCTATACGCGGGCAAGACTCATCCCCCTCCTGAGCCAGTCTGAGTCCACAATCAGCTAGAGTGGGAAGTAAGCCGTATCCTGGATTCCAGGTTACACAAAGGAAAGCTTCAATACCTTGTTGAAAGGACTGGTTCCAGTCCAATGAAGATTGCACCTGGTGGAAATCAGCCCATCACCTTTGCAACTCTCCCAAATTGGTTTGAGACTTCCATCCAAGTTATCCTTGAAAACCTTGCCAATCATAGCTCTCATTCCATTCCATTACTTCTATCCCATTGCTTCCCATTAATCTTGTCCTATTTCCTCATTTCATTTCCTTTGCCTTTCTCATATCCATCTCCTTTTTTATTTTCACAAATCTTATCCTTTTATATTTTATTTCAAAATCAAAAATCCTATTTTTCCTGAACAAACAAAAAATACATACATACATATATATATATATAAGATAGTAAACTAATAGTAATAAAGAAATATACATTTCTATAGATTATCCTTTATTTCCCTTTCTTCTTCCTCCCAATTTTCATTCAATTCCTCTACCATTGATTTAAATTCTTCCAAGTCTTTTTCATCCACCAAAGAAGACAATCTTTGCAAGATCATCACTTTTATCACTAGATGTCTTTCAAAGATTTCCTTGCACTTTGCAGTCCAAAGCCTCTTCCCTTGGGTATTCCATCCACCTTCCTCCGTGAGTTCCTTCTGAGCTCTCTTCCTTTGGCCCCTTGAAGAACCTTCTCCAACATTGCCAGTCCATTGCCATGCATTGGTTTTGATTGACCCTTTGACTTGCGCCTGGCTCTCCTCATTTTGGCCTTCCATCTCATTTCTTTCTGTTCCACCCCCTTCCTCCACCTCCCATTCCATTCCACTCCTTCCTTCTATTCCGTTTCCTTCTTCCTCATTTTCCTCCCTTCACTCCGGTTCCAATTCCCCTTCAGTCATTCCTGCTTCCCTCACCTCTTTGATTGTCTGCATTTCTTTGGCTTGCACTTCACTTTGCACCTTGCTTTGCACTTGCAACCCAATTGATCCGGTATATGGCTGTGGTGGCGGAGGCGTATTGGTGGTGTATCTTTGGAACTGTGGCAGTACTACAGAAATGAAGATTACATTAGTTCCATTTCTCCCTTTCTTTATTTTTCTACTTATTGTTAGTCTATAAGCCTCAACTTACCAGGGTTCTGAATACCTAAGAACTCAATTTCTGGCAATGGTGGTATCTGATAACTAACTTGTGGCACGGACCATTGACTTTCAACGTCTCTTCTGGAAACTGCTGGGACATCTACAACTGGATCACTACTTCTAGGGAATGTACAAACAACCTTGCGCAAGAAAAACTGTTTGCACTTGTCTCAAATAACTTGCGGGGATGAACTAGGGACACATTTTTTCAAATGCTGTTTTTGCAATGGCAGGATGATAATGACAACATAATTAATTATGAATCTTTTAAAAGCAAAGAAGTAATGATTAATGGGTATACAGTAATTGTAATGACTTTGGAATTGATGGGAAAACTATCTGAACGCTTGCAGGAGCTTGGGTCTTTATACTCGGGCAACTGTCAGGCTTCAAGCTGAAAGGTTATTGTCTTCCTACTTTGAAATACTCTTTTTCTTCAAGTACCTTCTACCTCAGTCCATAAGGGTGAGAAACTAGAAGCAAAAAATCAATGGTGCCTTCCACTTATTAACTCTGGCTTGCATAACACCTTCCATTCTTGGCAACTGACTCAGCATTGACTTGCAAACCTTGCCGTCAACCTTAGTGTGGCCAACCATCCATTTGGCTTCTGCCCTTTTTATCCTGGGGATCAATAACCCTTGGGTTCCCATTTCTGGTCACATGCTATTGCTAGTTTGCACTCACACTAGTCAAGCCATATCAACTGTATAGTTTGCAAATGGACTAGTCCCTTATCCTGCATAAACTACATCTTTGTATTTGCATTGCTTCTGAGGTTGTTTCCTCAAGTCAACTGTACATCCCAATAAATTTGTCCCCTGTTGTCTTGCACTTAGCCTGAGACCTTGGAAAAAATTCATAGTGTCATTTTATTTTGTACTCTGTCCATGTCATTCATTGCCTCACCGCTCAAAACTGTAGTTAACCATCCATCAGGTTGTATCTAGTCATCTTGGATTACCTGATAAAGGCTACTCCATTTGCCTGAGGATTTTCTCCTCAGTTAGTTAATTTCATACATTCTTGCATTTGCTAAATTCAGTCATCACATTGGGATTGGGTTTGGTTTCCTCCCATTGGAACATTCATCCCTCTTGCTGTGTGTTAAGTTACTCCACCATAAGTTCACACTTTGCAGTTAGCCCGTGCTACCTTGCAATTGCCCTTCCACTCAGCTTTCACTTTGCGCTCACAATCATCTAAGATTGCCCTGTAGTATTTGGGGTGGTTTTGTGATAGTAAATTAACTAACTCAACTCATCTATTCCAGCTTTCCAACCTATAATAGATTTCTTTTTACAATGTCACATACTTGCTCCACCGGGAACTCTTCCCTTACCCCTGAGAGCAATTATATTCATCTGGTAGGGAGATCCAGCGTTTGTTGGGCCCAAAAATCTTTAGATCCTGTTCCTTCTTCTAAATCTCCTTTGGTTGAACCCCTTGATGATCCCATTTCTCCCTTGCAGGAGGAAGTGGACCCTCTCAAAGGAATCAAAGACTTGTCCAATGAAACTTTGACTTGTGGTAGATTGCGGGCTTGCACTAATGCTGTCAGCCTGCTACTTAGCACAGAGCAACCTGACAAAGCAACAACAATAATAATATTAACAAAATTAAAAGGAACAAAGATAAATGAATAAATAAAATTGAGTAGGAAATCCATAAATATTATTGCAGAAATGGATTCCCCACCCAAAATAAGGTAGGGTCACTCACTGACCCCACCCTTGAATTCTTACTCCTTATATTTTTTAATTAATTTAATAGAAAATGGTAAATGACCACGGCACCAGTATGGCACCTTTTGGCCATTTCAATATTTCACATGATATGTCATGTATAGGTTTCACACCTAAATTTCAGTGGAAATCCAGGTGTTGTGTGTAGTTTAGGATTTACACGGGAAATTGTGTTTTGTCACAATTCCCGCACGCAGCCCCGCGTCCCTACAGCGCTGGTCTCCCGCGTACGCAAACTCCCGCACGCAGCCCCGCATCCCTACAGCGTTGGACTCCCGCGTACGCCAACTCCCGCACGCAGCACCGCCTCCCTACAGCGCTGGACTCCCGCGCAACTGAATTCCCGCGCAGGTAATCCCGTGACCTAGTCACGCGCGCAGCGGTACAGTCCCCCGCGCGCATCTGAGCAGCGGATCAGTCCCCGCGCGCATTTGAATGGACTGATCCCCGCGCCTCCTGCCATGATCAGTTTGACATCCAGGTACCGCTCAGAGGAGCTACAATATAGTAGGATCTACACTACATATGTAAAACTACCACACAAGCATGGATTATAGTTCAAAAACCTTAAAAAATCAATTAAAATTAGTTATTAACCAATTTTTAGTATTTTTTATTACTTAAATAAAGATCCAGACTTACCACAAAATGAGTTGATCAGAACCTTCAAAGACCACAAAACTACATAAGGAGTGGTTGTAAAAATTATTAAAAATTACATAAAGGATCAGCAGAGAATGGAGAATGAATGAATGTCCACGTCTGCTCACTTTGGACCAGTACTTACAGTACAAATTGAGGATCAGTGCAGGATCAGCAAAATGACTAATCTATTGATTAACAGATCCTGCAGCTAAAAAGGAGCTGTTCCTTGACAGATCTAAGGCCAGCAGGCTAACAGCACCTTGAGGACGTGCCAATCTTGCCCTGATTGCCCCCCTAGCCTCAGCCCATGGCTAGTACCCCTTCTAGAGGCCCTCAAGCACCTAAAAAAGAATATTTAAACAGGCTCTTTTTGCCCTTCTGTTCCCAATCAGTTATCAGTTATCAGGAATTATTTATTATCAAACAGACACAGTGTCATTGTTAATCAAGTGCTTATATGAAGATAAGCAAGTGATTTATGACTTAGTCTGTAGTAGTATTATTTACCTTTATTAACCAATCAACCATTGAAGTTTAGTCAAGCAATCTACCCCATCTGCTCTGAAACCCTTCCAATTATTCCAGGATTTTTGTGGTCAAGTGCTCAGAGTGAGTGTTTCCCTTCCTGTCTAGGCCACTTGTGCTTTTAAGCCCGGCCATTAGTGGAATAAGTCCTTTCTAAGGCACCCATATTTATTCCAAGGTTCTTAAACTGCCTAAGGAGGCCCCTTGAAGAGAGGTTGCTAGTCTGTAAAGATCCCCAGTAGTATAATCCTGTGGCCCCTCTTTTATACTATATTCAACACCATCTATTACCAAACCAATTAAACCTTGCAACTGCTCTTATTATATCATTTATTTGAGCTTCTAAGTGTTTATTATTGGAATAATAATTATTATTATCATTCCAGCATTTTTATCACTCTCTGTAGCTAAAGGACTGCAAGGTTCCTGGTATCAGAGAGCTGACAAATGCTCCCAAACCCAGTGCCTCAACCTTACTCACAACTCTTATCCAGGCACTTAATCAAACTGCCTTGCAATCTGGTCCAAGTGGTTCTAGTTTTTGCACCCCAGGCATGAAGCATCCTGATCACTTTACTGGGGAACACCCTAACAAGCTTAGATCCTACCTACAGTCCTGCAAAATCATCTTCTCAAACAATCCTCATAATTTCCCTACTGATAGGCTTAGAGTTATGTACGCATCTTCCTTCCTTGGTGGAAGAGCCTTGCAGTGGTTTGAACCTTATCTCAAACTATTAGACAATACTAGCCCCACTTGTATTCTCAACAATTAAGACAAGTTTGAGAAACAACTGTTCACCCTGTTTGGAAACCCTAATGAAGTTTGAAAAGCCAAATACAAACTCAATAATCTAGTCATGAAGAAAAATAGTAGAGCTTCTGTTTATATTTCCAGTTTTTGAACTCTGCAGTCTTGCATCCAATGGAATGAGGCAGCCCTTTTATTTAATTTTTAAAAAGTTTTAATGGCATGCCTAATTGAAAAAATTGCACTTGGGGGACATAAGACAACCTCCCTTCAACAGTTAATCAAATGGGTGATTGAGCTTGATAATGGTTATTACAACAAGAACCGCTCTTGACAAAACAACCATGGGATGTCAACTTTGACTCCAAAGTCGGACAAATCCTCAAAACAATCTTTGAAGAACCCAAAGCAATCCAGACCAAATCCAACCTTGCACTCCAAACCAAAAGGAAAATCTGTTGCTGAAACTCCAAACTTCCTGGATAAAAAACTGGGATGCTCCGGAAGGAGGAACGGTTAAGGAGGGAAAAGAATGTGTTATGTGTGTGTTGTGGAGGTAAACATGATTTAAATAGTTGTGCAAAGCGGCTAGCGCATGAAGCAGCTAAACAGTCAAAAAATTAGCTTGTAATTTTCCTAACACTTGCAAGGAAGGCTACACATTATCTAAATTACAGCAAGTCAATCTTTACACTTGCAAGTCACTAGGTGCTCCAAGCTTGAGATTTGTCCTTTTCCACTCCAACAAATCTCCTTATTGAGTTTTACACAATTCTGGCACTAATGTTTCTTTTATAAGTGAATCTTTTGCCACTTCCAAAAACCTTACACATTTGGAGATAGATAAGTTTCCTATTTATTTAGTAAGTAGTGCAACTGAGCCGTCTCATTGGGGTTTTGAAAAGGCAAAATGGACCTTTGCATTCTACAATTTCCCCAGCTTTGAATGGGATTTATTTGTCTTGGATATTCCTGGAATGGATGATACCATTCTAGGCCATGATTTCCTAGTCCACTGGAATCCAGATGTGAATTGGCAAGAAGGAGTAATTAACCTTTGAACCTTGCAACCAAGGAGACTAACCCTTCTTTCAAACAGGAATTAAGCAGCCTACCTGAAAATTTGACTGATTTGGATGACACTTTTCCGCCAGGAGATTAGAAATATCCTGACCTTCATTCCCAAGTTCCCTCTTCAGATTTAGGAGTTATTGCTTATTTGTCCAACTTACCTCTTCCTTGTTTCTTTCAAGAGAAACAGGCACCAACCAAAGGTGTATTTTGAGCTCCCCAATCCTCTTGCATCATGCAAGCACTTTGAATCCTGTGCTTGAAGATGACAAGATTGAAGATTTAGGAATCATTCAAGAGTCTTTACCTTCTGTTTATCATGACTTTGCTGAGATCTTTTCAGCTGTAAAGGCAGATAAACTTCATCCATTCAGTTCTTGCAATCATAAGATCAAATTTACTGGCCCACCACCAGCACCAGGACAAGTCTACTCTCTCTCAAAGCATAAATTGACCGTGCTTCAAGAATAAATTGCAGAAAATGTATCAAAAGGATTTCTTTGACCAAGCAATTCAAACATAAATTCACCTGTCATATTTGTTCCAAAGAAAGATGGTGGACTTTGCCTTTGTGTTGACTATAGGAAACTGAACCAGGTAACCCAGAAGAATGCCTACCCAGTACTGCCTATGTTGCACCTCCTCACTCTCTTTCATGGAGCTTATTATTTCTTGAAGTTAGACCTTTGAGGCGCCTATAACCTAGTTTGCATTGCAAAAGGCCATGATTATTTGACAGCAATTAGAAAAACCTTTTGCAGTTATGAGTATACCTTCATGCCCTTTGGCCTCTGAAATGATCCTTCCACTTTTCAACATTTTGTCAATTAAATTTTTTCTAACCTCATAGAGGAATATCTCATGGTGTATCTTGACAATATACTAGTCTACTCAAAAACTCTTGAGGATCACATTGCACATGTGCAAGAGGTGCTGCAGCAACTTTGCAAGAATGAACTGTTTGCAAAAGCCTCTAAGTGCCAATTTCATACTCCTTCTCTTTGATTTTTAGGTGTCATAGTCTTTCAGCAAGGACTATCAATGAACCTAGCAAAAGCCCAAAGCATATTGGACTGGCCCCCACCTTCCTCTGTTAAATCCCTCCAAGTTTTCCTTTGTTTCAGTAATTTTTACAGGAGGTTTATTGGGAATTATGCCAAGAAAACCATAAACCTCACTAACCTTCTTTAAAAAGAGACTCATTTTGTTTTCACAGAACAAGCTGATTTAGAGTTTGAAGCTCTGAAGAAAGCCTTTACTACTGCTCCAATACTTGCTCACTTTAACAAGCTAGCTTGCACTATCATTGAGAAAGATGAAAGCAACTAAGCAATTGCAGGAGTAATCTTGCAGTTTTCCTCCTCCCCTTCTTTTTTTAATCCTGTATCTTTTGAGTCTTGCAAGTTGCTTGCTGCAGAGCTTAATTATGAGATTCATGACAAGGAGCCCCTTAAAATTGTTTTTTGCTTGAAAAAATGGCGTTCATACCTTTTAAGCCTTATGGAACCTTTTGAGGTCTTCACTGATCACAATTATTTGAAATATTTTATAAGCTTGAAAGTCCTTACAAGCAGACAGGCATGTTGGGCCAAATATCTCTACAAGTTCAACTTAACAATCATGTAACGTCCTTGGAAACAAGCGGTAGTCCCTGATGCTTTGTCACATTGTCACATTGGGAAAAAGTTTACCCAGGGGGGGGGGAGCACCCTTGCCAACAAAAATCCTGAAAACATCAGGACATTTTTCTCATCCCAGTCTGTCAAACTCAGTTCCATCATCACTCAAATTCAAGATCTGGCTTCCAAACTATGACAAGCTCAACTCAAAAACATAAAGTGTAGCAAACTTTGCAAGAATGCAAACTTATAAGATAGTGATTATTGTATTGAAAAAAATGATTATTTAGTTTATAAAAATTGTATAGAATTACCAGATAATTCTTTCATTAAGTTAGGTATCTTTGAGTCAAGGCATGATTCTCCACTTTCTGGTCATTATGGGCAGGATAAAACCTAGAAATTGATGCACAAGACTTCCATTGGCCTGGTATGACCAATGAAGTAAAAGGCTATGTTAACACGTGCAATGATTGCAATTGGAACAAGTCCTTGAAACACCGGAAGTATGGGCTGATTCAGCTACTTCCAATTTGGAAAATTCCTTGGCACTTGCTTTCTATGGATTTCATTTTTCAATCAACTATTTCTAGTGGTTACAATAATATTTTAGTATTAGTAGATTGCTTCTCAAAGATGGCTTTATTTCTTTGCAGGAATGTGATGGCCTCTTCTGAAGACTTAGCTAATTTATTTATAGAATATGTATTCTCAAAACATGGTCTCCCTGATAACATAATTAGTGATTGTGGATCTTTTTTTGTCTCTAGCTTCTGGACCTTGCTGTGTCAACATTTGAAGATCACTTGCAATCTATCAATGGCTTACCACCCAGAAAAGGACAGGCAAACCAAGGGGATCAATAAGATCCTCAAACAGTATCTTCAAATATATGTCTTCTACCAACAGGATAACCGGTCACAATGGCTGCCATTAGCCAAATTGGCCTACAATAACTCCACTCATTCCTCCACCAAACACTTTCCCCTCCAGACTCTTTATGGTAGAAACCCAACTTTCTCTTCCCTTCAGGTAGCACCTTCTCAACCTGCTACCAATTACCTTAAACAAATCCAATCCCTTCAATTGCAACTTCAAACCAACCTCAAATCAGCAAACCAGCACTACAAGGAACAGGCAGATTGACTTTGCACTTTGGCCCCATCATTGGCAGTATGGGATGGGGTATGGCTTGATGCTTGCAATACTTGCAATACTTGCCCAACTTGTAAACTCTCTGAAAGAAAGCTTGGCCCCTTCAAAGTCAAATCAATAGTCTCCCCTAACACCTTTCAACTTACCTCACCTGCAAAATGGAAAGGTATCCACCTGGTCTTTCATGTGTCTCTCCTAGAGCCAGCTCAAGTCCTATACCCAGGCAAGACCCATCCCCCTCCTGAGCCAGTCTGAGTCCACAATCAGCTAGAATGGGAAGTAAGCCGTATCCTGGATTCCAGGTTACGCAAAGGAAAGCTTCAATACCTTGTTGAAAGGACTGGTTCCAGTCCAATGAAGATTGAACCTGGCGGGAACCAGCTCATCACCTTTGCAACTCTACTGAATTGGTTTGAGACTTCCATGCAAGTTACCCTTGACAACCTTGCCAATTGTAGCTCCCATTCCATTCCATCACTTCCATCCCATTCCACACTTCCATCCCAATCCTTCCCATTAATCTCATCCCATTTTCTCACTTTATTTCCTTTCCCTTTCTCATAACCATCCCCTTT
Organism: Puccinia polysora; assembly: GCA_025617555.3. Classification (NCBI taxonomy): domain Eukaryota; kingdom Fungi; phylum Basidiomycota; class Pucciniomycetes; order Pucciniales; family Pucciniaceae; genus Puccinia; species Puccinia polysora. The sequence continues at coordinate 27,082,153 of CM062613.1, read as the reverse complement.
TTCCTTTCACAAATTGATCTTTTCACATTTTATTTTGAACTCAAAATCCTATTTTTCCTCAACAAACAAAAAAAAAGGGAAAAAAATAATATATATATATAAATAATAAAAATAAAATTATAGATTTCTACAGATTATCCTTTATTTCTGTTTCTTCTTCCTCCCAATTTTCATTCAATTCCTCTACCATTGACTTAAAATCTTCCAAGTCTTTGTCATCCACCAAAGAAGACAATCTTTGCAAGATCATCACTTGTTTCACTAGATGTCTCTCAAAGATTTCCTTGCACTTTGCAGTCCAAAACCTCTTTGGTTGGGTATTCCATCCACCTCCCTCCATGAGTTCCTTGTGAGCTTTCTTCCTTTGGCCCCTTGAAGAACCTTCTCCAACATTGCCAGTCAGTTGCCTTGCATTGGTTTTGATTGGCCCTTTGACTTGCACTTGGCTCCCCTCATTTTGGAATTCCATCTCATTTCTTTCCATTCCACCTGGTTCCTCCATCTCCCGTTTCATTCCACTCCTTCCTTCTATTTTGTTTGCTTCCTCCTCATTTTCCTCCCTTTTCTCCGGGTACACCTCCCCTTCAGCCATTCCTTCTTCCCTTGCCTCTTTGCTTATCTGTGTTCCTTTGGCTTGCACTTCACTTTGCACCTCACTTTGCACTTCCAACCCAATCAATCCAGTATATGGCGGTGACTGCAGAGGCGTATTGGTGGTGTATTGTTTGAATTGTAGCAGTAATCCATGAATGAGGATTATATTAGTTCCATTTCTCTTTTTTTATTTTTCTACTTATTGTTAGTCTTTAAGCCTTGACTTACCAGGGTTCCAAATACCTAAGAGCCCAATCTCCACCACTGGCAGTATCTGATAATTAACTTACGGCGCAGACCTTCAACTTTGCACCTCCCTTCCCAACGCTGCTGGGACATCTACAACCGGCTTGCTACTTATAGGGAATGTACAAGAAACCTTGCGCAAGTGGCATTGTTTGCATTTGTCTCAAATACCTTGCATGGCTGTACTAGGGACACATCACTTGTTTTGTTGAATGCAGTTTTTGCAACAGCAGAATGAAAATGATGAAATAATTAATTATGAATCTATTTAAAGCAAAGAATTAATGATTAATGGGTATACAGTCATTGTAAAAACTTTGGAAACAATGGGCAAACTGTCTGAAAACTTGCAGGAGCTTGGGTCTTTATACCTGGGAAACTGTCACGCTTTGAGCTTAAGGGTTATTGTCCTCTCACTTTGACATACTCTTTTCTTCAAGTACCATCTACCTCAGTCTATAAGCGTGACAAACTAGAAGCACATCATCAATGGTGCCTTCCGCTTATCAACTCTGGCTTGCATAACAACCTTCCATTCTTGGCAACTGACTCAGCATCCACTTGAAAACCTTGCCATCAATTCTACCTCAGTCAACCATCCATTTGGGTTCCGCCCTTTTCACCCTGGTTATCAATAACCCTTGGGTTCCCATTTCCGGTCACATGCTATTGCTAGTTTGCACTCACACTAGTCAAGCAATCACAACTGTATAGTTTGCAAATGGACTAGTCCCTTACCCTGCATAAACTACATCTTTTTATTTGCATTGCCTCTGACATTGTTTCCTCAAGTCAACTGTACATCCCAATACATTTTCCCCCTATTTTCTTTCACTTATGCTAAGACCTTGGAAAAAATTCATACTTTCATTTCATTCTGTATTTTTCCATGTCATTCATTGCCTCACTGCTCAAAACTGTAGTTGAACATCCATCAGGTTTCATCTAGTCATCTTGGATTACCTTATAAAGGCTACTCCGTTTTCCTGAGGATTGTCTCCTCAGTTAGTTAATTTCATATGTTGTTGCATTTACTGAATCCAGTCATCACATTGGGCTTGGGTTTGGTTTTTTCCCATTGGAAAATTCATCATTCTTAAGTTACTCCACCATTAGTTTTCACTTTGCAGTTAGCCCTCACTACCTTGCACTTGCTCTTGCACTCAGCTTTCCCTTTGCGCTCACAATCATCTAAGATTGCCCTATAGTACTAGGGGGATTGTGTGACAGCTTCTAGAGCTTCATAAAACAAATTGATTTGTTTTTTACAGCCACCCACAGTCATCTGGTACCCTTCAAGTGCTTGATTGCGGAGAGTTGGGCAGGTTCATTGAGAACCTGGAGGTTGGTTGGGATTGAGTTGATCTTTCCTTATCTTTTGCTGAAAAACAAGAGTTATCAGCTTCTGGGTGTTGTTACTGAAAACTGCGTTGTTGTATAAGTTTCTGGACGTTTATTTTGATTACATTTGAATATTTTTGTAATACTCAGGCTGGCAGCCTAAAAAGCAACTTTACCCTCCACAGAACTTCCAGCAGCCAGCATGGTTTAGACCTTACATTTGGTCTCCAAGTCTGGGATTAAATCAGAAACCTTGGGATTTATAGTCTCAACACTTTTGGAATCAACTTTGAAATTGTATTTTTTCTTCCTTTTCTGTTTTTCTGTTCTTAGATCTGATTTGTCAAGGCAACTTATTTAAGAAATAAGTCCTCCCAATTGTGCACTATCTGGGAAAGATTCTCATTGTTTTTTTTGTAAAACCATACTCTTGCCACACTTGTTAGCCACTTGGAATTCTGCTCTTTGGATCCTCTAGGAAATTATTTTATTCAAAATGGCATCTATTAGTACTCCCACCACCTCTGTTTGACCTAAGATGGTTAAGATCAAACCACAGAACAAGAACTTAGGGTTCAACGGTGTGGAATACAGAAGAGTAATTCTCCTTTAATAGTTCCAATTTTGTAAGTTATTGATCCCTTGCGTCTGCAAACCCTGAGTGCAACTGTTCACCCTTGGAATGAGAGATAGAGAATTCAGAGTAAAGATCCTTCCAAAAACCTATGAATCCCAATGATCCTCCATGTTGCCATCCTCCATGATATGTGGATTGAGGGTGCAGCTTAAGTAGCCTACCCCTCAACCCTAACCTAAATAAAACCCAAAACAAGCAATAATAATGAAATAAAACCCCTAAGCACAGAAAACTAGCCTCAACCCTATCTTTCCCATCCCATAATCCACAACCCATATCCCATATCCATCCATATTACCCACCTGCCATAACTTCCACCTGTTTTGTCATTCTCATGGTGTGGCCTTGCGCTGCACCCAACTTGGAGCCCCCCGCACATATCTGTATCCGCCCAACAGGCCATTCCAAATATCCAGAATATATCTGCACAACCTGGATCTGCATCTTGCAACGCGCAATCTGTCCATCCCGCTTCTCCAGATGCTGAGCCCAATTTGACTGCTGCTGAGCCCGCAGCGCAACTTTCTGCGGCAAAGCCCCACCCATTGCTGAGCGCCTTTCCCCTGCTGAGCCCGCTGCTACTGTTGAGCGCGCAGTGTGCAGCATATTTCAACTCGCGTCTATAAAAGGCCACCACATCCCCCCCAACTTGAGTTCTGTCCCCAGAGATCCACCACTATCTCACCTTCCCCCACCATACCCAAACAATACCACCTCCAACTGTACCCCTTCATTGGAAAAAAAGAAAGAAAAGAAAGAAAAAAACCCCATCCAACACCCCTCAACAAACATGTCCTGTATCTACTTACCTACTGCAGCTGGAAAGGCATTTGGTGCCAAATTCTTCTGGGCCGGCGCTCCTGTGTCATGTTCCAAGCCAGACACTGCCGCTACTCCCTGTCAGAGGGCATGCTGTGCAACCGTCCCCAAGTTTCCTTGCACAAGAGGACCCGTTGCAACTCCTTTGTGATCTCAAGCAACAAGGAGATCTTGAAAAATGAGTGGACTCCACCCAGCTTGCCTGGAAACTGCCAGCAACGTGCCTCACAAAATCCTCCATTGCCCAAGAGCCACAACTTGGGCTTGCCATTCCGCCAGGCTGGACCTCCAAGGTGCCAGGATTTTGCAAACTTTGCTGAATTTTGGAACGCGGCCCACAAGTGGGCCATGGGGGTTTGGATGAATGTACTGGCAATGGACCCAAGGTTTCCAAACCATCGGGCAGTGCCTCCTCCATCTCCACCAAGGCCAGCTCCACCTCCTCCACCTCTGCGTTCTCCCACTCCTCCAAGACCAACTCCTCTGGCACCATCTCCATTGTTGTCATCACCATCACCTACTGCCAGGTCATCACCAGAGGCCCTGTGTATTCTGTCTCCTGTGGTGATTGAACCTGCGGCGGATGTAACCCCTCCGGCCGCAACTCCCAAGATCCCAGAGATCCCCATGGTTCCAGCTCTCCCCTTGGCAAGGTTTGATGCAATGGTAAACAACACGGATAAACTCCTCCCTTGGTTCCTAGTGGTTCCTTATGCGCACACCACCAATGCACAACACAAGGTCCTGGCCCCTTTCCAATCCCTAGCTGCAGAGGATTGCGCGGAGGCGGAGGATGTGATGAGGACTTGGACAGCTTAGGCAGGTTGCCCCCCCTTTCTTCTGTCTTCCCTCCATTCCATCTTTTATTCTTCCCTGTGCCCATTTTCAAACACATGGACTTTTGCCGCGTCATCTGGAGTAGCCTTTGGGCTTTGTGAGAACCATGAGAGAAATAAGAGCCACGCGCAAGATCCGCAAGAGTGAGAGGATCTGCGCCACTGAGAGTATCCAGTGAGAGTAAGAACATCCAGCCGCAAGATCCGCGCTTTTGAGGGCAACCCGCAAGAGTGAGGGATCCGTGATAGTGAGAAGTATCCACTTAAGGTACCTTGACCTCCCCAGACAAACTGCCACACAGTTCCCTGTACCCATCTACAGAACAGAGAGAGTAAAAAGAAAACCAGACGCTGTAGAGACTCCAAGGGATAATGGGATTATTTTTTTAGAAAATAGCTTGCTGGCAGTCACTAGAAGGGGAATTTAGTTTACTACTACTCTTGAATAGATAGAGTTAAGCTAAGGTGGTTTTGAATTGCCTGCCCTTCTGAACTAAAATAAGTCTGCAAAATAATTTTTTTAATTAGTGGCTGGTTTCTTTGAGACTTAAAATAGGTCTCTTATTAGACCTAGATTAATTATTAATAGAGATTTTCAGGAATTGCAAGACTATTGCAGGTTGGATTTGATTATTGGCAAGCTTCTACCAATTAATAATCAAGAATTTTTGACTTTTTCTGACTATTTTTCCAATTCCAATTAAAGGATTTAAGGGTTGACTAAAAGGTGTTTAACCCGTAGGAGGACCCAAAGATGGGCTTTCCCACAGGGAGCTGGGCAGAAAAAAAAGTTTTTTTTTGGTTGTTCTGTTGTGCTCTTTTACTAATCAAAAATAAGGGGTTTTCCCTCTTAAGAATAGGTGCTGAATAACAGGCCTTTTTTCATGAACCCTTCTTCAAAGACACCAGGAGTTTGGTCAAATTTTCAACAATAATTTTGTGTTTGATTCATTTTAACTTGATTCTGGTTCACTAAAAAGCTGGTACTGATCAGGCAAAGGCCATAGATCTTAGGGGTCATACATCATGGGTGGGGGGCTGAGGCCATACTCTGGGGCTGATGACATGCTATACAACTTGGATAGGGCAAAAGAGCCCTCCTTAAATGGACAAATACTTCCTCAGGGGATGCTCAGGGCTCCCCTGAGTGCCAATATGAGCCTCTACCTGCACTGTTGAAGCACAGGAGGGTACAGTTACAGGAGACAAATCATTCCGGTGATAAAACGTGTAAATCAGGCTGAGAGATAACTGTATTTTTTAGTTCAATCTTTGAGAGTGAGGCTAAGATATGAGATAAGAGATAAAAATGGTGTGATCTGGACGCTTCTGAGTGCTTATATTGTATAAAAAATGATGCAGAAGTTGCCTGCAGCTTGAGTTAATTTTGCTGGTTGGGAAAAGCATGAAACATGCTTGGCAGCTGCAAGCCCTCTTTGGTAGCTTGAATGGTGTGACCTGAATGGGTTTGGTGGTGAAAATTCATGTGATGGGTGTTTCTTAGGACGCTTCTGAGCCCTTATCATATATAAAATGTTGCAGGAACTACCTGCATGCTGTTTCAATGTAATTAGTTGTGGAGATATGAGGTATGCTGTTTTACCACATGTCCCCTTGTGTAACTTGAGAGTGTGGCTTGCAGGTTTTGTAAGGTTGATATGGTGAAAAACTGAGTATTAGAGTGCTTGGGAGGAAGCTTCAGAGCTTATATCTGGTGGTGAAAGTTCCAGAAAAGTCATGTGTACTAAGTTGTTATTGCTGGTTGGTGAGAATTGAGATATACTTGGCTGCATGAGTCCCTACTTCTGTTGGTGCATGTGTGTGTGTTGTATGGTTGGAATGGTGGAAAAATGAGTATCAGAGTGCTTGAGAGGATGCTTCAGAGGGCTTATCTGGTGTTGAAAATTCCAGAAAAGTCATGTGTACTGAGTTGTTATTGCTGGTTGGTGAGAATTGAGATATACTTGGCTGCATGAGCCCCTACTTCTGTTGGTGCATGTATGTGTGATGTATGGTTGGAATGGTGGCAAACCAAGTATAAGGGTGCTTAAGAGGACGCTTCAGAGGCCTTATCTGGTGGTGAATGTTCCAGAAAAGTAGTATAAATTGTTTTCATAATACTGGTTGTAGTGTAAAATTGATACTGATATGGTTTAAGTCCTGCTGGTATAGGGTATGTTGTTTTTTTGTGTGCTTATTTTAAGCATAATCTTTTTGATTATATATGCAATTAAGAATTTTCATTCATCCATGTGAAATAATACAGCCTGTGCCAGGTGTTGGGTTTTTTTTGTGACAGGTGTTGATATGGTTGAAGGGGTTTATCTGGTGCTTGATTTGGGTTTTTCAGGTTGGTTTGAGTTTAGAGTATAGTTTATAAGGGGTTTGGAATTTATTTTGTGACTTTCCTTTGATAAAAGAATTACAATTAATAATATAAAATGAGTCTGATGGCTATAGGACAGGTTTGGTTTAACACCACACGCACATCCATGAGAGATAGAAAGAAAAGAATTTGCCCAAGCCCATTTGCACCTCCCATCTATAAGATAACCAAGAAAACTTAAAAAGATATTTTTTTTAAAATACTAACCTGTTGGCAAGCCTGCGCCTTTTCTCTTCAACCCACATCCATACTTCCCAACACGCTTTCCTAGTTCCCTGAATCATCTGTTGGAAATTGTACATGCGTTAGCTTCTGGATGCGGGGCTTGTCCTTGCATCCGCAGACCCAGCTTTGGTCCGTGCCCGCACCTAAAAGAAACCATCCATAGCCAGCAATAATCCCAGAAGCCAATCCAGAGAGAAGAGAATAAGGAAACAAAAATTCTTGGGTGTCTAGTAATTCATGCTGTGAACCAGCTAGAGGATCCCCCCACCAAATACAATCATATCCCCTAATCATCCAACCTTCCCCCCCAACTTGGCTGCTGTCCCCAGTGGTCTGCAGTTGTTTACTCTGCCAGACGCGCGGCGGGCGCAGGCTCATCCTTGGGGGAAGGATCCGCGTTAACATCCCTCTTGCTATCCCAACCGGCCGTAAGTCCTCTAGCAACTGTGCATACCACGCTTCTTCCCTACTTCCCACCTGCTCCTTGCTAGTCAAATCATGCATCCACTCCCCAACCCTTGATTTCAGATTGTGGTTTTGAATTGCCCTGCAGACAAATCTTCCACCAGCAACGCTTTTGTTCTTGTCCCCGGATCAAATTTCATTTGCACTTGGAACCTTAAGATGAAAGGCCGTCCTAAAATAGCCTCCCCTCAATCAACCAATAGAAAAGAAAGTGGTTTACGGACCCTTGCAACCTCAACCTCTCCCTCCTCCACAACCCCATCCATGCAACACACCCTGCCTTCAAGCACGCAAAGCCCAATTGCGCATTTTTGCTGCACCAACCCCATTTTGTCAAACAATCTAGAAGGAAGGAGGTTCACCTGAAAACCGCTATCTTCCAGTGCCCACAGCTTCCTTCCAGCAATCTTCATCAAAACATAAGCCAGTGGAGTTCAAACTAATTTCATCCCCACTAGCTTGTGCTCTGTGTCATCCCAAGCCAAGTTAACCCATTTCACCATTGGAGGGATCCTATTGTGCCCGCAATCCTTCAGCACTTGAATCATCTCATCTACCACAACCGGCAACACCGCCGCCAACTCCTTCAATGTCAAGGGAATAGTTGTTTCATTTGCCATCACCCTGCCCAAAATTTCCACTGCCTTCTTCTTCCCTGCCAGATTCACTGGCCGCCCGTTTGTTTCCAGAACGCGCGCAACCAGCGTTACCCATTCCTTGGCATCCATGTCCATCCTTTCCACCGCCTCCAACTCCTCCGTTGATAACACCCTCACTTCCACTTCCATGCGCGGTGTTTTCCATACCCCCGGACCAGTGACAATCCCCAGCAAAGCTTGAGAAGTTACCACCAATTCCTGTCCATGCGCACGCAATTGCTCCATGATGGTTGGATTCCCAGGTTTGGAGGAGATCTGCTTGCCCATTGGAAACATGAATCCCATTCCCACTGGTCAAACCAATCCCGCCTTGAGGTCCTTTGTCATGTTATTGCACCCCAACCGGCAATGCCCATTGTCCCCGCAGTAATTGCCTAACCAAAACATGAGAGGATTTGAGGACAGAAGCTCTCCCCCAAGGTGAGGAGGCGGATTGGGCAACCCAGACAACATTTGACTCAGAAAGATCCGTAGATCCTTTATTAATTCCATCATTTCACTCACCAGGAAAAATCAGGCATCTCTGGCTGACCAGAGACTTCACTTCACCATGATGGTTTCCCCAATTGCTTCACAGTTTATAATCAATTTCCAGAGGAAATCACCATGATTTCTGTTTTTTTTCTGGTAGAGTTCACAAAGATGGAAACACAGTTGATCCATGATTGCTTCTGAGACTCCTCTTAAATTCTCCAAAAGTGAACAATGAATTCTCATTTGATTCTTCAAATTTTCCACTGTGTTTCTAATTGGTTTCTGCAGGACTTATCAAAAGTGTCTTTTGCTTTTCCATTAATTTTCCCCCATGAATCCCCTTGATTTCTCCCTGGTTTCAATTTGATTTTCCTCAGATTAATGTCTGATCTCTTTCAGAGCTGTATGATTTTCAAATAATTTAACCCCATTTGATCACTTCCAAGTATTTACTTCTTCAATTCACCTTTTTTCCTCTTATGGTGTATCAACCAAGTTTGGTCAGGTGGTGAACTGGGTGGCTTTTTTTTAAGCCACTGTTGGCAGGTTCTTGAAGTCGCATGGCAGTTAATCAACCGCTGCTTGTCAGGTGGTCACCCAATGGGGGTGTTCCATCAACTGGGGCGTGGCGGCTTTCAACTTAAGCTGCCAAGAGTTTGGCATTGACAGGAGGCCATCCTATTGGTCATGCTTGTCATGAGGATCACAACTGCAGCTAAATTGCTTCTTGTTGCTTTCAGTTGATCAGCAACTAGGTCAGGTTGATGACCCAACAATATTGGGCTCCCTTGACTTTTGCCCCATCAACCCATTTTGTCAGGTGGTAAACTCCAGCTTGTCGCATGGCCAGCAGGAGTTTACCACCCATCCAGGCTCAGTGGATACACCATATTTGATTCATAAATTTTCAAAAAAATCACCTACCATTTAATATGGTCCAGAAACCAGGAAAGTGATGGTTGCAATGGATAATTTAATATTGAAGAAAAAATAGGTGAGATGAATGTTTTCTTGAATAAGGATAATGTGAAAAAGCTGAAATTATCTCCCATGACCATTTTTGCAAACCATGTTTTAGCTTCTGCATACTGCTTTCCAAAAATTCAGTAATTACAAGCTGTTTGATTTCCAAACAAATCACCATGCATTTATTCAAAAAAAAATTGAAAATACACATTTTTAAAAGGATACTTTCACCGTTTTTGGGTGGCAAATCAGCCGGAATTTAAGGTACAAATAGAGGAGGTTTTTGCTTCCATTACAATAAATAATTTACTCCACCAAACAATAGCAAGAAGCAGCTTTATTTAAGCAAGAATCTGAGTGATTGTCAAGTTGATTTTTTGAATGGGCTAAGATTTAGAATGGTCAAAAAGATTGAAGAGCTTGACCCTGTTCATGATAGAAGAACTGAAATTAAACAGATCTTAGATGATGATAGATTCCTTCAAACTTGAGAGCATCAATGGAATGCTTGGATTTGTCACGCAGTTTCCATGGGCACGAATAAAACCCAAATCCCTAAGGGTGAGTTTGTACCCACACAAACCATCATGAAGCCTCATTTTGGAAATAAAGTTAGTGTCATGTTTGATTTTGTGCAAAATCAAACATGATGCAACCTTATTTCTGAACCTGATGTGTTTGGTGTCCACAAGCAACATGATAGTCTTGATGGGAGATGTCTTTGGCTTTCACCAGTGACAGGGGAGATGTCAAGGGCAAAAGTGGGGGATAAGTCAATAGTTAGCGCATAGAGGGAGGAGAGGATGTGTCTATGTATGTACATGATGCTAACAATTTGGTCTGGACCAAAATGTTCCGTTGTGTCCAATTTTGGCCTATGGCAGACCTCAAACCTTGAGAAGCATCAACTACCGTCATTTGGGCTAAAGTTCACGAGTGGACGCCAAACACACACCATGAAAAGCTACCCAACCATCATATGCCTTCATAAATATCCAGGATTTTCATGATGGTACATGACGGTTCATGTGGGTCCAAATGCACCCTAACTTTTACAAACTCTGGACCAAGCATTGTAAGGGCCCCTTTGGCAGATGACTTGTAACTGTAACTGCTGGTTACAAGTTAAAAATCTGCCCATGAGTGGATTTGTAACTGTAAGTACCTGCTCATATCAGGGCCCCGCAGCCAAACAGATTGGTGCCTGTGAGCTCTCATTTTTAGTGCATAAACAGCAAGTTACAGCAAGTTACAAGGGTAAGAGCTTGTAACTTTCTGTAACCTTTTTTGCGGAGGGCAGCATGGGAGTGTAACTTTGTAACTTCAATTTGGCAAGGGGGGATCTGTTACAATTACAGATATGGTGTGTACACTGAGTTTTATTGGATCATCAACTCGGTGGGTTTTTTTGTCAAACCACAGTTGGCAGGTTCTCAAAGCTGTGTGGCGCTTAGTCAACCACCCCTTGTCAGGTGGTCAACTAATGGAGGTGTGTCATCAACTTGGCTGTAGCGGCTTTCAACTGAAGCAACCAAGAGTCTGGCATTGACTTGAGGCCACCCTGTTAGTCGTAACAGTCATGAGGAGCACAGCAGCAGAAAAAATACTTCTTGTTGCCCTGAGTTGATCAGAAACTTTGTCAAGTTGATGACCCAAAAAGATGGGGCCCCCTTGGCTATTTCCCCATCAAGCTATTTGGTCCAACCATCAACCATGTCTTCTCACATGACCAGGGGGAGTTGACCACCTGACCAAACTCACTGGATACACTATACATTGTGCAGCTGAACAGCACCTAAATGGCTTGGAATAGGTCAGTGCTATGTTCATGTGCAATCATATTTCTAAGTCAGATAATGACTTGTAATCTTGGCAGGTCCACCAATCAAGAAGGAATGCTCTTTGAAACAAATGATTCATTTTTACAAGGATGGAATACGCCATGCCAAAGCTTCAGTGCTGACTTTCTCAACTATGATACATCTTTGGAATATTGGTCTTGTAAAGAATCCCAGAGTAACTTAGGAGGAAGTAAATTTGTCTGCAGGATGATATGCTCTTGTATTTAGGATATCAAAACTAAAACATGAAAGGTGCATAGGGATGATATTGATGTGCTTTGATTGCTTTGTGATGGAATCTGAGAACAACAAAATCACTACTTTCAAATGAGAATATTTGAGAAATCTTATGTGGAATTTTATGTAGAGTGTCTTACCAGAGAGTGTGACGTTTTCTCTCTCTATTATTGGATTGTTTTGATCAAATGAGTATTGGGTATAGAAGGGGGAATCAAATGATTTGCATCCAATGTTCAATGAGACAAACAATCAAGACACATGCAAACGTTTTGAGGATGTCTAATTTTTTCATTTTAATTGAATTATGAGTCATATTTCTGATATTGTCAAGCAGTCCATATTGCTGATATTTTCAAGCTGAGAAGCAAGAACAATATCTTAACTGATGACTTGACTATTGGTCAGTGAATCCGAGCGCATGAGTAATCCAAAGGTTATCTCAGCTATTCAGGGGGAATATATGATCCCCAGGCTTCCTACCAATACGTTCACTTTCCCAGAACATTCATCCATTTATCCCCTGATCCTGAACCAAGTGAAAGAGTACTGATCCTGAACAAAGTGAAAAGATGGAACGTGTCGTTGATTTTCAGTTAAACTTCAATTGAAAAGTTATTGATATATATAGATGCTTTAAACGGGTACTCACCCAGTGCATCATGAAAATCACCAGTGATCTCCCCCTACAGCAGATTAGTTTGTGTGTATTTGACTGATGGATTGATGCGTTTGTTTTTATTATTCTTAAATCCCTGTGTATTTCTGAAGATGATCCTGAGAACAATCAATATATCGAGGAAGATGATTTGGTTACTCCTACTCAAGCTTTGATTACTGTTGGAAGTTCTGTTCAAAAACCAGGTGATGTTGTGTATTCATCATAGGAAGTTGGATTGGTGTGAATGGATGAAATACCAACCATTTTTTTACTTGGAATGGATGAAATACCAACCATTTTTTTACTCAATTAATTTATTTTGTCTTGGATGAACAGCAGAACCAACCCCAGGTGATCAGATTCAGCACAGTCAAAATGATGAAGAAAGCCTGGGTCCAAGAATGGGGCAACATTCTCCGCATGACAATATTCAATCTGAAAATACTGGTGAGTGAAGGGTTGATACTCTGTATGTTTAATTTTCTTCATTTATTAATGTCGGGTGATTTAACAGGAACTGGTACGTAGTGTGGGGATAATCCTTCATAAATATGAACTTAGTCAATCATTATATATTAAAATTTATTTTTTTTTCATAAAAGAAAAAGGAAAGAAAGGTGTAGTGAAAAAGAAAAATAAAAAGGAGAAATTGGCATCTGCTAGACGCAGTGATAAGTCAGATCGCTCACAGTCTGAAAGTGCAAGCTCATTGGTCCAAAATATTTTGACCAAAAGAGTTGAACAACAACATGCATCTCCAACCATGTCTCATCAAGAAAAAGGTGAGGGGTTTTACTAATATTAACTGATTACAATTTCTGAAGTCTTATTTTGCATTGGGAATTATCTCCCCCCCCCATAGGAGAAAAAGTAATCACTTCTTCAAAGGAATCCAACCCAGGTATTAGTTTTTATTTTTCCATTTTTTGTCTGACTCTTATTTACCTTGATTCATCAATCCTGTAGTCTCCCCACCTTCAATCAGATTGGCAAGTGTGGCATCTGGGGGAGGATCTTCACGTGGGGAGAGGGCCAGTGTCAGTGCCAGGATTCAAGCAGCTTTGCAACCACCTGAAGGTGAGAATCCTGGGTTATGGAGCATGAAGATGAGATTTCAGGAATTGCAGGGGGCTGCATCTGAGAGATTGGATAGAAGGGTAGGCAGCCCCGGGGAAGGTATGTTCTATTTTGATTCAATCAATTGATTTTGTTGGTGGTATTAATTCTTATTTACCTTTATTCATCAATCCTGTAGTCTCCCCACCTTCAATCAGATCGGCAAGTGGGGCCTCTGGGTGCAGATCTTCACATGGGGAGAGTGCCGGTGTCAGTGCCAGGATTCAAGCAGATTTGCAACCACCTGAAGGTGAGAATCCTGAGCTATGGAGGATGAAGATGAGATTTCAGGAAATGCAGGAGGCTGCATCTGAGAGATCAGATAGAAGGATAGGCAGCCCACAGGGAGGTATGTTTTGTTTTATTTCAATCAATTTATTTTGTTGGTGATATTAATTTTTTTTATGAAGGATTCATTCAACCATCACGAGAAATGAGACTTGATTTCACAAGGGAATCATCTCCAGGTAGCATGTGACATTGATTTATTTATTTATTCTGAATTGTTTCTGACATGTTCTATTGTATTTCAATTTTAGGAATGATTTTCCCATTGGGTGCCTCCCCAATGTTTTCCAAAGCAGCAAGTGTGGCCTCTGAAGGAATTTCTTCATGTGGGGAGGTTTCAAGCCTGGCCTCCAGGATAGAGGCTTCTTTACGTGTTCCAAGAAATCAGAATCCTGCCTTGTGGAGAATGAGAGATGAAACGGAACAAATGGACAAGTCAGATTCCCTGTCTTCAGATGGTGAGATTGAGGCAGCTTTGACAGGATCAGGTATCCCAGCTTCCCATAAAAAAAAACAAAGAGGTGTGTTTCTTTTGTTTACTTTGAGATAACCATGAGCTTTGGTCAATGAAACACGAGTTGATTTTTAATACAAACAGGGGCTGAAAATTTTACTTCCCCCCAAAGAAACAATTCTTTGAGGCAGGGTTCTTTGGAAATAAATTTGATGACTCCTTGTGAGCTATTTTTTTTGTTGGAATTATTTTGTAAGATTTAACTGACTTACAATTTTCAAACAAGCACAAGTGTTAGGAGAGCACAGTCAGAACCTTCTTGTGGTTAATGTCAATGATGAGGCATATGTGTCAGGATCTAATCTCATGGTAACACCAGGTAGGTTTTTGAAATGCTCAAAGTTTCAAAATTGTCACTGTCTATGATTTTGATGCTAATTGTTTATAAATAAGCGGGTAAAAAAGATTTGGAAAGGGGTATGATAGGAGGGCCTAGCATTCATCAATCAATTTTTGATTCCACTATGATGAATCCTGGTGCTCAACTTGAAGCTCCACCTCCCAATATCACACCAGATGATAATCTATATTTGCAGCTAATTTTATCTGTGAGGAAAGATCTGATTTTTTTTTAATTTTGCAGAATTACAAAGAAGATATTTGGATAGAATGGAGAAACTTGGCCGTAGAATACCAGAGCGGGGGACTTTACAGCTCCAGGGAAGAAGGGGTCACTTATTTGGGAGTAATCTTAAAGGAGGCCAAGAATTTGAATTA
This sequence comes from Puccinia polysora, assembly GCA_025617555.3. NCBI lineage: Eukaryota > Fungi > Basidiomycota > Pucciniomycetes > Pucciniales > Pucciniaceae > Puccinia > Puccinia polysora. The sequence goes on along the minus strand of CM062613.1, from coordinate 27,067,131 downwards.
AATCCATTGGGATCCCAAAGGCCTCCAAATGCTCCAATTCACAGAAGCATGCAATCTTTACCAAACCCTTCAGAATGGATAGGAAGGCCACATGAAAAATCTGAAAAAGTAAGGTCACATGATGACATGGCAATAGAGGTAGTAGGTAAAAGAGTTTGGTATGACAAAGATGGCCAGCCAGTGTATGAAGAGATACATAAATCAAAGGGTAACTTAATTATATTTCCCACAATTTTGACTGTGGATTTGAGGATGAATATTTTGTTTTTCTATTTAGGCCCAGAGATGCGCACGAGGGTGCAAACATGTGATGATGAAATAGGAGGAAATATTAATGCAGATGTGCCTTGGTCTGCAAGGCGTATAGGAGAAGATTGTGAGTGGAATACAGCTGAATTTTAATTATTTTTGGCTCAACTGATGCATTTTTGAGTTTTTTTTTACCCAAGCCATGGATTTTTCCTCTCCAATTGTTCACAAGTTCAATTGGTCAAGAGCACATGAAGTTAGCTTTATGAGGCAATTGCAGCATTTTGATGATAGAGGGGAGGGTGGCTCAAGTGGATTTGTCTTGGAAAGTAACTTCCAGGAAAAATTGAGGGCATCTGCTTGGCAATCCAAGAATGTCATGGAGAGGTCTCAACAAAACCCAGAAGTGCAAGATACACCGGAGCCCACGTTGACCCAGGGTGGAATTGATACAAGTGGTTTGGAAGTGGTGAGATTGGGACATTAGTTTTCAACACTTCTCTCATTGGTTTTCTTGTTTCATAAAATCTTTGGCAGAAAGACTGACATGTCACCCATTCTCCCAATCCAATAGGTTGTGCCAGGGGAACCTTCTATGTCCTTTGGTTCAAGTGCTGTTCATTTCAGCTTGTCTACCCCACATCTGGAGGAAGTACGGGCTCATCCATTTGTATCAACAAGGGCCTCCCCTTCTTTCCCCAAAGAACAACCAAAAAGAGATGCGGATGTGTTGGGAAATTCAAATATTGAAGTTATTTCACACCCTCCAGCCTCCCAAGCCTCTGGAACATATTTATCACCTTCAAAAAATGTGGGGAATAATCCTCAACCAAGAGATCCACACCTCCAACAAACGAGTACTGCTTCAATTCCTCCCAAACCTACTTCAACAACCGCCATGGATGTGAATGCAGGAACTAATACAGCAGCCACTGACATACCAATGAATCGAATGTCACCTCCACCTCAATCCATTAATTCCCCTCAAATCCCACCTTCAGGGCTGGCTGACACAACAACAGCTTCACAAAATTTTCCATCCGGTTCAAATTGTGAGTTAAATCAAGTGAAATAAATACTTAAAAATTAATCATTGAACATTGGATGTAAATTCTATTTGATTTCCAGACCAACCAACTGATGGAACTTCAGGTGGGAATGGTGGGTGATGGCTCCTATCAAAGAGTTTTTCAAGAATCTAACTTGATTTTTTGGGATATTTTTTTTGAACAGTCATGCAATCAAGTCAAGATGATCAGTTGGCTATTGAAATATGTGAGTGAATTATTTTAATTTTTCATCTGATGGACATCAACTGAAAATTTTATAATTCTTTAGCCATGGAAACAGAAAACGAGCCTGACAATGCTGAAGAAGGTGTTTAAGGATTTCAATTATCTAAACAGTATTTAAAAATGACTAACTGGTTTGATAACCTCTTTGTTCCAGTGGAAGACTATGCGCGGGACTCACGAGCACGCCAACATGAAGGACTCAGAGCCAGGGCCTCCCTATCTGCCAAGAGGAAAACTAACAAGGAGAGGCAGAAAGAGTTGAATGAACAACTCCCACCAGAGACTGATACCATGCGCACTGTGGTCCATGCTCATGCCATATTCTTGCTTCAAATGAAGAATAGGGATGTCACCACACTACCGGGACCACCCACGAATGATAAGCGTGATTTGGCAGTTCAGCGTGGGAAGGGGATTGCATTTAATCAGAGAAATCCAACTGCACCAGCCTCACCTGAAAACCACACCCCTGCCATAACCAGTTTCACCCAAACCCGGCTTTGAGAGCTTGGTCTGACTCAGTTTACTTTTGACTGGATGAGTGGATGGAAGCATCCATTCAACCAAGTGATGGATGTCTTATTTTTTTGTACACTGGATGTTGCACTTCATGCTGGGGAGTACAACAATTTTTTATGGTCCCCTGACCATTCCAACCGTGCAATTGTGTCCGCGCTTTTGGAAAAGTACTTTCTTCATTTACAGGGTGAGTGGAGATTGATCCAAAGGAGTGGAGAGGTTGCTGTTGAGGAAAGAAAGGCCAAGCAAAGGACTGCCAAACTATGGAAAAGAGTAAGCCATTCAATGTCACACTTGTGGCAACTAAACTGACAATGTATGATTCAAATTTGTAGCTAGCAGAGAGGAGGCAGAAATGGTGTGATGAAAACAATTATGTGGCCCTTGCAGCACAGTTCAATGATCCTGCAGTGTTCTCTGATACAGAAGAGGTTAATGAAAATGGTATAACCTTTCACAGGAAGATGCAATTGGATTGGCGTTCAGAAAGGGCTTCCCAATTGAGGGAATTCATTGACCATCAAATATTGATTGGAAGCCGGATTGGTAAGGCCAAAAGGCAGCCCAAGTTTGTTGATAGGAAATCTTCCTCCCAATTTGAGGTCAATCCAAGGATTCCAGCCAAATTATCTCAACAATTTTACAATGTAACTTGGCTCAACACACTACAGCTTGCGACAAGATCTGCTTTAAAAATACAAGATATTGAGGTGATTAAGAATGACGGAACACCTGCAGCCTGAATAAAAAATAAATCTTATCATAAATATTATTTTACATATTTTCATTCATTCCTTGAAATACACGTCATACATGCTAAAAGAAAATTATTGCTCCTCCTGTAGTATCTGAAATATCTCTCTCCAATCTTTAGTTGTGATGATGGCTGATCTGAAAAAGAAAAAAAATGTTAGCTGAATAGTGGAGATTTCCTGAATGGTTGAATAATAGTGATTGTACTTGCTCTGCTAGTTGTTCCTTTCTCTTTTGAACCTGAATCAACATTAGGAGCACATCAATACCATTTATGCTTAACAATTGCTTGTGAACAGGATCTCACCTTTTGAATATTCTCCTCAATGGTTTTTGGAGCAATCATGTAATACACACGCACTTCTTTTGTCCAGCCCAATCTATGCAAACAATCTACAGCCTGTTCCTGGTTTTTGAGATTCCATTGTGGCTCCTAGTGAGGTGAAGTATGAGCTACTTTCAATGTTTTTACAGAAAGAATGGACCACATACCATGATAAAAACAATGTTTGCACATGTGATGTTGAGACCCACCCCTGCAGCTTGGATGAAGGCCAGTAGTGTTTGTGTTGAGGTACTTCTGGCAAAATCTTGCAGGCATTTGATTTGCTCTGTAGCTGTCTTTGTACCATCCAAGCGGAAGTATTTGATGTTTTTATGACTCAAAGCAATCTGAATTCTGAGAATTGAATATTTTTTGAAAAACATGGTAAGCATCTTTGTGAACATTGAAGCTTATCTGGAGGAAGTCTTACAAATCAAGAAACCTTGTCCAACAAGAAAACACCACCATCTTACTTGGGCTATCCCGTTTCTCCAATTCATCCATGATCATGTTGATTAGTCTTTCAATTTTTGAGCTCTCCAAACACACAGCAGGGTGGACTCAATGTTGAATTATACCACGTTTTGAAGGATTGAAATCTTCTTCTTTCACTTGTGTTTCAAAATGACCGGATGATGTGAGAACCAGATTTGAGTCGTCCAACAGGGGATGATCACAGATTCCACAGAGTTCCTGAATTTTAGTGAGGAATGCAGAATTATTGGCACCTTGATCAACAAAGGACTCTTGCTTTTGGAGTGATTCAACAAAGATGTCATGTTGAACATCATAATATTCTTGTGCAGAGGGTTTCAGGGGTGTGTAGATGATTTGATGGTTTGCATCTGGTAGACTATCAAGCTCATCCTCTTTGATTCTCCTCAGGACTAGGTGACGCAAGATCAGTTGGAGTGGTTTGAAGTTTCCAAGCTTGAGATGGGGTAGAAGCATTTTTACCCAATGGTTGTGAGATTCTTCAATATCTGTGCAGAGGAATGCCAGCAATGACATTAGGTCATTTAGATGATTCTGGACTGGTGTCTCAGTGAGGCATAGGCGTTGTTGAGCTCTAATTGCAAAGATTGCTTGAGTCATCTTTCCATTGCTGTTCCTGATTGTGCTATCAAATGAAAGATGATCAGTTTCAGGAATTGCATGTAGTGGCAGTGATACTTACTGTGCCTCATCAAGGATTATCCTGAACCAATAACAAGAGTAAATGAAAGAAGAAGAAATGTTGGATTCCTTCTGTGCATTCTCATGAGTAGATTCCATGAGGGGATAAGTGGTGATGATGACCGAGGCTGAGTTGAGCACATCTGGACTGAATCAATGCCTTTCACGTCCATGGTAGATCAGGTGGTTGATGGTGTGAGGGGCAACATGTTTCCTGAGTTTTTTTGCCCAGTTCTGTATCAGGCAGGGTGGGCATATGATGAGAGTTGCCTGATGTCGTGGAAAAGCTGGAGGGTTATCTTGGTGCTGGTAAAAAGAGGTTGATTCAGGTATAGTTTGAAAAATAAGGGAGATTGCTTGTAAAGATTTCCCAAGACCCATATCATCAGCCAGTATTGAGCGCAAAGCAGTTGGTGGAACAGATGTTGGATCAAGTAGAGCCACGCTTGAGCTGCTGATTTTGTTTTCCCAGATGTGCCAGGAATTCATGTTTGATTTATTCCACAAGGCCAGAGCAGAGGTGGAATGTGGTGATTCACAATCAAGCAAGAATGCAAGTCCTTGAGCCTGGTGGGGGAGGAGTTTGGTGGTGACTATTTGTGGATTTGGATGGATTGGATTAAGATCACATCCACTTGGGATTTCAAAGAGGTTTGGATCATAGTAGGGGTTTTCAATAAATGATGGCGTTCTTAGCCTTTGGGATGGTAGGTTAGCCAGTGGGCAGCCCTGGTGTTTTGAAGGGTTGTACTTGGGGGGTCTTTTGATGGTTATATGAGCACCAAGAAGCTTATCAAGTATGTCTGATATATGTTTTTCATGACAGAATAGCAGGAGAGCAAGTTCAAATGTGGTAGTTGTGGAAAAACCAACATGGAGAATGGTTTCCACAAAGAGAATTGGATGAGGCAGTTTGCTCATCAGTGCCTTCCAGTCACCACATGGTCCATAGCCTGTAGGATGGGTGAGGAGGGGTAAAATGATTGAGTCAAGTGGAGGAGCAAGGACTCCTACATGGAAAGGAAGATCTAGTATGTAGACATGTATCTTATTATGTCTGGGGAATAATGATGCCCAATAGGTTCCTTCACTATGTAGCAGTTTTGGGAGAGCTGGGATAGTTATTTCAGCAAGAGGGACCACAACAAGGCCAATACAGAATGGGGTATGATTAATTGACTGCATTGTAAGTATGGGAGCTTATGGAGGAATAAGACAGGTGATGTGTTGAGGAGGGAGGAGGATGGTACTAGTGTGGGCAGTCTGTCAGAAAGTGAATAGGGAAGGGGTATTTAAATGAAAATAATTTGAAAAATTTATGTACAGATTGTGGGACAGGTGTAATGATTATAAATATATGCATAGAGGATGGGATTTACAATAATCCTTGCAAATTGGACCCAAGACGTGCACTCATGAGCAAATTAAGCCATGTGATAAGGATTACTTCACAAATTATGACCTCACTGTGTTTTGACCCCTGGGTTGAGAAGATTATAACACTCCTGGGACCTTGATTTCATTTAGCTTTCTACAGGGGCATAACAATGGCAAGACACAAAGCCCATTATCCACAAATCAAGCATGGAACGGTTTCCGGAAACTGGGCATCAACATCAATAAATTCAACTGGCTGTACAGAGTAAAAGCATGGGGTGAAGAAGGACAAATAAACAGGGGAATCCGGCTTGTAGATAGTCTCACTTTGATGTTCTCTACGGGGGCATAACATGGCTCCAGGTTGATGCCTGGTTTCTGGAAACCGGGCATCACAGCAAGTGTTATGCGCCCGTAGAGCATGAAGCACCCCAAAGGATGATGCCCGGTTTGCGGAAACCGGGCATCAACATCAATAAATTCAACTGGCTGTACAGAGTAAAAGCATGGGGTGAAGAAGGACAAAGAAGCAGCATAATGTGGCTTGTAGATAGTCTGGTCTTTATGTTCTCTACGGGGGCATGACATTGCTCCAAGTTGATGCCCGGTTTCCGGAAACTGGGCATCACAGCAAGTTTTATGCGCCCGTAGAGCATGAAGCACCCCAAAGGATGATTCCCGGTTTGCGGAAACCGGGCATCAACATCAATAAATTCAACTAGCTGTACAGAGTAAAAGCATGGGGTGAAGAAGGACAAAGAAGCAGCATAATGTGGCTTGTAGATAGTCTGGTCTTTATGTTCTCTACGGGGGCATGACATGGCTCCAGGTTGATGCCTGGTTTCCGGAAACCGGGCATCACAGCAAGTGTTATGCGCCCATAGAGCATGAATCACCCCAAAGGATGATGCCCGGTTTGCGGAAACAGGGCATCAACATCAATAAATTTAACCGTCTGTACAGAGTAAAAGCATGGGGTGAAGAAGGACAAAGAAGCAGCATAATGTGGCTTGTAGATAGTCTGGTCAAACCAGGCATCACAGCAAGTTTTATGCCCCCGTAGAGCATGAATCACCCCAAAGGATGATGCCCGGTTAAGGATGATGCCCGGTTTGCGGAAACCGGGCATCAACATCAATAAATTCAACTGGCTGTACAGAGTAAAATCATGGGGTGAAGAAGGACAAAGAAGCAGCATAATGTCAGCATAATGTGGCTTGTAGATAGTCTGGTCTTTATTTTCTCTACGGGGGCATAACACTTGCTGTGATGCCCGGTTTATTTTTTGTTTCTAGTTACAAGTTGTATTTACAATTATATTAAAGAAATAAAAAAAATATTTTAAAAATTTTGCCCCCAATCATTGATTTGGCGGGCGTGGCCGATTGGCTTGGCTATCAGCCAAGCCAAACTTTGGTCCAACCCACCCAAACTTGGGTGTGTGATTGGCTCCCAGCGGTGGTCAAGGTACGCGGCACCATCAATCTCATGGTTTTGAATTGAATATCAATCAGGCTTTCATCAAAGCAAGCATTCGGATGAAACTCAAAATTTGTGTGTAAACCCTCTCAATCATGCTTCATTCAAGCCACCCAGATGCCGCAAGCTCCGTCTGCAGGTCAACTCAGTAGTTCCACAGCCCCCTCAGCTCACTTGGAAATCAATTCAAAAACAAGCAATCAATTGCCCCCGCTCATCTCTACTCTTTTGCCGCGCGACTTTGCTCGCATACCTCTCACAATATCGCTGTTTCTCATCCCGCAATTTTGATTGCTTGCAGTTCCACAGCCCCCTCAACTCACTTGGAAATCAAATCAAAAACAAGCAATCAATTGCCCCCACTCATTTCTACTCTTTTGCCCCGCGACTTTGTTTGCATACCAAAATTGTGCAGCATTGAGATCCGCAAAATCAACCCGCTGCTCTTTTCCCGTCCCCTCAATTGCTTACAACTAGCTCAAGTCTGTTGCAGCATTGCTTAACTTCCTCAAGCCTAGTCCGGAGCACCAGTCAAACTCAATCAGGCTTATTGCTTTCTTCATAATACAGAGCATGTCAACCCGCACCCCCTAATTGGATGAAGCAATTCAAGCTTGCAGCAAGATAGCTTGCCCACAGACACGTGTGCATTGGCGTGACCAGAAAATCTGACAATGCCCTTGTTTGACCGCTCATATCACACTGACTCCAGGACTTAACAAGTCTATTGAAGTCTCAATCATCAGCGCTTCACCCCTACCCTCATCTCGCCCTTTCTTACCGACTTCAATCGCGGCTTTCCCCCAACATTGTGTCAAATAAATCCTCAGGCCTTGCGCAAGCAAAAAGCACAATCCGCTGCATCCAACAGCAAGCAAATTAGAATCGGTCGCTACACCTGGCGCAACCCCAATCTCATGTAAGATCTGCCAAATACTGAAACCTTGTAAAAATGGACCTGAACCTGATTGTCACCGTGTGATCACAGCCACAATCCCTTAGCCGCAACAACCTTCATCTCAATGAACCAACCTGGTCATAGCTACCAATAACAAGGCCCCCAGCAGTCTATATCACGCACAAGTAAGCCTCATTGATCTCATGTATAAAAGCAAGCCTCACTCTCAGCCAATCATCTTTACTTCCAATCGCATTGCACAATTTCTCTCACCTCATGGAAACACTCTAAACATCTCATCATCCTTATTGCAATCACTCTATCTGCACTAAGACTAACTAACTATTGCTTCTTTCTTGCAAACAGAAATCACTTCATCTATAGCAAGAGCTCTTATCATCAATCTCTTTAGGACCTTTGACGTTGGTCCCTTAAATTGCTGCCTTGCATCCTACAACTTTGCTGGATGTTGTCTTTTCTTCTTCTTACAAATCTTTTCATGCTCTCTTTGTTTTGCGACGTTGTTCTTGCCCTTAGGTAAGAGATCCAACAACTATTGTACTATACATATTTTTGCCATGATATTTCCTTTGACTGATTTAAATGAATTACTCTTAGTTTTCAATTCAAAATCTCACACATTGCTCACATCTCTCATCTTGCAACTTGGATCGCATCTCTCATCTTGCAACTTGGATTGCATCACATTCACCAACCTCAATCGGGACCTGGCTTGCTATTTCTCCTCTAATCCACTGGCAACATTGTTTGCTTCTCTGTCTGCACCTTTGATTTCAACTTTCCTGGCTTGCTTCTTCATCTAACCTAAGCTAGCTTGCTCCAACCAGTGCAAATCCTCCTCCTCCTACTCCTTTGGTCACCCCTTTGCTGTAACTCAACTGGAACAACCAATTGGGACGTGGCTTTTCTGATATTAAAATTTTCATTCAAATACAATGTGAGTGGCTTGACTACATTATTTTGCACATGATCATTTGAATACAAAGGAAAAGAAAGCTGATATCAATACTCTCCCTGGCAGATTAAAAGGAGACCATTCCCCATGGATTGTCCAGGTTTGTCCCCCTCATCTCATGTCTTTCATCAGAGAATGTTTGTTGTTACCTCTCACCATTTTCACACAGCCCCCAGGAAAAAGACGGTTTGTTGTTTCATTTTCATCTCTGATCCTTTCCCAGGGGATGATTGTCTGAGGAGAAGTTTATGCAGGGAGTTTATCCAGGACGGGCGCCTTGTATTGCTTCTCTGTTGAGGATGTGGCCTGAATGTCGCGCAAGCTTGCGCAACATTCACTTCATGGTTCACATCATTATCCCCTGGGATGATCTTTCATTCCTCTCTTATGTCCGTTGGATGGGATGCCTGTTGGAGGGAGGGTTTACGCAGGGAGTTTATCCAGGACAGGCGCCTTGTATTGCCTTCCTAATGATGATGAGCCTGAATGTTGCGCAAGCACTTCATGGTTCACCTTGGCATCCCATACTTGGATTCAAGCTGATCATTTTTGTTGTGGATTTTAGAGACGTGGAATCCACTCCAAGGAGGCCCAGGAAGCTTGTAGGCAGGCTCAGCAAGCTAGCGGAGCAAGTGGCTCTTGCCAACCAATCTCAGCACCCGTGGTTAACATACCCACTCTTCCGGTCCTTCCTCCACGTCCAACTCAGAGCCAACATGTCCTCACCCGTACTTCCACCAGTCAGGATTATGGTTTCAGCTCTGAAACTCAGAAGAAGAAAATTGAGGCATTGGCCAATATCACCCGCTGCCCTGGTCTCAGCCTCTCCCTCAACCAACTGGATGACTTTACAATGATCAAATGTCCAGATGTGCACTCAATTTCAAACACAACCAGGTTCCTTGAGCAGTTCAAACACCATATTAACCCAGGACCTCCAGTGGTTGTCCTCACCGACCACAAGCGTGAACTTGGCTTGGTTTACAAATTCACCAAGTGGTCAGACATGACACCCACGGAATATGAGGAAATCAGACTCTTGACCACAACCATTTTCCAACTTGGATCTTTCTATGGAAATCAAAAAATGCCTCTTTTCTTGGTGGTATCATGAAAGCACTTGGTTGGCATAAGGGGTATGATGAAGTGGAAAAATTTGGCAAGTAATTTTATTATTGATTTTTTTGATTACAATTGATACTAATTTTAATTCAGTTATTTTCATTAGGAATATATAAGCCTTTTGCTTCAAAGACTCTTATGCCAGAAAGATACAAACAGTGGAAGGCTCTCCTGGACAAGATGCCTTTTGTGCAACAAATCATGTCCAAAAGATACAAAGCGTTGGCCCCTGGACTCTTTTCACATGCAATTGAGCAGATGAAACAGGCAAACATTCCTGGTTTTGGTGCCCAAGAATATGGAGACCCCCAGGACACCAAGCCTTTTGCTGCCAACATCACCGCCACCTGGAGGGAGTTTTACAATCAAGCTCATATTGATGATGACATCAATGCTATCACTTATGGTGGCTTTTGTGGTATCCATGAGGCAACCGGAGAACCAGCTCACTTCAGTCAAGGATTTGACATCAAACAAGGCCAGTTTGTTCTTCCAGGTATTTCCATGGTCATTGAGTTTGACAAGCATGATGGATGGATTGATCTCTTTTGGGCTTCCAACCTATTATTCCACCAAACTGTTCAATCTGATCGACCGGCAGGAAGTCCATTCACCAGACTTGGTATTTCTGTGCAAATTGCTCAGAGACTTTACAATGGGTGTTTGGCTGCAATGCAAGAGGATGAGGTGATCACTGGTGGTTCATCTGCACGCCATGCAGAATTAAGAAGTAAATTACCACATTGTATGTAATTATATTGATCTACAGACTACATCTCCTGCTTCATACTATATCCGGTCTCTGTACTGGGTATTTGTTTTATTTATGTTCTGTCTGCAATATACACATGCCACCATCAAAACATGAATATACTTGAATAGAATTTGTTTTCAAGGCCCTGTCATCAGTTCTGTCATCTCATGCTTTCATATCAAATACAGTCATGATCCCCCAGCACCATTATATAAAGAGCGTCTTTCCCTGTTCTTTTCCCCCCTCATCCATCCACTCAATCTTTCCTCACTACACCACCTTTTCATCCCCAGCTCCTACATCCTACTTTCCATTCTTATCATACTCTTTTAAAATTATATATCTGATCATGGTTACCACTTGATCTTCTTTCAATTCCCTTGGGAATGATACTCCTGCACCCCTTGCATCAACAGAAAATACAACTGCCCAGGTCAATATCCAAACTTCACCTGATAGCTTGGAGCCTGCAGCAATGGATGCCCCCCCTGCCCCTAGCTCAAACCTGCCTAAACCTCCTGCTTGGAACAAAGTTGTTGGTGACAAAGACAATGCAGCCGAACCACTCCCACCCCCTCCTCCATCTGAGACTGGTGGATTCCTAAACAATTCAGAAGTCTCTCTCATATCACGCCAGGAATTCCTCTCCAGTAACAAACAAAAACGTCAACAATTGGAAAAAATTGCAAATGACAAAACAGCCACCTGCTCTCTTTGTGATATTGCTCGTCAAGGAATTGAAGCCTGTGACAAATATGATGCCAGTAAGTCATTCCCACTCAACTTCAATCTTGACCCCTGTTGACCATTGTGTTCTGTATCAGTCGTATCAAAGGGTGAAGAATTACCTGAAGATGAAGAGGTCAGAATTGGTAGTGGCAACCTACTCAAAAAGCAATCCGCCTCTCACTCTGCCTCCAGCAGACCTGCCAAAAAACAGCATGTATTTGTTCAAGAAAGTGATGAGGAAGAAGATGAAATGGACATGTCTGCACAACCCAACACAGAAAAACCAGATGATTTGGCTGCAGTCCCCAACAATGAAACTGAAACCAATCCAGCTGGGGAGACAATCTCAAATATTGGCTCCTCTTCAGAAACACCTGCTCAATCAACTCAAAATCTGCAGCTCTCTCAGAGCGTCCAAAACCCAGCTCCTGGTAAGAAACATATATTTATTTAATATTGATTGATAGTAAAACTAATGTTAAAATTCTTTTCTTTGATTTCATTCAAGATGGGATGCCTTGTCTCAAAAAGTATCATTCAGAAGCTCAGCCAGTTCTCAAATTATTCTCTACCTCCCTCACCCTTTCAGCATATGATTTGGCAGTTTCATCCACAATTCATCTCTTTGAGGCTTGGTTGAAACACATCAAACCCTTGGAATCATACCCCTCAACTCTGAGCCAGTCCATCCGGTTTGAAACATGTTTGACTGGTTTGAAGGAGTGGGTCAAGCAGTTGGAAAGTAGTGGTAAATCAATCTGAATGTTGGCATGCATTTTTTCAAGGCTGAACTGGTTTTTTTCTGCATTCAGATTCCAACCCGTTCAAAGCTCAAGTAAATGAGCCATACTACTCTCCAGAAGTCATCAACATCCCCTCCACACCAACCGACCTCACAAAAAAGGGCTATTATTCCTTTGAGGATTTGATCCAATTACTTTTGTTTCCTACCGAGCACTGCAAATGCAACTGGGCCCACATCTGGTTCCAGTCAATTTCATTGGTTTCTCAGGAAGTCACTCCTGCCCCCGAATTTGATAATCCAGTTGATCCAGAGGATGAAATTGCAGAGGAAATCTTTAAAATTCAGTACTTCATCAATTGCATCAAATCTTGGCAAAACAAACCAGCAATCACACAGTCTGGAGAAAACAATCTATCCAACATGCCTGCAAGCGACTTCAAAGCAAAAGATAATGTGGTAGATGGCATTTACTATATGCTCATAGCTTTCTCCATTCTTTGGGCAAAACATAAAATCAACAGGGCAACAACCACTATTGCAAAATATACTCCTGCTTTTGCCAAACTTCCTCAACAATTCACCAAACATCCTGCCTATCACCTTCTAGCAGCATATCTGGTCTCTGGAATATGTGGTTTCCTGCTTATTCCAGATGATCAGAAGAGGTTCAAAGTCACTGATTCTCTCCAGCTTATATCATTAATCTCTAAAATAAATCAGCTAGAGCCAAAAGATATAACTGAAAAAATATGGAAAAGAACCAATTCATATGTTGTATCTCTGATTCAACAATCTTTCTTTGATGATAAAGCATTCTCTAGGCCTTGGACTTCACAATTTACTCTTGCTAAATGTCTGGTACTTGATTTCAGTGATTATTGGCTTCAATCTGTGAATACTGAAGAGAATTTTGTATTTAGTGTTCCACGTAAAGCCCATGTTGGATCAATTACACTACAGTAATATGTTTTATTGATCTTCATAATTTTCCTTCCGATTATCATAAGAATTGTACTTATTGAAATATAACAAAAGAAAGTAGTGATTCCTTCATGCTGGAAATGGAATTCAATGAAAAAAATCAACTCTCCTCAATCAGAAATCCACACCTAAAAATTCTACAAAAGTCTCACTCTTGGGGTAATGTATTATGGGAAACAAAAACCCTATGTAAATAATTCTTCATGATAAGTAATGAAATGAAACACCTCATGATAAGCCTTCAAATTTTTCATGATAAGCCTTCAAATTTTTCATGATAAGCCTTCAAATTTTTCATGATAGTCCTCTATTGTTTCATGATAGCGAATCAACTGCTTCATGATAAGCCATCTATGGTTTCATGATAAGTGAAGAAAATCGTTCTTCCAAGTTCCCAAAACATGTCTCATGGAATCAGTTTAAATTTTTCAAGATAAGAACTCAATTTATTTCATCTTAATAAGCCACATGAGCCACTGAGAGGAGGAAAACAAAAACATTGAACCTCCAACATATTTCACGCAAGTTTTTTTCATATAAAGAGACAACTTTCTCCTCCATCATCAATTCTTCCACTCATCAAGAACTTGGACCAAAATGGCCCCTAAAAATATCCAACTTATTGTTTGCATGTGTGAAAATTGCTCCAGAAAAACTCATATGACTCCCAATGGGATAAAGCAAGGCATAGCATTTACCCCTTCTGAATATGCTAAGCATCAAAAAAGCACCACAAGTTTGCTTTCCACTCACGTTTCTTCACAAGCACTAGTTGCTCCACAAGCACTGTCTCCAAGATCACCATCTAGCCATAGGTATCCATTAGATAATAACAATGCAAACGTGGCACAATCTCAAGATGATATAACGTCAATTTCACCTCTGGCTGGTGTTCCCATATTTGACACTCAAGACTTTGTCCTATTACCCTGGATACAAAACCAACAACATATCATCCTTCCAATGGTGATCACAGCCATCATGAATTTGCATCATCACATTATTACAGAGGCATCAAGGTTCCTGCTTTGTGCTTTCAATATTCAAAATACTCTTCAAAACCATCAGCCCAATAACAGCTCAAAGATTCCCCTCAGCATTTTGACCATCTTCAAGCATCTCAACCTGGATGCTTCACTGGAGATATATGTCTGTTTTCCAGAGTGCTTCTACTTGGTTGACCAAGAAAAAAATGTCACAGAACCTAATATCAAATGCACACAACATTTAAAAAGATTTGACCAGGGTCCACCTTGCTCATCAACCTTGGGATCTATGAAGACTTCCATTAACTCCATGCCTAGCAGAAAGCATTTACAAGAATCAAAATTCTCTGCAAGCAAACATTTCATTTACCAACCATTTCAACAATGGCTGGCAAGATTTTTGAACCGTCCAGGTATTGAGGAAGAACTTCTCAAACATCTCCAAAACAAACCCTCTGAGATAATGAAAGATATCTGGGATGGGATTGTTTGGAAAAGATTCAGGGGCCCAAATGAAACTTCCCCCTTTTTTTCAAAGCCTGGGAACTTGGCATTCACCCTATATGTTGACTGGTTTAATGCTTTTGGCAAGTCTAGTCTTCATGCCTCTCTTGGAACCATTGCCATGGTATGCCTGAATCTTCCACCTGAGATACGTCTGAAAGCAGAAAAAATTTATCTGGTAGGAATAATACCTGGCCCCAAGGAGCCTACTGGTCCTCAACTGAATCATATACTCACCCCCCTAGTCAGAGAACTTCAGAAACTTTGGAATGGTGTCCACTTCTCCAAGACCAATAATAATCCTTCAGGAGTTACCATCAGAGCTGCTATACTCACTGTCATAGCAGATGTTGTGGCAATGCCCAAGATCATAGGATTTACAAGTCATTCAGGAAAAAGGTTTTGCAACTTCTGTACCATTGAAAAGTCTGAGATAAATGACATTGAGCCTTTCAATTGGGCCCCAAGAAATTTTTCAGAGCACAAAATTCAAGTAAATTCATGGTTACATGCAACTCAATCACACAGAGATCATCTCTTCAAAGCAAACAGTGTCCGTTACTCAATATTGGAAGAACTCCCTTATTGGGATGCCACAAAAATGGCCAACCTTGACATAATGCACAATATGATTCTTGGAGCCTTGAAAGATCATGCTGTTACCAAATTAAAACTTCCAGAATCCTCTTGGAAAAAGATACAGAAAAATGCACCAGACTCATCAGATGATGAATCAAATGATGATGGAGATGAAAGTGGAGAAAATGAAGATCCCAATGAAAATCAAATTGATTCTAGAGAATTGTGTTACTTAAAAAGAGATGCCCGGCAAGATATTAAAAATATACAAAAATCCAAAGGCAAAGGGAGAGAACAAACTCCGGCTCTAACTAATGAAGGGTTCATGGGGGCATCTTCTTCATTCTCTGACTTGGATTATGTACCTGTTTCATTTTTGGATCCAAGCACTAGTGATATCCCCGAGCAAAGCCCTCCAATTTTATCAAAATTCAAGTTTGATTCTGTTCTGCTGAAAAATCTTCAACAAGTCATCAAGATTACTCTAATCCCATCTGATTGGACAAGAGTACCAAAAAACCTTGGAGCAGCAAGTCATGGAAGTCTCAAGGCTGCAGAGTGGTCTCTTCTTTATAAAGTCTACATTCCCAATCTCATCATTGCCATGCAATTTGAAGAATGTCCATTCCCAGAAACAGTTGTTTAAAATACCTTCCATTTAGTGACCTGTTTGAACATTGCCACTAGTTGGAATATGTGCTCCCAAAATGGTTCTGATTTCACCAGGCACTGGGCAAAATATCGCCAACTTTGTAGGAAGCTCTTTCCAGAGCAAAATCAAAAGCCAAATCATCATCTTGCATCCCATATCCCTGAGCTTTTACAAAGGTGGGGGCCTGGCCCCACATGTGCTACCTGGGCTTATGAGCGCTTGAATGGGCTATTTTCCAAGTTCAACAGCAACAATGTCTTGGGTGTGTGAATTACTTTCAATCAAAGATATACAGAATACAACAATGCTGACTATGATTTACATAAAACTCAGATGAAGTGCCACTTACTATAGTTCAAAGGTTCTGCAGACTTTCAAATTTAAAGGCCCTGATCAACACACCAGGTGCACCACCAGATATAAATCAACTTTCAAGAATTCTTGAATCATCCACCAGGTCAAATTCAATCCCACACCTAAATCCTGTCCATGCAAATCCAGAATCTTATTCCAAATTCCTCAATTATCTCAGGAATTCCATCTCTTCTACAAATTGGCAAGATTTCAATCAAATCAATAGTGCCAATGAACCAAACACTGTTACTCTTTCACCATGGTGGAACTATCAGAATCATCTCCATTTGAATAAAATGGCATTATCAACAACAGAATCAAATTCTGGAAACAGTACTGTGTCATATAATCTGGGTAAAGTCTCCTTCTTGGGTCAGATAAAAACCATATTCAGTGTGGTGGATCCATATGGGAGCATACCAGGTTACTTCTTGGAAGTGACTCCATTTCAAATTGACACAAATTTTTTAGTTGATTGGAAGCATCTCAATGTTTACAAAGTTAAACATGGGATTGAACAACAAATCATTTCTTGTGATGCTGTGATAGCCAGTGTGCATATTTCTCTCAAAATGGAATAATACTAGTCACAAAATTATATCTTCCTGAAAGTGAAATTTAAAAATTATGGAATATGCCAAGTGTTATGAATTGTTTCAATTTTTTTTTGTTTGATTTATTTTTGGAGTCAATTCCAATTAAATCTATCAAGCATTACCTGTAGATAGAACAGAAACTCCATGAGAGAAGGAATTGTATGAATGATGAGGATAAATTTTGTTCAAAAAATGCTTTTATTTCATTTCAGGAAATTAGGAGGGATTATCCTAATAGGTGGAAAAATGGGACCTTGTGCCAAATCAGCAAGAAATCAGGGAGAAATCAGGGAGAAGTCAAGGAGGAAAAAATTGGAAACCACATGGAATCTGTGAGGAAGTAAAATAGAATCCTTGGAGAATACCAATTGAAATCATAAGTAAGACAAGAAGAAAAGAAGGAGAAAGCTAGGATATCAAAAGGGGAAACAGAATGGAATGAAATGAGAAACAGATGTGAATCATTTGAGAAATTGTGAAGCAACTAATTGAAAACTGTGGGTAAGCTGTGTTTCCAAATGATGGAAACATTCTAGAAATCAATTGGATGCAACCATCTCATCCAAAGGATGTGATGTCACTGGCTGACCAGATACACCAGATTTTTCCTGGTGCGTAGGAACTAAACTATCTTTTTGAACGGCTTACCACCCACAGAATGATGGTCTAGCTGTAAAAATGATATAAACCTTGGAAAAAATGATAAGGAGGTATTTGGCATATGAAATTGACTTCAAAGACAATGATGGTTACAAACATGATTTGGTATCCCTTCTGCCTGCTTTAGAATTTGACTTGAACTCCAGTAAACATTCTACTATTAATATTCCAACTTTTGAGTTGGAAAGCCGTTGGATTTGGTGCATGCCTAATGATTTGCTCCTCAGAAAGAGAATTATACTGCATCCAACTGCAGATTTTTTTAGAGGTATGATGATTTAGGCTGAGAACTTTGAAAGTAAATTTTTCAAAGAAGCAGTGGAATACAACAAAAAAAGATCACAATATCAAGATTGGAGACATGTTCTTGATTTCAACAATAAACTTTTCTAGAATAGCAGGGCATAGAAAAATTGAGGACTCATTTTTTGGACCATTTGTGGTCAAGTCCTTGCATGGGAAAAACTCAGCAGAAGTCATTCTGAGCAAAGAGTTTGAAAGGAAGCATTGAAATTTCCCAATCAGTCTGGTAAAGAATTTTATACAACCTACTGAGAAATTTCCTTTGAGAAAGGCACCTGCAGTTGTGATCCCGCCTTTGCAGGATGTTATGGATGATTTATCTCACAGGATATTGAACCATAAAATCATTATAAATTATGGTAAAGAGGTAAGACTTTATCTTGTGAGGTTTAATAAAAAATTAGCTGATAGTGACTTATGGCTGGAGGTTAAGGACATTCAAAACTCTGATGTAGTATTAAGGAAATGTACGGCCTCTAAGAGGGCAAAAATTCCTCTGAAGAGTAATTTTCTTTTGGTGGTAGGGAGTGTCAGCAATGAGAAAATTAGACATGTCCAAATGTCTGTGCAACTCATATGTCTTGTTGGTATAGTGGTTAAGTTCTAGGCTCATCTACCATTATCTGACACCAAGGTCCCTGGTTCCATCTGCAATAGAGAAAAGAATCAATCATGGTCAAAATTTTTAGAATTATATAATTAACTTTGATAATATTTCTTAATATTTTATAAGTATGTTTTTATGAGCATTAATTATGGAATTAGAACCTTGATAATATATATTATCAAGCCAGGGATCCAATATAACCTTGAATTCAGTTATGAGGACTCAGATGGGTCCATACTATTGATATAAAACTTTACAATATGTTCCATTCCTTTGGGAGCAAGTGATAGTAATTACTTTAAGCCACACTCTCTACTCTGTATATAAAAATTGCATATTTTGAATCTTATCCCTCTTTTGGATTTAATTATAATTTATTATACTTTAATGAGCCTTGAGAGCCTCCACTTAGAGGAATCTGAGCTCAATTGTAAAGTTTAGACCATGTTATATCATTTCCAGGACTATACATAATTTATATGTATAATAACTGCCAAGGTAGGAATTAAGAAGTAAGTACATGCCAAGGCTAACAATTTATGGCTATTTAATCTTTATGGGGTGTTCTAGGACTTCTACAACAGCCTTATGACCAATTTTAAGTCCAAGGATCATTTGATTACCCTTTGGGGTATGTAATTAGAACCTTTTCAAATTGAAAATTCTCCCCAATGAGTGTTAGTACTCTAAACCTCATTGGGTATGATGTAATGAGGTTCTGAGCCCTTGAGGACAAAAGAAGGGAGAGCCTAGCTCCCCCCAGATTATCTCTAGAGTCCCATGCGGACTCCTGTTACCTTAAAAGAGGAGGGTCTTCACCCTATAGCCCCTCCCTTAGTAGTTATTTATTATATTATTGATCCAAGAATATGGCAAGAGTTAACAAGCCCATTAAACTTAATCTCAAGAAGAAGATTGACTGGGGTGTTAAAATTTAGTATTAAAATCAACAACTAATCAATTACTCAACTCCAAGTTTTTGTGGGAAGTCCTTTGGAGTTGTACGTTTTATTGTTACTTTAAAGGGTGTGAGTTTACTTTTGTAATCAAACCTCCTTTTGAGATTATTCAGTTAAATCCAGATCCCTTATCTCTTGATAGAGATCAAGGTGTGGCCTTACACTCACAATACTTCAGTATTGTTTGAGTTTTATTGTTCTGTCACTGTTTTACTTTTTTATTAACTCAATAACTCATTTAATTATTGGTTTTTATCTTAATTCTTGCAGATTTGACCACAGCCAGTATAGCTATAGAGTTTAAAACCCTGACATTATCCCTTGTGAATAGTCTACAAGGCCTCTTGAACATAAAAGGAGGGGCTCTCACCTGCCTTTTTCTGGAATTAATCATCTATCCATCTTATCATTGATGATCCCTGATCTATCATCATTATCTAAGCAATAAATCTGTGGGGGCCCTTTCCCTTTATCCAAGCATTTATCCTGGGTATATCTATGATTTCACCTTGATCTTTGAGCCTCCATACTCAAATCTTGATCCATTCCTCTGTGCCCTGATTTAATGTTATCACCAACCAATAGTCTTGCTGGTTGAAGAAGAATTCATTTGATTGAGTTCCTGAGTGTGTTATACCACTCTTGATCCCTTTTTTCAACCATACTGGTCTTTATAATTCTTTTTGATCATCAGGAACCAGTTATTTTTGAATGAGAGGTTTCTTTAAGCTAGAAAGCTGGAGTGTTAAAACCCCCTTTATTTCTTTAAAGTTCAATTTCACTGCACTATTCTTGAGTCCCTTTAGAAGTGCTGGGTTATTCTTGTTCAAATCTGTTATTTTTTTTCTTCTACTAGAGCTTGATAAAAAAATTGCTTTGTTTTGTAAAGCCACTCATAGTTATCTGGTACCCTTCAAGCGCTTGATTGCAGAGAGTTGGGCAGGTTCATTGAGAACCTGGAGGTTGGTAAGGATTGAGTTGATCTTTCCTAATCTTCTGCTTAAAACCAGATTTATAAGCTTGTAGGTGTTGTTACTTACAACTGCCTTGTTCCATTGAAATCTGAAAAAACATTGAATTTTTTTTCAAGTATTTTAGCTTCTTGCTGCTCAGCACCTTTTTGAGTCTTACACTGCTCCAAGGTGATGCTTGGTTTCTAGAAACCATACATCACAGGCAGTATCATGCCCCCAGTAGAGAGTAAAATACCACATGATGAATAGTAAACAAAATCTGGTGAAATGTGGAGTTCTGTTAAATTCCTTTCTATTTTTTCTCTATGGGGGGTAAATCTGCCCAAAGTTGATGTCTGGTTTCTGGAAACTAGGAATCAAAATAATTCAATTTAATTGGCCAATAATGGGATGAAGAAGCACAAAGAAGCAGAATAATGTTACTTCTAGATAATGTTGTTTTGATGTGCTATATATTGGCTTAAAATTGCTCCAAGTTAATGCCTGGTTTCTGAAAACAGGTCATCAACCAGCAGTAAATATTTTGAAATTTTTTTTGGTTAAATTTCCTTGCTTACTTTTCTCTACGGGGGTGCATTACACTGCTCAAGGTTGATTTCTGGTTTTTAGAAACCGGAATCACAGGCAGTTTTAAGCCCCTGTAGAGGGTGAAGAACCATATGATACAAAGTAAAATAAATCTTGTATGATCTGGAGTGCTTTAAAAATTCTTCCTTATTCAGATCTACAGGGGAATATTACTTCCCAGAGTCAATGCCCAGTTTCCAGGAACTGAAAATCAACATCCATCAATTTTTGAACTGCCATAAAAATTAAGTCTATTAGTTTAAGAAGTATAAAGAATCTGGACTGCAAGAGAAATGCAGTTAACGCTTTTTCATGTGTGCTACAGGGGCATAAAAGTGCCCAAAAGTGATGGCTGTTTTTGTGGAAACTGGGCATCACCTTTGAGCACTTTCATGCCCCCATGGAGATTGAAAAATCCCGCATGATCCCAAGTGAAATTAATCTTACTAAATTTACCAATTTACCCCAATCCAGTCAACTTTGACAGGCTTTATGTGTTCTGGGCATGTTCTTACTCTTCAGGGAATCACATGATGGGCACCTTTTTTTTAATAAGACACTGATTCCTGCCAATAGGCTGGGGTGACATGCTTTGAAGGAACATAGCACAGCTGATTGATGATGCCTGGTCTTCATAAACCAGGCATTCATTCAGCTATTCTATACACCCAAAGACAGAGAAGGATGATACTAAAAATTCCATGCTTGTTTTGTGGAAAATAGGATTTGTGTCTTGGCCATGTTATGCCCCTTTAGAAAGCAAAATGAAATGAAGTTCTCAGGATTTTTATAATCTCCTAAAACCATGGGCAGAAAAACAGTGAGTTCATTATTTTTGAATTAATCCATATCACATGGCTTTATTTGCTCATTCTTTGCACCTATTTTCAAGTTTTATTGTAAATCCCATCATCTTTGCATATGTTTATAATTTTTTCACCTTTCCCACAACTTTTACATAAAGTTTTCACATGATTTTCTTTTGAATACCCCCCCTATTTGAAATTCTGACAGATTGACCACAGTAGTACCATCCTTCTCCCTTCTCAACACATCACCTGTCTTATTCCTCCATAAATTCCCATACTCACAATGCAGTCAATTAATCATACCCCATTCCATGTGGGCCTTTTTGAGGTTTCTCTTGCTGAAATTAATAGGCCAGATCTCCCAAAACTGCTACATAGCGCAGAAACCAATTGGTCATTGTTATACCCCAGAGATAATAAGCTACATGACTGCATACCAGATCTTCCCTTCCATGTAGGAGTCCTTGCCCCTCCACTTGAATGAATCATTTTACCCCTCCTCACCTTTCCCACAGTCTATTCCACATGTGGTGGTTTGCAGGCAATGATGAGGGAACTGCCTCGTCCAATTCTCTTTTTGGAAACCATTCTCCAAGTTGGTGTTTACACAATTCCCAAATTTAAACTTGCTCTCCTTCTATTCTGTCATGAACAACATATATCAGACATACTTGATAAGCTTCTTGGTGCTCACATAATCATTAAAAGACCCCCCAATTACAACCCTCTCAAACACCAGGGCGGCCCACTGGCCAACCTAACATCCCAAAGGCTAAAAATGCTGTCACTTTTTGAAAACCCCTACTATGATCCAAACATCCTTGAAATCCCAAGTGGATGTGATCTCAATCCAAGCCATTCCAATCCCCAAATAGTTGAAACCAAACTCCTCCTCCACCAGGCACAAGGACTTGAATTCTTGCTTGATTGGGAATCACCACGTTCTACCTCTGCTCTGGCCTTGTGGAATAAATCAAACATGAATTCCTGGCACATTTGGGAAAAAAAAATCAGTGGCTCAAGCCTGGCTCTATTTGGTCCAACATATTTTCCATTGAATGATTTTTTCTCAATACTGGCTGATAATATGGGTCTTTGGCAATCTTTTTACAAGTAATATACCTTATTTGTCACACTATACCTGGATCAACCTCTTTTTACAATCACCAAGATAACCCTCCAGCTTTTCTGTGTTGTGGTAGACCAAACCTTTCCTATAGCCATCAGACTCCCTTTTCTAGTATCAATATAACCTTGATCATGAAATTAACCTAATAGATGGATTCTACATCAAAAGAACCTATAGTGACTCAGCCAAAGTACCCCTCTATCTCTCATGGATTAGAAGATACAACCCAATAAACTAATTTATGGCTAACCTCTCAAAAAGAAACCAAAAAAAAAGCAAATGAAAAACACAAGGCTATGCAGAATTATACCGGAACAATTTATGCAGGAGGAAGTTAAACTAGTCTCAACCAGAAGCAAGCTAACAGGCAGAAAAAATACATACAGGAGGCTATTCAGAAGTAAACAGGAAGTAAAAAAAGTCTAAAGTAGCACCAAAAAAACCACCAATATTGCACAGCAAGACCTGTAGGTAGAATCTAGTAGCACAAAACAAACCACCAATACTGCACATCAATACACCTGCTCATCTGAGCTACACAGCAATATATGCCAGGCTGTGCATGCATGAAACCCATGCAAAACCTTTTTTCAAACCAGCAGAAATGTCTCATGTAACTGTATCTCACTGTTCCTCACCAGAACAGGGATAACTGTCAGGGGAAGCCTTGAAAACCCCCTGAGGCAGGACTTTTGTATATAAGAAGGTCCTCTCTGCCCTATCCAAGTTGTAACATCACCAATCTTCACCCATTCATCCTGCCTCATCATCCATCTGTGGTACCTACCCAGATCAAATATTATTAGTGAACCAATCATAAGGAAAGAATAAATCAGAGACCAAGTTATAACCACCTTTAACCAATTAAAGAACAACCAACATGTGCTTGAATAAGGGTTCTTCTGTGACCTAAGTATTCAGCACCAAAAAAAGAAGAAACACCTATGAATCAATAAGTAACCCTTAAAAAGAAAGAGAGCACAACAAAAAGCAACTACCAACCTTTCCTCTACCCAGAAACCTATGGGTAAACCAATCCTTGGGTCCTTTCCTAAACCCTCCCTTTGATAAATCCATGAACCCTTCAATATTGGGATATTGGTTAAAGATCAAATATATATGATCAACCACTAATCAATAATCCAATAAATCTGCTACATTCTTCAAAAAATCCTACCAATAACAGTTAATAATTAATCTAGGTCAAATCTGAGACCTATTTTAAGTTTCAAAGAAACCAGCCATTAATTTAAATAAATTATTGTGCAGACTTACTATAGTACTAGAAGTGCAGGCATTTCAAATCCACCTTGGTCTTATTAATACTCTAAATAGTAGACTTAATACTAAATTTCCCTTCAAGGACTGAAAGAAAGCTATTTTCTCAATTATTGGCATAATCCCACAGGATTCTTTACAGCTTCATCATGCAACTCTCATTATATTCCCACCCTGGCTGGTACAGAAATTTGAAAATAAATTCCAAAAACATGTTTCCCCTCTGTCACAAGGGCTGCTGACATGCAAGCAGGGCTTGGCACAGAGGGGTCTCTACCCACAGTAGGCTTGGGGGCAAGGTTACTGAAGGAGGCTAACAGGAGCAGAGGAGGATTGGGTTGAATGGTGCTGAATGACACTTGCTGGGAAAGATCTCCTAGTAAGAAGTAGTAAACTGATTTCTTGGGGGAAGCATCAGGAAGAGGAAAGAGGAGGCTTATTAAATAGACAAGAGGTTGGAACTACAACAGAGGTACAAGCAATTGGGGCTCAGACTACACACATGATGTCATGGGAACAGTCTAAGTAACAGAGAGGGCTGATCAGGGATGCTACTACATTAGGTTAGGCTGCTTCTACATTGGGACAAGGTTCCAGGTCTGAGCTGTCTAAGTTGGGAGAGTACAGTTGAAGGATGTACAGTGTACATGGGAGTCATGACACTATGTACTAAGTAGAGAGAGTATGTAATACAATCTGCAGGAGGATGTACATAAAGATTCCCAAAGGATAAACCACACAGAGGAGGTATTGGTTAGACAGAGAGATAACCCAAAGAGGTATGGGTTAGACAGAGAGGTAACCCAAAGAGGCATGGGTTAGACAGAGAGGTAGAGTAGAGCCTGGGAGATTGAGTATGTGCAAGCCTATGGAGTCTATCTGTGTATAGTATGAGGTTAGACTATATGTAGATATGTACTGCATGAAGATCCTGAGGTATATAGTTACTGGAGACATATTGATGTAAGTCTCCTGAGGCCTGAGGTTGAAGTTCCTAAGAAAGTAGATCAGGCCTGAGGGTAAGGCTGAGGTGAGACTGAGTTTGGTGTCAGTATGACAGTACCCCCTGGTGAAGAAGAGGGCATCTCCTGATGACCATAAAAGGAGAGGTTGAAGAGGCCATCCATGTTGTCCTTCAGCCATGTCTAACTTGAGTTTTCCTTCCCCTTACCCACAACCATCACCACCATCCACCCCATTACCACCTTTATCTCCTTACACCAGATCACCTACACCAACCTATCCAATGGAGAAGACCAACAATTATCATCCAGTCCAGCAATACTACCCAAGTTGTGATAGGTGCGTCAAGCTTGGAAGAATCTGCACCACCAGTATCAAGCACAATTCTGCCAAATGTGAAAGTTGTAGGCAGTATGGAAGAATGTGTGATATGGATAAGCAAGGCAGAAAGGCCTTGGGGCCAACCTTATGGGTCCTGGAGAAGAGTCAACCTTTTGAAGTAAAAGAGGCTCCAGATGATGATGCCATGACCTTGGGTTACTCATCCAGAATTGATGAATCTTCAGGTAAGTGCTTCTGGATTTAGTATTGGGTGTGCTGGAGTGCTGATAAAGGTTTGCAATAGTCCGTTTGATGCAGGAGAGATTGAAGAAAACGCAAGAAAAGAGGGAGGCACTGCGTCGAACCGGTAATTTGGCCATAGATGGTACGTTGAGGCGTCCGCAGGAGGAGTGCGATGAGGCATTTATCCAATGGGGAACCCCTCACGTAGATTTGGACGAGGAGGTGGTTGAGGTTCCCCCAAAAAGGGTACGAAACAAAGGCATTTTGGAATCCGTTGAACCCGTCAAAGGAAGTTGTCAAAGTGTTGAAGGGGTTGGTCTAAGCATCGAAGGGATTTGTCAAAGCGTTGAAGGGGTTTGTCAAACCTTCAAAGCAAGTCGTTGAAGCGTCAAATCAAATAGTCGAAGCGTCAAAGCTCACCGTTGAAGCGCTGAAGCAAATTGTTGAAGCGTCAAAGCCCACCGTCAAAGCGTCAAACGTCGAAGCCTCAAAGCGTCGAAGCACCAAAGCGGATTGTCAAAGCGGGGATGATTATGAAGACGCCAAAGGGAGTTTGGAGATGGAATTAAGTGATATGGAGGAAGATAGGGGAACCACCAAAGAGATTGTTAAAGGAAAAGGAAGAGAGATCATCTTCAAAGAAGGGGGCAGATCAGTTGACTCTTTGGAGTTAGAAGATTTGAGGAACAAGATGAAGGATTTGGAGGGAAAGATGAAGGTGGTGGAAGACAGAAGGAATAGAAGGAAAGGAATTGAAAGAAGAGGTGAAACTGAGGTCTGGTTGGAGGAATTGGAAAGTGGGGAAAGGTTATTGGAGATGATGGAAGGAAGAAGATTCAGAGAAGATTCTGTTTTAAATGAAGATCAAGTTAATCAATCTTTGGAGATTTATAGTAGGAATTCCAGAACTTTAAATCCAAATTTTCAGGAAGGTTTAAAGAAGGGTTGGGGTAGTGAGATAAGAGAAGAGAAGTATGGTTTTTTAGAAGCTAGAAAGAAAAAATTTTTAGAGATAAAGAAAAGACTAGCTGATATTTTGGCTTTAGCTGGGCATACTTTTGAAGTAGGGACTACTATAAGGGGGCCAAATTTTTATCAAGTTGCCAAGTTAAAATTATTAAATACTTGGATGTCTATAGTAAAAGAGTTGGAAGAATTGTTGTGTGAAGCTATCTAAAAAGTTGTTTATATAGAATTTGTTTTATTTTATTATTATTTTATTTTATTTTATTTTTGTTTTTTTTTATTGATATTTTCTTAGAGGGGGGTAATTGATCTTTTTTTTTTGCTAAAGGTTGAAGAAAGGGAAAAAGGAGAGAGAATCTTTATTTTTTTTATCATGTTATTGATATATATATATATATATATATATATTTGAAAAGGAGAGTAAGGTTTGTATTGTTTTTATTTTAAGGATGAATTTGGTTTTGAGGGATAGAGTGTATGGAAGTCTTGAAGTAAAGTAGGGCAGTTGTGAGATGAAGTCCATAGAGAGTGAAGTCAAGGGAGAATCTGGAATTGGTAAGGGTTGGAGGAGTCCAAAATTTTTGTGGTGACTGGCTTTTTTTCTGCTGCAAAGGTAACAAGAAGAAACATAATCTTTGATAAAGGAATTCATATTTTTCCCAATGGAAATCTCTTTTGACTAGATCAGCTGTTTTTTCTTGTCCATGGTGGCCAGAGAGGGGAGAGTCATGTCTTTGTTGAAGTATTTCAAGTTGGAGTTGTTCATCCTCCTTGGGGATTGCTATTCTGTTTTGAAAAATAAGGAGTCCAGTGTCTGGGTCTATAAGGTAACTCTTTACTTGTTCCTTTTTATGTAGTTTCTGAATAATCTGCTGGGTTGATTTGTTGGAGATCTGGGACTGAATTAAGGTTTCCAATTGTTTGTCAACCTGTTTTGCAGAGATAAAGAAAATTCTAGAAGGTTCAAAGTCAGTCTGTTTCAAGAGTTGTTTGACATTTGCTGGATTCTTTTCTGCATAGGGCATCCCCCCTTTGGGATAAACGTTGTCTCAATGTGACAAGAAATCAGGCACTATTGATTGCTTTCCAGGTCTATAGACTATAGTGAAGTCAAATTCAGACAGAAACTCAGCCCAACGGGCTTGGCAACAAGTCAAGAATTTGGAGGTCATGAAATATTTAAGAGATAAGTGATCAGTGAGAACTTCAAAGGGAGAAGAAAGGCTGAGGAGGTAAGCTCTCCAGATCTTGATGGCCCATACAATGGCCAGGAGTTCCTTATTGTGGATTTCATAGTTCAGTTCAGCACTACCCAATTTCCTGCTGTCAAAAGCAATTGGGTGTTTGGATCCATCAAGAGAGACTTGGGTGAGGACAGCCCCTAAGGCATAGTCACTGGCATCAGTCTCCAAAAAGGTTTGCAAGGAAAAATCAAAATGTCTGAGTATAGGAGCTTTAGTAAAGGCTACCTTGAGGTCCTCAAACTGCTGCAGAGCCCCTGGGGATAAAGGAAAGATGGGGTCTGCTCCAGTTAGAGCAGTGAGGAGGTGCACCTTTCTGGAATAGTTAATGATAAACCTGCGATAAAAATTAGAAAAACCCAAAAACTGTTGCAAGGCCTTTTTGTTTGTTGGTGGTGGCCAGTCCAAGATCTTCTGGACCTTGGAGTTGTCCATTTCAATGCCACTTCTGGAAATGACATATCCTAGATAGTCCACTGAGGAGGCATGAAATTCACACTTAGAAGCTTTTTCATATAAGTTGTTCTTCCAAAGTCTGTTCAAGACTTCACACACATGAGCTGTATGTTCTGTTAAGTTTTTGGAAAAAATAAGAATGTCATCAAGGTATCCCACCACACAGATGGTCAGAAGGTCTGCAAAAATGTCATTAACAAGACATTGAAAAGAGGCAGGAGCATTGGTGAGTCCAAAAGGCATTACCAAATATTCAAAACTCCCAAACTGAGTTCTGAATGCTGTAAGATGTTCATCCCCTTCCTTAATTCGAAGGAGATTATAAGCACCCCTGAGGTCAATTTTGGAAAAAATGGTAGAACCAGAAAAGACTGTTAATAAGTGAGTCATGGGAGGAATGGGATACCGGTTCTTTCAAGTCACAGCGTTGAGTTTTTAATAGTCAACACACAATTGCAAACCACCATCCTTCTTTCTTACAAAGAGGACAGGTGCTCCAGTTCTGGAAGTGCTGGGGCAAATGAAACCTTTCTCTATATTTTCCGCTATATAGGCTTGTAGGGCCTCCTTCTCATGGTGACTAAGGGAGTAGATAGGCCCAACTGGAGGCATAGGGCCTTCCAGTTTGATATGATGGTCATAAGCGCGATGAGGAGGGAGTTTATCAGCTTTGACCTTGGAAAAAACATCTAAAAAGCTATGATAAGCATCAGGAACTCTCTCCATCACAGTTTCAATTTCATCAGTTTCCTCATCTTCATCCAAACCTTCTGCAGTAGCCTGCTTTGGGTCAGAGTCAGAAGTGGAAATAATCATACGCAAAACTTGAACGGATAGATCATTCTCCATATCCTCCAAGAATTTCAGAGAATGTCCAAAGAATATCCTGTTCACAGAAGTAGTTGTTGAAATCAAAGGGAAGTGTTGTGAGTGCATAGATTCTGAAAAGGGGACAGGAGCAGTGACCTTCAGGTTCGCTGGCGGAAAGGAAGTAGTGGCCAAGGAGAGTTCAACGGAAGAGTAATGATCCAAATTTGGTTGGTGTCTTGGGGTGATCAATCCCAGTTGCCAATTTACCTCTGGGTTCCAGAAAGGGAGGAAGTCAATGCCTAGAATAATGTCTTCTTTGGGTGGAGTATCAACAACCAAGAAATAAAATTCTAAGTTGGGAAAAGAGGGCAAAGAGAATTTGAAGGAAACCTTATGGGTGATTTCCTGGGAAGGTGAGTCAGAAGGACTGAAGGTAAATACGAAAATTGGAGTGGTCAGGGGTTTGAGTGATAGAGAAAACTTTAAAACCATAGATTTTGAAATAAAAGATTGAGTTGCTCCAGAGTCAACAAGTACACTGTAAGCCTGGTTATTGGTCAAGCAAACAAAACGTAAGTCTTTGGAAGGAGGGGTAGCGTCTTTTCTTTCAAAAGTTTATACTCGAATATTAGGAGGGTGATGGTCAAGGAGTACCACATTCCCATCACCTAGTCTTTTTCCTTTTTTGGCTTCATAGGATTGGGTTTCTGGCCAGATTGAAAATCTGGACGTTTCTTGCAGAGGCTAATTTTGTGAGTTCCTCCACAGTAGTTACACAAACCCTCTCTTTCTTGTCTGGCTTTTTCTTCAGCCTTGAGGTGTCCATCCTCTCCTACGTTTGGATTAGGGACATAGGTTGGAGTAGAATTAGTAGGGGTTGGCTTGGTCTTCCCCTTAAACCTACCTGGTTGGCTGGTCTGTTGAGATTTCTGAGGATTTGGAAGGCTGGGTCCAGGTCTTGAGGTCTGAGGGAGAGTGAAGGACTTCTCCCGGATCCTTTCATGGTAAAAAGTGTCATACTTAAGAACAATATCCATTAGGTCTTGCAAGGTTTCTTGAGGTCCATCATAACCAGCTAGTTGGTCCAGTAATCTGGCTGGGAGACCCTGTCTAAAATGAAAGAAAAAGGCTTTATCACCCCACCCAGAGACCTTGGTCATAAGTGTCCTTAATTCAGTGATATAGTTAGTAGCATAACCACTGTCTTTCATCTTAAGGAGGGTTAACTCCTTCTCAGCACGCTGGATTTCTAGACAATCCCCAAAAAGGGTATGAAGCTGTTGAGTGAATAGAAGCCAGGAGTTAAGTATGAAGTCTGGCTCATGATTACCAATGTGAGCAAGATAAGGTTGGATCCATCAACTGGCATTTCCTGAAAGGTAAGAGACTGTAAAAAATACTTTCTTTCTGTCATTAGCAAAAACTCTCTCATCATTTGCAAAAATTAGTTCACAAGCTTGAAGGAAAGGTCTAAGCTTGGTTGGGTTAGTTCCATCAAATTTATCTGGGGAATTGATAGATGGAGATTTAAAGTTAGCAGAGGGTCCATGGTTGGCAGGTTTAGAAAGTTGATTCATTGCAGTGGTCATTTGCTGAAGAATGGCCATCAGGGCAGGATCAGTTGAAGGAGCCTGAGTGGTGGAAGGAAGGTTGGTGTGCGGGGAAGGTGAAGGAACTGCTGTTGAATTAGAAGTTTGACTAGGATTACCCTCTGGGGATGGTGAACCCAGGCCACTCAAGATTCTGGAATTGAATCCTGAGTCTTCATCCTCTTCATCTTCCTCACCTTCTCCTGGGATTGGGACCATGCTTGCTTCATAGGCAGGAGAGTCCAAACCATGGTAACCTGGGCTTGGAAACTGACCTGTGATCCTGTGGAGGCTAGAATTGTCAGAAAAAGGAATAGTAGAAAGGGATACTTGGGGAATAGGTTCCAATAAACCTGTATCCATAGGAGTGGAAGTGGTAGCCACTGGTGCAATCAGGTTAGAAAAGGTCCTACCTGTTCCACAAGATCTAGGGGTAGAATGGTCAGTAGGTTCAGTGGTACCTCTCCCCCTAGAGCTGCGGGTGACTGCTGGGCTAGAAATGTGAGAAAAAAGAGCACGTTGTGGGGGCATTCTTACTTCTAAGAA
Organism: Puccinia polysora; assembly: GCA_025617555.3. NCBI lineage: Eukaryota > Fungi > Basidiomycota > Pucciniomycetes > Pucciniales > Pucciniaceae > Puccinia > Puccinia polysora. Next base: position 27,035,661 of record CM062613.1, on the reverse strand, counting down.
TAATTAGTTACCCAAAAGTAGTTCTTCACCTTGGAGCAAGAATAAAATGATTAAAAAAGGAATTTTTTCTTCCTCTGATTACCTTTATGGGACATTCAAATACTGGTTACTATACCTTGTCTAAGTGTCAAAGTGTCAAAGCGTTGAAGTGTCAAAGTGTCAAAGTGTTGAAGTGTCAAAGCGTTGAAGTGTCAAAGCGTTGAAGCCTTGAAGCGTCAAAGTGATACTTAGAGGGTGGAGAGCTGGAGCTCTGAGTAGGTTTGACAGTAAGGTAAGGGAAGCAATGAAAATGGCCACAAATCAAATAGCCAAGTTCAAGGTAGGGACAGAAATAAAGCAAACAAAAATTGCCACAACTCAATAGCAAAATTTGATGCTGTCTAAAAGGATAGGGAGGGTGGTTGGTGAAGAAGGGGTTATTGGGGAAGAAATCAGTTTAATGTCACAAGGGCTGCTGACATGCAAGCAGGGCTTGGCACAGAGGGGCCTCTACCCACAGTAGGCTTGGGGGCAAGGTTACTGAAGGAGGCTAACAGGAGCAGAGGAGGATTGGGTTGAATGGTGCTGAATGACACTTGCTGGGAAAGATCTCCTAGTAAGAAGTAGTAAACTGATTTCTTGGGGGAAGCATCAGGAAGAGGAAAGAGGAGGCTTATTAAATAGACAAGAGGTTGGAACTACAACAGAGGTACAAGCAATTGGGGCTCAGACTACACACATGATGTCATGGGAACAGTCTAAGTAACAGAGAGGGCTGATCAGGGATGCTACTACATTAGGTTAGGCTGCTTCTACATTGGGACAAGGTTCCAGGTCTGAGCTGTCTAAGTTGGGAGAGTACAGTTGAAGGATGTACAGTGTACATGGGAGTCATGACACTATGTACTAAGTAGAGAGAGTATGTAATACAATCTGCAGGAGGATGTACATAAAGATTCCCAAAGGATAAACCACACAGAGGAGGTATTGGTTAGACAGAGAGATAACCCAAAGAGGTATGGGTTAGACAGAGAGGTAACCCAAAGAGGCATGGGTTAGACAGAGAGGTAGAGTAGAGCCTGGGAGATTGAGTATGTGCAAGCCTATGGAGTCTATCTGTGTATAGTATGAGGTTAGACTATATGTAGATATGTACTGCATGAAGATCCTGAGGTATATAGTTACTGGAGACATATTGATGTAAGTCTCCTGAGCCCTGAGGTTGAAGTTCCTAAGAAAGTAGATCAGGCCTGAGGGTAAGACTGAGGTTAGACTGAGTTTGGTGTCAGTATGACACCCTCACACCATCAAGAACCTGATCTATCATGGACGTGAAAGGCATTGATTGATTTCATATTTCTTCAACTCAGCCTTGGTCATCATCACCACTTATCCCTTCATGGAATCTACTCATGAGAAGGCACAGAAGGAATTCACCCTTTCTTCCTCTTTCATTTACTCTTTTTTTGGTTCAGGATAATTCTTGATGAGGCAAATTAAATATCACATACAGTACATGCAATTCCTGAAACTTATCATCTATCATTTGATAGAACAATCAGGAACATCAATGGAAAGGTGACTCAAGAAATCTTTACAAGAAAAGCTCAAAAATGCCTATTCCTCACTGGAACACTGGTCCAGAACCATCAAAATTACCTGATTTCATTTCTGGCATTCCTCTGCACAGATATTAAAGAATCTCACAACCATTGGGTCACAACTATTGGGTAAATATTCTTCTACCCCATTGAACAATTGAAAACTTCAAACCACTCTTGATCATATTGTGTCACCTATTTCTCAGGAGAATCAAAGAAGATGAGGTTGATAGTCTACCGGATGCAAACCATCAAATTTTCTACATGCCCCTGAAACTGTCTGCACAATAATATTAAAATATTCAACAGGACATCTTTGTCAAATCACTCCAAAAGAAAGATTTCTGTGTCCATCAAGGTGCCAATAATCCTGGATTCCTCACTAGAATTCAGGAACTCTTAACTATGTGATCATCCCCTGTTGGCCAACTCAAATCTAGTTTTCAAATAAAATTTTGAAACACAAGCAAAAGAAGAAAATTCCAATCCTTCAAAAAGTTGTATAATTCAACTTTGATTCCACTCTGCTGTGTTTTTGGAAAGCTCAAAAATTGAATGACTAATCAACATGATCATGGATGAATGGGAGACAAGGGATAGACCAATCAAGATGGCCGTATTTTCTTGTTTGACAAGGTTTCTTGATTTGTAAGACTTCCTCCAGATAAGCTTCCATGTTCACAAAGATGCTTACCATTTTTTTCAAAAAATATTCAATGCTCACAATTTAGATTTCTTTGAGTCATAACAAGATCAAATATTTACACTTTGATGGCACTATGACAGCTACAGAGAAAAAAAAATGCTTGGCAGATTTTTCCAGCAGTACCTCAACCCAAACAATACTAGCCTCCATCCAAGCTTCAGGGGTGGGTCTCAACATCACATGTGCAAACATTGTTTTCATCATGGTATTTGGTCCATTCTTTCTTGAAAAACATTGAAAGCAGCTCATGCTCCACCTCCACTAGGATCCAGAATGGAATACTGCAAACCAGGATCAGGCAGATTGTTTTCATAGATTGGGTCAGACAAAAACAGTGCATGTGTATTACATGATTCATCCAAAAAAAATTGAGGAGAATATTCAAAAGGTGAGATCCTATTCACAAGGAATTGTTAAAAATAAATGTTATTGAGGTGCTCCTAATTTTGATTCAGGTTCAAAAGAGAAAGGAACAACTAGCAGAGAAATTACAATGACTATTATTAAACCATTCAGGAAATCTCCACTATCAATATAACTTTTTTTTTCTTTTTCAGATCAACTTTCATTGCAACTATAGATTGGAGAGAGATATTTCATATACTACAGGAGAAAGACTAATTTTCTTTGAACATGTATTACCTGTCTTTCAAGGAATGAATAAAAAGATGTAAAATAATATTTACAATAATATTTATGTATTATTCAGGCTGCAGGTGTTTTGTCATTCTTAATCACCTCAATATCTTGTATTTTTAAAGCTGATCTTGTTGATGGCTGTAGTGTATTGAGCCAATTTTGATTGGAAAATTTTCAAGATAATTTGGCTGGAATCCTTGGATTGACGTCAAACTTAGTGAAATTTTCCCTATGAACAAACTTAGGCTGCATTTTTGCCTTACCAATCTGGCTTCCAATCAATATTTGATGGTCAATGAATTCCATCAATTGGGAAGCTCTTTCTGAACGCCATTCCAATTGCATCTTCCTGCAAAAAGTTATACCATTTGTATTCACATCTTCTGTATCAGAGCACACTGCAGGATAATTTAACTGTGTTGGAAGGGCCACATAATTGTTTTCATCACACCATTACTGCCTCCTCTCTGCTAGCTCAAAATTTGAATCACAAATTGTTAGTTCAGTCGCCACAAGTGTGAGAATGAATGGCTTACTCTTTTCCCTAGTTTGGAATTCCTTTGCTTGGCCTTTCTTTCCTCAACAGCAATCTCTCCACTACTTTGGATCAATCTCCACTCACCCTGTAAATGAATAAAGTACTTCTCCAACAGTGTAAACACAATTGCATGGTTAGAATGCTCAGGGGACCTTAAAAAATTGTTGTGCTCCCCAATAAGAAGTGCAACATCTAGTGTTCAAAAAAATAAGGCATCCATAATTTGGTTGAGTGCATGCTTCCATCCAATCATCCAGTCAAAATGAACTGAGTCAGACCAATATCTTGAAGATGGGGTGTGGTGAAACTGGTTATGGCTGGAGTGTGTTTTTCAGGTGAGCCTGGTGTAGTTGAATCTCTCTGATCAAAGGAAATCCCCTGCCCACACTGAAGTGCCAAATCATTCTCATCATTGGTGGGCAGTTGTGGTGCGGTACCCTATTCTTCATTTGAAGCAAGAATCTGGCATCAACATGGACCACAGTGCCCATGTTATCAGTCTCTGGTGCAAGATGTTTGTTCAACTCCTTCTGGCTATCCTTTTTATTTTTCCCCTTGGAAGATATAGAGGCCCTGGCTCTGAGTCCTTCATGTTGCTGTGCTCATTATTCCTATGCATGGTCTTCCACTGGAAAAATGAGGTTATCAAACCATGTAGTCATTTTTGAATCTTGTTTATATAATTTAACTTCCTAACACCTCCTTCAGCATATTCAGGCTCATTTTCTGTTTTCATGGCTAAAGAAATATCAAATTTTCAGTTGATTTCCATCAGATGAAAAATTCAAATAATTCATTCATGTATTTCAACAGCCAACTGATCAGCCTGACTTTATTGCATGACTGGTCAAAATATCCCAAAAAATGAAGTTTGATTATTGAAACACCCTTTGATAGGATCCACAAAACACCATTCCCCTGTTCATTTCAAGCAGTTGGTTGTCCCAGAAATAAAATAGAATTTACATCCAATGTTCCCTGATTGAGTTTTTAGTCTTCATTTTACTTGATTTCACTCAAAATCGGAACGGAATGGAAAGTTTTATGAAGCTGTTGTTATGTGAGCTAGCCCTGAAGTTGGTCTTTTAGAGGCATTAATGGATTGAGGTGGAGGTGCAATTCCATGCATTGGTACATCTGTGGCTGTTTTAGTATATCCTGCATTCACATGCATGGTGGTTTTTGAAGTAGGTTTGGGAGGAAGTGAAGCAATATTTCATTGTTGGAGGTGTGGATCTGTTGGTTCAGGATTATCCCCCACAGTGTTTGAAGGTTATAAATCTGTTTCAGAGGCTTGGGAGGCTTTAGTTTGTGAAAAGCCTTCAATATTTGAATTTCCCAACACAGCTGCATCTTCTTTTGGTTTTTCTTTGGGTAAAGAACGGGAGGCCCTTGTAGATATTAATGGATGAGCCCATACTTCTGCCAGATACAGGGTAGAAAAGCTCAAAAAAACTGTACTTGAATCAAAGGATGTAGAAGGTTCAACTGCCGCAAACTATTGGATTAGGAGCATGGGTCACATGGCAGTTTTTCCCCTGAATATTTTATGCAAAAAGAAAACCCATGAAGGAAGTGTTGGAAACTTATTTCCCAATTTCACCACTTCCAAAGCACACCACCCTGGGTCAACATGGGCTCCAGTCTATCTTGCACTTCTGGGTTTTTTCTGAGACTTCTCTATGAAATTGTTGGATTGCCAAGCTGATGCCCTCAATTTTTCCTGGAAATTACTTTCCAAGACAAATCTACTTGATCCACCCTTCCCTCTATCCTCACAATGCTGAATTTGCATCATAAGGCTTAGTTCATGCACTCTGGACCAGTTGAACTTGTGAACAATTGGAGAGGAAAAATCAATGGCTTGGGTAAAAAAAAAGGATCAGTTGAGCCAAAATTAATAAAAACTCAGCTGTATTTCACTCACAAGCTTCTCCTATATACCTTAAAGAACAATTCACATCTGCATTACTATTTCCTCCTATGTCATTGTCACAGGTTTGCATAATCTAATGCATCTCTGGGCCTAAATAGAAAACACAAAGTATTCATCCTCAAATGCTCATTCAAAATGGTGGGAAAAATAATCAAGTTAACCTTTGATTTATGTATCTCTTGATACACTTGCTGGCCATATTTCCCATACAAAATTCTTTTAACTACTACCTCTATTACCATGTCATAATGTGACCTTACTTTTTAATATTTTTGAAAAAAATTTCCTATCCATTATGAAGGGTTTGGAAAAGATTGCATGAGTTGGTGAATTGAAGAATTTGGAGGCCTTTGGGATCCCAATGGATTTACTTCAAATTTTTGGCCACTTTTAAGATTACTTCCAAATAGTTGACCCCTTCTTTCCTGGAGCTGAAAAGTCCCCCACTCTGGAATTCTACATTCAAGTTTCTCCATTCTATCCAAATATCTTCTTTTTAATTCTGCAAAATTAAAAAATACATCAGAACTTTCCTCACAGTGAAAACTAGCTAAAAATATAGATTACCATCTGGAGTGATATTGGGAGGTGGAGCTTCAACTTGAGCACCAGGATTCATCATAGTGGAATCAAAAATAAATTGATGGATTCTAGGATCTCATATCATACCCCTTTCAAAATCTTTTTTATGGGCTTATTCATAAAAAATTATCATAAAAATCATAGGCAGTGTCACATTTGAAACTTTGAACCTTTCAAAAACCTACCTAGTGTTACCATGAGATTTGATCCTGAAACATATGCCTCCTCATTGACATTAACCACAAGAAGATTCTGCCGGTGCTCTCCTGACACTTTTTCTTGGTTAAAAACTGCAAAAAAGTTAAATATTACAAAATGATTTCCAACCCAAAAAACAGCTCACCAGGAGTCATCAAATTTATTTCAACTGAACCCTGTTTCAAAGAATTTTTTCTTTGGGGGGAAGGAAAATTTGCAGACCCTGTTTTCATTAAAACTCAACTTGTGTTTCATTCACATCAACTTTTACAAAGTTTTCATTACATATGGCTTGAAGATTCAACCAATGTTGAAAGCTCTGCATATCATTAAATAAAAAATGACAAGAATGATTCAAGGATCATGGCTATCTCAAAGAAAAAAAGAAAAAATCTCTTTGTTTTCCTTTCTGGGAAGCTTGAATACCTGATATTTTCAAAGCTGCCTCCACCTCACCATCTGAAGACAGAAACTCTGACCTGTCCATTTGTTTCTTTTCAACTCTTATTCTCCACAATTTAGGATTCTGATTTTCTGGAACAAATAAAGAAGCGTCTATCCTAAAGGTCAGGCTTGAAACCTCCCCACATGAAGAAATTCCTTCAGAGGCCACACTTGCTGCTTTGGAAAACATTTGGGAGGCACCCAAGGGGAAAATAATTCCTAGAATTGAAATAAAACAGAACATGTCAGAAACAATTTAGAATAAATAAATCAATGGATTTCAAATGGTACCTGAAGATAATTCCCTAGTGAAATCAAGCCTCATTGCTCCTGATGGTTGAATGAATCCTTCATCAAAAAGTTAATATCACCAACAAAATCAATTGATTGAAAAGAAAAAAAAAATACATCCCTGTGGGCTGCCTATCATACTATCCAATCTCTCAGATGCAGCCTCCTGTAATATCTGAAACCTCATCTTCATGATCTAAAGCTCAGGGTTCTCAACTTCAGGTGTTTTCAAAGCTGCTTGAATCCTGGTTCTGACACTGGCCCTCTCCCCAAATGATGATCTTCCCCCAGAAGCCATACTTTCCAATCTTATTGCAGGTGGTGAGACTACAGGATTGATCAATCAAGTTAAAGAATAATTAATATCACCAACAAAATGAATTTATTGAAATAAAAAAACATAACTGCCTGTGGGCTGCCTATCCTACTGTCCAACCTCTCAGATGCAGCCTCCTGCAATTCCTGAAACCTCATCATCATGCTCCAAAGCTCAGGGCTCTCACCTTGAGGTGGTTTCAAGGCTTCTTTAATCCTGGAGCTGAAACTGGCCCTCTATCCACATGGATATCTGCCCCTAGAGGCCACACTTTTTGATTTTATTGAAGGTGGGGAGACTACAGGATTGATGAATAAAGTTAAATAAGAGTCAGACAACTAATGGTAAAAAAAACTAATACCTAGGTTGGATTCCTTTGAAGATTTTATTAATTTCTCTCCTATGGGGAGAGGGAATTCTAAATGCAAAATAAGAATTCAAAAATTGTAATCACAAAATATTAGTAAGAACCCTCACCTTCTTCTTGATGAGACATGGTTTGAGATGCATGTCGTTGTTCAACTCTTTTGGTCAAAATATTTTGGACCAATGATCTTGCACGTTCAGACTGTGAGAAATTTGAATTACCACTGCCTCTAGCAGATGCCAATTTCTCTTTTTTCTTTTTGAATTATTATTAAATATTTTCTTCATTGTTTTGAATGTGCTGAATCTGATCACCTGTGGTGTTTTCTGCCGTTTATCCAAGAAATACTAAATTAATCAGTAAAAACATGGTCAGGATTTCATCCATTCACACAAATTTGACTTCCTATGATGAATAAACATTAACTGGTTTTTGAAAGGAACTTCCAAAATTAATCAAAGGTTGAGTAGGAGTAACCAAATCATCTTCCTCTATATATCAATTGTTCTCAGGATCATCTTTAGAAATACACAGGGTTTTTATGAATAAAAAAACAAATGCATTAATCAATCAGTCAAATACACACAAAGTAATCTGCCATAGGGGGAGGTCACTGGTTATTTTCATGATGCAATGGGTGAGTTCCAGTTCAAAACATCTATGTATAGCAATGACTTTTCAATTAAATTTTAGCTAATAATCAACAACACCTTTCATCTTTTGTCTTTCTTCAGGATCATTACTCTTTCAGATATTATTTTGAATTTTAAAGTCAAAAATTGAGTAGTAGCAGTTCAATTGGGAATATGAAGGGATAAATGGATGAACTTTCTGATAAAGTGAAATTATTGGTGGGAAATCTGGGGATTATATATTCCCCCCAAATTCCTGAGATAAAAATTGGATTGCTCATGCACTTGTACTCACTTAAAAATAGCAAGTAATCAGTTAAGATATACTTCTTGCTTCTCAGCTTGACAATATCAGCAATATGACTCATAATTCAATTAAGATGAAAAAATTACACATCCTCAAGCCATTTAAATGTTCCTTGATTTTTTGTCTAATTTAAAATTGGATGAAAATCATTTGATTCCCCCTTCTATAAACAATACTCATTTGATCAAAAAAATCTAAGCCTAGAGAGAGAAAACATCACACTCTCTGGAAAGACACTCTATAAAAAAATTCCACATAATATGAATCAAATATTCTCAATTGAAACTAGCAACTTCCTTGTGTTCATATTCAATCATAGATAAATCAAAGCAAATCAATATCATCCCAATAAAAATTTCAAGTTTTAGTTTTGATATCCTAAATACAAGAGAATATCATCCTGTAGACAAATTTACTTCCTCCCAGGTTACTCTTGGATTCTTTAAAACCAAAATTTCAAAAATTTATCATGTTTGAGCAATTCAGCACCTAAGCTTATGCATTGTGTATTCCTTCCTGGTAAAAATGAATAATTTATTTCAAAGATCATTTCTTCTTTATTAGTGGACCTTCAAAGATTACAAGTTATTATCTGACTTAGAAATATGATCACACATGAACATAGCACTGACCTATTCCAAGCTTTTTAGGTGTTGGTTGGCTGCACAATTTATAGTTTATCAAGTGATTTTGATTGGATGGTCAACTCTTGCTGTTCATGTGAAAGGACATGGTTGATGGGCCAGTAGCCAAGGCGGCGCCACCTTGTTGGATCACCAACTTGACCTAGTTGCTGATCAACTTGGGGAAACAAGAATCAATTTTGTTGCTGCTGTGCTCCTCATGACTTTTAAAACCAACAGGGTGGCCTCAATTGAATTCCAGACTCTTGGAAGCTTCAGTTGAAAGCTGCAACAGCCAAGTTGATGACACACCCCAATTGGTTGACAACCTGTCAAGCAGTGGTTGACTCAGCACCATGTGGCTTTGAGCACCTGCCAATGGTGGTTTAAAAAAAACTGAGTTGATGACCCAACCAAACTCAGTGGACACAGCATATGTGTCACTGTAACTCCCCCCTGCCCGCCAGATTGAAGTGACAGGAAGTTAAAGTGGGTTACAGTTACACATACAAAAAAGAGGCGTTTGGAAACCACTTTAACCTCTCAAGTGTGGCTTCAATTGAAGTTACAGTCCTAAACTGCCCTCTGCAAAAAGATTTTTAAGCAAGTTACAAGCTTTTGAAATTTTAAATTTCTGTAAATTGCTGTTTATGCTCTATAAATGAATGCTCACAGGCCCCAATCCCCAAAAGGTGTTTGGCTGGGGGGCTCTGATATGAGCATCTAATTACAGTTAAAAATCCACCCATGGGAAGATTTGTAACTTTTAACCTGCAGTTACAGTTACAAGTGTTTTCCAAAGGGCCCTTAAAATGCTCAGGCCAGAGTTTGTAAAAGTCAGGGATTTGGGTTTCATTCATGCCCATGGAAAACTGCTTGAAAAATTGTTCCATTCCATTGAAGCTCTAAAGTTTGAAGAAATTTATCATCATCTAAGATCAGTTTAATTTCAGTTCTTCTATCATGAACAGTCTCATTCTCATCAATTTTTTGATCATTCTAAACCTTACCCCATTCAAAAAATCAAATTGAGAATCACTCAGATTCTTGCTCATATTAAGCTGCTTCTTGCAATTGCTTTGTGGAGCAAATTATTCATTTTGATATAAATAGCTTGGATTTAATAATTTAGAGGGATAAGGAGGTTTGAGGGAAGTTGAGGAAGCAAAAAACTCCTCTATTTGTAACCTAAATTTAATCTTTTTTTCCACACAAAAATGTGTGAAATTATGCTTTTTAAAATGTGTATTTTCAATTTTTTTTTCTTTGAAATAAATGCATGTTAATCATTAAGGAAATAATACAGCTTTTGCTAACTTAATTGTTTGGAAAAAAGTATGCAGAAGCTAAAAACTGGTTTGTAAAAATGGTCATGGGAGATAATTTCAGCTTTTTCACATTATCCTTATACAAGAAAAATTTCATCTCACCTATTTCTTCTTCAAGATTAAATGGTCCATTGAAACATGCCTTTCCTGGTTTTTGGACAATATTAAATTGAAGGAGATAATTTTTTTGAATTTATTATTAAATAAGAGGAAAAATGGTGATTAATTGAAGAATTATATACTTGGAACTTGTAAAATGGGGTTGAATTATTTGAAAATCATACAGCTCTGGAAGAGATCAAACATTAATCTTAGAAAAATCAAAGAGAAAGCAGGGAGAAATAAAGGGTATTCATGGGAGAAAAATAATTTAAAATCAAAAGAAAACTTTGATAATTCCTGCAAAAAACAATTAGAAACAAAGTCGAAAATTTGAAGAATCAAATGAGAATTCATTGGTCACTTTTGCAGAATTTAAGAGGATACTCCAAAGCCATCATGGATCAACTGTTTTTCCATATTTGTGGACTCTACCAGAAACAAAAAAGATTTCATGGTTATTTCCTCTGGAAACTGATTATAAACTGTGAATCAATTTGGGAAACCATTCTGGTGAAGTTAAGTCTCTTGTCAGTCAGAGATTCCTGATTTTTCCTGGTGTTTGAGATGGGCATGAGGAAGACTTATTCTTTGAAAGATAGAGGGAGTTGAAATTTTGAAGAAGGAAAGAACAGTTGGTGAGATTGGAAAACAGTTCTCATGAGGTATTTGGTCAGTTTTGAGACTGGTGGGATGGATGAATTGATCAGGGAGTTTGAGTTTGAAAGCATAAGAACCTATTTTGTAAATGATACAAAAATGGCCCAAAAAATGCTCAGACAGATTTTTGGAAGGCCTGTAAGTTTTTGTGTTCTTGTCAGATAACCGTACTTTGTTCCTCAGAGTAATTTTTTTGGGAATTTATGTCTATTAAGGTCATCATAGTGCTTATAACTATCCACAAACTCTTTGAACTTGATGTAGTATTTTGGTTGACCTGGATGCCCTGGAAAAGGGTAATAATTTTTTTGAGGAAGTATTTTTAGATTTAGGTGTTCAAAATTGGTTGGTATAACTACTTTTAATTTGAACAGGAGTAAGCCTTTCAAAAAAATAGTTTGAAACAACTTCAAATAAACTAATCCAACCTTCTGTCAGATTCATTCCAGCTCAAACCCAACTCCACTCACTCCTATAACTTTCACAGGATAGTACTCCTGCATGTCTTTAAGTTTCTGCAACCAGTTTCACCCTTTCTCTGTATGTGATAAGCTCTTCTTCCATGTACACCTTACCACTGTTTCATGTGTTTTAGTCACACTTCCAACAATCTCTCCCTCTCCCTCTTTTTCTTGGTACATCCTCTATAATTCCTCAACACAGTTAGGGTATTAGCACATATTACAATTGCTATATATATAGTAAATAATCCCCAAAGTGTGTTCAGACCATACACCCAGGACTCCAGATCAGTACATGAGTCAGCTTGCTACTTGATACAGAGCAACCTGTAAAATTACACAAAATAAATAACAAAATAAAAAAAATAATTAATTAAAACAAAAGTAGCAGGAAATCCATGAATATTTTGTCAGAAACAGATTTCCCATCCACAATTAGGCAATTTCAATCACTTACCCCACCCTTGAATTATTACTCCTTCATAATTTAATTAATTAATCAAAAATGGACCAAAAATTCACGGTACCCCTATGGCAATTTTTGGCCAATTTAATGTTTCACACACATTTTCACATATAGGTTTCACACCTTAAATTCAGTAAAAGCTGAGTTTTTTGTGTACATTTTTGGAGTTACAGAAGGAAATTTGTTTTTTCACAATTCCCGTGCACAGTTCCTGTGCTTCTGCTTACTTCTGTACACAGTACTACAGCAGTCTCACACGTGCAAAAATCCTGCATGCTTTAAGACTCCAAAAGGTGCTGAGCTGCAGGCAGTTCTGTGGAGGGGAAAGGTTCTGTTTACCCTGCTCTCCTGAGCATTACAAAAATATTCAAATGTAGCCGGAATCAAGATCCAGAACCTTGTAGATAAGGAATCAATGGAAGGGATGAGTTTGATAATATTTGGTAGTGATGGAACAACACTATCTGAGGCTACATGGTGCGGGAAGACTTGGACAGAGTAATTTAAAGTTTGTTCTGAGTTCAATAGAACAAGGAAGTTTTGAGTAAAAATTCCCACAAGCTAATAACTGTTATTTTCAGCAGAAGATTGGGAAAAATCAACTAAATCTCAACCAACCTCCAGGGTCTCAATGAACCTGCCAAACTCTCTGCAATCAAGCGCTTGAAGGGTACCAGATAAATGTGGGTGGCTGTACAAAACAAAGAAATTTGTTTTATTAAGACCTAGAAGCAACACAGTAACAATTTCAAACAATAATAAAACAACACTCCTCAAGGGACTCAAGAAGAGCGTGGTGGAATTCAACTTTAAATAAATAAAGGAAGGATTAACACTCCAGTTTTCAACCTTAAAGAAACCTATCAGTCAAAAATGACTGGTTCTGGAAGGATGGTTAAAAAAGAATGATCAAGACCAGTATGGTTGAAAAAGGGATCATAGTGGTATAACACACTCAAGAATTCAATCAAATGAATTCTTCTTCAACCATCAAGGCTATTGGTTGGTGATAAAAAACAAGGCCCACAGAGGGATGGATCAAGAGTTGAGTATGGAGGCTCAAGGATCAAGGGGAAATCATAGATATACCCAGCATAAGGATGCTCAGATAAAGTGGAAGGGCCCCATGTATTTATTGATTAATTATAATGATGATGATACCATCCTTCATTTGGCAAAAAGGCCAGGCAGAGACCCTACTTTTATGGAAAAGAGGCCCCTGTACTAGACTCCTTACAAGAGATGACACAAATAGAGAGGGAAAAAAAGCAGAATTTCTTTTTTTAAAAAATGAGGATTGATAAGGATGAGAAAGAAAAAAAAAGCAGTGAGGAATAAAAAAATTGGCAGAAGGAAGCCCCTGAAATGTGAAAAAAAGAAAAGAAAAAACAAGGTTTAGAAATAAGGAAAACCGCCCCACCTTGAGGATGAAGGTGGGCAGCGGATGCATGTCCGCAGCTTTGCGGTTGGATGGGATTGAATTGGGGGATTTAGAAAGGTCACCACAGGTGGTTTCACATTTTCTGACAGATGCGCAACGGTTTGTGGAATGATCAAGGGGGTTGGGAGACTTTGGCCATGTTGGAAAACAATGGCCTTGGCCCAATGGTTGCAAGCAATCCCTCACTGGTCCATCAGGTGGGTAAAGCAAGGGAGATTGATTGATGAGGTTAGTGGAAGTTTCAGCTGTTGTCTGGCCGGATGAGGGAGTGAGAATGGGTGACAAGGTGAGGTTTTCCGGCGTTCTTTGTTGGCCAGCTGGATGGAAAAAGGAAGGATTTTTGGTTGACAGTTGGCTGCAACAGGTGACCAAACAAAGGAGAGATCAAGCAAATGGGCCAATTGCTGTATGGGATGAGGGGATGATGGGCTACAGTACAGTTGGCCGCTAGCAATTGCTTGCTAGGCTGTTGGATGCAAAATTTGGTGGCAATGTCAATGAGGCTGAGGATGAAAATCCAGGGACTTGATTTTCCAAGGAGGCTCTTCCTAGTACTCTAGGACAGGGAGGAGCTTAGAAGAGGGAAAGATGAAGGCTTGCCATAATTATAGCCCAAAATATCTATATTTCCTTTTCATTTTCTTTTCATATTTTTTTTGGATGATAGTTGGATGAAAGAATATAAAAAAAAATTAAGAAAATTTTCCCTTTAAATGAGGTGTCCCAAATTGGTCACCACATCTCTCCCCAAGTTAAAGACTTCCCTGGTGTGCATCTTGAATCTGAAGATATTAAGAAAAGGAGTCATGAAAAGAAATTGAGACAGAAGAATGGCCATTTCTTGATCTTGAGAGTGATTGAAAAGTTGAAAAATATCTTGGTCCCTCCAAAAAAATCCTAGAAGTGGCAGGGATAAAACAAAAAAGGTGTCCTAGTTTCTCACTTATGTGGCATACAATAGAGTCTCACAAAAAAATGCAGCAAATGAGCCTGGTGATGCATGATTGGGAGGACTTACTTCTGAGATCAGGTGCCTCCACAACAATAAAACTTCTTGACTTGATCAGCAGAGAATTGTTTGGCAAACTGAGTACCATCCAGCTCTTCCAAAACATCAGATCCACCTCAAACGTTTCAAACCACCTGATAAGGACCATTCCAGCAATTTGAAAAAATCTTTCCCTGCTGGGTTTTCAAAGATTTATTATAACCAAAAAATCAATCACCCAGTTTTAGGGGATCCCTTATTTGATTGAAGTGCTTATCTTCCCAATACTGAACCAATTTTTCCCTGGATTCCATCATCTTTTGATAAGATTCATCACAAACATCTTCACTTAGCTCCAGTTGCTTGGATCTAGAAACTAATAGATCAGTGGTTGAGGACACCTCTTCCCATGAGATACCCAAGAAGGATTCCACTTCAAGATCCAAAGGAACAAATGCTCTCTGATCAAAGATGATTTCATATGGTGAGTAGCCAGTGGTCAGTTTGGTTGAGATTTGATCAGAGAAGAGAACAAGAGGAAGGAATTTGAGATAATTCTTCCACTTTTACCAGCCAGTTTAACAAGTGCAGCCTTCAAAGGAGACTGGTCTTTTTCCACCATGCCTTGTCCTTCAGGATAATAAGGAGTATTAACTCTATGTTTTCCAGAAAGAGATTGGATCATTTCAGCAATTTTTCCACCAAATTCCAAGCATCCATCAGTAGAGTAAGATCAAGCCAAGCCGTAAAGCATCATCCAAGTGTCACAGAGTAAGGCTGCCACTGATTCAGAGCTGATATTTTTAAAAAATTTTTCTTCAACCCATCCAGAGAAATCATCCCTAGCCACAATGAGGTACTTAGCACCACCTTCCTTAATATGAACCACATCAATTGAAATCCTCCCAAAGAGCATGGACTCCCCAGTAGGATAATGAATTTCAGCTGGTTGCCTAAGATAACATTTTTGAAAAACCTCATAACTCTTGCACCATTGAGAGACACATTTCTTCAGAGATGGCCACAAGAATTGTTTGGATAGTTGTGGATAAGTTTTGGTTTCCCCACAATAACCAAGACCTTCATGGAGAATTTCAAGGATTGAATCTTTTTTATAAGGAATAGTAACAACAATAAGAGCACAAAGATTTCCTCTCCTCATAATCCTGGGGCCTTGCACAAAGAAATTAGGGGACTTTGTTTTGAGGGATCAAAATTCTATACCAGAGAGATCAGGAGGTCTTCAAAATGTTAACAGATACTGCTCCAGTAAAAGCCAGAAACATTGCTGAAAGCCAGAATAATTCTGAGAGGAGAAGTAAGGAAATGGCTGAATTAAAGGTTATTCCTCATCAAAATCCATTCCCACATTAGATTTTTCATCACCAAGAGGAATTCAGGATACACCATCAGGCATGGTGAAAGATTTTCCAGGCCTGTGAACAATATCAAAATAAAAAGGCTGGATAAAGTCCACCCAAAAAGTCATAGGAGCATTGGGGAGGCTGGGATTATTGATCATTTCAATGATGGATCAAGTGTTGACTTTTAATTCAAAATTTTGACCCCAGAGGATGGTTTGGAGCTTATTCATCATTTGAGCCACACCACAGAGTTCCAGTTTTGTTTAAGAGTATCTGGATTATTCATCTTAAAATAACAAATATTCATTGAGAGAAGGAGGGTCCCAACCATTTTCATCTGCCTGAGTAAGGACAGCCCCAAAAGATGGATAACTATAATCAACAGCCAGCTTGATATTTCCAGCTCCAGGTCCATAAAATATTTTTCTAAACATATGTCTTTACCAACAATCATTTTGAGAAACCAAAACAAATTTTCACACTCTTGGGTCAAAATACATTCAGAATCTTTCCTGGTTACACAACAAAAGGGTGCACAGATTTTGGGTAAAGATGGGACAAAGATTTGAACATAATTTACAACACCTAGAAAACCTCTAACTTCAGTAGGATTGATTGGAGTAGAGCAAGAGATGATCTTGTTGACTTTGGCTGGTGCAATCCTTATCCCTTCCTTGCAGACCACATGACAAACAATTTCCAGAGCAGAGACACAAGCAGCAAATTTGGAGAGCAGAATTCTCAATTCAAAACAGAATCCTTTCCAAAGTAGTAGCATATTCCCAGATGAATCAAAAAATTCCTGAATGCCAAGATAAGAGCTCATTATCATAGTCAGAACCTTTACCTTTAATTCCGCCATTGTCAATAAAGATACCAGCATGATCAGGGATTTCATCCTGAAGGATCCACATCATCTGAGCCTGATAGACTGCAACTGAATCAGGGGCAACTTGAGGCAATTGAGTGATTTGGAATTGACCAAGAGGAGTATCAAAAGTAGTGAGAGGGTAAGAGATAGGATGTAATTATTGTTTTTCATAACCACCCATAATTTCCCCTAGGCCATAGAAAGCTCTCCCAGAGAAAGATTTAATAAATTCTTTAGTTTCAGGAGGAATGCCAAATTCTTTAATAGTAACTTTTTTAAGAGGTTTAAATAATGAACTATTCTAAGTTTACCATTAATCTTGAGGAAAAAGAATACAGGGATGGAATAACTGTAAGTTGACTCTTCATATAGGGCAGTAAAAGCTTTTTTGCGGACCAACTTGATAAATTGCTTGAATTTGGCAGCAGAGATTGGGATCTTTTTCTTTTGCAAAGGATCAGGTTCACTTACAGAGATGATATAGGGGAGGCCATATGATTCTTTCAAAAGAACTCTCTCTTCTTCACAGGAAGCAATAGATTTTTCCCTTAGAGATAGGAAATTTTTTATCAAATTAAAATCATCAGGAAGAAGCCATCCATCTTGAAAAAAGTTGACCACTTTCAGACATTCTTCAGTGACACAACCATTAGGCACAAAGGGGCCAGCAAGAGATTGGCATAAACCACAGTAAGGATTGCAAGATAAGAGAGGATGCATGAGAGGGGGATTGAGGTTGAGAGGCATAGGCTGGTTGACTGGTTTGACCTTTTTTGAAACTTTTTTATACTTGGTAGCAAAAGAGAGAAGTTCTTGTTTCCTCCAAGAGTTTACCAGCAAAACTTGATTACAAAAACTGAGTCCAAGTTCCAACATTTTCCACTTCAAATGCTCCACAATGTCCTCAAAGGGTTCCTTTTCCATAAAGGGAGAACCAGGAGATAATATGTTTCTCACATTTGTAGCACAAGGTAGTATTTCAAAAAAAATGGTAGAAGATTGCCCTAGCGGTGCAAAATTTGGAGGACTTACTTTGACCCCAAATTGCCTCCACTGAAGCCCATATTCCTCCATACCAAAACCACCAAGAATAGAATTGAGATCAGGAGCAGTTTATAATCATTGTGGAGATTCAAACCAAAACTGAGAGGAGATTGATCAGGCCTAAGAATACAAGGAAAAGAATACACAACAGATCCAGGGAGAGAAGAAATATTCTTGAGATTTTCTATTTTTAGATTTTTTTTTTGTTCTTTAATGCTTTCAGGATGAGAAGAAAATGATGAGAAAAATAAAAAAAAATGCCTCAGGTATTAGAGTTGACCCTTGAGTTGAAATCCAAGGCTGAGGAGAACTAAAACTATCAGTAGGATCAACTATTCCCATAAAAAATGAGAGGAGTTGGAATTTTCCTTCTGCTTTCCCTTAAAAATCAATTTAGGAGTATGACCAGGGAAATCTCTTTCCCAAAAATCATAATCCAAATAACAGAGATTCACTTCAATATTCCTTTCATCAGCATCAGGGAGTTGGATCCTCTCCGCAACTTGATTAGAAAGCATCAGGGTAGCACCAAAATTCATTAAGAACGGTTGTCCCAAGAGCAAAGGGCCTTCAAAACAAGTGATCCAAGAGTGAAAAGTTCCAAAAATATTTAGATAAATTACAACTGGGATGTCCTCAGCAATACCAACCAATTCACAGGATTAAATCCCTATCCCATAAATCTCAGAATTGAAGCTGACCCTAGTACTAAGCTTGAGTTTGTAGGCCATAGCATCCAAAATTAAGTTGAGCTGAGAAACAGAATCCACAAGAGTAGAAAGAGTTTTAGCTGAATCACCAAGATAAAAAGGGAGAAAACCAAGAGGAAAGGAGTGAAAGTTTGAATATGGGGAAGGACTTGTTCCACCAGATTCCTCCATCAAGGTGTCAGAGGAGACCTTTTATTTTTCAGGACCAATCTCCACACGTCAATGAGAGACCCATTTCTTCATTCCTTCAGCAACAGATGGAGAAATAAAAAGCATTTCAGCCACAGATTTTTCAGGAGTTTTCAGATTAGAAATTTTATTTAATAACCCTTCCACAGCATTGGGGTGGTCCTTTGAAATTCCCCTCTCAAACCAAACTTTGGGCTTGGTGCAGGGAGGAAGTTCAGTTGAAGCAGGATCAGGATCAGAAGGTTTAGGTGATTTAGATGAAGGAGGAGAATTGGAGTGATCTTGGAACCTTTCCATGAGTTGCTCCTTTTCCACCTCCATGTCTTCTACATCAGAGGAAGGATGTTTGCGTGAGGATTGACGTTTAACTGATTTTTGAAGGATTGAAGTTAGCAACAAAGTAGCCTAATAACTTCTTGTTTCCTCATGTTTTTTCCTAGCTGGATTGGATTGATAAGCCCCAGAAAGACTTGAGGAGGAGATAGCTGGAGGATACAAAGGTTGAAGGGTACCACAGGATGATTGGAAATCAAAAGAAGCCAAAGATTCTTTCTTAGGAGGTGGTGGCTAATGAGAAGCCACCACATGTCAAATAGGGCAAGATGAATCAAAAGGGATGAAGGCATCATTAGGGAGACAGATATTGTTCCCCTTCTGTTCCATCAACTTTTCTTCTTTATCCTTCTGGATTTCAAGAAATTGACCAGTTCAATGACCTTCCCTATGAAAGTAGTAGCAGACCAGAGTAAATTTAGGAACAGATCTGGAGGGTTTAGTAGTAGCAAGAGAACAGATATTGTGATCAATTTTGTTCTCAAAAGCTTGGAGTATTTTGATGATTTTGTCAATAGCAGGAGTTTCCCAGTTAAACTGAAGCTTTAATTTAGGCCTGCAATATTCCTCCATCTTATTGATAATTTTTTTAGATTCTTTGAAGGAAGGAGCATGGACTGTTTCAGTGGTTCTAGGCTTTTCAAAAGTTGAAGAAGTTTGACCTTTCATAACTTCATCCACAGTACCCCTAAGGACAAGGAAAGAAGGGAGCTTGAATAAATTATCCCTGGTGCTGATAATTGAACAAGACTAGACCAATTCAGCCCTAATTCTTTCCTGCACTGCTAGCAAAAAAGATTGGAAAAATAGCACTTAAACTTTGTCCACCTTATTGATGTGATTGTTTAGGATAAGATAATTTTGGACTGGGTCCCAAGACTTTAAAAAAGACTGATAGTCAGAGGCTGAAGAGACACCACCATTTGAGACCCTTTGAGAGACAAGATCATCCAGGTCCTGCAAAGTAAATCTAGCTACATCTATTTTTCCTCAATATGCCAAATTTGCTTCCCTTAGAAGTGCCCAGTTATGGGATTTGAATCCATCAAACAACTTGATTACTTTCATGACTTCATCAGAGGAGATAAATAATTTTAACTGACAGGCCATGTTTTATTCACTTGCCCCATCCACTTCATTGCCCATTTTGTAAGATACCAAGAACTGTTCAACATTTACCCCTTTTAACCCTAAGTTCTTGTTCTGAGGTTTGATCTTCAACATCCTAGGTCAAACAGAGGTGGTGGGAGTACCAGAAGATGCCATTTTGAATAACAGAGCCTCCTAGAGGATCCAAAGAGCCGAATTCCAAAGCGGCTCACAAGTGTAGCAAGAGTAGGGTTTCACAAAAAATCACAAGAATCTTTCCCAAGCTGTGCACAATTGTGAGGACTTACTTCTGAGATAAGTTGCCTCCACATATCAGATCACAGAAAAGAGAAACAGAGGAAAAAAGAAAAAGGATTGGATTTCAAAGTTGATTCCAAATGTCTTGAGACTGTAAATCCCAAGTTGCTGTTTTGATCCCAGCCCAGTGTGGTGAACCATTTGGGACACCTTGGGAAAATAATTCAAAAAATTAAAAAAAAAACTGCTTTCTTTGTGTTATCCAATTGAAAATAGTTACAGGGCTCTCTAGCCTATAAAAGGAGGGGCTCTCCCCTGATTTTTCCATCATCAATTCTTCCAACTAATGAGAATTATGAGCTTCTGATCCAAGAGCTCCTTCCTTTGTGAAATTGATCACTTATCCGGATATATCTTTTGATTATCCCTTGATCCTTATCCCTTACCCTTGACTTTTTTTAAGTCTGAAATTCTGATCTGCCCTTCTGTGGCCCTGTTCCTTATCACCAACCATAGCCTTTCTGGTTGAAGAAGAATTCATTAAATTGAATTCTTGAGTGTGTTATACCACTCTTGATCCCTTTTTCTGACCATTACTTGGTCTTGATCATTCATTTGATTGTCTCTCTGGACCAGTCACGTTTGACTAAGAGGTTTTATTAAGCTTAAACCTGGAGTTTTGAACCTCCCTTTAAGTATTCAAGTTTCATTCTGCCACACTATTCTTGAATCCTTGAGAAGTGTTGGGTTACTCTTAGCCCAAAATTGTTACTGTTTGTTTCAGTGATCCATAAACATATTGCATTGTCTTGTGCAGCCACCCACTGTTATCTGGTACCCTTAAAGCGCTTGATTGCGGAGAGTTGGGCAGGTTCATTGAGAACCTGGAGGTTGATTCGGTTTGAGTTGATCCCTCCCAAGCAGCTGCTGAAGAGCAGAGTTATTAGCGTGTGGGTCCTGTTACTTACAGCTTCTTTTTTCTATTGGACTCTGAGCAAACTTTAACTTATTTTGTTCAAAGTCTTTATCCTCATCATCTTGTTTCAGGTAGTGCTGCTTCCCTCCCCAGCTATTGTTGCTATTGACTTATCCCTATCCCATTTGATTCCTCATTAACAAAGGTTACTGGACCTTGATCCTGGTTACATTTAAATATTTTTGTAACACTCAGGAGGGCAGCCTAAAAAAGCACCTATCCCCTCCAAAACTGCCAACGCCCTGCACCGTTTGGAGTCTTAGATTTGGTCCCCCGGGCCGGGATCAAACCAGCAACCTTGGGATTTACAGTCCCAAATTTGTGGAATCAACTTTGAAATCCAATCTTTTTCTCTTTCCTGTTTTTTTTTCTTTTTCTATTTTTCTGTTTTTCTGTTATCATCTAGATCTGATCCTTGGAGGCAACTTGTTTCATAAGTAAGTCCTCCCAATTGTGCACCATCAAGGGGTTTGATCCTAGTTGTTTTTTGTAAACCCTACCCTTGCCACACTTGTGAGCCACTTTGGAAATCTGTTCTTTGGATCCCTTAGGAAATCTTTTGTCAAAATGGAATCTATCAGTACCCCTTCTACCTCTGTTTGGGCAAAGATGATCAAGATCAAACCTCAGAACAAGAAATTATGCTTTAAAGGTACGGATGTTGAACGGTTACTGGATTCCTACAAGATGGCTGCTGAAGTGGACGGTGCTAGCAAATATGACATGGCTTATAAACTGAAATTCTTGATCTCCTCTGATGAAGTCATGGAAGTAATTGAATCATTCAATTGATTTGAATCCCATGACTGGGTACTTCTTAAGGAGGCAATGATTGCCTACTGGGGAAAAATTGATATAGCTAGGTTCACTCTCCAAGATCTGGATGCCCTAGTCTCTCAATGGACCTCCAATGGTGGTATTTCCTCAGCCTCTGATTATCAAGCTTTCAGAAAATGTTGGGACCTTATCCAATCCTATCTTATCCAAAACAATCACATTGATACGGTGGACAAAATTTGAGTGCAATTTTTTCAGTCTTTCTCTCCAGGCGTGCAGCAAAGAATTAAGGATGAACTGGTAAAATCTTGATCCATGATCACTACAAGAGATAATGCGTTCAAGCTCCCTGCCTTCATGGTTCTTAGGAATACTGTGGATAAAGTGATGAAATTTCAAAAAGCTCTCACCTTTGAAAAACCTAGAATCACTGAACTGTTAACATTTGAGTTGATGCTCCGGTTGAAATGTTAATAGAGAAGATGATGAGAAGTCTTATGATGCCAAGAGGAGCCAATCTGGGGAGCCAAGGAGGGCGCTCCGGTTCAGTGTGAGGAAGAACAGATGAGTGTTCATTCACTTGAGGTTCAGCTGGCTTAAGTAGACTAAGTACAAAAGAGGCTGACAAGTGGTTGAAAAAATAATTGTAAATGAATAAGAAATATTCAATACTGGGCCATCAGAGACCACACAAGGTGAAGGACTACAAGACAGGTTGCTCTCAAGATTCAGGCAACACTAACAGTAGACCAAAATTCTAACACACCCCCTTGACTGAAGCTTGAGGGAGGTTAAACAAAAATAATGAGGTGGGAACTTCAGGACTCTTGCATGTCTATTAAATCCAACATTACAACATAGAATGGAGAGATGTTTGAACTCTGCAATAAGGGTGTATTCCATTAGAGAGGAAGGAAAAACTTGTTATTTTTGAACTACAGTTGAACTACAAAGGAGTCTATTACATCAACAAGTAACACAAATGTTTTAATCATAATTTTTGAACCCCGGTCTGATAGTAACAGCAATTATTGATAAGATTAGCTTACAAGGGAGCAGGACCAATAGAGGTCCAAAGGGGTGACCAACTGGCCAGACATGCAACTTGAGGTAGCGCAGAACCGGACAACTTTAAGCAGTAGCAACCAAACCGGGCGACTTTAAGCGGTAGTGGCCAAACCGGGCAACTTTAAGCGGTAGCAACCAAACCGGGAATAGATGATTTGAGACAGTCACGGCAAAGAGGCAACAAAATAAGTTGGTGGTTGACCGAGCGAGCACAAGGTCAATAAGGATGATCGAGCAAAGATGGTGAAGCTGTTGCTTAATCATTTAGGAGATGGAGAAGGACCAAATGGTAATCGGGAGATAGCAGAAAAACAGGCATTTGAGAGGATTGAGATCAAACAAACGGGAGCAAGTGTGATTTTCCAGGTGGAAAAGCCAAGGCAAGAGATGATCAAGTGAGATCAATCAAGCTAATACAATCAAGATTGCAAGAGGATGATGACCATGAGATAACGGCTTGAGATGAGGTAATCAAGCCGAATGAATGACAAGAATAACGGCGGGACCGGGATTGCAAGGCAAGGTCAATGAAAGGAAGGTGACAGTTCAACTGAAGAAATTGTTGATGCATCAATTGACCAAGCAGATGATAAAAAGGCAAGGACACAATTAGGATGATTAATAACATGTTGCAGTCCAATCAAGGCATTTGATGGATTGATCAAGATTGATGGACAAGTAAACAAGAGCCTTCAGGCAGAGATTGGAAATGATCAAGCAAGAGCAATTGAACAAATAAAATTGAAATCGCTGGAAGATGGGATCAGAGGATTCATCAAAGTCATTGAGGCACTCAGTAGCAAATCTTGAGGAACCAGCTAAGATTGTAGGTTGATATGGAAGGCAACCAAGACAGGAAGATGAAGATAGAGACTCAGACTAATTTGATCAGGGGGAGCTTTTGGATTTTAACGGTGTTAAGATTTGAGTTGATGCTCCGGTTGAAATGTTAATAGAGAAGATGATGAGAAGTCTTATGACGCCAAGAGGAGCGGATCTGGGGAGCCAAGGAGGGCTCTCCGGTTCAGTGTGAGGAAGAACAGATGAGTGTTTATTCACTTGAGGTTCAGCTGGCTTAAGTAGACTAAGTACAAAAGAGGCTGACAAGTGGTTGAACAAATAATTGGAAATGAATAAGAAATATTCAATACTGGGCCATCAGAGACCGCACAAGGTGAAGGACTACAAGACAGGTTGCGCTCAAGATTCAGGCAACACTAACAGTAGACAGAAATTCTAACATGAACCAGTCCTTGCCCCCTCTTTTCAAGCATCTAACAAAATCATGAATAAGATGGAAGCCAATTGCAGACCTAAACCAAATCCTCAGACCCACCAGGAAACAACTACTATCAATGAGATCACCAAATTCCTGCAAGCGTTTGAGAATAAAATGGATCAGAAACTCTCCTCTCTGGCTGTCCCTAAACCCTCCAACTCTGTTCCTAGGTCAACCATGGTTTGCTATTATTGCCACAGAGAACTTCATGGAACTGGTTTCTGTCCTGAACTCCAGAAGGACAAGGAGGAAATGTTGGTGGAACAGAAAGGGAGCAACTTCTTCCTGCCTAATGGTGCACTTATACCTTTTGATTCATCTTGTCCAATTTGTCATGTGGTGGCTTCTTTCCAGCCTTCTGCTGCCAAGAAGGCATCCTTGGCCTTGTTTTATTTTCAATCTGCTTGTGGAACTCTTCAACCTTGGTATCCTCCTGCTGTCTCTTCTTCCAGCTTTTCTGGAACTTATCAAACTTATCCAGCTAGGAAACAACATGAAGAACCCAGACCTCATAAAGCTCCTCCTGTTCCATCTTCAATTTTTTGAAAACCTGTCAAGCGTCAATCTTCACTGGAGCCTCCTTCTTCTGAGGTAGAAGACATGGAAGTAGAAAAGGAACCCCTCATGGATAAGTTCCCAGAATACTCTGATCCTGCTCCTCTGCCATCCAAATCACCTTCGACAACTGATCCAGTTCTAGTGCCACCCTCACCTGAACTTCCTCTTCCAACTCAACCCAAGGTTCAATTCAAAAGGGGAATTTCCAAAGACCACCCCAACGCTGTGGAAGGGTTATTAAAGAAAATCTCTGATCTTAAAATCGCTGATCTATCTGTGGATGAACTCCTTTCCATCTCACCATCTGTGGCTGAAGGCATGAAGAAATGGGTTTCCCGGCAACGTGTGGAGATTGGTCCTGAAAAATTGAAAGTTTCCTCTAGAACCTTGATAGAAGACTCTGGTGGAACAAATCGTCCTTCTGATTCAAATCTTTATTCTTTTCCTCTTAGATTTTTACCATGCTCTCTAGGTGACTCATCCAAAACGGTTTCTCTACTTGTTGATTCTGGGTCCCAACTAAACTTAATTTTGGATGCAATGGCCTGCAAGCTCAATCTCAGTCCAAGGGTCAGCTTCAACTCTGCTGTTTATGGAATTGGGAATCAATCTTGTGAGTTGCTGGGTATTGCTGAGGATGTGACAGTTTGAATTGGTCAAAATATTGTTGGAACCTCTCACTTTTGGATCACTCGTTTGGAAGGTCCTATGATTTTGGGTTGTCCTTTCTTAATAGACTTTGGAGCCACCCTGATGTTTCTGATCAAGTTGGGGAGAGAATTCTTCTTCCTGATGCTGATGGTAGGAAGATTGAAGTTCCTCTCTGTTCTTTGGATTCCAGTTGTTGGGAAAGAGATTGCCCTGGTTTTTCACCTAAATTGTTTCTGAAGGGGAAGCAGAAGGATTCTTCTAACTCCTCTCATTTTTTAGCAGAATAATTGGTAATACTGACAGTTGTAGTTCTTCTAAGCCTCAGACTTCAACTATAGTGTCAGCGTTTATCTCTGAGGCATATTTTTTATCCTTTTCATCTCTTTCTTCTTCTTCTTCTGATCTCAAAAATGTCCAAAATTGAAAACATGTTAAAACACAAAATTCCAAAAATATTTCTATTCTCTCTTGTTCTGTTGTTTCTCCTTTTCCTTGTACTCTTATCACTGATCAATATTCCTCTAGATCTGGTTTGATTCTCTGCAATGAGTATAAACTAGATCCTGATCTTGATTCTTTTCTTAATGGTTTTGGTATGGAGGAGTATGGGCTCCAGTGGAGGCACTTGGGGGTAAAATTAAGTCCTCCCAATTATGCACCATCAGGGAATTCTTCTACCATAGTTTTCAAAACTCTACCTTGTGCCACACATGTGAGCAAAGCATTATCTTTTGGATCCTCTTTTATGGAAAAGGCACCTTTTGAAAATTTTATGGAACATTGAACTTGGAGGATGATGATATCTGGTCTCAGTTTTTGTACTCAGGTCTTGCTGGTGAATGCTTGGAGGAAACAAGAACTTCTCTCTTTTGCCACTAAGTATAAGCCAGTTGAAAAAAAGGTCCAGCCTGTCAACAAACCCATGCCTCTCAATCTCAATCCTCCTCTCATGTGTTGTCCTCTATCTCGTGATCCTTATTGTGGTCTATCTCACTCTCTTACTTGCCCCTTTGTACCTTGTGGTTGTGTCACTGAAAAACAATTGAAGGTGGTTAACTTTGGTCCAGATGGATGGCTTTTACCTGATGAGTTGAATTTGATCAACAATATCTTATCTCTAAGGGAAAAATCTGTTGCATTCTGTGAAGAAGAGAGAGGTCTCTTGAAGGAATCCTATGGTCTCCCTTATATCATCCCTGTAGTTGAACATGATCCTTGGCAAAAGGAAAATATCCCTATTCCTGCTGCAAAAGTCAACAAATTCATCAAGTTGGTTGGCAAACAAGTCCGTACCGGTCTATATGAACAGTCAACCTCCAGTTACTCTAGCCCTGTTTTCTGTGTTCTAAAGAGTAATGGTAAACTTAGAGTAGTTCATGATCTCCAACCTCTCAATAAAGTTACTATTGAGGACTCCGGTGTTCCTCCTGCCACTGAAGAATTTGTTGAATCCTTCTCTGGGAGAGCCTGTTATGGTCTAGGAGACATCATGGGGGGTTATGAAAAACAATCTTTGCATCCTATTTCTTGCCCTCTCACTACTTTCAATACTCCTCTTGGTTGATTTCAACTGACTCAATTGCCTCAAGTTGCCACCAACTTGGTTGCAGTCTATCAGGCTCAGATGATGTGGATCCTCCAAGACAAAATCCCCAATCATGCTGGTATCTTTATTGATGATGGTGGAATTAAAGGTCCAGTTTCTGACTATGATAATGAGCTCTTACCTTGGCACTCAGGAATTTGACAATTTATCTGGGAGTATGCTACTATCTTGGAAAGGATTCTGTTTTGAATCAAGGAATCTGGCCTTACTGTCTCTGGATCAAAACTTGCTGCCTGTGTCCCTGCCTTGGAAATTGTTGGTCATATATTCTGCAAGGAAGGAAGAAGTATGGCACCCTCTAAAGTCAACAAAAACCATCTCTTGGCCTACTCCAATAAATCCAACTGAAGTTAGAGGTTTCCTAGGTGTTGAAACTTATGTCAGGATCTTCATTTACCCTCTATCCAAAATCTGTGCAACCTTGCGTTGTCTAACCAGAAAGGAAGCTGAATGGATTTGGACCCAAGATTGCAAACAATCATTTCAGTTGCTCAAAACTATTGTTGGCAATGACATAGTTTTGAAAAAGATCTCTTATGGGCCTGGAGCTGGCAAAATAAAATTGGCTGTCAACTCTAGTTATAAATCTGTTGGGGCTGTCCTTACTCAGGAAGATGAAAATGGTTTGGACCACCTTGTTCTTTATGAATCTTTGCTATTTTTGGAAGTTGAATCTAGATACTCTCAGCCCAAACTGGAACTCTGTGGTGTGGCCAGAATGCTGAAGAAACTCCAAAAGGTACTATGGGGACAACATTTTGAATTGAAAGTTGACGCTCAATCCATTGTGGAAATGATCAATGCTCCCAGTCTTCCAAATGCTCCAATGACTTGCTGGGTAGCTTTTATCCAACTTTTCTCTTTTGATATTGTTCATAAGCCTGGGAAACCTTTTACTATGCCTGAAGGTTTATCTAGAAGACCTATTGGAGATGATGAATTGGATATTGGAATGGATTTTGATGAGGAAGAACCTTTGATCGGCCCTGTTTTTGCTTTCTCCTCCCAAGATTACTCTGGTTTCCAAGAAGTTTTCTGGCTTAAATGAGAGAAGTACCTTTCAACTCTCCAAAGACCCCCTGATCTCTCTTCCAAAGAATTTCAATCCCTTAAAAGAAAGTCCTCTATTTTCTTTTTCCAATGTTCTAGGCTTATGAAAAGAGGAACTCCTTGTGCGCTTGTTGTGGTGACTATCCTGGCTAAGCAAGATTTGATCCTTGAAAGTCTCCATGAGGGCCTTGGTCATTGTGGGGAAACCAAAACTTATTGACAATTATTCAAACCGTTTTGGTGGCCATCTCTGAAGAAATCTCTCTCTCAATGGTGCAAGAGTTGTGAAGTTTGTCAAAAACATGATCTTAGGTGTCCAGCTGAAATTTGCTTTCCTACTGGGGAGTCCACTGTCTTTGGAAGGGTTGCTATGGATGTGGTTCATATCAAGGCAGGTGGTGCTAAGTACCTCATTGTGGCTAGAGATGATTTTTCTGGAAGGGTTGAAGCCAAATTCCTTAAGAACCTCAGTTCTGAATCTGTGGCAGCTTTCCTTCATGAGAATTGGACAATGCATTACGGTTTGGCTCAACCTTATTCTACTGATGGTGGCTCAGGATTTGGTGGAAAACTTGCTGAAATGATCCGATTGCTCCCTGGACAACATAGAGTTACTACTCCCTGTTATCCTGAAGTACAAGGCATGGTGGAAAGAGGCCATGCTCCCTTGAAGGCTGCTCTGGTTAAACTGGTTGGTGAAAGTGGCAAGAATTGTCAAAAGTTTCTTCCCTTGGTCCTCTTCTGTGATCAAATTTCCTCCAAGCAAACCATTGGCTACTCTCCTTATGAAATCATCTTTGGTCAAAGGGCTGTTCTTCCTCTTGATCTTGAAATGGAGTCTTTCTTGGGAATCTGTTGGGAACAAGTTTCTTCAACTACTGATCTATTAGTTGCCAGATCAAAGCAACTGGAGCGGAGTGAAGATATTTAAAACAAAGATTATCAGAAGATGATGGAATCAAGAGCAAAACCAGTTCAGTATTGGGAAGATAAACATCTAAATCAAATCAGAGATCCTTTAAACCCTGGTGATCTGGTATTGGCTTCTAATTGATCTTTAGAGACCCAGTGGAGAAAACTTCTTTTGAATTGTTGGAATGGTCCTTATAGAGTGATTTGTCAGGTTAGAGGTGGATCTTATGTTTTGGAAGAACTGGATGGTACTCAGTTGGCTAGAAGGTTCTCTGCTAATCAAGTTAAGAGATTTTATTGTTGTGAGGGCAATTTGCGTTCAAAGTAAGTCCTCCCAATTGTGCACCACCAGGGTCTTCTGCTGCGTTTTTTTTAAAAACTCTACTTTATGCCACATACATGAGCAACTGGGATGCCTTTTCTTTTATCTTTTCCACATTTAGGCGCTTTTGGATGGATCAAGATGGGTTTCAACATTTTTTTTACTTAGAGGATCAAGAAACAGCCAATTATTTTCTTTTTTTCTTTTTCATGTTTTCAAAATTATGATGCAGACTAGGTGCAGTCTGCAAGTTGGGGAGAGATGTGGTGAACCATTTGGGACACCATGGGAAAAGAACTCAAAAACTAAAAAAATTTCCTGTCCTCACCTGTTGCTCATCCTCATCCTCATCTTAATCCTTGCTCATTGCTCATCCTCATATCCATCCCCAAGCGTTGCTCCTCTTCATCCTGATTGTTGCGTGTTGCTCATCCTCATTGTCATTGTCACGCGTTGCTCATCCGTCATCATCACGCGTCGCTCATCCATCATTGTCATTGTCACTCATTGTCATTGTTGCGCGTCGCTCATCCGTCATTGTTGCGCGTGGCTCATCCATGCCTTACCAAACCCATCCCAACCGCACCTCCAAGCGCTTTTCCAATCCTCGGACCCATCAATCTCCCACCTCACTGAGTCTGTCAGTCACCAATCTCAAGCCCGTCAGGATTTACTCAATTGCCTCAAGCCAATCTCCTATCCACCCATCTGCGCTCTCACAAACTTCATCCATCACCCTTCCTGGGACTCTCCCACCCCCCTTCCATCTCTTGGTGGGGGTGGAGAGTGTCAACTACCGCCCGTGGAAATCCGCGATGGTCTGTTTCATTTTCCTTTCCCATCCCTTTCTGCCTTCAGGCAAGGGGTGGAGAGTGTTGACTACCGCGCACGGACATCCGTGGCGGTCTGATCCATTTTTTCTTTTTCCACCCCTTCCACCTTTGGGTGAGGGGTGGTTGATTCCGTTATTGTTGCGCGTGCCCATCCGCAGACGGACGCAAGAGATGGTGAAGGGATGCCCATCCACGGACGGACGCAAGAGATGAACTGATTTTCTTTCTTTTTCTGCTCTATTTGTAGAATCTGTTATACATAGTCTAACAGGGCCTTCTGCCCATATAAGGAGGGGCTCTCCCCTGCCTTTTGAAGGACATCAGCATGGAATCAGCACATCCTATCATCACATGAGATATCTATGATTTCCCTTTGATCCTTGAGCCTCCATACTCAAACCCCTTGATCCCTGATCCTTATCACCAACTGATAGCTTTGCTGGTTGAAGAAGAATTTGACTAATTGAATTCTTGAGTGTAATACACCACTCCTGATCCTTTTATCCAACCATACTGGTCCTGATCATCCTTTGATTATCTTTCTGGACCCAGTCATGTTTGACTGAAGGAGTTTTATTAAGCTTAAAACCTTGAGTGTTAAACCTCCCTTCATCTCTTTGAAGTTGAATTGCACCACGCTACTCTTGAGTCCCTTGAGAAGTGTTGGGTTATTCTTGTTTGAATCAGTTATTTTCTTGCTTCTAGAGCTTCTTCAAACAATTAGCTTTGTCTTGTGCAGCCACCCACAGTTATCTGGTACCCATCAAGCGCTTGATTGCGGAGGGTTGGGCAGGTTCATTGAGAACCTGGAGGTTCTTTGGGATTGAGTTGATCTTTCCTAAGCTCCTGCTGACAACCAGAGCTATTAGCTTGTGGGTGTTGTCACTCACAATAGCCTTGTCTTGTTGAACTCTGAACAATTCTTGACTCCTTCTATTCAAGTTTTCCCCAACATCATCTTGCCTCAGATAGTGTTGTCTCCCAGCTACCAACCACTATAATCTTTATCCTCTTACATTTGGTTCGGGGTTTACCAGGTTCTGTACTTTGATCTCAGTTACATTTAAATATTTTTGTAACACTCAGGAGGGCAGCCTCAAAAAGCACCTATCCCCTTCACAGAACTGGAACTTCCAATGCCCTGCGCCGTTTGGAGTCTTACAACGTTTGCAAGCGGCAGGATGGGGTGAGAATCTCTCACCCCAGTCTGGAAGTTGGCAGAAGGGAACCGGGCCTCCACAAGCTTGAGCCTCATCATTGTAAAAAAAAAAAAAAATCCACTTTTGTTTGTGTTATCCAATTGTAAATAGTTACAGGGCTCTCTAGCCTATAAAATGAGGGGCTCTTCCCTGCTTTTTTCCATAATCAATTCTTCCCACTAATTAGAATTATGAGCTTCTGATCCAAGAGCTCCTTCCTTTGTGAAATTGATCACTTATCCGGATATATCTTTTAATTATCCCTTGATCCTTATCCCTTACCCTTGACTTTTTTTAAGTCTGAAGCTCTGATCTGCCCTTCTTTGGCCCTTTTTCTTATCACCAACCATAGCTTTGCTTGTTGAAGAAGAGTTCATTGAATTGAATTCTTGAGTGTGTTATACCACTCTTGATCCCTTTTTCTGACCATTATTCCGTCTTGATCATTCATTTGATTTTCTTTCTGGACCAGTCACGTTTGACTAAGAGGATTTATTAAGTTTAAACCTGGAGTGTTAAACCTCCCTTTAATTATTCAATTTGCATTCTGCCACACTATTCTTGAATCCTTGAGAAGTGTTGGGTTACTCTTAGTCCAAAATTTTTACTGTTTGTTTCAGTGATCCATAAACATATTGCATTGTCTTGTGCAGCCACCCACAGTTATCTGGTACCCTTCAAGGGCTTGATTGCGGAGAGTTGGGCAGGTTCAGGGAGAACCTGGAGGTTGATTAAGTTTGATTTTATCACTCCCAAGCACCTGCTGACAACCAGAGTTATTAGCGTGTGGGCGCCGTTACTTACAACTGCTTTGTTCTATTGGACTCTGAGCAAACTTTAACTTATTTTGTTCAAAGTCTTTCTCCTCATCATCTTGGTTCAGGTAGTGCTGTTTCCCCCCTCAGCTATTGTTGCTATTGACTTATCCCTATCCCATTTGATTCTTCATTAACAAAGGTTACTGGAACTTGATCCTGGTTACATTGAAATATTTTTCTAACACTCAGGAGGGTAGCCTAAAAAAGCACCTATCCACTCCACAGAACTGCCAACGCCCTGCGCTGTTTGGAGTCTTAGAACGTGAAACAACTTAAGTGAGCTCATCACAGTAATTTGAGAACAATTCTATTTTCAATGATAGGTTTCTTCTTGATTTTAAATAAATGTAACAAGGAAATACTTGGTTTGCCACAGCAAGCTTTTGAATTTCATTTTAAAATATCTAAAATTACTGCAACTGTCAAATTTAATGATAAGTTTCAATATATTTTCTTGAGTAATTCTTTTTTCCTGTCAAGGGAACAAAATTATTATTATTCCCTACATAATGTAAAATAATAAAAAATCATCATCTAAATCAAGATCCGTGATAAAGCCAAACATGAATAAAAAATGTGGACATTTTTATCAAAATACAAGTGGTAGTTCCCAAACATTTCTTCCTTCTAAAAATATTTTTTTTTCATTGCACAATGTAGAATTTGACTCACCTATTTGAAATTAATTATTGATTAGATGCATAACCAATTTGAGATATTCAATTTGTAAATGAAACCTTTAAAATATTCCAAAATTGATAATATTCAATGGCTGATAACATCAGCTTCAATTTTCTGCAAATTCCTTCCCTCCATAAAGTCTAAACTTAAAACAACCCCACAACCGTTTCAAGCGCTACTTGAAGACTTGCCTATTATATAATATGGATTATAGACCACCTCATAGTTTAAAATCCATCAAAACTTGCACATTAAGCAAGGAAGTAGCAGAACATTTGACAAATTTGGATGTGTCATGCTTCCGGCTTAAGGATTATTGTCTCTCTCACTTTGACATATTTTTTCCACAGTACCATCTACCTAATTCCATACGCATGACAAAAATAGAAGCACAACATCAATGGTGCCTTCTGCTTATCAACTCTGGCTTGCATAACAACCTTCCATTCTTGGCAACTGACTCAGAATCTACTTGCAAACCTTGCAGTTAACTCTACTCCCCTTGACCATCCATTTGAACTCTGCTCTTCACCCTGGGTATCAATAGCCCTTGGGTTCCCATTCCTTGTCATGCACTCTCTCTAGCTTGCACCCATGCTAGTTAGCCACAACAACTGTATAGTTTGCAATTTGACTAGTCCCTTACCCTGAATAAGCTACATCCTCATATTTGCATTGTCTCTCAAGTCACTCCTTCCTGTCTCACCTCTTATGCCCATGTACGCTAAGATTCTATTGCCTTGCATCTACGCTATGACCTTGGAAAAATCTATACTTTTATTTCATTTCCCAATCCCTTTGATGCCATTCATTCCCTCATTGCCTCTTAACTGTAGTTGGCTGTTCATCAGGTTGTATCTAGTCACTTTGGATTACCTTATAAAGGCTATGCCACTTACCTGAAGATTTTCTCCTCAGTCAGTCAATTTCATATGTTCTTGCATTTTGCTAAATCCAGTCATTGCATTGGGCTTGGTTTTATTTTCCTCTACATAGGAGCAATTTATCCCCCTCACTGTGTGACAAGTTACTCAACCATAAATTTTGCACTTTGCAGTTAGCTTTGCTACCTTGCACTTGCCATTGCCCTTAGTCTCCTTCTTGCTCACAATCATCTAAGATTGTCTTATAGTATGTGGGGTGGTTGTGTGACAGTAAATTAACTAACTCAAATCATCTATCATAGTCTTCCAACCTGTATAGATTTCTTTTACAATGTAACATACTTGCTTCCCTCACCCCTTATAATGATGATACCCATTGGTTAGCAAGATCTAGCATTCCTTGGGCAAGACAAACTTTAGACCCTGTTCCTTCCTCTGAATCCCCTTTGGTGGAACCTCTTGATGATCCCCTTTCTCCTCCTTGGGAAGCAGTGGATCCCCTTGAAGAAATCAAAGACTCCAACCACTCCTCCAATGAAACCTTAACTTATGGTAGATCAAGGGCCTGCACTAATGTTCCCAAACCCAATGCTTCAGCCTTGCTCTTGACCCTGATCCAGGCTCTTAACCAAACTGCCTTGCAATCTGGTCCAAGTGGCCCTAGCTTTTGTAATCCGGGCATGAAGCAGCCTGATCATTTGACTGGGGAAAACCCCCATAAACTTAGAGCCCACTTACAGTCCTGTAAAATAATCTTCTCAAACAATCCTCATAACTTTCCTGCTGATAGACTTATTGTTATGTATGTGTCTTCCTTCCCAGGTGGATGAGCCTCACAGTGGTTCAAACCTTACCTTGTACTATTAGACAACACTAGCCACACTTGTAGCCTCAACAACTGGGAAATGTTCAAGCAGCAATTGTTCACCCTGTTTGTCAGCCCTAATGAAGTCCCAAATGCAGAATAAAAACTTAATAAATTAGTCATGAAAGAGAATAGTAGAGTTTGCATTTATATCTCCAATTTCCAAACTTTGAAGTCTTGCATCCAATGGAACAAGCAGCTCTTCTATTTCATTTTCAAAAAGTTTGACCGGCACGCCTAATTGAGCAGCTTGCGGTTGGGGGACATAAGACAACCTCCCTTCAGCATTTAATTGACTGGTGATTGAGCTTGATAATGGTTATCACAACAAGAACCGCTCTCAACAAAAGGACCATGGACCATCAACCTTGGCTCCAAAGGCAGACAGCCCCTCAAAAAAATCCAAACCAAATCCAAACTTGCACTCCAACCTAAAAGGGAAGAATGTTGCCAAAACCCCAAAGTTCCTGGAAAAAGAAACTGGGATGCTCCTCAACAAGGAATGTCTAAGGAGGGAAAAAAATGGGTTATGTATGTATTGTGGAGGGAAACATGATGTTGATAGTTGTGCAAAGCGGTGTGGTGACCAAATCTGGACACCCTGGACCAGATGCAGAAAAATTCAAAATTTTTTTACAATTCTTTTATTTAGGTGTTATTCAAAAAAAAAAAAAAAACAAAAACAAAAATTGGAATTTCTTTTTTTTTTTATTATCACTCCTTCAACTTCCTCATCCTGTCAAATATCCCTTTGTCCCATTGGTCTAGGACAGGCCTCTCTTGGCCTCACCACCTAGTCACTGCGTTTGATTACTTGTCTTGTCAACCCCCCTTCCTTTTGGCAGAATGCGCGGGCCAAGACCCACTCGGCCCAAGATATCCCACACCATCATCACCACCCATAAAGCTATCACTCTCATCCTCATTGACTAAGATCAATAATGGCTTATCATCAAGATCATCAATTGGACCATCATCATCCAATCCTCATCAATTATCATTCTCATCCACCATCTCACAACACCTTCAACAACAACCACCCCCAGTGCAATTGAGCCACTCCAAAATCAATCAATTGCCATCAAATCCACTTGATCCATCTCTCCCCACTCAACTCCAACGTCCAACTTGTATCCCAATTGATAACAACAACAACAAAAACAACACCAGAATTGATTCAACCCAACTCATCCAG
Source organism: Puccinia polysora (assembly GCA_025617555.3). Lineage (NCBI taxonomy): Eukaryota > Fungi > Basidiomycota > Pucciniomycetes > Pucciniales > Pucciniaceae > Puccinia > Puccinia polysora. Next base: position 26,999,527 of record CM062613.1, on the reverse strand, counting down.
ACTCACTCAATCCTCACTTGCCAACCCATCCTCAGTACCACTCACCCCCCTCGGCCTACAAGACCCAGATCCAGGCGGACGGAATCAAATACCTGGGAGCCCTTGTGCCCATTCAATCCAAGTTGAAAAATTGTCACCTCAACCTTGTCTCCACCCTTTGATGCTTCCGGTCCCACCCTTCAATCCTCCTGCAACTCCGGAAAGCTCTCTGGCTTGTTTACCCCCACGCCAATCCATCCATAACTTTCACCCCCTTCCATCTTTGGGTGGGGGTTGGAGAGTGAAGTCTACCGCCTGGGGACACCCGCGGGCGGTCTGGCCCATTTTCTTTTCCCACCCCTTCCGCCTTTGGGCAAGGGGTGGGTGATTCCGGTATTGTTGCATGCGCCCGTCCACAGACGGATGCAGGAGCTGGTGAAGGGATGATATAGATCCCACCCCGGTCAGGCAGGCCGGATTTCCACTGGCCTGCATTATCAAATTTTTCTGATCACCTAAAAATCTGAAAATTAAAAAAAATTCTTTCTTTTTCCGCTCCATTTGTAGTATCCCTTGTACATAGTCTAACAGGGCCTCCTGCCCATATAAGGAGGGGCTCTCCCCTGCCTTTTGGAGGAACATCAGCACATCAGACATCACATCAGATCAGCACATGCTACCCTATCAGCAGGGGATCCTACAACACATCTAATCAGCATATGGTATCCTCAAAGACACCACATCCTAAGATCATCAGTATCCTCTTGAAATACATCATACGTGGGGTCTTCATTCCCCTTTATCTGAGAAAAAAAATTCAGGTATATCTTTGATTGCCCCTTGATCCTTGAGCCTCCATACTCAAACCCTTGATCCTTGATTCTTATCACCAACCAATAGCTTTCCTGGTTGAAGAAGAATTTGACTAATTAAATTCTTGAGTGTGTTACACCACTCCTGATCCCTTTATCCAACAATACTGGTCCTAATCATCCGTTGATTATCTCTCTGGACCCAGTCACGTTTGACTGAAGAGGTTTTATTAAGCTTAGAACCTGGAGTGTCAAACCTCCCTTCATTTCTTTTGAAGTTAAATTCTGCCACGCTACTATTGAGTCCCTTGAGAAGTGTTGGGTTATCCTTGTTTGAATAAGTTATTGTTTTGCTTCTAGAGCATCCTCAAACAATTAGCTTTGTCTTGTGCAGCCACCCACAGTTATCTGGTACCCTTCAAGCGCTTGATTGCAGAGAGTTGGGCAGGTTCATTGAGAACCTGGAGGTTGTTTGGGATTTAGTTGATCTTTCCTAAGCTTCTGCTGACAACCAGAGCTATTAGCTTGTGGGCATTGTCACTTACAATTGCCTTGTCTTGTTGAACTCTGAACAAACCTTGACTTCTTCTGTTCAAGTTTTCCCCGGCACCATCTTGTCTCAGATAGTGTTGTTTCCCCAGCTACTGACTACTATAATCTTTATCCTCTTACATTTGGTCCCCTGTTTACCAGGTTCTGGACTTTGATCTTGGTTACATTTAAATATTTTTGTAACACTCAGGAGGGCAGCCTAAACAGAACCTTTCCCCTCCACAGAACTGCCATGGCCTAGCACCATTTGGAGTGTTACAGCCGCTAGACAGTCAAAAAATTAGCTTGTAGTTTTTCTGATACTTGCAAGGAGAACTGCACATTATCTCAATTACAGCAAGTCAATATTTTCATTTGCAAGTCACTAGGTGCTCCAAGTTCAAGATTTGTCCTTTTCCATTCCAACAACTCCCCTTATTGAGTTTTTCTCAATTCTGGTGCTAACATTTCTTTTATAAGTGAATCTTTTGCCACTTCCAAAAATCTTATGCATTCCAAGATAGATACATTTCCCATCTATTTAGTAAGTAGTTCAACCAAGCTGTCTCATTGTGTTTCCCAAAAGGCAAAATAAACCTTTGCATTTTCCAATTTCCCCAGCTTTGAATAGGACTTATTTGTCTTGGGTTGGGTATTCCCAGAATGGATGATACCATTCTAGGCCACAACTTCCTAGTTTACTGGAATCAATATCAATTGGCAAGAAGAAGTAATTAACCTTTGAACCTTGAAACCCCAGGATGCTAACTCTTCTGTCAAACAAGAATTTAACAACCTACCTGAAACTTTCATTGAGTTGGATGACACTTTTCTGCCAGGAGATTTTCAATATCCTGACCTCCATTCCCAAGTTCCCTCTTCTTTGCTCTTTCATCCTGTAGCTTTCAATTCTTGAAAATTGCTTGCTGCAGAGCTTAATTACAAGATCCACAACAAGGAACTTCTTGCAATTGTTTTTTGCTTGAAGAAGTGGTGTTCATAACTTTTGAGTCTTATGGAACCCTTTGAGGTCCTAACTGATAACAATTATTTAAAATATTTCATAAGATCAAAATTCCTTACAGGCAGAAAGGCACAATGTGCCAAAGAAATCTCCAAGTTCAACTTTACAATCACATACCTTCCTTAGAAACAAGCAGTAGTCCCTGATGCTTTATCACGTTAGGAAAACGTTTACCCAGGGGGGGAGCAGCTTTGCCAACAACAACCCCAAAAATGTTAGGACAGTTTTCTCAACCAATCTTCCCAACTCAGTTCAATCATCACTCACCTTTGACATACAGCTTCCAAAATACAACAAGCTCAACTCAATGATCCCAAGTGTACCAAAATTTGCAAGAGTGCAAATCTATTAGATAGTGGTTACAGTATTGACAAAAATTGTTTTTTAGTTTATAAGGACTGTATAGTAGTACCAGATAATCAATGCATTAAGTTAGATATATTCAATTCAAGGCATGATTCTCCGCTTGCTGATCATCATGGGAAGGATAAAAACTACCAATTGATTGCGCAAGAATTCTACTGGCCTGGTATGACCAAGGAAGTAAAAGAATATGTTAACGCGTGCTATGATTTTAATTTTAAGAAGTGCTCAAAACACCAGAAGTATGGGCTGCACCAGTCACTTCCAATTCCTCCTATTCCTTGGCAGTTGCTGTCTATGGAATCAATTTTGCAATTAACCACTTCTAGTGGTTATGATGCTATTTTATCAGTAGTAGATTGCTTCTTGAAGATTTCTTTATTCCTTTGCAGTAATGTGACTGCCTCCTCAAAATATTTAGCTAATGTATTCTCAAAACATGGTCTCTTTGATAACATAATTAGTGATTGTGGATCTTTTTTTGTCTCTAGCTTCTGGACCTTTCTTTGCCAACATTTGAAGATCACTTGAAATTTATCAATGGCCTACCACCCAGAAATGGATGGTCAAACTGACCAAGTCAATTAGATTCTCAGAAAGTATCTTTGAATGTACATTTCCTATCAAAAGGACAACTGGTTGCAATGGCTCCCATTAGCAAAGTTTGCCTACAACAACTAAACTCATTCCTCCACCAAACATTTGCCTGTCCAGACTCTTTATGGTAGAAACCCTACCTTCTCTTCTATTCATGTAGAAACTTCTCAACCTGCTACCAATTACTTTAATCATATTCACTCTCTTCAAACACAACTTTGAACCAACCTCAAAGCGGAAAAACAGCGCTACAAGGAACAAGCAGATCAACTTTGGACTTTGGACCCAACCTTTGCAGTAGAAGATCAGGTATGGCTTGATGCTTGCAATATTTGCAGTACTTGCACAATCCAAAAAATCTCTGAAAGGAAAGTTGGCCCCTTCAAACTCAAATAATTTATTTCCCCTAACACTTTGAAACTTATCTTACCTGCAAAATGGAAAGGTATCCACCCAGTCTTTCATGTGTCTCTCCTAGAGCCGGCTCAAGTCTTATACCCAGGCAAGACTCATCCCCCTCCTGAACAGGTCAATTTCAAAGACCAGTTAGAGTGGGAAGTAAGTCCCATTCTGGATGCCAGGTTACCCAAAGGAAAAATTCAATACCTTTTCAAATGGAATGGATTTGAGTCCAACAAAGATTGCACCTTGTGGGAACTAGCCCATCAACTTTGCAATTCCCCCGATTTAATTCAAGACTTTCACGCAATTTACCCTTGCAAACCTCACCAATCATTATTCCAATTGCATTCATCACTTCCATCTCACTTGACCCCATCAATCTCATCCCATTTCCTTACTTTACCTCTTTTTGAATTTCTAAAAATTTATCCATTTCCTTTTCACAATCTTTTTATTCTTCCCATTGTTTATTTAAAATAATAATAAAAGAAATATGTATAAAAAAATAATAATAAAATGGGTTATGATAAATTCATGACTCCAGTTGTGTGGGAGTTGAGTATGGCCCCATATGACCTTTGGGAGTTGTGTAAGGCCCCACACAACCTGTGGGAGTTATTTAGGGCCCCACAAAACCTGTGGGAGTTATGTAGGGCACCTAAAGGCATGGGGGCCCATACACTACTTCAAGGGGTTGTTCTAAATATGCGCAACCCCTGGGGGGAATATAACCTACATAATGGGCATTTTTTGATTTTTGTACCCCTGTCAACAACCATCTTATTTATTATTTATTATTTATTATTTACTATTTATTATTTATTATTTATTATTTATTATTTATTATTTATTATTTATTATTTATTATTTATTATTTATCATTTATCATTTATTATTTATTATTTATTATTTATTATTTATTATTTATTATTTATTATTTATTATTTATTATTTATTATTTATTATTTATTATTTATTATTTATTATTTATTATTTATTATGTATTATGTATTATTTATTATTTATTATTTATTATTTATTATTTATTATTTATTATTTATTATTTATTATTTATTATTTATTATTTATTATTTATTATTTATTATTTATTATTTATTATTTATTATTTATTATTTATTATTTATTATTTATTATTTATTATTTATTATTTATTATTTATTATTTATTATTTATTATTTATTATTTATTATTTATTATTTATTATTTATTATTTATTATTTATTATTTATTATTTATTATTTATTATTTATTATTTATTATTTATTATTTATTATTTATTATTTATTATTTATTATTTATTATTTATTATTTATTATTTATTATTTATTATTTATTATTTATTATTTATTATTTATTATTTATTATTTATTATTTATTATTGATTATTTATTATTTATTATTTATTATTTATTATTTATTATTTATTATTTATTATTTATTATTTATTATTTATCATTTATTATTTATTATTTATTATTTATTATTTATTATTTATTATTTATTATTTATTATTTATTATTTATTATTTATTATTTATTATTTATTATTTATTATTTATTATTTATTATTTATTATTTATTATGTATTATTTATTATTTATTATTTTATTATTTATTATTTATTATTTATTATTTATTATTAATTATTTATTATTTATTATTTATTATTTATTATTTATTATTTATTATTTATTATTTATTATTTATTATTTATTATTTATTATTTATTATTTATTATTTATTATTTATTATTTATTATTTATTATTTATTATTTATTATTTATTATTTATTATTTATTATTTATTATTTATTATTTATTATTTATTATTTATTATTTATTATTTATTATTTATTATTTATTATTTATTATTTATTATTTATTATTTATTATTTATTATTTATTATTTATTATTTATTATTTATTATTTATTATTTATTATTTATTATTTATTATTTATTATTTATTATTTATTATTTATTATTTATTATTTATTATTTATTATTTATTATTTGTTATTTGTTATTTGTTATTTATTATTTATTATTTATTATTTATCATTTATCAGTTATTATTTATTTTTTAGTGGAGGCTACCCAACTTGATTTTAGTTGTTTAGCCTACCACTCAACTTAAATGGGAGGTGCAGCATGCCACACAGCCCATTTGAGTTGTGTAGCATGCCACATGGCCCATTTGAGTTGTTTAGGGTGCCACAAGGCCCATTTGAGTTGTGTACAAAACTCTACACAACCTCAAAGAGTTGTGAATTCAACATTAACCTAATAAAATAACATACTTATCATAATAAACTAAGATTATAAACAAGATAAATTTTTTACAAATTTTACTTTATTCCTTTTTCTTTTTCCTCCCAATTTTTGGTCAGTTCCTCTACCATCAACCTAAATTAATCCAAGTCCTTGGCTTTTATCAAAGAGGAAATCTGCTGCAACACAATTACTTGTGTCACCAGGTGCTCTTCTAAGATTTCTTTGCACCTTGCATTCCAAGCCCTCTTTGGCCGGGAATTCCATCCACCTTCCTCCAAGTGCTCCTCATAGGCTTTTTTACTTCAGCCTCTTGACAAAACTTCTCCAATGTTGCCAGTTTTGCCTTGCATCAGTTCTGATGGGCGCTGTGACTTGTACCCAGTTCCCTCAATCTTGGCATTCCATTCCACTTCCTTTCATTCAACCCTGTTCCTCTATATCCCATTCAGTTCCATTCCTTCCCTCTGTCTTTTTTCCTTCTTGTTCATTCCCTTCCCTCCATTACAAATCACCATCTCCTTCAGCATTTCTCCCTTCATCCCTTGCTTCTTTGACTAATGCCAATTCCTCAACTTGCACTTGACCTGGTGCCTTGGGATTCATCAGGTTCATCTCAAATCCGGACAATGGTCCAATATACAGTGGTGGCAGTGGAGGCATATTAGTGGTGTACTGTTGGAAGTGTGGCAGTAATATCAAGAACAAATATTATATTAGTTCCATTTCTTTTTATTGTTAGTTCCTAAGTCCTAAACTTACCAGGGTTTTGGACGCCTCAGAATTCAATCTCTGGCACTGTCAGTATATGTTAATTAACTTGCGCTGCAGAACTTTGGCTTTGCACCTCACTCCAAGACGCTAAGGGGGTATCCACTATTGGTTTTATATTCATAGGGAAAGTACAAGTAACCTTGGGCAGACAACACTTTTTGAATTTTCATTGGAGAGCTCTTGCGGCAGTACTACAAACACATTGTTCATTTTGGCAAATACAGTTTTCACAATGACAGGATGACAATGAAAACATATTTAATTATAATTTTATTTGAAAGGCAAAGAAGTAGGAAAGCTGCTAGGGTATACAGTACTCACAAAAAACTTTGGAATCAATGGGAAAATCATCTAGACGCTTGCAGGAGCTTGCATCTTTATACCCGGGCAACTGTCATGCTTCAAGCTTAAGGATTATTGTCTCTCTCACTTTGACATATCCTTTCCTCAGTACCATCTACCTCAGTCCATAGATGTGACACAAATGGAAGCACAACATCAATGGTGCCTTCCGCTTATCAACTCTGGCTCCTATAACAACCTTCCGTTCTTGGAGACTGAATCAGCATCTAATTGCAAACCTTGCAGTTAACTCTACTCTAGTCAACCATCCATTTGAGCTCCACTCTTCACCATGGTTATCAATAGACTTTGATTTCTCATTCCCCGCCATGCACTCCCTCTAGATTGCACCCATGCTAGTTAGCCACACCCACTGTATAGTTTGCAATTGGACTAGTCCATTACCCTGCATAAGCTACATCCTCATATTTGCATTGTCTCTCACATCACTCATTCCTGTCTCACCTGTTACGCCCATGTTTGCTCAGATTCTATTTCCTTGCATCTATGCTGTGACCTTGGAAACATCTATACTGTTATTTCATTTCCCAATCTGTTTCATGTCATTCATTGTCTCATTTCCTCTTAACTTTAGTTGGCTGTCCATCAGGTTGTATCTAGTCACTTTGGATTTCCTTATAAAGGCTATGCCACTTGCCTGAAGATTGTCTCCTCAGTTACTTAATTTCATACGTTCTAACATTTTTCCAAATGCAGTCATCATATTGGGCTTGGATTTAGTTTCCTCTCCATTGAAACAACTCATCCCCCTCACTGTGCGCCAAGTTACTCAACCAGAAAGTTTGCACTTTGCAGTTATCTTTGTTACCTTGCACTTTCCCTGCACTTAGTCTCCTTTGTGCTCACAATCATCTAAGATTCCCCTATAGTATGTGGGGTGGTTGTGTGAAAGAATGAACCCATAAGTCTATGCCTACGTGAATATGTAAAGAGTATTTTAAACATTAAATCTTGAGGAGACAGGGTTCCCCCCCACTGACGGTCAAGTACAAGTTTTAAACTCAAAAATCATTGATCCAATTGACCCAAACAACAACTTTTTCAACATGCAAACAACCAATGAAAACCTCTACGGAGGGAAGAAAAGCATTCCTGGAAACTTCAAAGAGCAATTCCAGAAACAATTAGAAAGCTATGGCATACATGTTCCAACTTTCCAATCGGACCATCATAATTCAAAAAATTGGGACACAATGTTGTCAGAAGTGATAATAAAACATTGTTTAAATGCTAAGGACAATGATGCATTTACAAATTGTCCACTTGATATTGGTTTTTGAAAGAAGGACATACTCTTTGGCCTACTGGAACATTGGCTTTGTGGACAGAAGGATAATTCAATAAAGCCTAGGACACATAACAAGAAGCTTAGGTCTAGGGTCAAACACAGAGCAAAATTGAGATTGCTCTCCATTTTCTAAATCTTGTTACCTGAAATTTTGGTCTTTAATCTGAAAGATATACAGAAACCGCTTTGCCACTGCAGAGCACCATATGGGAAAGGATTTGGCAAAAGGCCTTCTCCCTGGCATGGAATGCTGCTCAGATACAGAAGAGGACAATGATGGGAAATAACACTCTATCCAAGTGTATTGGAGAATCAAAATTTATTCACAATTTCTTCATAATCTTGATAAAAAAAATCTCAACTATTTATCTGAGATGAAAGGTGAACTTCAAGCTAAAAGACAAGTAGAATATGGAAGAACTTAAGATGAAATAATCTCAAATTATCAGATGAAACCATGTGAAGCTCTCCCTTATAATTGTTTCTGCCCTCTTTTTTTTGGCCACATTAGGGCTTATTAAAGTTAACTAAACCCACCATTTTTCAATGGCGGGTTTCAACCCAAAACCGCCATTTCAAACCTGCCATTAAAAATCAAAAAACCCACTTATTCAAAATGAGAGGTGTCAAATTTTAGATGAAATAAGTGGGTTTTTTCAAACAAAGTATTTAAAGGCTTTGGCCACCTGTACATGTCATCCACCCCTTGCTTCCCACCTCCTTCTACCTCTGACCTTATCACAATTTTTTTTACCTCCAGCCTCATCATCAAAAGATTCACCAATATCATCACTTTATCACTCTCACCATCACTCTCATCACTTGATCACTCACCACTTTATTGCTCTCATTGCTTCATTGCCCTCATTGCTTCATCTATCTCATTGCTTCATTTCTCTCATCACTCTACCTCCAACAAGAACTTGTACCTCCAACCTCATCCAAAGAATCCAATCATTTTTTTATTGCTCTTGTCACTTTTTTTCTCTGATCACTTCACATCTCTCATCACTTTATCTTGCTTTTCACTTTATCCCTCTCATCACCTTATTGCCCTTACTCTTTCCAAATGGCCCCTCAGCAAACCTCTCCCTGCAAGTCCACAAAAAAGTCTGACACACCAAAGCAAACATTTCCAAGGAACTCCACAACAAACAATCCTCCCCCATCAGCTTCCAAGGGCTCAAGTCAGCTGAAGAGAGCTGATCACATCATCCTGGTCAACTGGCTAAAAATTCCCTCCAACTATGATGCCTCCTTTGGATCAGAAAATGAAACACATGTTGGCCAACCTCCATCCTCTAAGGTCAATGGTTATCTCCTGATGGCCAATGAACTCAAGAGAAAAACAAAAGGTAGGCTGGATCTGTCATCCAAACAGATGAGGGAGTGATTCAAGAATTATCAAGCCAAGTAGAAAAAGGCCTACTCCATGTCAATCTCCACCGGCTTTGGTATCACCAACTCTGACAAAGCCAAGGGAATCAACTTGGTGGTTGATAAGTTGGACTCCATTTGTTTTTTTTATATTCAAATGGATGAAATCTTTGGAAAGAAGGCCAACATCAACCCTTTAGCTGCTTTTGATGCCCAAAAATCTGATTCAGTCAATGCTGAGGACTTGGCTGGGGATGCTCAGCCTAGCAATGGTGATCCTGAACAAACGTTTGGCTTGGAGTGGCCCCCATCCAATGCCAAGGAGGAGATTCACACGCCATCAGCTCCAATCAAGTCTACTTCTGTGTTGATTGATGTGTCAAACCATACCTTGGAACCCTCCCCTCCTTCTTTGGATTGCTCTCTTCCTGGGTTAGCAAATCTCATCAACCTTGCTGATGTGGAACAAGATACTCCTCAGTCTCCATTACCCTCAAAATTGGTTCAACTAAGAAACCAAGCTCTTCTGTCTTCTGTCTGGTTAATTCTGACTGATTTAGATTGTAAAAAAAAAACAGGCTCATCCATTACTGAATGGCCAAAAACTCAAGCCAATCGGGCCTCCCACATGGCCTTCCAACACTAGTGAAAACTTTCAGACTCAAACCTCCTCTGCAAAGGGTAAGAAAAAGGCCTCAAATTCCATCAATATCAACCCCAAAGGTCATCAGAAGAGGAGAAACACTTCCGGTTTTTTGGGCTTTGAAGAAATCATGGAGAAGCAAGATTCATGTAAGTCCATTGGTTGAATATCCTTGCTTGCAAAATCATGCTGATTGCTTTTCCCCTGCAAAAAACAGTCAAATCACAAATTGAATCCAAAAAACTTGAGTTTGAAAAGCAAAAGTGGGATTTTCAACTGGCCATGGATGTTCAAAGCAAAAAGCCAAGAGTTTGGCTCATCAACAAAAATGGGATGCTGATTGGAAGATGAAACAGGCTGAGCTAGAATTTCAAAAAGAGGAAAAGGAGAAAGATCAACAGCAAGAACAACTGGAAAAGGAGAGGGAACAACTTGCAACCAAAAAAAGGATAAGGTATCAGTAGCCTTGGCTTGAATTGGTAGCAGTAGAACAGTAGATGAAATAAAGCAGAAAACTTGAATGCTGATCTTGTAAATATATTTGCATGGGTGAAAGAAAGAAAAAAAAATTGGTTTTTTATTACAACGTTTGAGAGTATCCTTAACCCCACCAAAGTACAGATCTTTTTTGTTTTTATTTATATTTTTTTTCTAGAGTAAGTTTGGCCATTATTCAAGTCCCTACAAGTGTTTTTAGTTGTTTTATTAATTTTAAGCAACATGGCCATTCTAGTATGGGTTGCTGTGTCCACAGCAGGAAAGGTACAGTGATTGTACTTATTAGCTGCCCAAACCATTTTTACAATACCTTTTTGCTTGAAATTGATTCCAAAGCCAAGGTCAGGAAAAACAAATTGGCCATCTGATACTTGATATTTGTTGGTATTTTCAATAAGTCAACCATTTGATTTCTTGGTTGGAACCACAAGTAAAAATGAGTGGCCAGATTTTCTGCCTTTGACAATATGAGGAGAGTTGTCAAAAGAATCCAAGGTGAAATTGATGTGCGGGGATCAATAAAAAGGTGGAGGCTTGGAACCAAATTCCAACAAAGAGAAAGAGGGGATGTTGTTTTCCTTCATGGTATCATGGTTTGATTCAAAGGAAATTTTAGCCAAATTGAAAAACGTTTCCCCTAGAATTCAGGATACTTTGTTGGCCTTGAGAATGGTTGAGGAAAGCATACTCTTGAGGAGACAATCTAATAGATGATTTATTCACATAAAATCCAAATAACTCAGAAGGGTGCATCAATTTTTGCCATCCAACTGCCCACATTTTTCCACCCCAAGATCTTGAAGGACCAACTGGGTTGACAAATTTTTTTGAACCATGAAGGAAAGTGGTGAAAAAGTTGATGTCGTTCTTATCTTGTTCTGAGAGTTTATCCAAGGGCACAAAAAATCATTGCCACCAGGGCTTGGTGATTAGATCAATCAAGGACAATTACTTTTCCACTGTGGAAGAAATAGAGCTGTTTGATTGTTTGTTTTGCTTGCTCAAACTCTTCCTGGGTGGGTTTTCAACTATTCTTTTTCTTTTTGGCAAAAATTGAAAGTTACAGATCCAAAGGACATGGTTTCCAACCAGACCAGACCACCTTTTCATTAATACCTTCCTCAGAAACCTCCAAAGATATTTTTGAATCTCCCATTTGAATCCTCTTTTGGTGACAGGCCCTATTCTTCCCACCTTTCATTATGTTGGCCAATCCATCTCCTTCTATCTCAATCCCTCCCATCCATATACTCTCATTGGGGTGAGGAACAAGATTGGATTCAATTGATTGTGCAACATTTTGAGGCAGGTGGGAGAAGAATTGAACATTCACCAAGAGCAGTTGAGGGATTGGAAAAAAAAAAAAAAAACCAAGTATGTCACTCATTTGGCTTGCTATTGATTCAATCCTTGGCTCAGGTACCTTTTCACAAACTCTAAATCAAATCTTTACTCAAAATTGAACTCAATTGATGGGATTCAGCATTAGATCACCTCTCCATTGCCTCCATCCTCCTCCAATCCTTGGCCAATTTTATTGACCAAAGTGCACACAAGAAAAGAGCAATCTTCTACAAATCAATGGATGAAGTGAAGCCAATGATTCAATACTGTGCCTACAAATCCAATGAGAAACTCTCCACAATCAACCTCAAAGGTTTCTGTCTTGATAGATTTTCCCTGATTGGTGGGATTGCCAAGAATCTCAGTTATGAAAATCAGGTTGCACTGGAGATGGAACAATTTGTCCAGACTTCTTGCTCAATTCTTCATGAAACAATCAACTCATCCCAATTCAAAGCCCCAAGTTTATCAATATCATTGCATCTGTTCAAAAGGCCAATCAGATCCTATTGTCCCAACTTGGTGAAATAAACACCACCATACCCCCCAGCTCCTCTCCCAAATTGAATTGAGTATCACAGCGCTCAGCCAGAAAAAAAAGGCAGCAAAGGTTCTTGCAGGACAAAAATTCCAAATACAACAAGTCAGGTCATCCCAGGATCACAATTGGTGGATTTGGTTAAGCCCTTTCAATCTATGTGAAAGCTGAGACAAGTTTGAAGGCCTTAATTGAGGCCAACAATTGGTCATGAGAATTGATTTCAACAATCTAGTGATTTGATCAACAGTCACATACACTATTGAAGATCTACAGTATTTTTGGATTTTGATGACTATCCACTTGAATCAAACGGAATCTGGAACTTTTCAAGAGACTCAAAAGGCAATAAATCAAGAGGGAAATTGGGGTCAAAGATTGAATCTGTAAGAACATGACTAACTATCAACTGATCAACTGATTGGTCAAGAGATCTCTTACCTCCTCTGAAACAACTACAAGTAACGTTCCTCATCAATTGCTCAATCCCCACTTTCAGGACTATCATCAATCCAACACAAATCCTAAACACCTTGCCCATCATTGATCTGCTCAGCAAACCAACCAGATCAAGTCTTTACTCATCAAACATTTCCAATCCAAGATATTTCCTTCCCTATTGAAATCAATGGATGATATCCTGTTAAACCTTGAAAAAATCAAACAACTCAAACTGATTGAGGAGGATCAAATCCTGGGTCTCAAGATCAACTTTAGGGGCTCTCTATTCAAGGCTTATTGGTAAGTGTGGACAAGAACATGATCCTGTCCAGATAAAACCAAGTGGGATAAGTCCTGATCATTATGCTCTCACTCTTTTTCTTGGGTTAACGCAATCCTTAAAACAAAAAAAAATCATCATCATCATTGATGATGATCAACGACTCACTCTAGGATTTTGATTCAATCAAAATCTTAACTATTGATTGACAAGTATTTGGAGAGTAACGGTCTACAACAAAAGTGAACATTTTAAGTTTGACAGACAAAGATGATCCTAGAGGAGATCAAAAAGGATGATTGGATGGGGGTAGAGGTAGAAGAAGGTGATGGATCAAAGAGTGATGTCCTGCAGGACAGGATTGATCTCAGTCTTGAGTTCCTCAAGTTTGACAATGAGGATCAGGCTTGGTTGGGATTGGTGGACAATTGAGCCCAGGATCAATTGGAGGCACAGATTGTTGATTGATGGTGGAACTCATCCTCCTTGTTGTTGTTATTTTGTGTAGACCCTTTGAGGGGTTCATCCTCCAACTCAAAAACTTGAATTTGGGAAATTGTTGTTGCTCTCAGGAGCCCAAACAGCCTGCCATTGGTTGACCTTCCACCCCACCTCAGGTCATTTTCAATCTTGGGTTCAACTACCTCACTCAGTTTGACTCTAATAAACACTCTCAGCAGCCTGTTGTTTTTCCCTCCTCCTCCTCCTCAATGAAAACCACTACCACTCTCATCCCAACTGGCTTGACTGAAAAGCCCAAGCCACCTCCCAAGTCTAGTGGTTGTGGGTTCTTGAGCTTCTTTGGTTGAGGATGAACTCCCTTCCCTGGAAGCAAGCAAGGGGGGTGGGGCCCGCAAGCCTAGTGAGATGGGAGGGATACCAAGGGAGGGGGAAGAGGGGGGGTCTTGGTGAGTGAGTGAGAGGGAGTGAGAGGGGGTGAGAGGGAGTGATCAGGGGAATGAGGAGGAGGGAGGGGGGAGCTTACCTGAGGAATCAACCAAGGGGGTGGGGGGGCCTGAAGTGGGATGGAGGTAGATGAATCAAAGGATGAGCATCAGATTATGGGGAGTATGAGGAGTAGGATGAGGAGAGAGAGCTTACCGGTGCCAAAGGTGGTGGGTGAGGTGGAGGTTGTGGATGAGAAGGAGGTGGTGGGTGAGTAGGAGGTGGTGGTTGAGGTGGAGGTGGTGGGTGAGTAGGAGGTTGTGGTTGAGGAGGAGAGTGGACCGGTGGGTGGTGTGGTGGAGTGAGGTGTTGGGTCAGTTTTATCTAAGAAAAAAAAAGAAAAAAAAAAGCAGAGTGAGTCAGCCTAGGATTCTTGGTTGAAGAACCAAAACAAAAAAAAACAATTTTTACCTATTTCAAAACAAAATCTTACTCATCAAAGTGAGAAAGGCTGAGGGGTAAAATCCGCTCTCTCATAGAAGAAGATGAGGGACAAGATGATACAGGGATGACTTGAGGCTGATCAGGAATATCATCTTCAAATATTTTGTCCCATTCATCTTTGATGTTGGCCAAAAGATTGTGGAGGATTACACAAGTGATAATCCAGTTGATGAGGAACTTCATTTCTTTGGGGTTTTGAAGCTGGTTTTGAATTTACCTTAAGCTGGCCCATCTTCCTTTCAGGACTCCTATGGCATGCTCAATCCAAACTTGTTATTGGGAAAGATGATAGTTGAAATTGGTTTTTCCTTGATCCTTGGACAAAAAATTCTGGTATGCTGGAACCAAATATTTCCCACTAGCATAATCTGAATTGGCCAGAAGGTATTGATTGTGGTCAAAGTAGTTCTCTGTTTGTTGGGCAATCCGCATCCAATGGCACATGTATGAATCATGACAAGAGCCTGGAAGGCAAGCATGGAGGGATATGAACTTCTTGTTGTTTTCACAAACAATTTGTAGGGCCATGGAGTATCCAAACAAAAAGATGGAACATATTTGTTCAGTGGTGTGATCAAAGGTGTTATCAAAGTCATTGGAAAAGAAATGAATCAGTTGCCTTTTTTGGCAATCAAAATTGTGGTTGCCATCTAGCTTGGGTTTTTGACTCAAGGGGATGGTGGTTCCATCAACAAACCCAATGCAACCAGGAAAGCCTTTGGTCTCAATTACTTGAGATATCTCCTTGTGTTCTTCTTTGGTTGGCCAAGAAAGGACTGAGCAATGGAAAGATAGGATAGCAATCATGACTCTTTTGGTGTATAAGTCAATGCTTCCCTAACTGACTGAGAATAGATTTTCCAATTGATTAATTGCTGCTCCATTTCCATTTGATCCCAATCTAAAAAGAGAAACAGCAAGTTGGATGGCTGGATTGCCTTGAGGATTGCAATAATTTTTCTGGAAGATGTGGAGGTCTTTAATCATCTACAATAGTTTCATGAATGAAGGCAACAAAGTTTGGAATAGTTTCTGGAAACTTAAGTCAGGGATGAGATGAAGCTTTTGCCTTTAATACATAGGGTTGTGGAGGGTGTGTATTCTTGGAACCATGTATTTCTTTTCCAGCAGCAAATTCAAAGCTAACCAAGTTGATTCCAAATCAGAGTCTGAATCAGAGTCTGAATGGGAGTCAAACAGTAGGAAAATTTCATTCAGCTTTTTTGTGTTTTCAACTTGCTGGCAGGAAGTCTGATTGGACATTTTGAGAAAGATGGTGATGTGATGTGGGGTTATGAGAGAATGATGGAATTTGTGTGAAGATGGAGATTTGAAAATTGATAGAGATTTGAAGCAATGGAGATGAGATGTGTGTGATGCAATGAAGATGGATGTGATGTGGGGTGATGAGATGATGATGGGATTTGATGTGAAAATTGATAGAGTGCATCACATGTGATGCAATGGCAATGGATGTGATGTGGGGTGATGAGATGGATGGGATGTGTGTGTGAAAAAGGAGATGTGAAAATCAATAAAGATGTGAAGCAATGGAGATGAGATGTGTGTGATGCAATGGAGATGCAAATGGTATGGATTTGCTGATGTGGATGGGTGTTTTAGATTTTATGGATGGTGGATGGATGATGATGCATAAATGGCGGGTTTAATGGCGGGTTTGATGTTTGAAATCTGAAATTTCAAAATACACCGGTTAGTTGGTATGTGTATTTCAAAAACTCGCCATTAAAAATGGCGGGTTTGGTAAAAAAAATGATGGGTTTGCTAACTTTGATGCGCCCTATTAAATTGGACAGAGAAATTGGTTTTGAAGATGAAGCCAGTAGAGGATAAATTAGAAAGATTAGCAAAATCACTCAAAACCCCACGTTGGTTTGAATAAATTTGTTTCCAAGTAGTTCTATATTTCCTCTGTTGTCACTCAGAAAAGAAAATCAAAAGCTTCAAATTTTAGAAAATTTTTATTTTCTAGATTTCTTCTTTTGAGCTTCCAATATTATATTAAATTTTTAAAACAAAGTTTCTGCCAAAAGATATTAGAGAACTCAACTCATTCAAGGAGATGGTTTGCTTTTTGTAAATTCATTCATTTTTTAAAACAAAATGTGAACCTCCCCAATTATTTCAATTTCAAATTGATTTATTTGAAATATATCATTGAACCCAATTTCACTGTGGTTCAATATTTCCAACATTTCCAAACAGGTTCTTGAATCTTCACTTAAAATTTAGATTGATGTTTCAATTTCCTACATCAAATTAAGATTTATTACATTTCACAAGAAGAAAAAGAAGATTCTCAAAACTGAGTTTAATCCTTTCAAAAAATACAGTTTGTTTCAACCACAAAGTAAACAAAAAACAGAAAGAGACCCTCTAAACTCTTTTAATGATCTAATAGGAAATAGAATAAAAAAAGCATCAAAATATTGAATTATCCAATCCAGGTAGTGACCTGTTTGTGTCGGGTGTGAAAACCCACTACATCACTCCTATATATGATATATACTTTACATAAAATTGAATTTCCCCATAACTTCAAATCTTCTGTATTCCATGCATGCACTAGAATTACTTGGAATCCTCAAGAACCAATACAAACAACTTTTCTCAGGTTCCAACCCAAGTTAGAAACAGAGTTTTCTCAGAGTCAAAACAAAACTAAAACAAGATTCAGGTGCTACACCTGCTGGCAGGTCCTGCCATTTTTTTCATGGTGACTCATTGCAGAGATTCAAACCATAACTGAGAGAAGATTGATCAGACCTAAGAGTACAAGGAAAAGAAGAAAAAACAGATCCAGAGAGAGACAAAATATTTTTTGAATTTTCTATTTTAAGCTATTTTTGCAATTTGATTTTTTCTAGATCAGAAGAGATTTACAAGAAAAAAGAAAAAGATGAGAGTTGACCCTTGAGTTGGGGTTCAAGGCTGAGAAGAACTAAAACTATCAGTAGGATCAACTAGCCTGCTAAAAAATGAGATGGAATTGGAATTATCCTTCTGCTTCCCCTTGAAAATTGATTTAGGAGTTTGACCAAGAAAATATCTTTCCCAACAACCAGAATCCAAAGAACAGAGATGAACTTCAATTTTTCTACCATCAGCATCTGGGAGAAGAATTATCTATCCAACTTGATCAGAAACCATCAGGGTAGCAGCAGGATCCATTAAGATTGCTCAACCAAAGATGATAGGACCTTCCAAACAAACAATCCAAAAGTGAAAGGTTCCCACAACATCTTGACAAATTTAAACTGGGACATCTTCAGCAATACCAACCAATTCACAAAACTGATTCCCTATCCCATAAATTTAAGAATTGAAGCTGATAATATGAATAATCTTGAGTTTTTCAGCCAAAGCATCCAAAACTAAGTTGAGCTGAGAATCCAAATTGACAAGGAGTGAAACAGGTTTAGTTGAATCACCAAGAAAACAAGGAAGAAAACCAAGAGGACAAGATTAAAGGTTGGAATTTGAGGAGGGATCTGTTCCACCAGAGTCCTCCATCAAAGTTCCAGAGGAAACCTTGAATTGGTCAGGACCAATCTCCACAAATCAACAAGACACCCATTTCTTCATTTTTTCAGCAACAGACAGAGAAATCAAAAGTTTTTTATCCACAGATAGATCAGAAATTTTAAGATCAGAAATTTTCTTTAATACCCCTTCCACAGCATTGGGGTGATACTTTGAGATTACCCTCTGAAACCAAACTTTGGGCTGGGTGAAGGGAGGAAGTTAAGATGGAGCAGGAACTAAGATGGGATCAGAAGGTTGAGGAAATTTAACAGATAAAGGACGGTCAGACGGGTCTCAAAACCGTTCCATGTGCCAGCCTGCTACTATTGCAGAGCAAGTTGCAAAATTAAAAAAATAAAATAAATGGAAATCTCTCTCAAGGACAAATGATATTTAAAATATTATTTCAAATTATGATTCTAAATAAAATTTAAGGTAGGGTCACTCACTGACACCCACCTCATATTCCTACTGCTTATATTTTTAAATAATTTATGAAAATTTAGGAAGAGACACAGCCTTGGATTTTTGGCCATTTTAATATTCCACTTGAAACCCCAGGTTTAGGTTTCACATTGAATTTTGTGTCAGAATCCAAGGATTCTGTGATTTAGAGGATTTATGGGCGGAGATGTGATTTGTCACAATTCCTGCATGCAGGCGTGGCAACCAACACATCTGCGCATGGCTGAGAAGCAGCACTGCCACCCTGTCCGCAAACCCTGACAAGCCGTGTATGCAGCCCCGGTCATCTGACAGGTACTCAGCCACGGGACTAAGGACTGACAGATGGAAGGAACACCTTCTGCCCCCCCTGTCCCAAAATCCAACTTTAGCTCTTGCAACTCTACCATGAATGCTATTGGAGTATGTACTTCTCCTATAATATTACCCCACACTAAAGGATCTTTGAGAATAAAAGTGGAATTCTCAGCCACGGGACTAAGGACTGACAGAGTGAAAGACGGTTTGAGAAGCCCAGGTACCACATAAAACTGCTAAAACTAAAATGGATACATACTGCATATGTAATAAATGTCCCTTTGGATAGTAGATAGTCTAAAAATACATAAAATTAAATAAAAATACTTACATAAACTTTCTACATATTTTTTTATAGGTTAATGTTAAATTCACAGCTCATTGAGCCATGGACACAATTCAAAGTGGGCCATGTGGCCTGCCACACAGTCAAATCAAAGCGCGTACAACCCCCCATGGCTCAAAAAGTTGGGGGGCCCACCCAGCCGGGTCCAACGGAGTGTAGGATTTCAAACAACTACATTCAAGTTGTGTGGAGTTGTACACAGCTCAAATGTAGTGGTGTGGCATCCAACATGCCACTGGACCGCAGTGAGCCAAAAAAATGGAATGAAAGGGTACTAACATAACCCATGAATCAAATAAACCTTCCAAAAAAACAGGAATCAACCAAAAAATCAAAGAAATCAAAAAATGTTGATTTTTTGGTTAAAAAAAAAAACAAAAACAAAAAACAAAAAATACTGGTACTATCCAATGGACTTTCCCTAAAGTAAAAAGACCCAAAAAAACACAAGTAACTGGACTAGCCCTAAACTCAAAACACAAAAAAAAAGACAAGTAACATGACAAGCCCTAAAGTAAAAACACCAAAAAAAGACAATTAAATTGACAAGCCCTAAAGTCAAAACACACAAAAAAAACCCAAGTTCAACTTGTGTTAAGCTGATTTCATCATAAGGATTAGAATACTACTTATGATTCAATCAGCCATACTTAAGTTGAACTGAATTACCATTAAAATCTCATTCAAAACACTCAATATAATGATGTTAACTCAAAACAATCAACATAATTATGTTCAAAATGTGATAACCTTTTATATTAATAGAAAAAGTTAGCTGCATTAGAATTAAAATTTATATGAAACCCAATGATGAAATGAAGTCAAATCCTATAATCTCTATAATCTAGAATACATTTGCATTTGATCCTTGAGATGATCAACCCAACCAGAGGCTTTTTTAGAAATCAATGAATGCCGTTTTGCTACAATGGGTGGGATTCAAATCATTTATTCCTCAAGTACTAAAAGAACCCAGTGGTTATTGTTTACAAAGGAAATGAATATTGGATCTGATTGATCAGTAAAACCATTTTTTATTGGAGTATAAGTATCACATGACTCCAATGAAATGAAAAATATAGGTCTGGAATATGTGTCTGCTATGATTTGAGCCATATCTAATTTAGCAAGCCATTTGGAGGAGGGAATCTTTTCATTGATGTCTTCAACATCAAGTCTATGTTTAATCTTTTCAACCTCCTTTCCACCACCAAGAATATTAATGTAACATGCTTTATGTTTCTCCAATGTTTGTATCATTTCTTGTCTCACTTTAAACCAACCATGTTCTTCATAACTAAGAGATTTAGCAATGAATCTAAATATTCAATGCCCATCTCCAATTGGATCCCAAACCTCACCCAAGAACTTATAGAATTTCTTGGGTATTTGATTGAGGTATTTCATGTTTGGTTCTTATAATGAAAACTAAATTAGTATTCATTTGTTTAATCAGATCAATTAAATGAATACTCACCAAAAATGAGCTTCTGGTTGAGCTTTGCTGCATTTTCTCTTCCTCTGAAGAGGATTGTGATTCCAAATTAAGTGATCCCAATTCACTTTCAGTCTCTTCCTCTGAACTATGAAATTCAGATTCAGATTCTGCCAACTTTGACTAAAAATTCATTATTAGTTAGTAACTAAGCTCATTAAACCAAAAAATGAATATATCCTAAAAGAAAAGACTTAAAATCTTTTGTATTTTCTTATTTGGAGACCTTCTAGTCCTTTTCCCCCCTTGAGTTTTTTTTAAACATGCTCAAACCAAAATGATTTTCTCCACATATCTGTCAATTCTGGCCGGCCCCTAATTTATTGTAAGACTTTAATTTCAAGTCTTGGCTTTGATTGATATTTTTTAATCTTCTGAATGATATACTTCAATAGGCTGCTTTGCTCATGATATGGATATTCCAAGATCATTGAATTCACTTTTTCACATAATTGAGGAATTCTTTGAATTTCATTGAAATTGCAATTGAAAAATTCAAAAGGATCAACCATTAGTTAATCAGAAATCATCAATCAAAAAGCATTAATCACATAGTGATTTGAACAATCCAACTTGAAAAATCCAACTTAAGCCAACTTACAGAACTATAACTGCAAGGGTCATAGTCAAACCTCCACTGAGGATGAACATCTTTGGGTACCATGGATCCTCTGAATGCTAGACATTCACCTATTTGGTGGGAACAGGGCAAACCCATAGCCTTGGAATATGACTTGGTGCACACTTTTCCATCATGATCATGTTTTAACTTCTCAAATTGTTTGCTAATAAGCTGAATTGCCTCTAAAGACAATTTGTAACCCAATTGTAACATTTCAGGTGGAAGAAATGTTGCTAACTTAATTCAAGAGTTATAAAGGGAAGCATGAACCAATTTTATTTGATTCAAAACTGTTCTGTCAAGGCTTTTCCAAACATCCAACATGTTTCCTGAAGAGTTTTCAAGGAATTGTTTGAAATTTGCATGGGCCCCTTTAACCCAAGATGTTTTTTTGTTTCCAAAATCTGGGTTTATACAAGTCCACACTGTTAAAACTTCTCTTTGATAGGGAAAATTTTATTTTCCATATACTCAAGTACATCCTCATACTCTTTCAAGAAACACTATACAAGTCAAAAGGTCAGAACCCAAAACTAGGAAGAATAAGAAGCAGTGATTTGGACCTACTCTTAATTCTGCATCATTGAACTCTGCCTCCTCCTTGGTCTTTGAGGCCCCATAATTTTCCTACAGAGTCATAAAGCTTTTCCATCCTTCAACTTCATTGAGAAAACCCACTTTACAGTTTGCTTCTATGTTTTTAGACAAGTGTCAAGTGCAACATTTTCCTGATCACTCAGGGAAACTAGATTCAATAGCACAAATCAGAGCTTTTTCACGGTCTGTAACAAAGACTTTTGGAAGGCTCTCAGCATCATAAGCCAACTCCTTTAATGCTTTTACAGACTAACTGTATAACTAAAAAGTTTCTTTTGTTATAAAAACAAGAGCTTTTGTGAAAGTTTTCCAATTGGCTGTCATTCCAACAAAATGCAATAGGGGGGTTTTGTACTTGTTTGCATTATAAGTAAAATCCAACATAGAAATATGATAGTATTGTTTTGAAAGCTTTACTGCCTCAGGATGTGCTAAGTAAAGGGCCTCCAAGTGGCTATCTCTACTGAACTTTGACCGGTGAATCCAACTTGTTTCTTCAAGCTGTTCATAGAGTACCTCCATAACAGTTTTCCCCTTGAGTTCTGCAAGCATTACCTTCTGCTTAGTGTTATAGAATGTTTGGTCATCAAAATAATACCCTCAATCAATCTTTCTCAATTTCCTCTTAAGCTGAAACATATTGAGCCCATCATTCATGCCTTCTATCAGATTGTCTAAGGCCACCCCCAAGATTCTCCTCAGTTGAGGATGCACAGAGGGATTTTCAGATTTTTGATGGTTATGTTAGATTTCTTTGTAGGAGAGTTGCTACAAGGGGTCCGTCTTTGTGCAACTTTCATGGATTAAAAACTTCCACCCAACCTTCCTTGTGTGATTTTGTCTAGACCGTTTGGTAAGAAGTTTTCCTGAATAGGAACCATGGCAATCACAGGCCAAATCCACATATTTATCTTTCTTTGAGTTAAAATTGTCAGAGCATAACCATGCTTCATAGCACATGTTTGAAAATAGTTTTGGGCCTCTTGCCTAGTAGGAAAAGTCCTCACAGGAGGTGGGTCAAGTGGATCTAGTAAATATTCATAAGTCATACTTTCACTTACATGCACCCCATTATTTTCAATCAAATTGAATCCAGAAAAGACCTGAGTAACATAAAACATTACTTAAAAGCAGAGGTTTAATCCCACTATGAAACATTTTGTTCCTCAATTGTCACCCTTGATGAGGATGCAATTGGGGCTTCCAATGTTTCATTAGCCAAATCCTTTTTTCTTTTTCCAAAGCTTTGTTGATGGCACTATCAATGTAGACCTTCCACGCAGCCATGTCACAAGAAGCAGGGCTTGCCACTGTTCCCATGCAAAAAAATGCAATGGTATACTTCAGTATTCAATCCAACTTTCAATTGAACAAACAAAGTTTGCTCACTTTTGATTTGGGAAAGAATTGTTTGCAGATTTTTATATGATTTCAATTTTAACTTTACTTTCACTTTGGTTTCACTTTAAATTCACTTTGGAATCACTAGGTGTGGAACCCAAAAAGTATGCCTGATCCCAAATTTGGATTGAGGGAACCCAAGTGTGGTACAGGAGGTGCCCAAAATTCTGGAACAACTTCTGGGGGGTTGCACACCCCCAAAAATGGCGGTTTTGAGCTGTTTACAGGGGTGCATGGCTCCAAATTGCCGTGTTTGGGGGGGTAAACGGCTCCTATTTGGCCCCCCGGGGGTTGCGCCTTTTTGGAACGGCCCTTTGTAGTCATCTATGGGACCCATGGCTCATTTGAGCCGTGGAGGGCCCTACACAACTCCCGGACAACTGGAGCCATGAATTTAACATGACCCTTTTTTATAAGATATAATAAAAATACCAAATATGTCAAAAAAATAAGATAACTAGAGTTTGTAAAATATCTTAAAATACTTTAAATATACAATTGTGAGAACTTCAAAAAATCAGTATTTCTGTGACATACTAAGAAAACGTATTATGCAAAAATATTAAATATATTCCCCTAGCTTATATTTTAATTAATTATTTCAAGTAAGTCAACAAAATTTCATAAATAAGCATTAAAATCAATATTGGGATTTTACTCCCATCAGCTAATACATAATGATAACCCATCTGACATCAGATTACCCATAGGAACGTCTACTAACAAAAATTATTAACATCCTGGGAATATTCACTAAGGATAATGAATCAAATGATGATCATGTGGATAGATTAGTGTTATTTACATGTCATAAAATCAATCAAAAGTTAGAATAATTTCCATACCCTGTGAAATTATATGTTACCCATGTTAAAGCATTAAGAACACGTGAAACGCTACTACTGGTTCCCCTGCTAGCTTTAGACACCATCCATTTGAGCCCCTGTATCCCTCAGAAGGAAAGAATTGGGACTCAAAAAGCTATAAATATAGAGCTCTTTTGAGGATATTGATACCCAGAGACCCAGTTATAGTTACATCCAGAAACCGTGCCAGGGTAATAAAATACTTATAAGAAAGAAGTAAGTTATTTATGGATTTATTCTAATTAATAATATCCTTCCCACAACCCTTTTATCAATTTAAACTGCTGAAAAACCTTTCAAACCCCATAATAGGTTTTAACCCATCAGTGCACGTTGCAAAGAGGGACCTAAAGGATTCAATAATATAAAATTGATTCTTATTATCCTTTTTCTGTTGTGGCAGCTTGGCTAAAAGGCCCTGCCACTCCACCATATATTTTATATATATATATTATCTTTGGGCAATATCTCCTTTAAGAATATAAATTAAAGGTTTCAAAACCAGGTATACATGTTTTCAAAGTGAATTCGCTGAATAGAGTTGTTAAAGATCCCCAGTATTATTGTGGCCCCTCTATTAATTCATTTAATAATAAATTGATTAATATTGATTAATGATAATAAACTATAACCAAACCAAATAACATTGCAAGAGCTTTATCCAAATATTTTACAGATTTTTGCTGCATTTATTGAATAATATATTTATTATTTCTTCTATCACCTCTGGTAGCTAAAGGATAAAAAGGGTCTTGGCATCCAGGAGGCTGAAATTGTAGGAGATTGGTGTTCCAACCGCTTTTTGCTGGTAATGAAGTTTCTGACTGGGAAGGCAATTATAACTGGGAAACAAATACATTTGAGTTGTGTAAAACACCACATGAGTCAAATTTAGTTGTGTGTGGTGCCACAAAAAACCAAACCCAAACTTTCATGTGGGAGCTACACAACTCAATTGAGTTGTGTAGCCTGCCACCCATCCCATTTGAGTCCTGTACATAACACAAATGGGTTGTGAATTTAAAATTACCATTAAAGTAAAATAAAAGTAAAAGATAAAAACTTAAATAGTAAGAAAACCAGATATATTATTAAAGAAATGGATTCCTGGCGCCAATTTAGGTAGGGTTTCCCACTGGAACCACCCCCAAAATCCAACTCCTTCAGGTAGAAGCATGTTCACCCAGGTACCCTCCTCATCAAATTGGGTTTCTGATCAAGAATTTGGTCAGAAACCCCCAATTATGTATATTTTAGAAGTTATGTACCAAAAAACTCTTTTTCCATAATCCTGCACACACCCTCGTAACTTCTGAAAGCACACGCACAGCCCTCAGGACCCACTGTATGCCCAGCCCTGCAAATAGTTGAGCAAGTACCTTGTGCGGGCCCAAAGCAGTTACTATCAGGCAATGGCCTTGCAAGGACTTGCTTGGCTACCTTGTACAGGCCCAAGGTGGTTTCTACCAACCTGCCTTGCGGGTAACTGCTCAACTGCTGCGCATGGGCCAGAGGGAGTCCCCACCAGCTGCCAGGCCCACTGGTAGTTGACTCACCAGCTTGCCGCGGCCCCTGGTGACTAACTGGGCAGTTGCACAAGGCAAACAGCAGGCCTAAAGGCCAGCCGCCCCAGCCTTTTACCTAAAGAGGGAAAAGGGCCAGAGGGTACCTCACAGACACCCTAAAGCCCCATTCCAAACGACTTGGGGCCAGAAATTGCCACCATGTGGTGGGGAACAGCATGGGACTTCCCAAAACAACACAAAATCTGGAAAAATTGGGCTCTGCACCCTTTTGAGATCTCATTCAAAGGTTGCCAGGGCCCCTGTAATGAGAAATTTATGGGGAATCTAGAACTCAAAAGGAACAAAATTAGCTACTGTAGCACCCTGAGCATTAAGGTGGTTATTTATAGAAATGGAGGCAAGTAGGCTCACCACTGGAAATTTGAATTGGAGCAGCTCAGCTGTGGTTGGAAGTCTGCAGCACAATAGGCTCAGAGAAGCGCATTGGTGGACTGTCTATTCTGGATTACATTGGCGGCTTGGCATTGGTGCGGCCTGTGCTTTTTGTGGGCACAATGACAAGAATGGGCTGGAGTTTTTGCCTTTTGCAAACATTGTGTGGTCAAACATAATTTTCCCTCTGCAGCTGTGGGTTTACTAATGCAGAAGAAAGTGATTGAAGCTAAGTAGTACAGATTAGGCCAATTATGGGATATGCAATGAGATGGCAGAGCGCTGTGAGGCCATGAAAGCTAAAGTTGAGGAGGCAGCATGCAGGTCATTGGGTATCCGTTGTAAGACTGCAAACGGTGCTAGGCCATGGCAGTTCTGTGGAGGGGAAAGGTGCTGTTTAGGCTGCCCTCCTGAGTGTTACAAAAATATTTAAATGTAACCAAGATCAAGGTCCAGAACCTGGTAAATGAGGAATCAAGAAGTCGAGGATAAAAATGACAATGGTTTGGTAGCAATGGAACAGCACTATCTTAGACAAGATTATGAAGGGAAAAACTTGAACAAAAGAAGTTAAAGTCTGCTTAGAGTTCAAGAAACAAAAGTTGTTGTGTGTAAACAACGCCCACAATATAATAACTCTGGTCATCAGCAGAAGATTGTGGATGATCAACTCAAACCCAAGCAACCTCCAGGTTCTCAATGAACCTGCCCAACTCTCCGCAATCAAGTGCTTGAAGGGTACCAGATAACTGAGGGTGGATTTACAAGACAAAGCACAATGTTTAAGAAGCTCCAAAGCAAACAGTAACTGATTTGAAGCAAGGATAACCTCAGCACTTCTCAAGGGACTCAAGAATAGGCTGGCAGAATGCAACTCCAAAGAAAATAAAGGGAGGTATAACACTCCAGGTCTTAAGCTTAATAAGACCTCTTCAATCAATTGTGATTGGCTCCAGAAAGGTGATCAGGGATCAGGACCAGTATGGTCAGAGAAAGGGATCAAGGAGTGGTATAACACACTCAAAAATTCCAACAGAAAGAATTTTTCTTCAACCAGCAAGGCTATTTGGTTGGTGATAAGGATCAGGCCACAGAGTGGCAAAGACTAAGGGTCAAGAATGGATCAGGGGGCAATCAGAGATATACCCAGGATAAGGATCAGGATTCAATTTTACAATAATGGGGGGGAGCACAAGCACACACACCCCTTGGATGAATTTCTATGATGATCCAATATGCGGCTGAAAAAGCAGGGGAGAGCCCCTCCTTTTTATAGACCAAAGGCCTGTAGACTATTTACAAGAGAGATTTACAAATGGGAGCAGATTTTTTTTTTTTTTTTTTTTTTTTTTTTTACGGATCAGTGTCATGAGAAAACAAAAGAAAGAAAAAAAAGAAAAAAACAAGCATTCAGAGAAAAAAATACAAACAGGGATGCCTGCGGGCATCCTGATGGGCCTTGGCAACTTCCAAGGCCGCAGATGACCGCCAGCAGGTGTCCGACGGGCATCGGCAACAGACAAGACCCGCGCGGCTTGTCCGTTGCCCGCGCGGGAGATCAGTAAGCTAGGAGGTGGTAAGAACAAGGTAGATGGCCGCTTGAGACAGTTTTCATCACAGGAGGTAGATCAAGGGATAGGAGGATGATTGGAAATGGGCTCCTCTGGGTTGAGTGGTTGATTGGGAGCGTCTTGGAGATGATTGGCTAGGGTGGCCAAGGGGAATCAAGGATGATGAGTGGAGGAGGAGCCTTTGACAACAGATCTTCCCAACTACGAGAGACTGGTCCAACGCCTCGATTGATTGTGGGGATCAAAGCAAAGGCCAAGTTTATTGTGGGAGAGACCGTTTGTCCTTGTATACCCAAGCGGACAGGGCTGACCTCCGGGTGTTGCATCAATCTCTTGAATCTCGGTTGCAAACATTAACAAGAGCAGTGCCGTGAGCAGTTCAATTTTCCCCATGGCCAATAGCATTTTGACTTCGAGTTGTTGGCAGTAACTTGTTCCAGGGAGAAATGCGCTACAACTCAAGGACTTGTGGTGCAAAGAATCCTTCTATCCAATATTGGCAAATGGAGACTGGATTTGGAGAAGGCTGGGGGGTGATGATGGTGATGATGGATGAGATTGGTGATGGATGGCAGCATGAGGATGGCAATGAATGGTTTTTTTTTTTTTTTTTTTGATAATGATACCTATGAATGATGATAAGGAAAAATCATCAAAAAAAAATTAAAATCTCCGCACTGGCCAGGGTGTCCAGGATGGGGCACCACATCTCTCCCCAACCTACAAACTGTCCCTAGTCTGCACCCAAGTTTGATGCCATAAAAAGAGAAAGAAAAGAAAGATGATTGAAACCAAGGAATGGCCATTTTGATCTTGAGAGTGATTGTAAAAGAATATGTTGATTCATCCAAAGCAAAATCCTAGAATTGGCTGAGATAAAATGAAGAAGGCCTCCCAGATGCTCACATGCGTGGCATGAAGTAGAGTTTCACAACAAAACACAGCAGATGACCCTGGTGGTGCACAATTGGAGGACTTACTTCTGGAACAAGCTGCCTCCACGCAAATGAAATTTCTTGACCTGATCAGCAGAGAACCTTCTGGCCATCTGAGTACCATCCAGTTCCTCCAAAACATATGATCCACCTCTAACTTGACGGACCACTTGGTAAGGACCATTCCAGAGGTTAGAAAAAAGCTTTCCCCACTGAGTTTTCAAGGAACAATTATAAGCTAAGACTAGATCCCCAGGGTTCAAGGGATCCCTGATTTGCTTCAAATGCTTGTCTTCCCAATACTGAACTGATTTTTCCCTAGACTCCATCATTTTCTGATAAGCTTCACTATGGACATCTTCACTGCTTTCCAGCTGCTTGGATCTGGCAACTAATAGATCAGTGGTGGAAGAAACCCTTTCCCAAGAAATACCTAAGAAAGATTCCATTTCCAGATCCAGAGGAAGGACAGCCCTTTGACCAAAAATGATTTCATAAGGTGAATAGCCAGTGGTTTGTTTTGTTGAAATTTGATCAGAGAAGGGGACCAGGGGGAGGAATTTGCAACAATTCTTGCCACTTTCACCAGCCAGTTTGACAAGAGCAGCCTTCAAAGGAGCATGGCCTCTTTCCACCATTCCTTGGCCCTCAGGATAATAAGGAGTGGTCACCCTATCTTGACCAGGAAGTGACTGGATCATCTCAGCCAGTTTACCACCAAACTCGGAGCGGCCATCAGTCAAATAAGGTTGGGCCAAGCCATAAAGCATTGTCCAAGTCTCATAAAGGAAAGCTGCTATTGATTCAGAGCTGAGGTTCTTAAGAAACTTTGCTTCAACCCATCCAGAAAAATCATCTCTAGCCACAATGAGGGACTTAGCTGCACCAGCCTTAATGTGAACCACATCCATAGCAATACTCCCAAAGACAGTGGACTCTCCAGTGGGGTAGCGAATTTGGGCCGGGCGCCTAAGATCATGTTTCTGGCACACTTCATAACTCCTGCACCATTGAGAGACGTATTTCTTCAGAGATGGCCACCAAAATCGTTTGGATATTTGTCGATAAGTTTTGGTTTCCCCACAATGACCAAGGCCTGCATGGAGACTTTCCAGGATAAAATCTTGCTTAGAAGGGATAGTGACCACAACAAGTGCACAAGGAGTTGCTCTTTTCATAATTCTAGAACCTTGGACAAAGAAGTTGGAGGACTTCCTTTTAAGGGACCAAAATCCTTTGGCAGAGAGATCAGGGGGTCTTTGGAGAGTTGAAAGGTACTGCTCTAGCTTAAGCCAGAAACCTTGCTGGAAACCAGAGTAATCTTGGGAGGAGAAAGAAAAAACAGGGCGGACCAAGGGTTCCTCCTCAGTGAAATCAATTCCAACGTCAGATTCATCATCTCCAAGAGGGCGTCAAGATAAACCATCAGGCATGGTGAAATATTTTCCACGCCTGTGAACAATATCAAAAGAGAACAACTGGATGAAAGCCACCCAACAAGTCATTGGAGCATTTGGAAGGCTGGGGGCGTTGATCATTTCAATGATGGATTGTGCATTGACTTGTAACTCAAAGTGTTGACCCCAAAGGACAGTCTGAAGCTTTTTCAACATTTGGGCCACACCGCACAGTTCCAGTCTTGGCTGGGAGTACCTGGATTCCACATCTGAGAAAAGAAGAGATTTATACAGAGCAGGATGATCCAAACCATTATCATCTTCCTGGGTAAGGACAGCCCCAACAGATTGATAACTAGAGTACACTGCCAGCTTGGTCTTGCCGGCTCTGGGTCCATAAGTGATCTTTTTCAAAACAATTTCTTTCCCAACAATTGTTTTGAGCAACTGAAATGATTGTTTGCAGTCTTGGGTCCAAATCCATTCAGCATCCTTCCTGGTTAAGCAACGCAAGGGAATACAGATTTTGGATAGTGAGGGAATGAAGATCCTGAAATAAGTTACGACACCTAGGAAACCTCTAACTTCCTTTGGATTTATTGGAGTAGGCCAGGAGATGATTTTGTTGAATTTAGAGGGTGCCATCCTTCTTTGGTCCTTGCAGACTATATGACCAAGGATTTTCAAGGCAGGGACACAGGCAGCAAGTTTTGATCCAGAGACAGTAAGGCCAGATTCCTTGATTCAAAACAAAATTCTTTCCAAGACAGTAGCATACTCCCAGATAAATTGTTGGATTCCTGAGTGCCAAGGTAAGAGCTCATTATCATAGTCAGAAACTGGAACTTTAATCCCACCATCATCAATAAAGATACCCGCATGATCCGGGATTTTGTCCTGGAGGATCCACATCATCTGAGCCTGATAGACTGCAACCAAGTTGGTGGCACCTTGAGGCAATCAAGTCAGTTGAAATTGACCAAGGGGAGTATCAAAAGTAGTGAGGGGACAAGAAATAGGATGCAAGGATCGTTTGTCATAGCCACCCATAATGTCACCTAGACTGTAGCAAGCTCTCCCAGAGAAGGATTCAACAAATTCTTCAGTGGCAGGAGGCACGCCAGAGTGTTTAATAGTAACTTTATTAAGAGGTTGGAGATCATTAGCTACTCTAAGTTTACCATTACTCTTTAGAACACAGAAAACAGGACTGGAATAGCTAGAAGTTGATTGTTTGTATAAACCGGTTCAGACTTGTTTGCGGACCAACTTGATGAATTCTTTGACTTTAGCCGCAGGGATCAGGATCTTTTTCTTTTGCCAAGGGTCATGTTCAACTACAGGGATGATGTAAGGGAGACCATAGGATTCTTTCAAGAGACCTCTCTCTTCTTCACAGAATTCAATAGATTTTTCCCTTAGAGACAAGATATTTTTTATCAAATTTAACTCATCAGGAAGAAGCCATCCATCTGGACCAAATTTGACCACTTTCAGACGTTCTTCAGTGACCCAACCCGAGGGAATGAATGGGCCAGTGAGGGATTGGGATAGACCACAGTAAGGATTGCGGGATAGAGTAGGACGCATAAGAGGAGGATTGAGGTTGAGAGGCATTGGTTGGTTGACTGGCTGGACCTTATTTGAAACTGGTTTGTAATTGGTGGCAAAGGAGAGGAATCCTTGCTTCCTCCAAGCATTGACCAGTGAGACCTGACTACAAAGACTGAGGCCATGTTCCAACATCTTCCAAGTCCAACTTTCTGCTGTGTCCTTGAAAGGTTCCTTCTCCATAAAAGAGGATCCAAAAGATAACACATTGCTCACATGTGTGGCACAGGGTAGAGTTTCAAAAACAACAGTAGTAGAAGCCCTTGGTGGTGCACAATTGGGAGGACTTACTTCTACCCCAAATTGCCTCCACCTAAGACCATACTGGCTCATACCAAAGCCACCAAGAAAAGAATCAAGATCAAGATCTAGTTTAGACTCATTGCGGAGATTTGAAACCGGAATAGAGGATGAGTGATCAGGCTGAAAAGAAAAAGTAAAAGAAGATACAACAGATCCAGACAGAGAAGAAATATTTTTGGATTTTTTGGATTTTTTATGTGTTTGATTTTTGATCTTATTTGGATGAGAAGGAAATGATGAGGGAAAAGAAAGATATGCCTCTGAGATGGGAGTTGGTCCATGAGTTGAGTTCTGAGGCTGAGAAGAACTGCAACTATTAGTAGGGCCAACTATTCTGCTAAAAAATGAGGATGAGAGCAATGAGAGTTTTCTTTCTGCTTTCCTTTCAGGAAAGATTTGGGAGGATGACCAGGGAAGTCTCTTTCCCAACAACCAGAATCCAAAGAACAAAGAGGAACTTCAATCTTTCTGCCATCAGCATCAGGGAGGAGAATTCTCTCCCCAACTTCATCAGAAAACATCAGGGTAGTACCAAAATCCATTAGGAAAGGCCTTCCCAAGATCATGGGACCATCCAGACGAGTGATCCAGAAGTGACAGGTGCCAACAATATTTCGACAAATTTGAACAGAGATATCCTCAGCAATACCAACCAGCTCACAGGACTGGTTTCTTATTCAATACAAAGCAGAATTGAAACTGACCCTTGGGCTAAGTTTAAGCTTGCAGGCCATGGAGTCCAAAATCAAGTTGAGCTGAGAACCCAAATCCACAAGGAGAGAAACCGTTTTACTTGAATCACCAAGATAACATGGGAGAAAGCCAAAAGGACAAGAATACAGGTTGGGATCTGACGAGGGATCTGTTCCACCAGAATCCTCTATCAGAGTACCAGAGGAACCTTTTATTCGTCTGGACCAATCTCCACACGTCAATGAGAAATCCATCTCTTCATCCCTTCAGCCACAGATGGAGAGATTGACAGGAGTTCAGCCACAGATAGATCAGGGATTTTAAGATCAGAAATTTTCTTTAATACTCCTTCCACAGCATTAGGGTATTCCTTGGAGATGCCCCTCTCAAATCAAACTTTGGGCTGGGTGGAGGGAGGAAGATCAGGTGAAATAGGTGATGGAAGAGGATCTGAGGGTTGGACAGGTTGAAGAGGGGGAAGATCAGAGTTTTCCTGGAATCTTTCCACAAGTGGTTCCCTTTCTACTTCCATGTCTTCCAAGTCAGAGGAAGGAGGCCCAGGTGAAGATTGACATTTAACGGGTTTTTGCAGAATTGAGGATGGAACAGGAGGAGACTTATGAGGTTTTGGTTCCTCATGGCCTTTTCTGGCTGGATCAGATTGATAGGTGCCAGGGAAGCTGGAAGAATTGATATCTGGAGGATACCAAGGTTGCAGAGTTCCACAGGATGATCAAAAATCCATAGAGACCAAGGATGCCTTATTAGGAGTTGGTGGTTGGTATGAGGCCACCACATGACAGATTGGTCAAGACAAATCAAAAGGGATCAAAGCACCATTAGGAAGGAAAAAATTATTTCCCTTCTGCTCTACTAACTTCTCCTCCTTGTCCTTCTGGATTTCAGGGCATCTACCAGTACCATGGCCTTCCCTATGGCAATAATAACAGACTATAGTAGATTTAGGAACAGAATTAGCAGGTTTAGGAGTGGCTAAAGAGGATATTTTCTGATCTATTTTATTCTCAAATGCCTGAAGTAATTTAGTGATCTCATCTATAGTAGGTGTCTCCTGGTGAGTCTGAGGATTGGGTTTAGGTCTGCGATTGGCTTCCATCTTATTCATGATTTTGTTAGATGCTTGAAAAGAGGGGGCAAGGACTGGTTCAGTGATTTTAGGTTTTTCAAAGGTGAGAGCTGTTTGACCTTTCATCACTTTATCCACAGTATTCCTAAGAACCATGAAAGCAGGGAGCTTGAACTGATTGTCTCTTGTTGTGATCATGGATCCAGATTTCACCAATTCATCCTTAATTCTTTCCTGCACTCCTGGAGAGAAAGACTGAAAAAATTGCACTCAAAGTTTGTCCACCGTATCAACGTGATCATTCCAGATAAGATAGGACTGGATAGGGTCCCAAGATTTTCTGAAAGTCTGATAGTCAGAGGCTGAGGAGATACCACCATTGGAGATCCATTGAGAAACCAGGGCATCCAAGTCTTGCAAAGTAAATCTGGCTACATCTATTTTTCCTCAATAGGCCAACACAGCCTCCTTCAGGAGCCTCCAGTTGTGAGTTTTGAATCCCTCAAAGGATTTGATAACCTCCATAACTTCCTCAGAAGAGATAAAAAATTGTAACTGATAAGCCATATCATATTCACTGGCACCATCCACTTCCGCAGCCATCTCATAGGAGTCCAGGAATTGTTTGACATTGGTCCCATTGAAGCCTAAATTTTTGTTCTGAGGTTTGATTTTGACCATCTTGGCCCAAACAGATAAAGAGGATCCAGCAGATTCCATGTTGAAGGTTTCCTAAGAGATCCAAACAAGCAGAGTTCCAAGGTGGCTCACAAGTGTGGCAAGAGTAGAGTTTCACAAAAAACAACAAGGATCTTGCCTAGATGGTGCACAATTTGGAGGACTTACTTCTGGACCAAGTTGCCTTCACAGATCAGATCTGAAAAAAGAAAAAATAGAAAAAGAAAGAAAAGAAGAAAATCGGATTGGATTTCGGAGTTGATTCTTCAAGTTTGGACTGTAAATCCCAAGGTTGCTGGTTTGATCCCAGCCCGGGGGACCAAATGTAAGACTCCAAACGGTGCTAGGCCGTGGCAGTTCTGTGGAGGGGAAAGGTGCTGTTTAGGCTGCCCTCCTGAGTGTTACAAAAATATTTAAATGTAACCAAGATCAAGGTCCAGAACCTGGTAAATGAGGAATCAAGAAGTTGAGGATAAAAATGAAAATTTTTTGGTAGCAATGGAACAGAACTATCTTAGACAAGATTATGCAGGGAAAAACTTGAACAAAAGAAGTTGAAGTCTGCTTAGAGTTCAAGGAACGGAAGCTGTTGTGTGTAAAAAACACCCACAAGCTAATAACTCTGGTTGTCAGCGGAAGATTGTGGATGATCAACTCAAACCCAAGCAACCTCCAGGTTCTCAATGAACCTGCCCAACTCTCCGCAATCAAGTGCTTGAAGGGTGCCAGATAACTGGGGGTGGCTGTAAAAGACAAAGCACAATGTTTAAGAAGCTCCAAAGCAAACAGTAACTGATTTGAAGCAAGGATAACCTCAGCACTTCTCAAGGGACTCAAGAATAGGCTGGCAGAATGCAACTCCAAAGAAAATAAAGGGAGGTATAACACTCCAGGTCTTAAGCTTAATAAGACCTCTTCAATCAATTGTGATTTGCTCCAGAAAGGTGATCTGGGATCAGGACCAGTATGGTCAGAGAAAGGGATCAAGGAGTGGTATAAAACACTCAAAAATTCCAACAGACAGAATTTTTCTTCAACCAGCAAGGCTATTTGGTTGGTGATAAGGATCAGGCCACAGAGTGGCAAAGACTAAGGGTCAAGAATGGATCAGGGGGAAATCAGAGATATACCCAGGATAAGGATCAGGATTCAATTTTAAAATAATGGGGGGGAGCACAAGCACACACACCCCTTGGATGAATTTCTATGATGATCCAATATGCGGCTGAAAAAGCGGGGGAAAGCCCCTCCTTTTTATAGACCAAAGGCCTGTAGACTATTTACAAGAGAGATTTACAAATGGGAGCAGATTTTTTTTTTTTTTTTTTTTTTTTACGGATCAGTGTCATGAGAAAACAAAAGAAAGAAAAAAAAGAAACAAACAAGCATTCAGAGAAAAAAAATCTCAAGAGGGAAGCCCGCGGGGATCCTGATGGGCCTGGGCAACTGCCAAGGCCGTGGATGACCTCCCGCAGGTGTCTGATGGGCATTGACAACAGACAAGACCAGCGCGGGAAACAGACAAGCCGCATGAGAGATCAGTAAGCTAGGAGGTGGTAAGAACAAGTTAGAAGGCCCCTTGAGACGGTCTTGGTCACGGGAGGTAGATCAAGGGATAGGAGGATGATTGGAAATGGGCTCCTCTGGGCTGAGTGGTCAATCAGGAGCATTGTGGAGATGATTGGCTAGGGTGGCCAAGGGGAATAAAGGATGATGAGTGGAGGAGGAGACTTTGACGACGAATCTTCCCAACTCCAAGAGACTGGTCCAACACCTTGATTGATTGTGGGGATCAAAGCCAAGGCCAAGTTTGTTGTGGGAGAGACCGTTTGTCCTGGTATACCCAAGCGGACAGGGCTGACCTCCGGGTGTTGCATCAATCTCTTGAATCTTGGTTGCAAACATTAACAACAGCGGTGCCGTGAGCGGTTAGATTTTCCCCATGGCCAATAGAATTTTGACTTGGAGTTGTTGGCAGTAACTTGTTCCAGGGAGAAATGCGCTACAATTCAAGGACTTGTGGTGCAAAGAATCCTTCTATCCAATATTGTCAAACGGAGACTGGATTTTGAGAAGGCTGGGGGGTGATGATGGTGATGATGGATGAGATTGGTGATGGATGGCAGCATGAGGATGACAATGGATGGTTTTTTTTTTTTTTTTTTTTGATAATATTAACTATGAATGATGATAAGGAAAAATCATCAAAAAAAAAAACTTAAAATCTCCGCACTGGCCAGGGTGTCCAGGATGGGGCACCACACCGTAGTTATTCTGCATGCGGGATTGGGAGTGATCCACTAGGGAAGATTGACAAGGATCTGTTCTTACTTATGTATTGGCGCAACTCAACTGTTAGGGGGAATTGGCAACAGGATCATTGAATCTACTTCAGATAATTGAATTGGGTAAGGATTTGACTATAAGTATGGAGGATCAGTCCGGATTGCACAGAGGTGGTGGGAAAAGGAGTCTTTCATTAGCAGTTTACTTTCATTTGCTATTTTTTGTATATATAAGGAGCCTTTTCTTTTGTTTTATGGAAGAAGGGGGGAAAATAATTTGAGATTTTGACACCATTGTTGGAGATCACATCATAATTATTGGAGATTATCATGGAAAATTATAGCTTGATTCTTTTCTTCTGTTACTTTGGAGTGCAATTACCAGCAAGAGTTCTAGATGGTCATATTTAGGGAAATAGTTCAAGTGTGGAGCTCATTGGGAAGTCCAACTTGTTTATTTACTATTATTTCATTTCTAGTTAGCTTTTGTGGTTTCCAGCTTGGGTGTGGAAAAGGAGTTTGATTAGGAATTGCGGATGTACAGGAGTGTTACTCAAGGGCTAGTGGGCTTTCCAGAACTTGGAGCAAGATTTTTGCAGATAATTTTATATTTTTGTTGGGAATTTACCAAACATACAATCTCTTTCCACAAATTGGGGGTCTGGCCGGGAAATTTCTTTATCTGTTATAATAAATGGTACTGTCTGCAGAGATATACCTTCTTTTTAGTTTTTATTCATTCTTTTATATACAAGATTTAGGGGGATGGGGAAGCTCAGATCACCATAGCAGCGTGGAAGGTCTAGTCTTAAAGTTCTTTGTCTCAGGTGGTCCAGGTACCTTAGGTGATATGTATTTGCGGAGTTTGGAGTCTTTTATTTAGTTATCCTTTTTCTCAGGTGTCTCAGTTTTATTTGTCTTATTCTCAGATACCAAGAGGTTCTCACCAGGGGTGGCAGAGTTCCTTTTTGTGTCTCATTTTGTAGTATGGTGCAGGGAATAAAGAGGATTTATTTCTGGGGCAGGCCAGGCATCATATTTATTTAGCTATATACAAGATTCAGGGGGCACTGTGATAATTTAAGAGGGGGGAGAAATCTAAGGAAGGAAGATGGTGCGGCAAAGCCTGCGTCGGAGCTCACCATTGGAACAATGATGCTTGCAGAGGAGCTTTTAATGCTCTGCAACTGAGATTCCAACCAAATGTTGGAGGATGACCAACATTTTTTTACCCAATTTGCAGAGGTACCGGTCAGTTTTGGCTTCCTCAATTCCTTGGCTGCCTTCTTTATTGTTGCTTTGGATGGCCGCATGGTACAGAGAGACCAGGCAGAATTGGGTCAACCTAGAAGGGCAGCAGTCAGAGGACTGAAAGGAGAGGTGACATGACGGGGTCTGGATTGGAGAGGAGCGATGCAGAGATCTTTGGACTGGCAATGGAGGAAATGGTTACTCAACAAGAGGTGCGGGAGCAATGTGAAGATATGGAGGGGTCAAAAAAAAACTCAAGGGGTCTGGGCAGAAAATCAAACCTGATCAAGATGACCAAGTGCGGCAATTAACCTCCACAGGAGGTGTTGTGGTTGGAGTGGTGGATGCTGGAGGAGTGGGTGACAGGGGATGGAAGAGAAGGACATTGGGCAGTGCCAGCAGGGGTATTGGAGGCGTAGCCACTCAAAAAAAGACAGGAGTCATGTTGGGCCCACGTGGTACATGGCCAAGTCCCACATTTAGGTTGTGGCGTTGGCCCCAGGCTTGGGAGGCATCTCCCCAGGCGGCAGCAGTGGGGTAATCCTCACATTGAGGAGGGGGGAAAGGTGGTTGGTGGCCTCTGCCACACACAAAAAGGAGGTGGCACGGTCTGGCTCCGGAGTCCAGTTGTTGGTCTCAATGGGTTTGTTGTCATCCAGCACAAAGTCAGAAATTGGTCTGCAGGGGCAATGTTTGAAATGTGGAAAGGGCAGAGGGCAATTTTGCAATGATCCAGAGGTGAGAGCAACAAACAAACACCTGAAATGGCCTAGAAGCCAGGCATTGCAGGCTGGGAAATGGGCAGTTTGGGTGCACGTCCTCCACATTTTTGTGCAGTACTCACAAGTTTCCATGTCAGGGGATTTCTTTCTTTCTTTTGGAGTTTGGAGGGTGTTTAGGAGTTGGGGGTTGAGGGGTTGGGCAGATGTTCTGGCATTGTGGAGCATGGGAATCCTGGGGACAGAATTCAAGTTGTGGGGGATGTTTTGGTTATTTATAGACACAGAGGCAAGTAGGCTCACCACTGGAAATTTGACTTTGAGCAGCTCAGCTGTGGTTGGAAGTCTGCAGAACAATAGGCTCAGAGAAGCGCATCGGAGGACTGTCTATTCTGGATTACATTAGCGGATGGCTCAGCATTGGTTCAGCCCACACTTTTTGTGGGCACAATGATAAGAATGGGCCAGATTTTTTGCCTTTTGAAAACATTGTGTGGTCAAACATAACTTTTCCCCTGCGGCTGTGGGTTTACTAATGCAGAATCAAGTGATCACAGCTAAGTAGTACGTATTAGGCCAATTATTGGATATGCACTGAGATTTTGCAGCGCTGTGGGGCAATGAATCCTCAATTTGAGGAGGCGGCATGCGGGTTGTTGGGGATACATAGTTATTCCACATGCGGGTTGTTGGGGATCCATATTTATGCCACATGCGGGATTTGGAGTGATTGGCTAGGGAAGATTGACAACAATCTGTTGCTAGTTATGCATCAGCACAACTCAACTGTTAGGGGGAATTGGCAAAAGGATCATTGAATCTACTTCAGGTGATTGGATTGGGTAAGGATTGGACTATTAGTAAGGAGGATCAGTGGGGATTGCAAGGAGGTGGTGGGAAAAGGAGTCTTTCATTAGCAGTTTACATTCCTTTGTTATTTTTTGTATATATAAGAAAGCTTTCCTTTTGTTGTATGGAGGGAGGAGGGAACATCATTGTAGATTGTGACACCATTATTGGAGATGACATCATCATTATCCAAGATTATCACGGCAAATTATAGCTTGATTCTTTTCTTCTGTTACTTCTGAGGGTAATTACCAGCAAGAGTTCTAGGAGGTCATATTTAGGGAAATAGATCAAGTGCAGAGCTTTTTGGGGAGTCCAACTTGTTTATTTACTATTATTTAATTGCAAGTTAGCTTTAGTGGTTTCCAGCTTGTGTGCAGAAGTAGAGTTTGATTAGGAATTGTGGAGGTAAAGCAGTGTGACTCTAGAGCTAGTGGGCTTTCCAGAACTTGGAGCAAGATTTTTGCGGATGATTTTATATTGTTGCAGGGAATTTACCAAACTCTTCTGTATTCCCTAGGCAAAAAAGAAGCTGTCTGTAACTTAACTACAGGGGGTGAAGGCCCACTTAACTGACTGTAAAGAGAACCCATATAGACAAACAACCCTCAGACTCAAAATCATCCTTCAGAGCAAGGTCCCCAGAGAATGTTTCTAAGCCCCTGTCTTCAGGAAGCCATGGCTTATCTTTATATATATTAATTAAAAAACACCCACTTGGCTGGTACAATCAGGTCATTAAGGGCATAGAAACATGTATCCAGCCCCAAGTATGATGACATAGGTCTTTCTGTATCTCATTCATGGCTATATCAGCTCTAGAAAAACACATGGATGGTTCCTTGGCCTCAACACTAGCCTGGTTCAGCTTCCTTTGGTTGCTAAAAGACCTGTGCCATCAGGGTAACCAAACAATATAAATAAAGGCCCCTCCCCCAGCCAAATCTAGCTCATTCATCCCAGTAATATAGTAATTTTTGCTTCAGTATTTTTGTCCTCAAGACATAAAAAACTTTAAGAAATAATTGTGGGATCCTGGACCACTTTTTGATAAAATTATAGACCAAAACACTTGAATCCTAAATTTTGTCCAAATCATCATCCAACCATTGAGCCTGCCCCAGTGCCAACTTCCCGAATCCTCAATCCTTTAATATTGGCCCTTTCATCAAAAATCAGTCTGAATCTTGACCTGGTGAGTGATCCTTCTGACTGAAAATCTTTTTGCAGGGTTTAAATAAACTGATAACCAGTGAAATTATCCACAACCTTCTTGGAAGGAGTCCTTGTCAACCCCAAAGGCACCAAAATTGCTCCTATATTTTCCAAAAAAGACAAATAAATGTCTTCTGGAAGGATCAACAACCCCAATAAGTCCTTTTACCCTCCTTTTGAATTTATTTTTATAAATATATAAATAAATTTAACCCTTTTGCTACAATATATATCTGGCATTTCCCCCTATTGTAACTCTAAACTTTTCATCACCTATAGTAGCTAGAAGGATTTAGTTCCTTTGCATCTAGCAGGCTGAAAAATACAAAAGGCCAGTGGTAGTTTTATCTAATTTGATTCCATCAACTTAGTTGCCCCACAATTTCCCTCCAACTTCCAATTCTCAAACTTTGCACATATGTTTAATTATTTTGGAAGATTTTCAGAACATAGTTTCTTTCCACTAAAATTCTGAACTTTGTCCAGCTCCCCATCAGATCCCCTTTGGAAGGCTTTTTTTAGCCAGGAATCACAAAAATGGAAAGATTTGATTCATAATGACTTGGAACTTAGTTAAAATATTTTTTTTCCTCCTAAAAATTCTACACATTCATGAAAGAAAGTATTAAAAATTGATTTCAATTGAATTATTTATTTCTTTTTTTGCTGAAATTTTCATATTTTTTTTCTATACATTATTGACTCAATTATTTAGAGCAACATAATTCCACTTTTATGTTTTTAGTTAGGGAAATTTCAAATTTGAAACCCTACGCATCTTATTCACAACCCAAATTGGTTTGTGTGGCATGGTTTGGAACCAATTTTAGTTGCAAACAGCTGCTCCCAACCCATTTTAGTTGTGGAAGGACACTCACAACCCCTTTCAGCTGTGAAAAGCCGCCCACAACCCCAAGTTGGGTTTTGATCCAATTAAATAAAAATATTGGTCTTTCATAAGTGTCAGCTATTAATTGGCCCAATTCAAGGTTTGCAGGCTATTTTGAAGATTGAATCTTTTCATTTATTTCATTAACATCAACTATTTCTTCTATATTTTCAAAATATTTACTTCCTCCAAGTATCTTATTAGAATAGCATGTCTTATTTTTTCTCAATTCTTCAACCATTTCCTTTTGTAATTTGAACCATCCATTCTTGTTTTACCCAAGTTATTTAGCAATGACTCTTAATCTGCAATTCTCATCACCACTGGATCCCAAAAAACACCCAAAAACCTATATAAGTTCTCAGGTATTTGATTTGTGAGAATTATTGGCCCACAAGCTTAGTCAAAGAGCAGTACTTAAAGCAAAAGAAATGCTGAGACAAAAATGTCTTACGATTTATCCTTAATATGAGGCAGAGGCAATGGAACACTTGTGAATGTGAATGAGTTGGTGAATGAATGGATGGAAAACAGCAGGGCAAAGAGCTCCTTAAATAAAAATGATGGTGCTCATGTGAAGCTCATGTAATGACAAGCAAAAGGCAAACAATTAGGCCCCAAATATGCTCTACAGACTATGCAAGCCTTGCTAAGTGGTTTGGGCTTACTCAGACCACTTGGAATTAGTCCCTGAACCCTTATGATCAGCCTGTACCAGTTGATTTTGGGTTTTCCACCCTTACTGGGCTGAACCAGCCCTTGTTGCTGTTCAGACCCTGGCTGGTTGTCCCTTACAACCAGCCCTGTTACCCCTCTGACCATACTTACCGGCCGGTTACCTCATGCAACCCTAGCCCCTCATATGGACCAGGTGGGACACAGGAATCACCTGGGTCCGGTCTCAAACTCACACAGGGGGCGGGTGTAACTGGCATAAATGCCATTCCCCCCCTATTTCCTACCTTTGTGACCAGCAGAGGTGGCCAAATCCCCTGCTGGTTTCCTGGGATGCAATTTGCCCCAGGCAGAACATCAAAACATGTGGACTTGAGGGGGATCATATCCCCCCAGCCCTTTGCACCTCCATCTTGGTAACGGGGGGGGGGGGGGGGGGGGGGGGGGGGGGGGAAGGGGGGGGGGGGGAGAGCGCCCTGCTTGCTTTGGTGGGAGGGTGGTCAGATCCCCCCCACAGTCTTGTTACCTCTACCACCAACAGGTGGGAGGGTGATGAAATCCCCCCACCCTGGTTGGTTGCCACATGCAACCAACCAATTGCTGGTCCTCAATGAGGGGGAGGACCAGCCATCCTCCCTCCCCCTCAAAACCAAGCGAGGGGAGGGAGGGAGGTAGGGGCCGCCAGTTACTGCGGCTGCAACCAGCCGGGTGGTGAAACTGGGTCCGCGGCCTCACACACAGCGGGTGGGAGGACTCCAAACAAAGTTCCCTGCCCCATACAACCTCCCCAAGCAGGTTGTTGGGCCCTGCAACAGGCCCCAGAGAGAAACAAGAGGCCCCGAGCGGGCTGAAACACGGTTGGAAGCCCCAATGGGAAAACAAGGCACAAAGAACATAAAATACATACTTTGGCGGGCCAGCCTGTCTGGCCAAGTATGTCAAAAATAAACCTTGGGCCCAATTATGCCCAGATAAGCCTGTCTGGCTAAGGTGGCCCATCCACCCTGGTGGGCCCATTAAGGCCCATGTCCCAAAAGACCTAGAAAACATGTTTTGGTGCACAAATGCCCAAAACCAATAACATCCACATAGACCCACATGGTGCATGTGATTTCCAATTGGCTGTGGAGGCCCATTTGTGCATCCCATTTGAATTACACAATAATATGCACATTACCTGAGGGCATCTGTATTTTAACATGGTTGAGGTACTTCAATTTTGATTCCAAAGATAAAAACCAACTTAGTATTGACTGTTGGTTGTGATCACATCAATGAA
Organism: Puccinia polysora; assembly: GCA_025617555.3. Taxonomy (NCBI): domain Eukaryota; kingdom Fungi; phylum Basidiomycota; class Pucciniomycetes; order Pucciniales; family Pucciniaceae; genus Puccinia; species Puccinia polysora. Next base: position 26,955,565 of record CM062613.1, on the reverse strand, counting down.
ACAATTACTCACCAAAGATGTGCTTCTGGTTTACTTCTTCCTTCTTCTTCATTGTCAAAAGAGGAAGAAGATTTCAAATAAAGGGAGCCTGATTTAATTTCAGTCTCTTCCTCTGAACTGTCAAATTCATATGAAGAGCCTTCCTTGCACTACAGAAATTATTTTCCCATCAGTTCATTGAAGGGTAATGTTAAATTCACAACTCATTGAGTTGTGGAAACAACTCAAAATGGTCTGTGTGGCATGCCACAGGAATACATCTGAGCCATTGTGGTGACCAATTTGGTGCACCTCAAGAAAAGGTGGAAAAATTTTGAAAAAAAAGGATTTCTTAGTTTTTTATCCTATTATCAACAAAAACAAATTGGTGCTCATCTGTAGTATCACTCATAACTAGTCTACAGAGCCCTTTTTGCAATAAAAGGAGGGGCTCTCCCCTGCCTTTTGTCCCATCTTATCATCAAATAATCTTATCATCTTACCATCCAGCTATCATCTAAGTAATCAATACAAGGGGCCCTTCCCCTTTCTAAGCATCCTTATCCTGGGTATATCTTTTGATTTCCTCTTAATCCTTGAGCCTCCATACTCAAATCCTTTTTGACCCAATGTCAACTTGCTACTATGTACAGAGCAACCTTTCAATAGCAACACAAAACTATGAAAAATAAGAATATCTAAACTAAAAACATAAGGAGTGAGATATTACAGAAATGGATTTATCTCCCAAAATTAGGTAGGGTTACTCACTGACCCCACCCTTGAATTCCAATTCCTTATATTTTTAAAATAATTAAAAAGAAAAGTACTAAAAATTATGACACCAGTATGGCACTTTTTGGCCATTGTAATATTTCACACGTATTTTCACGTATAGGGTTTACCCCTAAAATTCACTCAGAATTGAAGTGTTGTGTATATTTTAGGAGTTACATGCGGAAATGTGTTATGTCACAATTCCCGCACGCAGCCCCGCATAATTACATATCCCTACGTAATAGTAGTAGCAGATTCCTGCGTACTAGAGACCCGTGCGCAGCTGATTCTGCCACGCACACAGCGGATCCTATCCCGCGTGCATCTGTGCTATCTGATCCCCGCGTCTGGATCAGTTGTGACTAATCTGACAACCAGGTACCGCTCAGAAGAGCTACAACCTTGTTAGGGTTGCATAGTATATGTAACAAACTGACATATGCATTACTAATGATCTAAAAAGATCAAAACTTAAATAAAATTAATAAAAAATAAGTTTAAAACATTTTTTAATAATAAATCAAAGATCAAGGATTATCACGTAAATCACTGACCCTGATCTTTGAAGACCACAAAACACTACAAGGAGTGTTCTTAAAAATTATTGAAAATTATCTACATGATCAACAGATGATGGAAAATTAGTAAACATCCACATCTGCCTGCTTTAAAGCAATATCAATAGTACAAATGAAGGATGAGTGCAGAATTATCAAATTTACACCATAACAGATTAACAGATCCTGTGGCTAAAATAGTAAAGAAATACAGAAGATCTAAGGACAGCTGATTGACAGCGCCAAGTGGATGTGTAATCTTGTCCTGACTGACTTTCCAGCCTCAGCCCACAAGCAGAACCCTCCCTACGTGCACTGAGAAGATCAAAATCACCCCAAAAAGGTATTTATACAGACCTCTTTGGACCCATTATTCCATCATCAGTTACCAGGAATTATTTATTATCAATCAGAAACCATTTCATTGTTGATCAAATGCTTAAATGAAGATAAGCAAGTGATTTATTACTTAGTCTGTAGTAGTATTATTTACCCTCATTAACCAATCAACCATTGAAGTTTAGTCAAGAAATCTACCCCATCTGCTCTGAAACCATTCCAATTATTCCAGGATTTTTTGTGGTAAAGTGCTCAGAGTGAGTTTTACCTTTCCTGTCTTGGCAATTTGTGCTTTTAAGCCCTGCCATTAGTGGAATAAGTCCTTTATAAGGCACCCATCTTTATTCCAAGGTTCTTAAACTGCCTAAGGAGGCCCCTTGAAGAGAGGTTGCTAGTCTTTAAAGATCCCCAGTAGTATAAAACTAAACCTTGAAAATGCTCTTATTATATCATTTATTTGAGCTTCTAAGTGTTCATTATTGGAATAATAATAATTATTATGATTCCAGCATTTTTATCACTCTCTGTAGCTAAAGGACTGCAAGGTTCCTGGTATCAGAGAGCTAAAAACCAATCCTTATCACCAACCATCTTATTATATCATTCATTTGAGCTTCTAAGTGTTTATTATTGGAATAATAATAATTATTATGATTCCAGCATTTTTATAACTCTCTGTAGCTAAAGTACTGCAAGGTTCCTGGTATCAGAGAGCTGAAAACCACTCCTTATCACCAACCAATAGCATTTCTGGTTGATAAAGAATTCATTTGTTTGAATTCTTGAGCATGTTAAGCCACTCCTTTGATCCCTTTTTCTGACCACCTTGGTCTTGATCATTCATTTGATTGCCTTTCTGGAACCATTCATGTTTGACTGAGAGTTTTCTTTAAGTCTGAAACCTGGATTGTTAAACCTCCCTTTATTTCTTTGAATTTAAAATTCTGCCATTATATTCTTGAGTCCCTTGAGAGGTGCTGGGTCATTCTTGTTTAAATTTTTTACTGCTTTGCTTCTATAGCTTCATAAAACAAATTGCTTTGTTTTTTACAGCCACCCACAGTTATCTGTTACCCTTCAAGAATTTGATTGCAGAGAGTTGGGCAGGTTCATTGGGAACCTGGAGTTTGGTTGGGATTGAGTTGATCTTTCCTAATCTTCTGTTGATGAACAGAGCTATTAGCTTGTGGGTGTTGTTACTTACAACTGCCTTGTTCTATTGAACTCTGAGCAACTTTGGCTTGTATGTTTAAGTATATTCCCACCCCATCTTGTTGTGGATAGTGTTTTTTCCATTGCGACCAACTACTATCACAAATTCATCCTTCCCATTGATTCTATATTTACAAGGTTTTGGATCTTGATTGCAGTTACACTTAAATATCTTTGTAACACTAAGGAGGGCAGCCTAAAAAGCACCTTTTCCCCACCAAAGAACTGCCTCCGGCTCAGCACTGTTTGGATTCTAACACTGTGTGCATTTCCACACAGCTTAAATAGTTACGCGGCCCACACACCACAGTCCAGTGTTATGGGAGATGTTACAAAACTACATCCAAGTTGTTTGAAGTTGTACCCAGATCCAACACAACACTGTATTGTTTTTGGCCCAAAAAAAATATAAAAAAAAAAAGAACCAAAGGGTATCAAAATAAACTAAGGGTTCCCATAAACTAAATAAACAGTAAAAACAAAAAGAAATCAACCAAAAAATCAAAAAATGATGATTTTTTGGTTAAAAAAACAAAAAAATGAAAAATGAAAAAAAATAAATAATAAAAAAAATAACTGAAACTATCCAATCAACTAGCTCTAAGGTAAAAACACCCAAAAAACCAGTAAATGTGCTAGCCCTAAACTAAAAACACCAAAAAAATTTGACTAGCCTTAAAGTAAAAGTTCCAAAAAATGTTTTTTGGCCAGCCCTAAAGTAAAATTGCCAAAAAATACACAAATTTTATGGACAGCCCCTAAGTAAAAACACCAAAAAAACAATTTCAACTTGTGTTAAGCTAATCCCATCGCAGGAAGTAAAAATTATCCTTAGGATCAGACCAACCCAATTTGAACTGAATTACCATTAAACTCTCATTCAAAAACTTCAATATAATGATGTTGACTCAAAACACTCAAAATAATAATGTTCAAAAAAATTTGATAACCCTTTATATTAATAGAAATAGTTAACTTTATTGGAATTACAATTTATTTGAAAACCAATGATGAAATGAAGTCAAAGTCTATTATAATCTAGGATAAATTTGCAGTTGATCTTTGAGATGATCAACCCAACCAGAGGCTTTTTTAGAAATCAAGGAACGCAGTTTTGCTAGAATGGGTAGGATTGGAATCATTTCTCCCTCAAGTAATAATAGAACCCCATGGCCCCATGGTTATTGTTTAAAAAGGAAATATAAATAAGGTCTGATTGATCTGTAACACCTTTTTTCATTCAAGTATAAGAACAACATGACTCCAATGAAATAAAACATATAGGTATGGCATGTGTGTCTTCTAAAATTTTTCCCAAATCTAGTTTAGCCAGCCATTTTGAAGAGGGAATATTTTGATTGATTTCTTCAACATCAAGACTTTTTTTAATTGTTTCTACCTCTTTTGCGCCACCAAGCATCTTAATGTATCATGCTTTATGTTTTTCTAATGTTTCAATAATTTCCTTCCTAACTTTGAACCATCCATTTTCATTGTAACCAAGAGATTTAGCAATGAATCTAAATCCACAATTCCCATCTCCAATTGGATCTCAAAGCTCACCCAGGAAATTATGGAATTTCTTGGGGATTTGATTGAGTTATTTCACTTTCAGTTCCTATCATCAAAACAAAATTAGTATTCATTTTTTTAATCATATCAATTGAATGAATACTCACAAAAGATGAGCTTCTGTTTGATCCTTCCTGCATGAACCCTTCCTCCAAAGAGGATTCAGGCTCCAAATTAAGTGAAGGCAATTCACTTCCAGTTTTTTCCTCTGAACTATGGAATTAATATTCAGATCCTTTCAACTTTGACTAACAATTATCATCATTAGTTCATTAAACCCAAAAAAATGAACATTTATCCAAGGTAAAAACTTACAATATTTTTTCTTTTCTCCCTTGGCGCCCTTCTTGTCTTATTTTCCTGCTTGATTTGTTTTTTAACATGCTCAAACCAAGATGGTTCTCTCTGCATATCTGTCAATTTTGGCCAACCCCTACTCCATAATCTTCCAAATCATATACTTCAATAACCCACCTTGCTCATGATCTGGAGATTCCAAGATCATTGCATTGACTGTTTCATGTAACTGAGGATTGCTCAGCATTTGGTCAAAGTTTCACTTCAAAAATTCAGAAGGATCAACCATTATTAAATTAAGAATAATTAATCAGAAAGAATTTCAAAAAGCATTAATCACAAAGTGATTTTGAAAATCCCACTTAAACCAACTTACAGAACTAGGAATGCAAGTTTCATAGTCCAAACTCCAATGAGGATGAAAATCTTTGGGTACCATTAGTCCTCTGAATGTTAGATGTTCACCTATTTGGTGGCAACAGGGAAAACGCATAGTCTTGGAGTATGACTTGGTGCTCACTTTGCATCATGGGCATGTTTGAATTGCTTTAATGTTTCCCTAAAAGGCTGAATTGCCTATAAAGACAAATTGTATCCCAATGGTAATAGTTCAGGGTGAAGAGCTTTCCCTAACTTAATTTTAGATTTATAAAGTGAAACATGATCCCATTTAATTTGATTAAAAAATTTTCTGTCAATTTTTATCCAAGAATTCAACATGTTTCCCAAAGAGTTTTAAAGGAATCACTTCAGAGTGGCATTGGCCCCTTCAACCCAAGAAGTTTTTTTTTCTAAAGTCTGGGTTGATACAAGTCCAAGCTGTCACAAACATCTCTTTGATAGTGAAAATTTTATTTTCCATATACTCAAGCACATCCTCATTTTCTTTTAAGAAACACTATAAAATCCATAATGTCATCTCCCAAAACTAGGAAGAATAAAAATAAGTGATTTGGACCTACTCTGAGTTCTATGTCATTCACCTCTGCCTACTCGTTACTCTTTGAGGCCCCCTACTTTGCCCATAGAGTCATAAAACTTTTCCATCCTTCAAATTCATTAACAAATTGCCCTTTACAGTTTGCTTGTATGTTTTTAGACAAGTGTCAAGTGCAAAATTGTCTTGATGACTCTGGGAAACTAGATTCAATTGCACAAATCAGAGCTTTTTCACGGTGTAAGACTCCAAACAGTTCTAGGCCGTGGCAGTTCTGTGGAGGGGAAAGGTGGTATTTAGGCTTCCCTCCTGAGTGTTACAAAAATATTTAAATGTAACCAATATCAAAGTGCAGAACCTGGTAAACGGGGGAACAAATGTAAGAGGATGAAGATTATAGTAGTTGTTAGCTGGAGAAACAACACTATCTGAGACAAGATGGTGCCAGGGAAAACTTAAATAGAAGAAGTCAAGGTTTGTTCAGAGTTCAACAAGAAAAGGCAATTGTAAGTGACAACGCCCAAAAGCTAATAGCTCTGGTTGTCAGCAGAAGCTTAGGAAAGATCAACTCAATCCCAAACAACCTCCAGGTTCTCAATGAACCTGCCCAACTCTCCCCAATCAAGCGCTTGAAGGGTACCACATAACTGTGGGTGGCTGCACAAGAAAAAGCTTAATTGTTTGAAGAAGCTCTAGAAGCAAAACAATAACCAATTCAAACAAGAATAACCCAACACTTCTCAAGGGACTCAAGAGTAGCGTGGTGGAATTCAACTTCAAAGAGATGAAGGGAGGTTTAACACTCCAGGTTTTAAGCTTAATAAAACCTCTTCAGTCAAACGTGACTGGTTCCACAAAGATAATCAAAGGATGATCAGGACCAGTATGGTCGGATAAAGGGATCAGGAGTGGTGTAACACACTCAAGAATTCAATTAGTCAAATTCTTCTTCAACCAGCAAAGCTATTGGTTGGTGATAAAGATCAAGGATCAAGGGTTTGAGTATGGAGGCTCAAGGATCAAGGGGCAATCATAGATATACCCTAATTTTTTTCTCAGATAAAGGGGAATGAAGACCCCACGGATGATGTATTTCAAGAGGATACTGATGATCTTAGGATGTGGTGTGTTTTAGGATACCAGGTGCTGATCAGATGTGTTGTAGGATCCGCTGCTGATAAGGTAGCATGTTCTGATCTGATGTGATTTCCAATGTGCTGATTTTCCTCCAAAAGGCAGGGGAGAGCCCCTCCTTATATGGGCATAAGGCCCCGTTAGACTATGTACAAGGGATACTACAAATGGAGCGGAAAAAGAAATATTTTTTTTTGATTTTCAGATTTTTATGTGATCAGAAAAATTTGATCACACAGGTGGGTGGAAATCTGGCCTGCCCAACAGGGGTGGGATCTATTTCATCCCTTCACCAGCTCCTGTGTCTGTCCGTGGACGGGCGCGCACGACAATACCGGAATCACCCACCCCTTGCCCAAAGGCAGAAGGGGTGGAAAAACAAAAGGGGCTAGACTGCCCGCAGACAGCGGCGGGCGGTAGACATCACTCTCCCACCCCCACCCAAAGATGGAAGGGGGTGCAAGTTATGGATGGATTGGCGTTGGGGTCAATGAGCCAGAGAGCTTTCCAGAGTTGTAGGAGGATTGGAGGGTGGGACCGGAAGGATCAAAGGGTGGAGATGAGGTTGAGGTGACAATTGTTCAACTTGGATCAGATGGGCACAAGGGCTCCCAGGTATTTGATTCCATCCGCCTGGATCTGGGTCTTGTAGGCCGAGGGGAGTGAGTTGTACTGAGGATGGGTTGGCAAGTGAGGATCAAGTGAGTCTGGATGAGTTGGGTTGGATCAATTCTGGGGTTGTTGTTGTTGTTGTTGTTATTGATTGGGATCCAAGTTGGACGTTGGAGTTGAGTGGGGAAGAGATGGATTGATTGGATTTGATGGCAATCAATTGATGTTGGAGTGGATTTATTGGACTTGGGGTGGTTGTTGTTGAAGGTGTTGTGAGATGGAGGATGAGAATGATAATCAATGGGGATCAGATGATGATGGTCCAATTGATGATCTTGATGATAAGCTGTTATTTATGTTAGTCAATGAGGATGAGAGCGATAGCTTGATGGGTGGTGATGATGGTGTGGGATATCTTGGGCCAAACGGGTCTTGGCCCGGGCGTTCTGCCAAAAGGAAGGGGGGGTTGACAAGACAAGGAATCAAACGCACTGACTAGATGGTGAGGCCAAGAGAGGCCTGTCCTAGAACAATGGGACAAAAGGATATTTGACAGGATGAGGAAGTTGGAGAAGTGATACTAAAAAAAAAGAAATTCTAATTTTTTTTTCTTTTTTTTTCTTTTTTTTTCTTTTTTTTTTTTGAATAACACCTAAATAAAAGAATTGTAAAAATTTTTTTGAATTTTTCTGCATCTGGTCCAGGGTGTCCAGATTTGGTCACCACATCTCTCCCCAACTTACAGACTGTCCCTAGTCTGCATCTGAGCTTGATGTCATAAAAAAAAGAAAGGAAAGATGAATGAACACAAGAAATGGCCATTTGATTTTGAGGGTGATTGAAAAGAATATATTGATCTATCCAAATAAGATCTTCTAGAGTAAACTGCAATAAAATGAAGAAGGCATCCCAGGTGCTCACATATGTGGCATAAAGTAGAGTTCATAACAAAAACGCAGCTGATGACCCTAGTGGTGCACAATTGGAAGGAACTACTTCTGATCAAAGTTGCCTCTACAACAATGAAATTTCTTGACCTGATTAGCAGAGAAGCTCCTGGCCATCTGAGTACCATCCAGTTCCTCCAAAAGATATGATCCACCTCTGACTTGAAGGACCAATTGATAAGGACCATTCCAGCAATTGGAAAAAAGCTTTCCCCACTGAGTTTCCAAGGATTGGTTGCAAGCTAAAACTAGATCACCAGGATTCAAGGGGTCCCTGACTCGCTTGGAATGCTTATCCTCCCAATACTGGACTGATTTTTCCCTTGACTCCATCATTTTCTGATAAGCTTTGTCACAAACATCTTCACTTTGCTCCAGTTGCTTGGATCTGGCAACCAATAGATCAGTTGTGGAAGAAACCTTTTCCCAAGAAATACCTAAGAAATATTCAATTTCCAGATCAAGAGGAAGGACAGCCCTTTGTCCAAAGATAATTTTGTAAGGTGAGTAGCCAGTGGTTTGTTTAGTTGAGATTTGATTGGAGAAGAGGACCAGAGGAAGAAATTTGCGGAAATTCTTTCCACTTTCACCGGCCAACTTGAAAAGAGCAGCCTTCAAAGGGGAAAGTCCTCTTTCCACCATGCCTTGTCCTTCAGGAAAATAAGGAGTGGTCACCCTATTTTGACCAGGAAGCAATTGGATTATTTTGGCCAGTTTGCCACCAAACTCAGAGCCAACATTGGTTGAATAAGATTGAGCCAAGCCATAATGAATTGTCCAAGTCTCGTAAAGGAAAGCTGCTACTGATTCAGAGCTGAGTTTCTCAAGAAACTTTGTTTCAACCCATCCAGAAAGATCATCTCTAGCCACAATGAGGTACTTAGCTGCACCAGCCTTAATGTGAACCACATCCATAGAAATCCTTCCAAAGACAGTGGACTCTCCAGGGGGATAACAAATTTCAGCCAGGCACCCAAGAGCACGTTTCTGACATACTTTGCAACTCTTGCACCATTGAAAGACTGATTTCTTCAAAGATGGCCACCAGAATTTTTTAGATATACACCAATATTTCTTGGCTTTGCCGCAATTCCCAAGGCCTTCATGGAGACTTTGAAGGATTGAATCTTGCTTAGCAGGGATTGTGACGATGATGAGAGCACAAGGATTCCCTCTTTTCATAAGCCTAGTACCTTGGACAAAGAAATTGGAGGACTTCCTTTTGAGTGATTGGAAATCTTTAGTGGAGAGATCAGGAGGCCTTTGGAGAGTAGAAAGGTACTGCTCTAATTTTAGCCAGAAACCTTTTTGGAATCCAGAATAATCTTTGGAGGAAAAGGTGAATACTGGACAAATTAAAGGCTCCTCCTTGTCAAAGTTGGCTCCAACATCCAATTCTTGGTCTCCAAGGGGGCGTTGAGATAAACCATCAGTCATGGTGAAGGATTTTCCAGGCCTATGAACAATATCAAATGAGAAAAGCTGAATAAAGGCCACCCAACAGGTCATAGGAGCATTTGGGAGGCTGGGGGCATTGATCATTTCAATGATGGATTGTGCGTCAACTTGTAACTCAAAGTGTTTATCCCAGAGGACAGTTTGGAGTTTCTTCAACATCCAAGCCATGCCACAGAGTTCCAGTTTTGGTTGGGAGTACCTCAATTCTACATCTGAAAATAACAAGGATTCATAGAGAGCAGGACGGTCCCAACCATTTTCATCTTCCTGGGTGAGGACAGCCCCAACCAATTGATAACTGGAATCAACAGCCAATTTGATCTTGCCAGCTCCCTGTCCATAAGCAAGCTTCCTCAAGACTATGTCTTTGCCAACCATCATTTTAAGCAGCTGAAAAGAATGTTCACAATCTTGGTTCCAGATGCACTCAGCATCCGTTCTGGTCAGGCAACATAGAGGAGCACAGATTTTGGATAGAGATTGGATAAAAATTCAAACATAAGTGACAAAACCTAGAAAACCCCTTACTTCAGTTGGGTTGATGAGAGTAGGCCAAGAGAGGATTTTTGTGATCTTGGATGGAGCCATCCTTCTTCCTTCCTTGCAGACCACATGACCAAAAATTTCCAGAGCAGGGACACAGGCAGCCAATTTGGATCTGGAGAAAGTGAGGCCAGATTCTTTGATTTGGAACAGGACCCTTTCCAAAGTGGTTGCATATTCCCAGATAAATCAACGGGTTCCTGAATTCCAGGGTAAGAGCTCATTTTTATAGTCAGAAACTGGTCCTTTAATCCTGCCATTTTCAATAAAGATACCAGCATGATCAGGGATTTTGTCCTGGAGGATCCAAACCATCTGAGCCTGATAGACTGCAACCAAGTTGGTGGCGCCTTGAGGCAATTGAGTAAGTTGGAAACGACCAGGAGGAGTATCAAATGTGGTGAGAAGGAAAGAAATTGGATATAAGGACCGTTTTTCATAGCCACCCATAATGTCACCTAGACCATAGCAAGCTCTCCCGGAGAAGGATTCATTAAATCTTCATTAGCAGGGGGAATACCAGAGTCTTTAATAGTAACCTTATTTACCGGCTGGAGATCATGAACTATTCTATGTTTACCATTACTTTTAATGACACAGAAAACAGGAATGGAATAGCTAGAAGTTGACTGTTCATATAAAACGGTTTGGACTTGTTCCCGGACCAACTTGATGAACTTGTTGACTTTGGCAGCAGGGATTGGGATTTTTTTCTTTTGCCAGCAATCATGTTCTACTACAGGAATGATATAAGGCAGACCATAGGAATCTTTCAAGAGACCTCTCTCTTCTTCACAGAAAGCAATAGCTTTTTCCCTAAGAGCCAAGACATTCTTGATCAAATACAACTCATCATATAGAAGCCTTCCATCTGGTCCAAAGTTGACTACTCTCAGACGTTCTTCAGTGACACAGCCAGAGGGGATGAATGGACCAGTGAGAGATTGAGATAAACCACAGTAAGGATTGCGGGATAGAGGAGGAGGCCTAAGAGGAGGATTGAGATTGAGAGGCATTGGTTGGTTGACTGGTTGGATTTTCCTGGCAACTGGTTTATATTTGGAGGCAAAAGAGAGCGGTTCTTGTTTTTGCCAAGAGTTGACCAGAGAGATCTGACTACGGGGATTGAGACCAAGTTCTAATGCCTTCCAAGTTCAATGTTCCGCAACTTTTTTGAAAGGTGGCTTTTCCATAAAAGAAGTCCCAGGGGATAATGCATTTCTCACATGTGTGGCACAAGGTAGGGTTTCAAAAATGATAGTAGTAGGATACCCCGGTGGTGCACAATTGGGAGGACTTACTTCTAGCCCAATTTGCCTCCACTGAAGCCCATATTCTTCCATACAAAAGCCACCAATAATAGGATTGAGATTGGGATCTAGTTCAGACTCATTGCCGAGATTCAAATCAAAACTGAAAGGAGGTTTATTAGGAATAAGAGTACAAGGAAAAGAAGAAACAACAGATGAAGAAGAAATATTTTTGGATTTTTCCATTTTGTTTTGTTTTTGATTTTTGATATTTTTGAGATCAGAGGAAATCTTTGAAGAGAAAGAGAAATAGGCCTTGGGGATGAGGGTTGACCCTTGAGTTAAAGTTTGAGGCTAAAAAGAACTACAACTATTACTAGGATCAACTACTCCCATAAAAAATGAAAGGAACTGAAATTATCCTTCTGTTTAGGAAAATGACTGGGGAAGTCCCTTTCCCAGCAACCAGAATCCAAAGAACAAAGAGGAACCTCAATTTTTCTACCATCTGAATTGGGGAGGAGGATTCTCTCCCCAAATTGATTGAAAAACATCAGGGTTGCACCAAAATTGATTAGGAAAGGTCAACCCAAGATCATAGGTCCATCCAAGCGTGTGATCCAGAAATGACAAGTTCCCACAATGTTTTGGCCAATCCAGACTGGAACATCTTCAACAATTCCAACCAATTTGCAAGACTGATTCCCTATTCCATATACTGAAGAGGTGAAGCTGACCCTAGGGCTGAGTTTAAGTTTACAGGCCATAGCATCCAAGATCAAGTTGAGCTGAGAGCCAGAGTTGACGAGGAGCAAGACCGTTTGAGCTGATTCACCAAGATGACAGGGAAGAAAAGCAAGAGGACATGAGTAAAGACTAGACTCAGAAGAGGGATCTGTTCCACCAGAGTCCTCTATCAAAGTTCCAGAGGAGACCTTGAGTTCCTCAGGACCAATTTCCACACGTTGACGCAAAACCCATTTATTCATTCCTTCAGCAATAGATGGAGAGATCAATAGGAGTTCAGCCACAGATAAATCAGGAACTTTAAGATCAGAAATTTTATTTAATACCCCTTCCACAGCATTGGGGTGATCTTTAGAAATTCCCCTCTCAAACCAAACTTTGGGCTGGGTGGAGGGAGGAAGATTGGGTAAAGCAGGAACAGGATTGGGGGATTGAGGAGGTTTAATAGATGAGGAAGGAGGATCTGGGTGATCTTGAGACTTTCCATGAGTGGTTCTTTCTCCACCTCCATTTCTTCTACATGAGAAGACGGCTCAGGTGAAGATTGTTGTTTGGGAGGTTTTTGGAGGATTGAGGTTTGCAAGGAAGGAGCTTTATGAGGTTTGGGCTCCTCATGTCACTTCCTAGCTCGATTGGATTGATAAATAACAACCAAAGAGGAAGAGGAAATAGCATGTGTGGTGCCCCATCCTGGACACCCTGGCCAGTGCGGAGATTTTAATTTTTTTATGATTTTTCCTTATCATCATTCATAGGCATCCTGATCCTTAAAAAAAAAATCATATGAATCAAAAAACAATACATAACTACTAGGAGTAATCCTCAATCATACTCATCATGATCCTCTAGTTAAACTCAAACTCATCCTCATCCTCATCCTCAAACAAGACTATCGAGACATCCCCATACACCTCCAGCCTGATCTTAATGTATCATTTGTCCAGTCCAGACCTATGACTGAGTTGAAACTTGTCTCAAAACCAGGAACCTTTTCAGTTGAATTTGCTTCAGCACACTCCTTTCCTTTTCCCAATCTCTCAATATGTCCAACCCACCATCAAATTTTGTAAAGCCCTCCACATAAACATCCTCGCTCAGCCTTTGCCAGACAGCCCCTTGGAAGACCCAACCCTGTGCTTATTCACACCCACTGCCAATTGTCGTTCTGTCCCCCCCAAACATTTGAACGCCGCCCTGCTCTTCAAATCACCCTTGCCCAAGATTCCAACCTCAGGTTCACAATCTAAACCCCTGTCAAACCGCTTGATTCTCCCACCTTCTTGAAGGGAGACCTTAACTTTTTGACCTTTTGAGAATGAGCAGCCCAAGCCATTGCTGAATGGGGTCCATCCCCTACGGGGGCTCATTTCCCAGCAAATGACACCCGCCTGCTTACCCCGCGCCGGAATCATGCTGGCCCTAGCCATTCAAATCAGATTGCTAGCCAAGGACTCCGGGTCCCTAGCAATGCAGGCCATCAGTCGGCCGTTGCGTCACACTTTTCCTCACAGCCTCTTGACCACCATCATTTTCACCCCTCATCCAATCCGTGCTCTCAATGCATCACCAGTTTCCTGTGCAAGTCTTCTGTTGCCTGCCCCGGTTGGTGATGTGTCCTGCGCCCCTCAAGGATTATGACCGCGTGGTCATCCGTGGGCCAGCAAATGCCAAGGGGCGTCGGCCTGTCTGCGCGGCCCGTCACCCTTGCTCATTCATTTCCTTTTATTATTTCATTGATCCGTAAAAAAAAAATTTTTTTTATCTTTTTCTTTTTTTTCTTCTCTCCGCCCTATTTTTAGTATCTCTTGTAAATAGTCTACAGGCCCCTGGTCTATAAAAAGGAGGGTCTCTCCCCTGTTTTTTCTGGATCATCATCAGATACACCACAAAAAAAGTGGTGACGCTTGCTAGCAAGCATCATCAAGAGGCTCTGGGTGGATCTTTGTACATGCTACAAGCCAAGCCTGGCTGAAGCTGTAGTATACTCCAAAACATATCACCTGCTCCTTCTGATAAACTGTATTATGTCCTTCATTAACCTAGTCTCATAATTTACCTGCACTATTTACCAACTTTTTCCAAGTTATCCATGTACTTAGGCTTCTTATCTGCTTTTACAGATTATGGTGCGGTATGTGAAATCAATAGCATTTTTTTTTTTTAAAAAAAAAAAAAAAAAAAAAAAAAAAAAAAAAAAAAGAAGCTGTAGTATACTTAAATCAGGCAGAAATGGCCACCAAAAAGGCAGGTGCGCAAAGGACCCTAACTGTAGCACGTGCTGATCCACCAGCTGAAGTCAGGACCAAACGTTCACGGTTAAGCCCCAAAAAAAGTGCTACTGCCAATGACCAAGTTTCCCAACCCAAACCTTGTTGTTGTAGCCTTTGCTTGCAGAAACTAGGTGTGGCGATTGCACCATCTCATACAATTCCTTTATCCAAAGCCGTTAACAAATCACCCACCCTACAATCTGCTCGAGAATCCGAGTTAGGCAACAAATCACTTTTGAATGAAGCACCTGAATCATCAATCTGTGCCTTGTTGTATTCTAGTGGTAGGATTAAAATTGATGGGACTAATGATCTAGATTTTAGTATGGACAAAAAGTGACTTCCAAATCTTTAAAGCAATACACAAAGTCCTCCTAGCACACCCAAGGAAACCAAACCAAGGTTATCATTGGAAGTCACCCCCAAGGCAACCCAAACAAGAAAACGTTCTGGAGGACCAGTCAACCATAGTAACCCACAAATCTTACCCACGGAGCTCGAGGCATTGCATGTGGCAATTGAACAGACCTCGATTCCGTCCTGGATTTCCCAAGTTCCCAAACAGGTTGGAATGTCATCAAACAGAACCCTCAAAGCTTCCAAGTGGCTAATGCTTTACTCAGTCTACATACCTTTGACTCTTGTTCCTCTTTGGATCCTTGGAACCATGAATAAAGATTGAAAAATCCTTCTGGAATCAACAACCAATCTCATTGCTATCTCCAATATTCTGACATCACACTCAACATTGCTCCATCAGATAAATTCATTATCAAATCATTTCAACAATTATTGCTCCCTTTTGCTTGACGGTTGGAAGGGAATAGCATCCAAGCCAAATATTCACATTTCACATCACTATCCTGAATGTATCTCAAGATTTGGTCCTCCATGCGCAACTGCATTGTGGAATCAAGAACGTTTGAATAGAATATTGTCCCAGATACCCACTAACAATCGATTAAGTACGTGTGACATCAAGTTTTGTCTTATTTTCAAGATTTCAAGCTAACAAGCTGCATCACTTGCTTAGACATATTCAACATGACCATTTGCAAGCAATGGAATATGAAAGCTCAATTTATATCTCTTGTTAAGCATGTGGTGCATGTCAAAAAACTCCTAGAATTGCTGGTAAATCACATTGCTTGCAAGGCATGCAGCCCCAGCAAAAGCCCAAACAACTCATTAGATGGACCAACCTATTGTAGATGGCTTGACTTCCTTGTACGCAATTGCTCTGAATTTGCACTGCACCAAGGGTTTTGGGTTAAGTGGAATTCTACAGAGGTAAATGATCAAGGATTGAAGCTTTCCCCCAAAATATGTCAATTGAGTTCAACAAGTATCCATAATAAACGATACACCACTTGGGATCAACACCTTGGAAACTTGAAATTCCAAGTGAAGCATCTAAATTCCATACAGTACGGCCAAATCAAGATGATATTTGCCTCTTCTCAAATAGACAAGAGAAAATTCTTTCAAATTGGACTTTTTGAAGAACTAGAACCAGAGAAAATGCATCTCAATCCATACAAAAATTATCCCCTGATCAACTGTCATTTGGTTTATTCAAAAACCAATGAAGACGTTTTTATCAAGAGTGCCTGTATATAAGGCCATGCTGCCCTTTTGACCAACCCACCCAGAACCTTTGTAGTCAATCAAGAAACAGGCTCAATTGTTGGTCTAGGAGACCTGGTAAGTTCCTTTTTTAATGTAGAGCTGCTTAATTGTCCCATTATTCTTGTCTCATTGTGGACCCTTATCGTACTAATCTAGCTTCCTGCTCATTGAATGGCCCAAAACTGTTCTTCCTTGAAAAAGGCACACTTGATTAGTGCATCAGTTGAAGATGGTGACAATGCAATGCTTACTTGACATGAACATTACAGGACTTCAAGCAATTTGTATCATTCATATGTAACATTATTTATATTGTACAATGGAGGCACCATTCTCAAAAACTCAAACCAACACTATTTCTAAAAATAACAAGGTGAATTGAGGTGAAAAAAGGAGCATATAAACTATTTACTTGTACCCGTCAAGGAAGGCATCATGTCTCCAAGAATACACCGTCTAGCTTATGGTCATACAAAAAGGAGGGGCCTCCACTCCAACAACCGAGAACTCTGGCCCCCAATTGTTTTTCCTTTCAGTTTTGATTTGATAGCGGAATTTATCATGCTTGTTTCTTTTTTCCTGTGCCAGTGTGTGGTAGCGTGGATTGTCTTATGGAATGTTGATCTACCCTCTGCTTGCTTTCTGCCTCATGCACAACAAGTTGTGTCTGCGATTTCCTCACTCTCCAGTTTTCCTTTGGGAAGATTTTGCTAAATGAAGCACATGTCGTAATCTCCAAGCCATACACGTCCATAGGGTTTCCTCAGGTGTGAGCTAGCCCCAGTTGGCGTATTGGGATTGCTTTTCTGAAGTGGATGTTCATCCATACAGGGATCCACGTTTCTAGATCACTTAATATGATTTTTCTCTAATTTTTATTTACCCTTGAAAAGTTGCTCATGCTAGACGGTGCCACAGATCACTTATTTTCTACTTGTAGCTTGCAATGGCTGCTCAACAGAGCCCAATAATCTCAACCCGCACTTTTGACTGCCTTTTTTTGATTTGTTTTCTCTAAACGAGTTTTATCGTCAATTTTTAAATTTGACTGAACAATCATGGGAGGGGTGAAGCCAAAAAGTTAGGGGATTTTCTTTGGATCTTTACCAAGGCTTCAAGCTTGACCTGGCCATTGGCTCTGGTAAAACTGACCGGAGAATAAACCAGGAGGCAAAAAACTGAGTTCAAGGCCAAACTGAGTTGGCTCGGGGGCATGGGGGGATCAGCCAATCCTTACGGGTTCCTGAGTTGGCTCATACATTCGTACTTACATACGATTGTTGTAAGGCACAGGCAACTCCAAGTTGTAATGTACCATACTGTATGTACATGAGTTTTTGATGTCCCAATTATGAAGTGAGCTTGCATTGTAGTTTCAGTGGTGATGCAACAAGAGCTTCCTTGATGTTGAAGGCTAGTAAGCAACGTGCAGACAGTCATGGTGATATCATCATAGAAATTCATCCAAGGGGTGTGTGTGCTTGTGCTCCCCCCCATGATTGTAAAATTGAATCCTGATCCTTATCCTTGTTATATCTCTGATTGCCCCCTGATCCATTCTTGACCCTTAGTCTTTGCCCCTCTATGGCCTGATCCTTATCACCAACCAATAGCCTTGATGGTTGAAGAAAAATTCTGTCTGTTGGAATTTTTGAGTGTGTTATACCACTCCTTGATCCCTTTCTCTGACCATACTGGTCCTGATCCCTGATCACCTTTCTGGAGAAAATCACAATTGATCAAAGAGGTCTTATTAAGCTTAAGACCTGGAGTGTTATACCTCCCTTCATTTTCTTTGGAGTTGCATTCTGCCAGCCTATTCTTGAGTCCCTTGAGAATTGTTGAGGTTATCCTTGCTTCAAATCAGTTACTGTTTGCTTTGGAGCTTCTTAAACATTGTTCTTTGTCTTGTACAGCCACCCTCAGTTATCTGGTACCCTTCAAGCGCTTGATTGCGGAGATTTGGGCAGGTTCATTGAGAACCTGGAGGTTGCTTGGGTTTGAGTTGATCATTCCCAATCTTCTGCTGATGACCAGAGTTATTAGCTTGTGGGCGTTCTTTACATACAACAGCTTTTGTTCCTTGAACTCTAAGCAGACTTCAACTTCTTTTGTTCAAGTTTTTCCCTGCATAATCTTGTCTCAGATAGTGCTTTTCCATTGCTACCAAACCATTGTCATCTTTATCCTCAACTCCTTGATTCCTCATTTACCAGGTTCTGGACCTTGATCTTGGTTAAATTTAAATATTTTTGTAACACTCAGGAGTGCAGCCTAAACAGCACCTTCCCCTCCACAGAACTGCCACAACCTAGTACCGTTTGGAGCCTTACATTTGGTCCCCCGGGTTGGGAACAAACCAGCAACCTTGGGATTTAAAGTCCCAACTTGAAGAATCAACTCTGAAATCCAATCCGTTTTTTTTTCTTTTCTTTCTTTTTCTGTTTGTTCTTTTTTTTTCAGATCTGATCCGTGGAGGCAACTTGGTCCAGAAGTAACTCCTCCCAATTTTGCACCATCTGGGCAAGATCCTTGTTGTTTTTTGTGAAACTCTACTCTTGCCACACTTGTGAGCCACCTTGGAACTCTGCTCATTTGGATCTCTTAGGAACCCTTCAACATGGAATCTGCTGGATCCTCTTTATCTTTTTGGGCCAAGATGGTCAAAATGAAACCTCAGAACAAAAATTGAGGCTTCAATGGGACCAATTTCAAACAATTCCTGGACTCCTATGAGATGGCTGCTGAAGTGGATGGTGCCAGTGAATATGATATGGCTTATCAGTTACGATTTTTTATCTCTTCTGACAAAGTTATGGAGGTTATCAAATAGTTTGAGGGATTCAAAACTAACAACTGGAGGCTCCTGAAGGAGGCTATGTTGGCCTATTGGGGAAAAATAGATGTAGCCAGATTTAATTTGCAAGACTTGGATGCCCTGGTTTCTCAATGGATCTCCAATGGTGGTATCTCCTCAGCCTCTGACTATCAGACTTTCAGAAAATCTTGGGACCCTATCCAGTCCTATATTATCCGGAACAATCACATTGATACGTTGGACAAAATTCAAGTGCAATTTTTTCAGTCTTTCTCTCCAGGAGTGCCGGAAAGAATTAAGGATGAATTGGTGAAATCTGGATCCATGATCACAACAAAAGACAATTGGTTTAAGCTCCTTGCTTTCATGGTTCTTAGGAATACTGTGAATAAAGTGATGAAAGGTCAAACAGCTCTCATCTTTGAAAAACCTAAAATCACTGAACCAGTCCTTGCCCCCTCTTTTCAAGCATCTAAATAAATCATGAATAAGATGGAAGCCAATTGCAGACCTAAACCCAATCCTCAGACCCACCGGGAGACACCTACTATAGATGAGATCACTAAATTACTTCATGAATTTGAGAATAAAATAGATCAGAAAATATCCTCCTTAGCCACTCCTAAACCTGCTAATTCTGTTCCTAAATCTACTATAGTCTGTTATTGTTGCCATAGGGAAGGCCATGGTACTGGTAGATTCCCTGAACTCCAGAAGGACAAGGATAAGAAGTTAGTAGAGCAGAAGGGAAATAATTTTTTCCTTCCTAATGGTGCTTTGATCCCTTTTGATTTGTCTTGACCAATCTGTCATGTGGTGGCCTCATACCAACCACCAACTCCTAAGAAGGCATCCTTGGTCTCTGTGAATTTTTGATCATCCTGTGGAACTCTGCAACCTTGGTATCCTCCAGCTATCACTTTTTCCAGCTTCCCTGGCACCTATCAATCTGATCCAGCTAGGAAACGCCATGAGGAACCAAAACCTCATAAGTCTCCTCCTGTTCCATCCTCAATTCTGCAAAAACCCGTTAAACGTCAATCTTCACCTGAGCCTCCTTCCTCTGATGTGGAAGAAATGGAAGTAGAAAAGGAACCACTTATGGAAAGTTTCCAGGACAACTCTGATCTTCCCCCTCTTCAACCTGTCCAACCCTCAGATCCTCTTCCATCACCTATTTCACCTGATCTTCCTCCCTCCACCCAGCCCAAAGTTCAATTTGAGAGGGGCATCTCCAAGGACTACCCTAATGCTGTGGAAGGAGTATTAAAGAAAATTTCTGATCTTAAAATCCCTGATCTATCTGTGGCTGAACTCCTGTCAATCTCTCCATCTGTGGCTGAAGGGATGAAGAAATGGGTTTCTCGTCAATGTGTGGAGATTGGTCTGGACAAATTAAAGGTCTCCTCTGGTACTCTGATGGAGGATTCTGGTGGAACAGATCCCTCTTCAGATACCAACCTGTGTTCCTGTCCTCTCGGTTTTCTTCCATGTTATCTTGGTGATTCAACTAAAACGGTTTCTCTCCTTGTGGATTTGGGTTCTCAGCTCAACTTGATTTTGGACTCCATGGCCTGCAAGCTTAAACTTAGCCCAAGGGTCAGTTTCAACTCTGCGGTTTATGGAATTGGGAATCAGTCCTGTGAGCTGGTTGGTATTTCTGAGGATATTCCTGTTTTAATTGGTCGAAATATTGTTGGCACCTGTCACTTCTGGATCACTCGTCTGGATGGTCCCATGATCTTGGGAAGGCCTTTCTTAATGGACTTTGGTGCTACCCTGATGTTTTCTGATCCATTTGGGGAGAGAATTCTCCGCCCTGATGCTGATGGCAGAAAGATTGAGGTTCCTCTTTGTACTCTGGATTCTGGTTGTTGGGAAAGAGACTTCCCTGGTAATCCTCCAAAATCTGTCCTGAAAGGAAAGCAGAAAGAAAACTCTCATTCCTCTCATCCTCATTTTTTAGCAGAATAGTTGGCCCTACTGATAGTTGTAGTTCTTCTCAGCCTCAGACTTCAACTCATGGACCAACTCCCACCTCAGAGGCATATCTTTCTTTTTCCTCATCATTTCCTTCTCATCCAAATAAGATCAAAAATCAAACACATGAAAAATCCAAAAAATCCAAAAATATTTCTTCTCTGTCTGGATATGTTGTATCTTCTTTTCCTTTTTCTTTTCAGCCTGATAACTCATCCTCTATTCCGGTTTCAAATCTCCGCAATGAGTCTAAACAAGATCTCAATCTTGATTCTTTTCTTGGTGGCTTTGGTATGAACCAGTATGGTCTTAGGTGGAGGCAATTTGGGGTAGAAGTAAGTCCTCCCAATTGTGCACCACCAAGGGCTTCTACTACTGTTGTTTTCAAAAATCTACCGTGTGCCACACATGTGAGCAATGTGTTATCTTTTGGATCCTCTTTTATGGAGAAGGCACCTTTCAGAGACGCAGCAGGACATTGGACTTGGAAGATGTTGGAATATGGCCTCACTTTTTGTAGTAAGGTCCCACTGGTCAATGCTTGGAGGAAGCAAGGATACCTCTCCTTTGCCACCAAGTACAAACCAGTTGAAAAGAAGGTCCAGCCATTCAACCAACCAATGCCTCTCAACCTCAATCCTCATCTTATGCGTCCTCCTCTATCCCGCAATCCTTACTGTGGTCTATCCCAATCCCTCACTGGACAATTTAGTCCCTCTGGTTGGGTCACTGAAGAAAGTCTGAAAGTGGTCAACTTTGGCCCAGATGGATGGCTTCTTCCTGATGAGTTAAATTTAATCAAAAATATCTTTTCTCTAAGGGAAAAATCTATTTCATTCTGTGAAGAAGAGAGAGGTCTCTTGAAAGAATCCTATGGTCTCCCTTAAATCATCCCTGTAGTTGAACATGACCCTTGGCAAAAGAAAAAGATCCCGATCCCTGCTGCTAAAGTCAACGAATTCATCAAGTTGGTCCACAAACAAGTCCAAAACGGTTTATACAAACAATTGAATTCTAGCTATTCCAGTCCTGTTTTCTGTGTTCTAAAGAGTAATGGTAAACTTAGAGTAGTTCATGATCTCCAACCTCTTAATAAAGTTACTATTAAAGACTGTGGCATGCCTCCTGCCACTGAAGAATTTGTTGAATCCTTCTCTGGGAGAGCTTGCTATGGTCTAGGTGACATTATGGGTGGCTATAACAAACAATCCTTGCATCCTATTTCTTGTCCCCTCACTAATTTCAATACTCCCCTTGGTTGATTTCAACTGACTTGATTGCCTCAAGGTGCCACCAACTTGGTTGCAGTCTATCTGGCTCAGATGATGTGGATCCTCCACAACAAAATCCCGGATCATGCAGGTATCTTTATTGATGATTGTGGGATTAAAGGTCCAGTTTCTCACTATGATAATGAGCTCTTACCTTGGCACTCAGGAATCCGTTAATTTATCTGGGAGTATGCTACTGTCTTGGAAAGAATTTTGTTTTGGATCAAGGAATCTGGCCTTACTGTCTCTGGATCAAAACTTTCCGCCTGTGTCTGTGCCTTGGAAATCGTTGGTCATATAGTCTGCAAGGACCAAAGAAGGATGGCACCCTCTAAAGTCAACAAAATCATCTCCTGGCCTACTGCAATAAATCCAACGGCCTGGAAAATCTTTTAATATGCCTGATGGTTTATCTAGGAGACCTATTGGAGATGATGAATCAGATGTTGGAATGGATTTTGATGAGGAAGAACCCTTGGTCCGCCCTGTCTTTGCCTTCTCCTCCCAAAATTACTCTGGTTTCCAGAAAGGTTTATGGATTAAGTTAGAGCAGTACCTTTCAACTCTCCAAAGACCCCCTGATCTCTCTGCCAAAGAATTTTGGTCCCTTAAAAGGAAGTCCTCCAACTTCTTTGTCCAAGGCTCTAGGCTTATGAAAAGAGCAACTCCTTGTGCACTTGTTGTGGTCACTATCCCTTCTAAGCAAGATTCAAACCTGGGAAGTCTCCATGAAGGCCTTGGTCATCGTGGGGAAACCAAAACTTATCAAAAAATATCCAAACAATTTTGGTGGCCATCCCTGAAGAAATCCGTTGCTCAATGGTGCAGGAGTTGTGAAGTGTGCCAGAAAAGTGATCTTAGGCGCCTGGCCAAAATTTGTTACCCCACTCAAGATTCCACTGTCTTTGGGACAATTGCTATGGATGTGGTTCACATTAAGGCTGGTGGAGCTAAGTACCTCATTGTGGCTAGAGATGATTTTTCTGGATGGGTTGAAACAAAGTTTCGTAAGAACCTCAGCTCTGAATCAGTAGCAGCTTTCCTTTATGACCTTTGTGAGACTTGGACAATGCGTTATGGCTTGGCTCAATCTTATTCTATGGATGGTGGCTTGGAATTTGGTGGAAAACTTGCTGAAATGATCCAATTGCTCCCTGGACAACATAGAGTTACTACTCCCTATTATCCTGAAGGAAAAAGCATGGTGGAAAGAGGCCATGCGCCCTTGAAGCTGCTCTGGTTAAATTGGCTGGTGAAAGTGGCAAGAATTGTTGGAAGTTTCTCCCCTTGGTCCTCTTCTCTGATCAAATTTCCACCAAGCAAACCACTGGCTACTCTGCTTATGAAATCATCTTTGCTCAGAGGGCTGTTCTTCCTCTTGATCTTGAAATGGAGTCTTTCTTTGGCATCTCTTGGGAACAGGTTTCCTCAACTACTGACCTATTAGTTGCCAGATCAAAGCAACTGGAGTGGAGTGAAGATATTTGTAACAAAGCTTATCAGAAGATGATGGAATCAAGAGCAAAATCAGTTCAGTATTGGGAAGATAAACACCTAAATTGAATCAGGGACCCTTTAAACCCTGGTGATCTGGTATTGGCTTATAATTGTTCCTTGGAAACTCAGTGGGGAAAGCTTTTCTCTAACCGCTGGAATGGTCCTTACCAAGTGATAAGTCAAGTTAGAGGTGAATCATATTTTTTGGAGGAACTGGATGGTACTCAGATGGCCAGAAGGTTCTCTGCTGATCAGGTCATGAAATTTAATTCTTGTGGAGGCAACTTGGTCCAGAAGTAAGTCCTCCCAATTGTGCACCATCAGGGTCATCTGCTGCGTTTTGTTGTGAAAATCTACTTCATGCCACGCATTTGAGCACCTGGGACGCCTTCTTCATTTTATCTCAGCCACTTCTAGGATTTTCCTTTGGATGAATCAACATATTCTTTTTCAATCACTCTCAAGATCAAAATGGCCATTCCTTGGTTTCAATCATCTTTCTTTCCTTTCTCTTTTTATGGCATCAAACTTGGGTGCAGACTAGGGACAGTCTTTAAGTTGGGGAGAGATGTGGTTCCCCATCCTGGAAACCCTGGCCAGTGCGGAGATTTTAATTTTTTTATGATTTTTCCTTATCATCATTCATAGGCATCCTGATCCTTAAAAAAAAAAAAAAACATAAGAATCAAAAAACAATACATAACTACTTGTAATAATCCTCAATCATACTCATCATGATCCTCTATTTAAACTTGAACTCATCCTCATCCTCATCCTTGAACAAGACTATTGAGACATCCCCATACACCTCCAGCCTGATCTTAATGTATCATTTGTCCAGTCCAGACCTATGACTGACCTTGTAGAGTTGAAACTTGTCTCAAAACCAGGAACCTTTTCAGCTGAATTTGCTTCAGCACACTCCTTTTGTTTTCCAAATCTCTCAATATGTCAAACCCACCATCAAATTTTGTAAAGCCCTCCATGTTACCATACTTGCTCAGCCTTTGTCAGACAGCCCCTTGCAAGACCCAACCCCGTGCTCATTCACGCCCACTGCCAATTGTTGTTCTGTCCCCCCCAAACATTTGAACGCCGCCCTGCTCTTCAAATCACCCTTGCCCAAGATTCCAACCTCAGGTTCTCAACCTAAATCCCCTGTCAAACCGCTGTATTCTCCCGCCTTCTGGAAGGGAGACATTAACTTTTCAACCATTTGAGAGCAAGCAGCCCAAGCCATTGCTGAATGGGGTCCATCCCCTACGGGGGCTCATTTCCCAGCAAACGACGCCCGCCTGCTCACCCTGCGCCACAACCAAGCTGGCCCTAGCCATTCAAATCAGATTGCTAGCCAAGGACTCCGGGTCCCTAGAAACGCAGGCCATCAGTTGGCGGTTTTGTCACACTTTTCCTCACAGCCTCTTGACCACCATCATTGTCACCCCTCATCTGATCCACGCTCTTGATGCATCACCAGTTTCCTGTGCAAGTCTTCTGTTGCCTGCCCAGGTTGGTGATGTGTCCCGCGCCCCTCAAGGATTATGACCGCGCGGTCATCTGTGGGCCAGAGGATGCCAAGGGGGTTGGCCTGTCTGCGCGGCCCGTCACCCTTGCTCATTCATTTCCTTTTATTATTTCAATGATTCATAAAAAAAAATTTCTTTTTCTTTTTTTTCTTCTCTCTGCTCTATTTTTAGTATCTCTTGTAAATAGTCTACAGGCCCCTGGTCTATAAAAAGGAGGGTCTCTCCCCTTTTTTTTCTGGATAATCATCAGATATCATCATAGAAATTCATCCAAGGGGTGTGTGTGCTTGTGCTCCCCCCCATTATTGAAAAATTGAATCCTGATCCTTATCCTGGGTATATCTCTGATTGACCCCTGATCCATTCTTGACCCTTAGTCTTTGCCCCTCTGTGGCCTGATCCTTATCACCAACCAATAGCCTTGCTGGTTGAAGAAAAATTCTGTCTGTTGGAATTTTTGAGTGTGTTATACCACTCCTTGATCCCTTTCTCTGACCATACTGGTCCTGATCCCTGATCACCTTTCTGGAGCCAATCACGATTGATTGAAGAGGTCTTATTAAGCTTAAGACCTGGAGTGTTATACCTCCCTTTATTTTCTTTGGAGTTGCATTCTGCCAGCCTATTCTTGAGTCCCTTGAGAAGTTTTGAGGTTATCCTTGCTTCAAATCAGTTACTGTTTGCTTTGGAGCTTCTTAAACATTGTGCTTTGTCTTGTAAAGCCACCCTCAGTTATCTGGTACCCTTCAAGCACTTGATTGCAGAGAGTTGGGCAGGTTCATTGATAACCTGGAGGTTGCTTGGGTTTGAGTTGATCATCCCCAATCTTCTGCTGATGACCAGAGTTATTAACTTGTGGGCGTTCTTTAAATACAACAGCTTTTGTTCCTTGAACTCTAAGCAGACTTCAACTTCTTTTTTTCAATTTTTTCCCTGCATAATCTTGTCTCAGATAGTGCTGTTCCATCACTACCAAACCATTGTCATCTTTATCCTCAACTCCTTGATTCCTCATTTACCAGGTTCTGGACCTTGATCTTGGTTACATTTAAATATTTTTGTAATACTCAGGAGGGCAGCCTAAACAGCACCTTTCCCCTCCACAGAACTGCCACGGCCTAGTAATTTTTGGAGTCTTACACCGGGGGAAACCAGGGTTGAAGAGTACCACAAGATGATCAGAAATCCACAGAAGGCAAGGATGCCTTCATAGGAGGGGGCGGCTGGTTAAAAGCCTCCACATGACAAATAGGGCAAGATGAATCAAAGGGGATTAGGGCACCATTAGGAAGAAAAAAGTTTTTCCCTTTTTGCTCTACCAATTTCTCATCTTTTTCCTTTGGGAGTTTGAGGAATTTACCTGTTCCATGGCCTTTCCTGTGGCAATAATAGCAGCCTATAGTATTTTTAGGAACATCACTAGATGGTTTAGGAACAGCAAGAGAGGAAATCTTTTGATCCATTTTGTTCTCAAAGGCTTTGAGCAGTTTAGTGATCTTGTCCATTGTAGCGGTTTCTTGGTTAGGCTGAGGGTTCTTTGGCCTGCAATCAGATTCCATTTTATTCATGATCTTGTTTGACTCTTTGAAAGAGGGGGCATGGACTGGTTCAGCGGTTTTAGACTTTTCAAAATTGAGGGCTGTTTGACCTTTCATGACTTTATCAACCACTCCCCAAAGGATAAGGAAACCAGGGAGCTTGAATCAATTATCCCTGGTATTGATCATGGATCCAGACTTGACCAGTTTGTCCTTGATTCTTTCCTGCACTCCAAGAGAAAAAGATTGGAAAAATCAGACTCGAATTTCATCCACTGTAGACTCCAAATGGTGCTAGGCCGTGGCAGTTCTGTGGAGGGGAAAGGTGCTGTTTAGGCTTCCCTCCTGAGTGTTACAAAAATATTTAAATGTAACCAAGATCAAAGTCCAGAACCTGGTAAAGGGGGGACCAAATGAAAGAGGATAAAGATTATAGTAGTCGTTAGCTGGGGAAACAACACTATCTGAGACAAGATGGTGCTGGGGAAAACTTGAAAAGAAGAAGTCAAGTTTTTTTCAGA
Source organism: Puccinia polysora (assembly GCA_025617555.3). Lineage (NCBI taxonomy): Eukaryota > Fungi > Basidiomycota > Pucciniomycetes > Pucciniales > Pucciniaceae > Puccinia > Puccinia polysora. The sequence continues at coordinate 26,928,154 of CM062613.1, read as the reverse complement.
GTTCAAAAAGACAAGGCAATTGTAAGTGACAACACCCACAAGCTAATATCTCTGGTCTTCAGAAGAAGCTTAGGAAATATCAACTCAATCCCAGACAAACTCCAGGTTCTCAATGAACCTGTCTAACTCTCCGCAATCAAGCCCTTGAAGGGTACCAGATAACTGTGGGTGGCTGCACAAGACAAAGCTTAATTGTTTGAAGAAGCTCCAGAAGCAAAACAATAACTGATTTGAACAAGGATAACCCAACACTTCTCAAGGGACTCAAGAGTAGCTTGGCAGAATTTAGCTTCAAAAAAAATGAAGGGAGGTTTAACACTCCAGGCTCTAAGCTTAATAAAACCTCTTCAGTCAAATGTGAATGGGTCCAGAGAGATAATCAATGGATGATCAGGACCAGTATGGTTGGATAAAGGGATCAGGAGTCGTGTAAAACACTCAGGAATTCAATTAGTCGCATTCTTCTTCAACCAGCAAAGCTATTGGTTGGTGATAAGGATCGAGGATCAAGGGTTTGAGTATGGAGGCTCAAGGATCCAGGGGCAATCATAGATATACCCAAATTTTTTTCTCAGATAAAGGGGAATGAAAACCCCATGGATGATGTATTTCAAGAGGATACGGATGATCTTAGGATGTGATGTGTGTTAGGATACCATGTGCTGATCAGATGTGTTGTAGGATCCGCTGCTGATAAGGTAGCATGTGCTGATCTGATGTGATTTCCAATGTGCTGATATTCCTCCAAAAGGCAGGGGAGAGCCCCTCCTTATATGGGCAGGAGGCCCTGCTAGACTATGTACAAGGGATACTACAAATGGAGCAGAGAAAGAAAGAATTTTTTTTTTGATTTTCAGATTTTTAGGTGATCAGAAAAATTTGATCATGCAGGCCGGGGGAAATCCGGCCTGCCTGACTGGGGTGGGATCTATTTCATCCCTTCACCAGCTCCTGCATCCATCCGTGGACAGGCGCGTGCAACAATACTGCAATCACCCACCCCTTGCCCAAAGGCGGAAGGGGTGGGAAAAGAAAATGGGCCAGACCGCCTGCGGACACCCACGGGCGGTAGACGTCACTCTCCCACCCCCACCCAAAGATGATAGGGGGTGCAAGTTATGGATGGATTGGAGTTTGGGTCAATGAGCCAGAGAGCTTTCCAGAGTTGCAGGAGGATTGGAGGGTGGGACCGGAAGGATCAAAGGGTGGAGACAAGGTTGAGGCAACAATTGTTCAACTTGGATTGGATGGGCACGAGGGCTCCCAGGTATTTGATTCCTTCCGCCTGGATCTGGGCCTTGTAGGCAAAGGGGAGTGAGTTGTACTGAGGATGGGTCGGCAAGTGAGGATTGAGTGAGTCTGGATGAGTTGGGTTGTATTGATTCTGGGGTTGTTGTTGTTGTTTTTGTTATCAATTGGGATCAAAGTTGGACGTTTGAGTTGAGTGGGGAAGAGATGGATTGAATGGATTTGATGGTGATTGATTGATGTTGGAGTGGCTCAATTGGACTGGGGGTGATTGTGGTTGAAGGTGTTGTGAGATGGTGGATGAGAATGATAATCAATGGGGATTGGATGATGATGGTGCAATTGATGATCTTGATGATAAGCCGTTATTGATCTTAGTCAATGAGGATGAGAGTGATAGCTTGATGGGTGGTGATGATGGTGTGGGATATCTTGGGCAGAGCTGGTCTCTGCCCGGGCGTTTGGCCAAAAGGAAACAGGGGTTAACAAGAGAAGGAATCAAATGCAGTGACTAGATGGTGAGGCTGAGAGAGGCCTGTCCTAGAAAAATGGGACAAAGGGATGTTTGACAGGATGAGGAAGTTGGAGAGGTGATACTAAAAAAAATAAATTCCAATTTTATTTTTTTTATTTTTGAATAATACCTAAATAAAAGAATTGTAAAAAAATTTTTGAATTTTTCCGCATCTGGTCCAGGTTTTCCAGATTTGGTCACCACAATAGATAATTTAATTTCAAGAGGATACTGATGATGTTACTCCCCTGGTAGGGTAGGATCTGATGATAGGGTACCATGTGCTGCTCCTCCCCCCCAAAAGGCAGGGGAGAGCCCCTCCTTATATGGGCAGGAGGCCCTGTTAGACTATGTACAAAGGATACTACAAATAGAGCAGATTTTTTTTTTTTATTTCAGATTTTCAGGTGATCAGAAAAATTTGATCACCCAAGCCGGTGGAAATCAGGCCTCCCTGACCGGGGTGGGATCTATTTTCATCCCTTCACCTCCCTTGCGTCCGTCTGCGGACGGGCGCGCGCAACAATACCAGGATCACCCACCCCTTGCCTGAAGGCGGAAGGGGTGGGAAAGGAAATGGACCAGACCGCCCGCGGGTGTCCCCGGGCGGTAGACAACACTCTCCCACCCCCACCCAAAGATGGAAGGGGGTGCGAGTTATGGATGGATTGGCGTTGGGGTGGATTGGGGTTTCTTGGAGCAATTGGAGGTGATGATTGAAGGTTGGCGGTCATGTGAGGGGGAGGAGCGGGGGTTGTTGTTGGAATCAATGACGGTGAGGGGATGGGGATGAGTTGATGATGAAATGATGAGGCCAAGGAGGAAGGCTGATTTGAAGAGAAGGATTGATTGAAGAGACCCAAGCCGATGGCAATGACGGCATGGAGATGAGGGGCAAGGAAGGTTAGGTTGACGTTGGAGTTCTCAAGGAGGGCCTGGAAGATCTTGATGGTACAGATGAGGCCGGGTTTTGAGTGACAATAGATGGAGAGTGAGGTGGTGAAGGAGGCAAGTTTCTTATGGTTTGAAGTGAGCATGATTTTCAGTCAGCTGGACTGATTCATGGATGGCAGTGGGATCAATGGGGATGGATCCAAGCTTGAGTTCAGGGCTTGCAGGAGTTGATTTCAAAGTCAAAGTCAATGTTGATGACAATTTTGATGTCAATGTTGATGTCGATGAGGATGGATTGGTGGATGATGGTGAGATGGGAGTGGGGTGGATGGATAAGCTTAGGCCAAGCGGGTCTTGGCCCGCGCGTTTGGCCAAAAGGAAAGGGGGAACAATGAGAGAAGGAATCAAATGCAATGCCTACGGGAGTGGACCAAGAGAGGCCTGTCCTAGACTACTGGGACAGGGCAAGGCTTGGCATGTTGAGGGAATTGGAGGAGTGATACTGAAAAAGAAATTCCGAGTTTTTTTTTTTTTTTGAATGACACCTAAATAAAAGAATTGTAAAAATTTTTGAATTTTCCGCATCTGGTCCAGGGTGTCCAGATTTGGTCACCACAAAAAAGACTTTTGGAAGTCTCTCAGGATCATAAACCAACTCCTTTTATGCTTTTACAGACCAAATTTAGAACTCAAACATTTCTTTTGTTATGAAAAAAAAACAGCTTTTGTGAAATTTTTCTAGGTGGCTGTCATTTCTACAACATGTAATAGCAGTATTTTGTACTTATTTGTTTTATAAGTACAATCCAACATAGCAATATGATGGAATTGTTTGGAAAGGTTTAATGACTCTGGGTGGGCCAAGAATAGGGCCTCCCAACATGCAATAGCGGGATTTTGTACTTATTTGTTTTATAAGTACAATCCAACATAGCAATATGATGGAATTGTTTGGAAAGCTTTAATGACTCTGGGTGGGCCAAGAATAGGGCCTCCAAGTGACCCTCTCCACTGAATTTTGACCAATCAATCCAACTTGATTCTTCAAGCTGTTTGTAGATTACATCCATAACACTTTCCCCCTTCAGTTCTTCATGCGCTACCTTCCACTTAGTGTTATAGATTGTATGGTCATCAACATGATTGCCTCAATGATACTTTCTCAATTTTTGTTTCAGTTGTAGTGTATTGAGCCTATCTTTCATGCCCTCTTTTAGATTTTCTAAGGCTGCCTCAGAGATTCTCCCCAGTTGGGGATGCACAAAGGGATGTTTTGATGGTTGATGGTTATGTTGAGTTTCTTTGTAGGAGAGTTACCACAACGGGTCTTCCTTTGTATTTCACGGATCAAGAATTTGAACCCAAACTTCCTTGTGTGAGTTTTCAAAGACTGTTTGGTAAGGAGTTGCCCTAAGTAGGAACCATGTCTATCAAAGCCTAAATCCACATGTTTATCTTTCATTGAGTTAAAACAATTCAGGGCCTAAAAATTCTTCATTGCCCATTTTTGACAATAGTTTTGAGCCTCTTCCCTAGTAAGAAAAGCTATTACAGAAGGTGGTTCAAGTGTATCTAGTAAGCATTCATTGTTTGAGTCATATTTTCAGTTACATGCACCAGATTAGTTTTGATAAAATTAAATTGGGTAAAGACTGAAATAACATGAAATGTTACTCACAACCAGAGGTCAAATCCATCTGTGAAAAATTTTGTTTCTCAATTGTAACCCTAGATGAGGATGTAATTGGGGCTTCAAATGATTCATTACCCAAATCCTTTTTTTCAAAATCTTTTTTAGCAACAATATTGATGTTGTCCTTCAACTCAGCCATGTCATGAGGAGGGCTTTCCACTTTTACCATGCAAAAAAATGCAATGGTATACTTCAGTATTCAATCCAACTTTCAATTGAACAAACAAACTTTTCTTTCTTTTGAGTTGAAAAGGAATTCTTTCCAGGTTTTAATATGATTTAAAATTTCACTTCACTTTCACTTTTTTTTTTTGCTTTAATTTCACTGTGATTTATCAAATTTTTTTTTACTTTCACTTTGGGTTCCCTAGGAGTCCCACATGGTATAAGTTAATGCCAAATTTGGGTTTAGGGAACCCAAATGTGGTCCAGGGGCTTCCCAAAATTCTGGCACAACTTCTGAGGATTTGTGCAACCCCTAAAATGGAGGATTTGAGCTGTTTACAGGGGTACACAACTCAAAATTTCTGTTTTTGGGGGGTAAAAAGCTCCTATATAACTCCCTGGGGGTTGTGCATGCTTTGAATGGCCTTTTGTAGTTGTTTATGGGCCCCCATGGCTCAAATGGGCCCTGTAAGGCCCTAAACAACTACCACATGACTGGAGTTGTGAATTTATCACCAGCCTTTATTGAAACACAGAAATAAACAATTCTCAAAATAAAAGACTTACTATGTTTGGTCTTTTTGATTCCCTTCTACCCTGTTTTCCCTCTTAAGTTCTCTTCAAAAACGCTCAAATTTTGAAATTTCAGAGCAAGTAACTTTCCATTTGTGTTGACCACGTCTGGGCCTTTAGACTTTTGTCTAAATCCTTGGCTTGGCACTCAAATTGTCTGTATAATTGACCATGGACTTTGATATTTCCAATCTAACTGGTTGAGGTTATCCCATAAGCATGGAATTCAACTTGTTAAACAATTGGGATTTTTCAAGCACTGGATCTGTGTCAATCTTTCAAAAAGAAAAAAATAATTAATCTGTCAATCCTTTAATTGATTTCAATCCTATCATTGGTACCCTTCAAAAAACCCAAAACCCCCACTTACTTCAATGGAAGAGTCATAGTCTAACCTCCACTGAGGATCAACATCATCAGGCAAAACAGATCCTCTTGATGCTAGTATTTCTGCTAAGATGTGGGAAAATGGCAAGCCCATTTTTTAATACAACTTTGAGCACACCTCCCCATCATGGTTTTTCTTTAAATTCTCAAATTGTTCCCCAATTAGTTTAATTGCCTCAATTGAAAGTATGTAACCCAAAGGGCATAGTTCTTTTGGAAGGAAATTTCCTAACTTTATTTGGGAGTTTCTAAGCAATTTGGGTTTGGCTTTCAATGGTTCCTTTGAGGTGTTTCCATGCATCCAAAATTTTCCCAAAATATCCTGCAATTAATCATTTGAAATTATCATGGCCCCCTTCTACCCAAGATTTTGTTTAATTTCCAAAGTCTTGTTTGACACAGGTCCATGCAATTACAAATGTCTCTTTGATAGGGAAAATATTCTTTTCCATATATTTTAATACATCCTCACAGTCTTTTAAGAAACACTGTATACAAGTTTCAGCATAAGCATTCCTAGCAGAAATGAAAAGAAGAAGCAATAAATTAGCCTACTCTGAGTCCAGCATCATTGACTTCTTCCTTCCCCTAAGTTTTATTTCCCCATACTTTTCCAACAGATTTGTAAAACTTTGCCATACTTCATTTTCATTACTGATGCCAACTTTACAATAACCTTGAATATTTTTAGACAAGTGCCAGGAGCACAACTATCTGGATAAATCAGGGAAACTAAGTTCAATAGCACAAATCAGAGCTTTTTCAAGGTCCATCACAAAGAATTTAAGAAGCTTCTTGGGATCATGAGCCAACTCCTTTAATTCATTCAACACCCACCTTTAGAACTCATACTTTTCTTTCTTTTCAAAAAAATTCTTTTTAAAACTTTTCCTGTTGGCTTTCATTCCTACAACATGCAATAGAGGGATGTTGTACTTATTTGTTTTATAAGTACAATCCAACAAAGAAGTATTATGGCATTTTTTACAAAGGTTTATAGACTCAGGATGAGACAAGAAGAGGGCCTCTAAGTGACCCTCTCCACCAAATTTTAACATGGAAACCCACTGGATTTCCTGGAGAATTTCAAATAGAAAATCCACAAAATTTTTCCCATTGAGTTCAGCTTGATTTCCCTTGCGCTTAGTGTTATAGATTGTTCTCTTGTCAATGTATTCTCCACTATCAATCTTGCTGAATTTCTTTCTGATTTGAATTTTATCCAGCCCATTTTTCATGCCTGCTTTAAGTTTATCCAAGGGTACACCAGAGATTCTCCTCAGTTGAGGATGCAGCAAGGGGTTTTCAGATTTTTGATGATTTTGTTGTCCATTTCTAATGGAGAGATGTCACATGGTATCTGCTACTGTAAAACTTCCATGGATCATGAATTTACAACAAAAATTCCTTGGGTGAGTTTGCCTTTGCTGTTTGGTAAGGTGCAGCCCCTCATATATTCTGAATCTGTTGCATTCCAGCTCAACATATTTATCATTTTTTGACTTGAATGTTGTCAATTTTGAGCCATGCATGGCTGCCCATTTTTGAAAAAAATCTCTGCATCTTTCCTACTGGGAAAGGTTCTCCTAGGAGGAGGTTCAAGGGTTTCTGGGACCTCTTAGTTAACCATGGTTACATAAGTATTTGTCAAGCCAAATCATTCTCAGTCAAATGGCATATGAAATTTGACCCACCTGCTTGAGTTGATTCCAGTTGTGAAAAAACATCTTGTTCCTCAATTTTGACCCTAGATGAGGATGCAATTTGGGCTTTCAATGTTTTATTTTCCAAATCCCTACCCAAATCCCAAGATTCCACCAAAGCTTTGTGGACAACAATTTTAATTAAGTCTGTTAATTCATCCATGTTTAAACCAGGGGTGCTTGAGCTTGCCACTTTTCCCATAATCCCCAAAAAACCCAAGTGAATTTATTATTCAATCAAACTGTTTTTGAAAACTCAAAATTGTACTCACTTTTGGGTTGAGAAAAATAAAATTATCCAACAAGCAAGGGGTGTGTACAGTTTGTGTATCTGACTAGCAACCTTTGTGCACAGTTTTTGACAAGTCTTTCTGTCCCCAAGTTCTCTTTGTAGTCCAATAATGGTCCCACATAGTATTCTACATCCCCAAATTTGGGTTTATGGCACTAAAAATTGGTCCAGAGGTGCCTAGGTCCTCCAATTGTTGAGAGTAATTCATCTGAATTGCAAGAGCTTCTCCCGCGCACACCAGCCTCATGTCACTGCACTGTTGTTGCCTTACCTGCTCCACCCCTTTTCCACTCAGTTCCTAGCATTTCTCCCTTTCAATTCTCCTCACTCCCATCTTCCACCACCCATCTCATCTTCCATCAAATCCTCCCTGCTTGAATCTCACCCTCCATTCTGCTCCCCTTCCTCACTATCATTCCCCTTCTCAATCCTTGCTACCATTCACTTTCTCAATTCTACCATAAATCACACCCTCAACTACTTCAACCTTGCCAAACCTCACCTTCTAATCAATCACTCTCAACTTCAAGTGTTGTAAACATTGATCAAATTCCTCTTATTCTCTATTCAGAAGTGAGACTACCTCAACACAGAAAATCTGAGACAATCTGCGTTGAGGTAGTCTCACTTCTGAATAGATACTGATATTCTTTCATTCAAACTTCTCACTCTTAGCCTCCTTTTCCTGCTATCTTACTTGTCACTATCCCTTGAGAACCCTCACTCAACTTCTTGTTCCTCTTTGTGAGACTCTTTCTTTATCTCAATTTTCTCAACTTGTTCTTCCATTCATTCCTTTTTTTGATTTTCTGGTCTCCAGTATGTTGGTCTAGAAATTATAAATAGAAAAACTTTCACGGTTAAAATCCAAAATTGAAAACTTACAGACTGATTAAAAAAATTTCCTCATCCCCTGGACCAACAGAGCTCAATTCTCCTCTGCTCAAAACACTCACCAATTAAATACCACTGAATCAAATTTTTCACTGTGGCAATCCAAACTTGTGAAAATTTTGCTCTCAATGGAATCTCCTAGTGGCTCCTATCCTACAAACTCAAGAAATTCCCTCCTGACATAAAACTGGAACTTGTGGGATACATCTTGGCCAAATTGGACAATAGAATGTACATCAATTGTGTCAAAGACTACCATCTCACAAATGGTATTGAACTGTGGAAGTCAATAAACAAATTCTAGGCCCCACACATACATAAAATCAATCTCAAGTGTTCTTTGACTTCCTCAATCTCCAATGCAAAACCAAATTTCTCAAAAAGTTTATTACAGAAGTGAAATCCTGCTTGATTCAAATATTGGAAATTGATATTTGGATGGATGAAAAAATAATTGCCTACCTTATAATCTTCAAATTTCCTCCTCAGCTAGAACATCTTATACACACCATTAAGCATTCATAGGGAGAATCAAAGATTGAAAGAGACCTCCTACTTTGTCTTTTAAATCAAGTCAAAAACAAGATATCTGCCAGAACTCATGCATCATCCATGATGAATAAAAGCATGAAGCAAAAAGCCATCAGGTCTCAACCTACTTGGCACAAAACTCAGTCCTCCCATCCAAATAATGCTTGGCAGTGGCTTTATCTCAAACTTTTTCTAGGATAAAATGACAATAATAATAATACCAGCCCACCCAAAACAAACCCACTTCTGACAATCTAAGCTACACATTTTCTATGACCAACTCCAGACCTCTTTCAAAAAACTCAATCATCTTGGACTCTGGGGCCTCCCAATCAATGTTTAACTATCTCAAATTCTTTCACAATCTCATAGATGAAAACACCAAAATCCAAAGTGGCAAGGAGGACACCTCACTCAATGCCAAAGGAATCAGAACAGCCAAGATCATCTCAGAAAATTGGATTGTTCTTCTCAATCAATTGCTATACATCCCTCAGATAGCTGTAAATATCATTTCACTGGGTCAGTTATTGAAGAAAGGTTGCTTTCTTTACCTGTCAGGAAGCAAAAAATTTGAATTTAACTACATTGGAACCTTGGTTCTTTCCAACAAAATCAAAGACAATCCCCTCATCATCAACAATATCTCCCTACCCTAATCTGAACTTGCACATTCCTTTATCAGTCTTTCAATCATTCACAAGCGCTTTGGCCATGTCAATCTCAATCAGAAAAAGCTTCTCTCTAAAGAATTTCCCTAGCTCAAATGGAAGGACCTGCCCTGAAAATCATGTGCCTTAGCAAAAATTCATTGATCTTCCTTTAAGAATCACATCCCTTGTCAAACAAAACCGTTTTTTGACTCCATGCCAAAATCTGTGTCCCTGTAAATCCAATCTCAAAAACTGGAAATAAATACTTCCTAATTCTCACAGATTAATACTCCTGCATCAAGAAGTGTATCCCACTCAAGCTCAAATCCAACACCGCAGACAAAATAATCAAATTTATAAAAATTAATTCAAATAAATTTTGTCACCAGCTCATATTCTTCCACTCAGATAATGGCGGAAAATTCCTCAACTAAAAACTTTCAAACTTTCTCACTGATCAAGGAATCAGCCACACCATGTCAGAAACCTATATTCCTCAACACAACCCCTTTGCTGAGAGGAGAAAAACACCATAGTTGAAGCCACCAGAACTACTCTCATCAGAATTTCAATCCACATCATTCTCTGGGACAAAGTTCTTGTTGGATGCTGTGAAGTACTCAACCTGGTTCCCTCCAGAAAATCCAAACTAAGTCCATCTGAACTGTGGCATGTCACCAAGCCAAAACTCAACCTCATCCCAACATTGGGGTCAAAAAACATAGTTTTAAATCTTTTCCACACTCTTGGAAACTTTGAAAAGAAAGTGTTGAAAGGTATTCTTATAGGCCACAACCCAGATTTTAACTCCTATTGCATCTTTGTCCCAGAACTTGGAGAGATGGTTAGCTCAAACCATGTTGAGACTTTGAAAATTTAAAACTGACTGAAGAGCCCTCTCCATCTGAATCCCCTTTTATATCTCTTCTCCAATCAGACTCTGATCTCCCTGAAACTCTCTCCATCATAAACCACAACTCCAAAACCATCCCTTCACCAACTTTAATTGAAAACTCATACAATTCTTTGCCTCCATCCTCCATTGAATCTCATCATCCATCTAAAATCACTGCCAATCCCAAAAGACATAGAGAACCGTCTGAATCTGATCAAATAACCTTGGAATCCTTTGATGAAGAGAAAATTATTAATCAATTGACTTCCCCAACCAGGGAAATAAGGGATTGATCCACTCTTCAAAAACAACAGCAATATGGATTTCCCTCTCAAACAGTTACCCCCCGCTATGAAGAAATTAATGAATTGCCAGATTGAAAAACTGGACTGTCAGAATCAAGAAGGAAATTGAGGTCATTGATTCTATGAAAGTCTGGACGAGCTACCACTTTCTGCCTGATGGAAAAAGGGCTGTATTGACAGTCTGGGTCTTTTGAATAAAAACTAGCCCCAATGGTGAGGGTCTAATCTTTAAAGAAAGGCTCTGCGTGCAGGATTTTCAATAAATTGAGTTCCTGGATTATTGAGAAATATATTCCCCAACTGGTCAAATTACCACCTTTTGCACTCTCCTAGTTTACGCTTATCACCACAACCTTCCTATCACCCAGATGGACATCAAGTCCGCTTTTCTTCATACCAAACTGGACAAAGACATCTAAATAAAGTAACCTCCCAGCTATGATACACCTTTTCCTTACCTTAAACTCAACAAGGACCTGTATGGCCCAAAAAAAGCTCCAAAAAGTTGGTTTGACAGGCTTAGGCAATGGATTCTTGATCATGAATTCATCATCTCCCAGCCAACCCCTGTCTGTTTATCAACCAAGCCACTCAAGTGTTCATCTTCTGCTATTTTGATGACCTGGTGGTCATTTTTAACTCCTCCAACTTCCATGCAAAACTCAAAGCTTGCTTCTCAATCTTTCAAAAGGGTCCTCTCTCAAAGAACCTTGGAAATTATATAATCAACTCACCGTCCAGAACCTTCTTGCATCAGCCCAATCATATAGAGACTGGCCTTTGAGAATTGGGACTCTCCAAATCAAAACACATCAATACTCCAATCACTCCAGGTCTTGCTCTCAAACCCACCTCCAATGACAATGCCTCCAATTTTGCCAAACTGAACATAAACTACTGGTCCTCCACTGCTTTCTTGAACTTTATTGCAACCCAAACAAGGCCCAATCTTACTTAAACCATTTCCTCTCTATCAAAATTCAACATCTAACCCAGCTTGTTGCATTTGAATGAAGCCAAGCATGCCTGGCCATATGTCAAAATGATGCATGATCTAGGCCTCCAGCCCAAATATTATACCTTTGACTATGACCTTGAATGTTGGAGTGATTCAGAAAGAGGGAACAATCCAATCAAAAGGCCAAGCCACACCATTTACTTAATACTCCTCTACGGCTGCGCTATCTCATGGCACAGAAAAATACAGCTGACAATCTTCCTATCCTCAACTGAAGGAAAAATAAAATCACTTGTCTTGGCCACCCAAGAAACAATTTGGATCAAAAATCTAATAAAAGAACTAAGTTGCACCATCTCTCTCTCACTGTTCCCATATTAACAACAAGGCTCTGAATTACTTAATCAATCATGAATCTCACAACAGCGCACTCAAACATGAGAACATCCAACTCAAGTGGCTTCAAGAACAGAAACTGACCAAGGAGCTCATCACCAAGCTAGTGAACTCCAAAGACATGCTGGCCAACTCATTAACAAAAGCTTCCATACAACCCTCATTCAAAAGGCTAACAACAGGTGTCCTGCAGTCTCTTGCCTGAATATTGTGGCATGTTGAGAGGAAGTCATCTGAATTCCCAGCGCTTCTCCCATGCACACCAGCCTCATGTCACTCCACTGTCACTGCCTTATCTGCTCCACCCCTTTTCCACTCCTTTCCCTTCTTCTGTCTTCCTCTAATTTCTCCCTTTTGATTCTCCTCACTCCCATCTTCCACCACTCATCTAATCTTCCATTGAATCCTCCCCGCTTGACTCTCACCATCCATTCTTCTCCCCTTCCTTGCTACCATTCCCCTTCTCAATCCTTTCTACCATTCCCTTTCTCAATTCTACCATCAACCACACCCTCAACTACTTCAACCTTGCCAAATCTCATCTTTCAATCAATCACTCTCAAATTTAAGCTTTATCAAAATCAATGAAATTCCTCTTATTCTCTATTCAGACATGAGACTACCTCATTCCAGAAAATCTAACACAATCAGCTACTGATATCATTTCATTCAGACTCCTCACTCTTAGTCTCCTTGTACCGCTATCTTACTTGTCACTATCCCTTGAGAGCCCTCACTCAACTTCTCCTTCATTTTGGTGATACTCTTTCTTTATCTCAATTATCTCAATTTTTTCTTCTGTTAGTTCCTTTTGTTTATTTTCTGTTCTCCAGTCTGTTGGTCTAGAAATTATAAATAGAAAATTTTTCACCAATTACCCCCCCCCCAAATGGCGCATTTGGGGCTATGTATCCCCAAATGGGCCAGGGAAACAGCTTCAACCCTTGCTGTGGTGACCAATTTGGGAAACAACTTAAGAAAGGGAATTTTTTTTAATTTTTCTTTTTGTTTTTATGCATTCTTTCATCCAACTTCATACCAAAAAATTTATATATATATATTATTTTTGTGTGTCACTATGGCAACCCTTCTATTACCTCTTATTTCAGCTTCTCATAGTCCTACTGGTCTATCAAGGCCACAACAAGGGGTTTTCAAGACCCCCAGTCTCTGTGTTCAATTCCTCCTTGTTGTACTCCAAGCCCCAATTTTTGGCCAAGCACCCAGCGCAAACAATTGTTACGTTCATCATCCTCTTCCTCACCAATCATCCCCATCACCGGCTTCATCATTGACACCAATGACTTCATTCTCATCACCTTTGGTTCACTCACCTGATGACCAGCAAGTGGTGGCTTGCGGTCATTGGTGCCGCTGTTGGTCATCATCCAACCATCACTTCATCTGTCTCCCACATCAGACAACCAGAAAGTAGTTGCTTGCGGCCATTGGTGCCACTTTCATTCATCATCCATCTCCCATGTCCAACAAGTACAAGAAATGCTTTCAGCTGTTGGAGTTTTTGCATCAATGATCAACCCCTGATTAATCCATCTCCTTGGAAAACAGCTGACATTACCAAAATTGGCCAATCGTCTGACGGCCCTTGTCAGAATCTCCCTTCCTATGCCTTGATCCCCCCAACAAACCAATCACATTGCCAATCCCTCCATTGATCATCCTATCCCAAGCTTTTTTTTCATCCTTCACTGTCATTGCAAGCCATTGCCCATAATTGCCCATTGGCAACCCCTGTTGCCACCTTTCATCCACTGCTTGCTGTCAACCTTGAAGCAGGCTGGTTTCCTTGTTCTCAGCTTCTTTCTTTCACATGTCATAAGCTTCTTGTTGCCAAATTTTTTATTCCTCACTGTTTGTTTTTTTTCTTTCTCATATCATTCTTAAAAAAAAAATCCGCTTTCATTTTTAGTCATCTCTTGTGAGTAGTGTTAAGGGCTCTTGTCTATAAAAGGAGGGGCTCTCCCCTGCCTTTTGCCCATATATCACATCATCTATCTATCATCCATCCATTATTTTTGGAATCAAGAAATCCTTGGGGTCCATCCCCTTTATCTGAGCATCTCATCATCCTTATCCTGGGTATATCTTTTGATTGCCCCTTGATCCTTTGCGCCTTCATACTCAGTCCTTTGATCTGTCCTCTGTGACCTGATTGTTATCACCAAGCAATAGCCTTTCTGGTTGAGGAAGAATTAATTGGTTTGAATTCTTGAGTGTGTTAAGCCACTCTGTTGACCCCTTCACCACAGAAAAATGGCTGCCACCTGCATGCAGGTGGCATTTCTGTATCCCATTGATATCTCAGGGTTATGTGATGCTGTATCTCATCATTAACTTTCAGCAGGTGGAGAAATATTGTGACTAGAGATCAGCATTTGCTGAACTTCTGGCACATTAGTTCATAATAGATTTTCAAGGGAAAGCTAGATATGAGCAAAGCTGCTGATTCACAAGCAGTCCACACATCAGCCACAAATTACTGCAGTTGGTGTTTGGGAATTCTTTCAAAGTGAAATTTTAAAATTCCAGAAGAGGCTGATTATTTCCAGACTTGAATTTCCATTAACTGGTTAAAAACTGGGTAAGTTCTCTTATTCAATTCCCAAAATTAAATTCATAAACATGTATTTAAGATAATACTAACACACCATGCTCATAAACTGTGCAAATCTTTCCTCATATAAATCAGCCATTCATGGCTTTTTTTCTGTTGGTTTCTTATTCAATAACCTATGTTGGTGTAAATTTATTTTTTATACTTATACTTTCCATCAGGGAAAATACAGAAAGCCAAGCCAAAATTGTTTTTTCAAATTTCAAAAAATGAAGAATATTTGAAATGAAAGATGAAAAAGTACCAAAGAGAGGAAAGAAAGGAAAAAGAACAAACAAGGGAAGAAAATAAAGTCAATATCCTCACTTAGATATCCTGATCACCTTCTCTGGTCTGCACAAAAGAGCTGGTTCTTTTGTTTTTTGAGGGAGAATGTTAACTGACACCAAGGCAAGAGGCAGGCTTCTTTTTGCAGTGTAGAAAACCAAGAATAGGTAAAATTTGTAAAAATAGAAAAATGCATTGAACTAGTTCTGGCCTGAGCAGGAGGGCATCCATTTTGGAATAAAATAAAAAGAGATGAAGTTGAGTGGGAATAGGGCTAGTCACCAAGGCATGTCATCATCGAACAACTGTCTCATGATTCATTTCAGAAAAACCAAACCCTCATGCAAAATTATCACATCTTATATTTCTCCAACTTATTTTTTGATGATCCTCTTGGAACCAGCCCTGATAGCATACATGCAAATTGCACCCACATATTGCTTGGCTGCAATGCAACAGTACCTGGCCAGAATGCACCAAATTGGATTGTCTTTGCAGCTTTCAGGGCACCTAAGTAGTCCCTCATCAAGTCTTTGACAGATCATTGGTGTCATTTCATCATCATGGATCTCAAAAGCTTCTGAAACCATCTGCTTTTCTTGTAGCCCAATGTATTCAGACATTTAAAAAAGATAAGTGGTCCATGGCCATTGCATGTATTGGAAGCAGTAGAACAGTGGAAGAACACAAGGAGATTGCTCAATTACTGGGCTTGTAAATATATTTGATTTATTACTAAGCTAAAACTTTAAAAAATGAAAACAAATACAATAGAAACAACAACATCAGCCATATTGGGCCTTCTTTACCAAAATTTGTTCATCAATCTTTGAAGGACTAGAATTTTGGAGTTTTAAAGATACATTGGCTAGTTTTTTATTAATTTGGAATGAGCAGCCAAAGTGAGTGTGGGTTGAAGAGGTTTTTAAACCAGGAGGAGGAAATGTAGTCTGATGTTCAAAAATTTGAGTCTGCCAAAGAATTTCAATAATGCCTTTGGCTTTTGCAAAGTCAACAATACAACCAAGTTTTGGAAAAGATAAACCATGACCCAAATCATTGCAGGGAGGAAGGATAGGCTGTCCTGTTGATCTGTTGATGTAAGAAAATATCCCATATGTGAAACCATTTAAATTGTTCTTATCAGTATGGAGCTTGTTTGAGAAATCATCAAATGTCACAACCACATTGGAACACATGCTGAAATCTTGCTCAGCTTCCATCCACTCAGATGAAGACCAGTTTGGGATTAAATATTGATCTGAAACCTTCTTGTTTTGAGCATGAGCTGAGGTGCACAATGATTGGATTCTTTCAAAGATGAATTTGTTGTGTGCAGGAAGATACTCCCAAAGTTCATCATCTTTCTTGATAGTCTCTTCATCCAAACCTGGTTTTTGAGAATAGAAGCCTGTTTTTGATTACAAAGTCAACATGGATTCAATTTTTTGAATTTTCATAAACAATTGGACAAACCTGCAGAGGCACCCCTATCACTTCCAGTACAAAATCCAATGGCATGCATACAGCCAGTTAAGGTGGCTGTGTTGATTTTGCTGAGTGAATGGCGGTTCTTTGCCATTAGGTACAAGTCCAAGATGATGTTGCACAAAGTATCCACTTGTGGAGTTTTGGGGGCCTCCAAACTGTGGTATTTGATAATGAAAGAGGGCTGGAATAGGGGGTTTGTGACGCATTAACCAGCATGTCAGGTCACACTCGTGGTAAGACAACATGATTGGGTGGAAGGTTTTCCCAAAGGGTCACAAAGTATGTTGGCTTGTCACAATCTTGCGCAAACTGCCTTCTGGCATGGTTAAACTTCTTGTTACTTTTGGATGTTGAAGTAACATCTGAGTTTGGTAGTCTGTGTTGTTTTCCTACTACTAGAGGCTTTGATCCATGTTGTGTCTCCTTGCCATCTCCTGAAAGGCCAAGCTCATCAAAACTACAAACTGTGTTTCAGGATGACACCCAGGAATCACAACATGAATGGAAAACCCAAAGAAAAATAATTCAGAATCAAAAGTTAAATTAGTAATTTTATTGTCAAAGAATATTGAGGAATAAAGTTTAAATCCCATACCCATGTTTACTAGACATGCCTTCATTCAATTCCATAAATATTGATATCTACAAAAAATGAAATTCCATCAATATTGATATCTACAAAAATTGAATACCCTCTTGTTTTTTTTAAAAAAAACAAAAGGTTACTTACTAATGGGGTGGTGGTTGTGGTGGATGAGGTGGATGAGGTGGGTGGTGGTGGGTGGTGGTTGGTGGTGGTTGGTGGTGGTCGGTGTTGATTGTGTTGGTGTGGTCCAGGTTACTAAATAGCTTCCTAGGTGGGGAGGGGATTGGAAACCCCCCCCACCAAGCCTGTCCCTCCCCCCTTGCTCACTTGCTAGGTGGGGAGCGGATTTGAAATCCCTCCCCCCTTCACCCCCCCTTGATCTCCCCCCTTGCTCAATCGCTAGGTGGGGACGGAATTTGAAATCCCCCCCTCCCTCCCCCCTCCCTTCTTCCTCCCTCCCCCCTTGATCTCCCCCCCCTTTTGCTCGCTAGGTGGGGAGCGGATTTGAAATCCCCCCCCCTCCCTCCCCCCTTGATGTCCCCCTTGCTTGCTTGCTGGGCGGGGGGGTGATGAAGTGCCCCCCACCGCGAGCCCCACCAGCTCCTTCCCCCTTGCTCGCTTGCCGGGCGGGGGGGGGGGGTGATGAAGTCCCCCCCATTGCAAGCCGGTGGCTTGCTCCCCCCTCGCTTGTTTGCTGGGCGGGGGGGTGATGAAGTCCCCCCCCCCACTGCAAGCCCCACTGGCCCCCCCCCCCTTTGCCGCTCGCTTGGTCCGCCCACCCAGCCGGCCCCCCCCTTTGCCGCTTGCTTGGTCTGCCCACCAAGCCGGCCCCCCCCACTGCAAGCCCCACTGGCCCCCCCCTTTGCCGCTCGCTTGATCCGCCCACCAAGCCGGCCCCCCCCCTTTTGGCCGCTCGCTCGGTCCGCCCACCAAGCTGGGCCCCCCCACTGCAAGCCCCACCGGCCCCCCCCTTTGCCCCTTGCTTGGTCCGCCCACCAAGTTGGCCCCCCCCTTTACCACTAGCTTGGTCGGGGGGTGATGAAATCCCCCCACCAAGCTGCCCCCCCCTTTGCCGCTTTCTCGGTCGGGGGTTGATGAAATCCCCCCACCAAGCCGGGCCCTCCCTCCTGCCTCGCTTGCTTGCTCAGTTGGGGGGCAATGAAGTCCACCCAACAAGCCAGGCCGTGCTTGGTGGACCGACCTCTTCGAAAAAAGCAAAAAAAAAAAATCAAAAAAAAAAACCCAAAAAAAACCCAAAAAAAACCAAAAAAAACCAAAAAAAAACCAAAAACAAAAAAACAAAAAAAAAACCAAAAAAAAAAACATAAAAAAACCAAAAAAAAACCAAAAAAAAACCATAAAAAAAAACCATAAAAAAACCATAAAAAAAACCAAAAAAAAAACACCATAATAAAAACACCAAAAAAACACCAAAAAAAACAAACACCAAAAAAAACACCAAAAAAAACACCAAAAAAAACACCAAAAAAAACACCAAAAAAAAAACCAAAAAAAAAACAAAAAAAAACCAAAAAAAAAAACCAAAAAAAAACTAAAAAAAAAACCAAAAAAAAAAAAGTAGTCTTCCATTGATGGCTTGAATGTGAAAAATCATAGGGTATATAAATAAATAAACCCCACTTCAAATAAAAAAAAGAAACATACTTTTGAACAAGATCTTTACTCACAGGGCTGGTAATTTCTTGTGGTGGCTCAATTGTGGGGTTTCTTCTGTTAATAGATTGGAGAATGTTTGGGGACTGATTTTTCTGAATTTTTGTATCAATAACACTTGACCAGTGATGTTTTGAAGTTTGATGAAACCTGGGAAAAAATCACTCACATACATTTGTAGAAAAATCTGATTGTAATATATGCGTTTGATGTGATTTTTTTGACCTTCCAAAACCAGTATATAGATTACCTCCATATTCAAATGTGCTTTGAGAACATATGGTGCATTGGAATATACAAATGTTTCCAACAATGGTGGTGTTCTCATTGTTTTTGTTGAATTGGATTGGGTGTTAAGTCAATTTTTTCAGTTTGCAGAAAGTGAAAGGCTTACAGGGAAATAGATAAAAATATTGATTGGATTTTGAATTCAATCTTACATCTGCTGATGAGCTTAATCATTCAAAATAAAAAAAAAACCTCAAAAGCTTATTGGTTTCATTTTGAATATGCATATTAACTTCAGTGGGAGTGTAAGGGAAAGTTACATTTGATGTTTTGAGAAATGTCCATAATAAATGGATCATATTGAATGCGCATGATTGACCAATGTAAAATACATTGGCAATACCAAGATCTTTGTTTTTAAATTCAAAATCAAATTCCCTGATGGAAAATCATTTATTTCATTTGAAGATTGATGATCTTAATAAAAACCCACAATTGGAATTAATATTTTTACATCAGGAAATTTTAGAACTCCACACTAAGCAAGGAAACATCACATGCAAAGAGTTTGTTTGCTTCCCAAAAACAACAGATTTCATGACTACAAATATTCATTTTTCATAGTTTTTTTATAGAGAGACTTTATTCAATCATCTGGGAGTGTGGAAACACCAATTCATTGCATCATGACTTCTTCAAATTGAGGTTGGCACATGTTCCATTTCAGAAAAACCAAACCGCCATGCAAAAGTATCACATCTCATCCTTCTCCAACCTATCATTTGATAATCTTCTTGGAATCAGCTCTGATAAAATACATGCAAACCACATCCACATATTGCTTGGCTGCAATGCCACAGTACCTGGCCAGAATGCACCAAATTTGATTGTCTTTGCAGCTGCCAGGGCACCTAAGTAGTCCCTCATCAAGGCTTTGTGACAGATCATTGGTGTCCTTTCATAATCATGGATCTCAAAAGCTTCCAAAACAATCCACTTTTTTTGTAGCCCAATGCATTCAGACATTTGTTCCCAGAAATAAACTATCAGCAAAGGGGGACAGATTGTTTTTGTGTTTTCCTTGCTCCACCATTGATCTGAATGAAAAATTGATCCAAATTACAGGCATCCAGATCAATTGTGGACCAAGGAAAACACAAAAAGAATCTATCCTCCTTTGCTGGTAGTTTACTTCTGGGAACAAATGTCTGAATACATTGGCCTACAAGAAAAGCAGATGGTTTTGGAAGCTTGTGAGATCCATGATGATGAAATCACAACAATTTCCCATCAAAGACTTGATTAGGAACTACTTTGGTTCCCTGGAAGCTGCAAATAAAATTAAATTTGGTGCATTCTGGCCAGGTACTATTGCATTGTAGCCAAGCAATATGTGGCTGCAATTTGCATGTATGTTATCAGGGCTGGTTTCAAGAGGATCATCAAAAAATAAGTTGGAGAAATATAAGATGTGATAATTTTGCATGAGGGTTAGGTTTTTCTGCAATGGAACATGTGCCATATTGATGAAAGGGGTGGGATGGGATGGGGGAAAACAGCTTGAGGGGAGAAAGAGGACCTGTTTAAGTAGTTCTTGATCAATGCTTTAGCGAGGTGGTTGAGTAGTGGGTGGTGGCAAACAAGGTGTGGCATTTTGAATATGCAATTTATCTAAAAGTGCTGAGTGGTGGGTTAGGGATTTAGCCAGTCCAAATCCAATAGTTGACCTTGAGAAATCCAATCTCACTGCTCAGGGGAAAATTATTGTAACTGGGGCTTCCGGCATTGAAAAATATTGGAGAATCACTCTTTTGAAACGTTGCATTATGAATTATCATGCAAATCAAAATTGGCAAAATTTCAGAATCAAGGCATAAAAACAACAAATTTTACCTCAGGATATCCCTTTGAAAAGCAGACCAAGCAGTGGGATGAATTTTTATTCATACATTATCACCAAGACTAACAAGGTTCAAGATCAAAGATTCAAAAGAAAGTTTAATTTCTATGCAAATAATAATTATGATCAGCAATATGGAGTGCTTTGTTTTTGTTAGCTTTGGTATAATGTATAGTACCATCCTGAATGCTTCTACAAGTGTTTAGGTTTCTAACATTGATTTGTAAAGACATGGCAAGACGGGTATACAAAGAATTTTCTACAGGAGGAAGTGTACAGTGCCAATACTTTTTTGATTGCCAGAGTAACTTAACAATTCCTTTTTGAGTAGAGAAATTGATCCCAACCCCATAGTCAGGTATGACAAAATGCCCATCATGAACATTGTAGCCCTTGGAGGGAGTAGCAAGTGATCCACATGCTTTCTTCTGTGGTATGAATAAAGCAAAGGCAAAGTTGGATATATCATTTTCATCAAAATGGGGTGAATTGCAGAAGCCCTCAGAGGTGAAGGTGAGGTGAGGTGAACAGGAGCTTGTTCCAAGAGGATCATCAAATGATAAGTTGGAGAAAGATGTGATATGATACTTTTGCATCAGGGTTTGGTTTTTCTGAAATGGAACATGTGCCATATTGCTGAAGAATCCTCCAAGTATAATAGAAGCCCTTTCTGAGTAAGACATAATTTTGTCATACTGGCATTTGTTAGTAGCAGTCTTTAGGTCCTTGATGTATTGGCCAATCATTTCAGCTGTTACCATGGCCTTTCTCCATCCAATTGCCCATATTTTTCCAGCCCATGATCTAGATGGTGAGCCAACTGGGTTTACAAATTTCTTGCATTTTTGCAGGAAACAAGCAAGAAAGTCAATATCATCATACTCCTGAGGTGATAGCTCCTCAATTGGGGTAAATTTGATATATGCAATAATATCATTCTTGTCCTTATCCATTAGTAGCACTCAACCATGATCAACTGGTTGAAAGTTGGATTCAACAAAAGCATGGGCCTCTTGTAACTCTTCATTTGTTGGCTTTCTTGGATTTTCAGGATCAATCTGGGGATAGGGCTTGCATTTTTTGTAGGACCTGTACCTCCACAGAATTTTTGGTTGCTGTCCCTTGTCCTTGTTACCTGCAATTTTTTGGGTAAAGAGAAGATCCCTCTTCAATTTGTACTGGGCTGGTTTTCCTTCAGAAATCTTACGATTACAATATGCTTTTGTCCTGGTGAATCATGAAAGTAACCACATTAACAGTTGAGTGGTATGCAGTTCATATTCACCAGGGGAAGTATCCGTAGCATATTGAATCATAGAATTTCAGAAAGAATATTACAGCCAAAAATTGGGGAGGGATTGGGACAATGTCAGCTTGGTGAATCAACTTAAATGATAATAACAAGGAAAAAACTATACGCTTCAGTCCTTTTCCTGGCCATGAAAATATCACTTTGGTTGGTAGCAATTCAATGGGGAGAGGACTGTGAGGCCTTATGCCCAGAGAGTTTGATTTACATTAGGACAACACAGGATTTGAGTGAATGTGGTATGGTGAAAGTTCCAATAGAGGTATTGGTGGGTTAGGATGGGGTGAAATTGCTTTATTTAACAAGTCAGGTAAGGAGTTGGGTAAGATTAGTGTTTGAGAGACAGGGTCCAACTGTAGTAAGCCAAGATCTTACAAGTAGTTTGTATGACAGTAGTAGTGGTGGGAGGTTCTGGGCTGTTTGACCAATTGAGTGAATGTGGTATGGTGACAGTTCCAACAGGGGGAATTGGTGGGATGGAATGGGGCAAAACGCTTTATTTAAGTAGTTCTTGATGGATGCTTTGACCAGGTGGTTGAGTAGTGGGTGGGGGAAAAAAATCTGTGGCATTTTGAATATGCAATTTATCTCAAAGTGCTGTCAAGCTTTCAAGAGAGCTATTACCTCCATAGGAAATTTAGCCCTTAATACTTCAGGTTCCCATGGTCAGTGAGTAATAGGTGCCACTTCTCACCAATACACTCTGCATGGTGGTGTGAATGTGATGTCCATTGTCATTCAAGTTGGTGATTGTTCTGTCAAAATCTGGCAAATCCACAGTGTTGATGAAGTCAAGGATCATCATCATGGATCTCACAAGCTTCCAAAACCATCCACTTTTCTTGTAGCCCAATGTATTCAGACATTTGTTTGCAGAAGTAAACTACCAGCAAAGGAGGATAGATTCTTTTTGTGTATTCCTTGATCCACCATTGATCTGAATGAAAAATTGATCCAAATGACAAAGGCATCTGGATCAATGGTGGAACAAGGAAAACACAAAAGAAATCTATCCTCCTTTGCACGTAGTTTACTTCTGTGAACAATTGTATGAATGCATTGGGCTACAAGAAAAGCAAATCCTTTTGGAAGCTTGTGGGATTGATGATGATGAAATCACACCAATGAACTGTCAAAGACTTGATGAGGGACTACTTACTTAGGGGCCCTGGCAGCTGCAAAGACAATCCAATTTGGTGCATTCTGGCCAGGTACTGTTGCATTGCAGCCAAGCAATATGTGGATTTTCTTTGCTTGTATGTTATCAGAGCTGGTTCCAAGAGGATCATGAAATAAAAGTTGAAGAAATATAAGATTTGATACTTTCAAATGAGGGTTTGGTTTTTCTGAAATGGAGCATCTGCCATATTGCTGAAAGGGGTGGGATGGGATGGGGGGAAATTGCTTGAGGGGAGAAAGAGGACCCTGTTTAAGTAGTTCTTGAAGGATGCTTTAGCCAGGTGGTTGAGTAGTGGGTAGTGGAAAAAAAGGTGTGGAATTTTGAATATGCAATTGATCTAAAAGTGCTGAGTAGTGGGTTAGGGATTTACAGTCCAAATCCAAGAGTTGACCTTGAGAAATCCAATCTCACTTCTCAGGGGAAAATTATTTTTACTGGGGCTTCCAGTATTGAAGAATATTGGAAAATCACTCTTTTGAAACGTTTGATCATGAATTATCATGCAAATAGCAATTTTAAGAAATTTTAAAAACAAAAAATAAAGATAAAATTATGAAAAAAAGTATTCAAATTACATGCAAGATGACACAATAAAGCTAGAGAAAATCAGAGAAGAAATGACAGCACTCATATTAAACATTTGAGCTTGGTAGCTCAGAGATTGGAAGGGGTTCTAGGCTGAAAGGCATGTTGGAACAGGAATTTTTTTTCATGTGGTTCATGTAGTCATGAGCAATAGCCTTGGATAGATCATGCCGGGTGGGTAATGTCAATTTCCCAGTATCTTGAGGGTTCTCAGATATACTGAGCATGATGGATTGAATGTACATTTGAAGGTGAGACCATATGGGTTCCTTGGCTGACGGTCTCCCATCTGAGACAGAATGAATTTTTTGAATTAAACAGAGGAGTTCATGACAATCACATAAAGAAGCAATCCTTCTGTCTCTTGAAGCAATAAAGATCCCCTGGATGCCAGCAAGCAGGTAGAAGACAAAAGGGAGGAAATTGTGGCGGCATTCTAGTTGAGTCAATTCAGTGCAACATTGTTCATTTGAAAACTCT
Source organism: Puccinia polysora (assembly GCA_025617555.3). Taxonomy (NCBI): domain Eukaryota; kingdom Fungi; phylum Basidiomycota; class Pucciniomycetes; order Pucciniales; family Pucciniaceae; genus Puccinia; species Puccinia polysora. The sequence continues at coordinate 26,903,718 of CM062613.1, read as the reverse complement.
GAGACAGTGAGGGAAGAGTTGTCAACAGTGGATGCTGGAGGGTCTTTGAGCTTGGGCTTTTTCTTCTTGCCGGTGGTGGGCTCCTTTGTGTCTTTCTGGGAATGAGCCTGAAGTAAGGTGAAGCTGATCATGATATCAATAATGACGCTACGTAGCTCTTGAAGACAGTCCCTTGGCTCAATGGTCATAGCCTCTGACTGATTGGTGATCATAGCCTCTGACTGATTGGTCTCAGCCTCATTTTCTAGGACCATGTGATGCTCTATTGATTTGGGCTGCAGTGAATTTGGCAATGTCTTGATGATTTGGAGCCACATACCCATTTGTAGGTTTGCCTTGACATTGGAGACAGGAGATGTGAGAGGATGGGGAGGCTGTGCACACAGTTCATCGGCAACTGTTTGCAATGAGAAAGCCACTGTCTTGGCCCATTTATTGATGGCTTTTCCAGTGGGATGGTCCAAGTCATGAAGAAAGCACACCAGATTTGATTCTAGATGAGCAGTTTTCTGATCTAGGGGGGGTGCAACAGTGGGACAAGTATGGCTGTTCTGCAGGTGGTTGAGGGCAGGAAAATTGATGATGTCTGGTGCCCACCATGGCTCATGTGAATCCGAGCGTATAAACTCTGTTGCTGTGAAATGAAAAAGTGGTCATTAGCAAAAAGGAATCTAGCAAGCTGATGAGATTCTCAAATAAAACTAACCTTGCTCACGGATCTGCCGAACCCAGTTACCATACTCAAAATTGGCTGAATGGGAGATGTACCGCATCTCTGGTGGTTCCATAGCAGTGGTGGCCTAGAGACAGAAATCCAAAAAGTTCTTCACCGCATCCCATCCCATTTGGAGCTTCGTTGGAGATTTCCAACCCTTGAAGGATTGAGTGATTGAATGAAGCTCCTTGCATATTCTTTTGTGGTAAATGATGGTAAAATAACCTCTAGTTGCTTGATCATCAAAATCATAAGTGGGCTCCTCATCTTGGGGTGAATCCATACCAGAAACAATGGGCTGGGGAGAGGTTGGTTCTTGTTCAATCACTAATGATTGATTTGATTTCTCGGGTTGATCTGGGGCCACCTGGGGTTGCTCAGAAGTGACTTGGGGTTCCTCCATGGTTGCAGCGGGTTGGGCACAGAGGGAAGGTTCAGGAGTTATTTGTATTTCTGGTTGAGGGGAGGTTGCAATGGCTTTTTGATTTGATTCTGCATCAGGGGAGGAGGGGGCTGGATTGTGATTGCCCATTATTTGTAGATGTGGGGTCATGTCCACAGGGGGATGAGTAAAGCGTGGACGTTTTGGAGGTGGCTGTGATGGGGGCTGTTGGGCCAATGAGGAGCTGGGTGTGATGCTCAGCCGTTCTCTGAAGGGGAGACACCTTTTACAATTGTATTCTAAGGGAAAACAAACCAATAAGACCTCCAAATCTGCAAATGTGAAGAATGACAGTGGGGCAAAAACTAGCCTTTTTGGATATCACTCAAGCAGGAGTTTAACCTGTTCACAGTATCTCGGATTGACCTGGGGATCCTGAGGCAAGAACAGGTCATGACCCTCTCTTGAATAGTATCTGCATTCTGATAGAATTCTTCCTCAGTTACTTCATGGACTTCAGATGCGGGGTTGGACTTGTCTGCAGGTGCTGAGAGTTGTTCATCTTCATGAGTTGATGGTGAGGACTCTGTTGATTATGCCAACTCATTAGTCAATGGAGGCAAAGGTTGGTAGGGATGGTTCTTTTGATTTGATGAAATACAAAAAAGTGGGTCAACAAACCTGAAGGTGGGATTGCTTGTGTAAGAGCAGTGGATGCCATTATGAGCGGATTGATAAATAGATGGGAAAAAGATGTGAAGCTGGCTTGAGGGGTATTGGGGAATGGAGAAAAGGGGAAAAACCTGAGAGAAGGGAGGGTTATTTATAGCCATTGACAAGAAGACTTGTCTCATTTTTCTTGCTGCAAACCACCAAACAAACATGGCTGCTGACCATGTCTACATGATGTGACATACAGATCCATGGTCATTTGTGTGTCATTCTGGTGTGATGCATGTGGCTTGCATTATCTGGGGATAGACCTGTGAATATGTCAGCCTTGCTGACTTGCTGCATTGGCTGAAAAATAATCTAGCACATTTATGGATGATGACAATTGCTTCTCATGAGCAACTGCAACCATTCAAATGCCTCATGGAGGGCAAGCAATGTTCTGCTTAATGGTTGCCGACCATTGAAGTTTTTTATGGATGGAAACAATTGATTCTCATGAGCAAATGGGACCATTAGAATGCCTCATGGATAGTGAGCAATGTTCTTAATGGTCGCCAACCATTGCAACTATTTATGGATGATGACCATTGCTTCTCATGATGGACTGTGACCATTGGAATGCCTCATGGAAAGTGAGCAATGTTCTTCTTGATGGTCGCCAACCATTGCAGTTCTTAATGGATGATGACAATTGCTTCTCATGAGCAACTGCAACCATTAGAATGCCTCATGGAGGGCAAGCAATGTTCTTCTTAATGGTCGCCCACCATTGCAGTTTTTTATGGATGGAAACAATTGATTCTCATGAAAAACTTTGACCTTAATGGTCGCCGACCATTTATTCTCCTGCCAGTGTCATGACCAGGACAAGAGTGTCACACACAATAACACACAGTGTATAATCTTATCTACACATTTGGGAGTATTGGTGACAGGCGGTGCATGGCAAGCCACGCAAGATGTGAATTGTGAGCAAAATTACTCATGGCATAGTGGAAAAATTGTACTTCTCACAAATTATGATGCAAGAGTAATGTAAAGGATAGTGAGGAAGGAAGAAAACAACCATATGAGTAAGATTGGGAAGAAGGAGATGAGGAGCTAAGGGAGAGGAAATTTAGGTGTCATCCTGCAAGGATTGGAACACTTCCCTCCAATCCCTGGTGGTGAGAATAGTCAACCTGAATATGATATGAGCACAATTTCATGAATCAGCAAACTGTAAGGTTGGTGGGTATCTTTTAAGGAAAAAAATAATTACTGGGCAAGTTGCTCCTTGCGTTTCTGAATCTGAAGGAGAGATGGAAAATTCAGTGAGGTGCATATGATGAGTGGAGTATGAGGACATTACCTTCTGAATATTCTCCTCAATGGTATTAGGTGCAATGAGGTAATAAACCTGCACTGGCCTTGTTTGACCCATTTGATGAAGACAATCAACTGCCTTTGCCTAGGTTGTGGGGTTCCAGCGGGGTTCCTATGTGGATTAAATGAATGTAGACTAAGTAAATGGCAAAATTCTAGAAAGTATTGGGTGCTTACCATGATGAATACAACATTTGCTGATGTGATGTTGATTCCAACACCAGCTGCCTGAATGGAGGCAAGAAGCACATAATTTGTGCTACTTTCTGAGAACTGCTCAAGAACTGATTCTTGCTGTTTTGCCATCAGCCCTCCATCCAGACAAAAGGAGGAGATTCCATATTCATCTAGTGTCATTCCAATCCTGCACATGGGGGGAGAAAATGGACTTTTGAGTGGGGTCTGATTGGAAACAGGAGAAAAAGACAGCCAGCTTACAGATCAAGATAGCGTGTCCAACACGAGAAGACCACAACTTTGCTTGCTCCAGCTCCCACCACTGATCCTGGCTGAATAATCCCTACGAGCTGTTTGATTTTGGAGCTCTCAAGGCAGGTGTCAATATCAATGTGGTGGAAAATTGTTTCAACTCCCGTGCTATGATCCTTAATGGGACCCAAATCTTCTGTGAGGATGAATCGTCCATTTTGGTCCATAATGACATTAAGGTCTGCCCAAAAGGGATGATTACATGCTCCTATGAGCTGGCCAAGATCTTTGAGGAGTGACAACTTCATTGGCTTGGATCCATCAGCAGGCAGCTCATTCCTGATCTTGGAAATGAATTGGTCCTGGAGTCGGCAGTAGAAGTCTTCTGCTGCAGGTGAGAGCAGTGTCTTGATGTAGTTATGAGTAATACTGGGGAGATTTGACAGCTCATCAACCTTGGTCATTCAAAGAGTGGTGTGTCAGAGGACCATTTGTATTGGGGCAAAGTCCCCTGCTTTTAGGTGGGGCAAAAGGGTAGTTGCCCAGTCACTGTACTCATTTTCTAGACTGATACCCAGGAAGCTAAGGAGAGAGAGGAGATCTTGAAGGCAGTTTTGCACTGGCATTCCTGTGAGACAAACTCTACAATCGGTGGCAACCTGGGTGACCCCTTGGGAAATCTTTGCCTTGGTATTTCGGATAGTGCTGTCATGCAAGTGAATTGCAGTCAGTTTGATCCAAAGAAAATTTGCTTGGGTAGGAAAGATGGAAAAATGAAGGTTGGATATACTGTGCCTCATCCAAAATAATCCTGAACCATTTTCTGGAGAAGATGATGGAGCGTTGGTTGTTGATGTTGGCTTGCATTTTGCTGTATTCCGATGACACCAGGTGATATGATGTGAGAATCACGTCTGCATGTTGCAGTAGACAATCCATGGTCTGATGCCGCCATTTCCCATGGTAGGTAAGAAAATTGATGGCCTTTGACTGGGTATGCTTCATAATCTCTTGTTTCCAATTCTTCAGGAGGCATGGGGGGGTTATCACCAGTGTGGCTTGATGTGGAGGTTTTTCAGGGGGGGATCCAGAGGAAGGCCATAGGTCCGCGCTTGCAGCAAGGTGGTTGCAATAAGTGAAATTGATTGTATTGTTTTACCAAGACCCATGTCATTGGCCAGGATAGATCAAAGTGGGGATTCTGGAATGTCCTCACCCCTTGCAAGAGCTAGGCTCTCACCAGTGATCTTGTTCTCCCATAGTGCACCGTTATTGATTGAGGTCCTCTTCCACAAAGCCAAGGTGGATGCAGCATGTGGTGATTCACTATCAAGGAGGAAAGCAAGTCCTTTAGACTGATGTGGTAGCAATGGGGTTTTGATTACATTGGCTGGGGGAAAGACAGGGTCCAGATCACACCCACTGGGCACCTCAAGTAGAGAGGGAATGTAATGTAGCTCCTTGATAGCGGATGGGAGGTCTACAATTTCTGTGGCAAGGTTGGAAAGGGAAATGGAGTTTTGTTTTGAAGGATTGTATTGTGGAGGGCGTTCAAGGGTTATGAATGAGGAAACAATGGAGGTGGTGATGGCCATGAGATCACGTTCGCTGCAAAATATCAATAATGCCAAATTGAATGTGACGACAGGCTGGGAGGAGACATGCAGAACTGCCTCAACAAAGATCTGTGGAGCTATCTGGTTGGGAAATTGCAAAGGGCATTTCCCAGCAGGACCAAATGAGGTTTTATCAGGGATATAAGGGAGAAGGAGAAGTGATAGGGGAAGTGGTAAGGAGCCAACAGGTTGATCTAGAGTTGGGATTCTGACAGCAAGCTTGCCATTTTGGTGAAGAAGGGAGACCCAATGAGTTGTTGGGTTGGAAATGAGATAGGGAAGAACAGTTGCAGGAATTGAGGTGAGGGTGGTTCTGAGGAGGCCGAGACATTTAGCAGTGAAGGAAGCCATGGCTAAGTTTTGATGAATTTATGTGATGAGTAAGGGATTTAATAGACAGATAGATGGAATATGTGGGAGATTGTGAGAAGAGCAATGATTGGGAGGGGGAAGAAAAGAATGTGAAGGAGAGTACTTATATCTTTGAGCTGACCAGGAGGTGGCTCTGTGGTAGGAATTCATGTCAAAAGATTGTTTGTTTGGTCTTGAGCTCTGTGGCCAGATTTGCAGGTTAGTGGAGGAGGAGTATGCAATTCTGATATCTCTGAGATGTGCATTATGTGGGTGCTTTGCCCCAGCCCGCCTGGGCCATTCAAAAAGGGGATGGCTTTGTTATATTCCATGGAGCATAGTCTCCTGCCAATAATGTACACCATTGTAGATCAAACTATATACAGTTCTGGAAATGAGTGGCTTATGACATCATTACATTCAGGGTTATGCAAGTTCTAGATGTGGAAGTGTGCATGATGATGGGAGGGTTGACATCTCACTTGCATCAATTATGGTAAATGGTTGGTGACATATTGATTTGACATGCTCTGAAATAAACTTGTGTGCTGGATGGCAAGCTTACAGCTCCATTTTTGACAGATCTACATGGGATAAATGGGAAGGATGCTGGTTTACATGGGATAAATAGAAAGGATGCCGGTAGAGGAACCCAAAATGGAGTTGTACGCTGGGCGGCCAGCGTACAACTCCTGAAAGGATCATGACGCGTAATACAAAATGAGGTTGTGAAATCGGGTGGCAAAGGTCCAGCTTGGCTTTTGGGTGCTCCACAAGGGTGTGGGCATAAAATAAGCTGTGGATCAAAACTGGCTTGATATGCCCACACCCTTGTGAAGGGACCCAAAATGGAGTTGTACGCTGGGTGGCCAGCGTACAACTCCTGGAAAGATCATGGCGCATGAGACATAATGAGGTTGTGCAATCAGGTGGCCAAGGTCCAGCTTGGCTTTTGGGTGCTCCGCAAGGGTGTGGGCATAAAATAAGATGTGGATCAAAACTGGCTTGATATGCCCACACCCTTGTGAAGGGACCCAAAATGGAGTTGTACGCTGGGCGGCCAGCGTACAACTCCTTGAAAGATCATGGTGCATAAGACATAATGAGGTTGTGCAATCAGGTGGCCAAGGTCCAGCTTGGCTTTTGGGTGCTCCACAAGGGTGTGGGCATAAAATAAGCTGTGGATCAAAACTGGCTTGATATTCCCACACCCTTGTGAAGGAACCCAAAATGGATTTGTATGCTGGGCGGCCAGCGTACAACTCCTGAAAGGATCATGGCATGTCATACATAATGATGTTGCGCAATTGGGTGGCCAAGGTCCAGCTTGGCTTTTGAGTGCTTCACAAGGGTGTGGGAATAAAATAAGCTGTGGATCAAAACTGGCTTGATATGCCCAAACCCTTGTGAAGGAACCCAAAATGGAGTTGTACGCTGGGCGGCCAGCGTACAACTCCTGAAAGGATCATTGCATGTAATACATAATGAGGTTGTGCAATTGGGTGGCCAAGGTCCAGCTTGGCTTTTGGAGGCTCCACGAGGGTGTGGGCATAAAATAAGCAGTGGATCAAAACTGGCTTGATATGCCCACACCCTTTTGAAGGAACCCAAAATGGAGTTGTACACTGGGCGGCCAGCATACAACTTCTGAAAGGATCATGGCATGTCATACATAATGATGTTGCGCAATTGGGTGGCCGAGGTCCAGCTTGGCTTTTGGGTGCTTCACAAGGGTGTTGGCATAAAATAAGCTGTGGATCAAAACTGGCTTGATATGCCCACACCCTTGTGAAGGAACCCAAAATGGATTTGTATGCTGGGCGGCCAGCGTACAAATCCTGAAAGGATCATGGCATGTAATACATAATGAGGTTGTGCAATTGGGTGGCCAAGGTCTAGCTCCACTTGGCTCCTAGTTCTCTGCTTTCCCCCCAGAGGACAGAGCCAAATGTGCCCACCCAGTTTTGGCTGTAAGGCATGCGCATTTCCTGGCTGAGCAGCCAGGAAATGCCATGCAGTTATGCCCACAAGGGCTCAACTGCATTTGTTTTGGCTTGTGCAAGGGTGTGGGCATAACTCAAGGGACACCTGTTTTGAAGCTACATTTTGGCTACCCCCTGGGGGGGTTGGCATAGATATCATGCATGTTGTGTTATCAAGCTGCTTGCACAGAATTGCAATTGAAACCATAAGGTGCAGGCATCTTGGTGACACACAACTTTCATGCTTGCCCACCGTTGGCAACCATTGGTGCAAGCTAATGGTTGAAAAGCATTGGAGAGAGCTAATGGTTGTGGACCATTGGGTCAAGCTAATGGTCGGCAACCATTGGGGCAAGCTAATGATCAGCAACCACTGGGGCCAGCTAATGGTTGGCAACATTTGGGTCAAGCTAATGGTTGGCAACCATTGGGGCAAGCTAATGGTTGGCAACCATTGGGGCAAGCTAATGGTTGGCGACCATTGGGGCAAGCTAATGGTTGGCAACCATTGGGGCAAGCTAATGGTTGGCAACCACTGGGGCAAGCTAATGTTTGGCAACCATTGTGGCAAGCTAATGGTTGGCGACCATTGTGGAAAGCTAATGGTTGGTGACCATTAGGGCAAGCTAATGGTTGGCGACCATTGGGGAAAGCTAATAGTTGGCAACCGTTGGAGCAAGCTAATGGTTTGCAACCATTGGGGCAAGCTTATGGTTGGCAACCATTGGGGCAAGATAATGGTTGGAAACCATTGGGGCAAGCTCAACCTAGGCTAATGAACAGCAACCATGAGGCTAAGGTAATGGATGGGGACCATTGAGAGTGAGTCACTCCTCAATGCATAAATGCATATGAGGTAGTGTATAAGATGTGGGTGGATAGTGCGCCCAATTGATAAATCTATCCCTCCCTTCCTCCCTCCCTCCCTCCCTCCATCCATCCCTCCATCATTTGATCAATCCATCCATCCATCCATCCATCCATTGATACCATCACCACAAGACTTCTCCACTATGTCTACATCACCTGCACACAGCAAACCCCCACCCTCAATTCCATTTGCCCAGCCCACTGAGCCCACTGGAGATCAACAAACTGCCAATTCAGTACACACCAAACCCCCACCCTCAATTCTGTCTGCCCAGCCCACTGATCCCACTGGAGATCAACAATCTGCTGATTGCCCAGCAATCATCACCCCAGACCGTGAGTCCTCTTTTCAATTTGTCATGTTGGCCTCACTTACTGACCAGACCTCCCTTAGCCTCTCTTCCACCACCCCCACCATGGGTTGAAGTTGTAGGCACGGAATCATCATCAAGCCACAATGCTACACCCCCACCCCCAGCCCCAGCCCAGACTAGTGGCTTGATGAGCACACAGGAAGCCTCAGTTGTCTCAAAGTCTAACTTCCTTGCTAATAGCAAGTGGCAAATGGTAAAGCTCCTTAAAATGGCTGATGACAAATCACTGCCACGATCAGTGCGAGACATGGCGGTCAAGGCCTGTAAGGGTCTTCAAGATGCAATGGCCTGTGAGTTGAAACACTTGAATGCTAGTCTAATCCCTGGCTGATCCTCATTGTGTCCTTCACAAGTGGTTGAAAATGGTGATGACCTCCCTCCCAAGGAGGAGGTTCAGATTGGGTCTGGGAAACTTCTTGCCAAAAGACGGGCTGCAACTTCCTCTGCCAATCCCAACAAGAAGAGGCATAAATTTGCACCCTTGATGGAAAGTGATAAAGAAGCAAGTACCTCAGGCCCTGCTACTCCCCCCACACCAGCTGCTCCAAATGAAGTGCCCTCCAAAGAATCCCAAAATCCACTCTTTAACCCTGAAGTCCCAGCAGAGCAGGCCTCCATCACCACTCCCCTTGAACCGAATGATACACCGGTGGTACTAGACTCCCAACCCACCAAGGGGGCTACTCCCACCGCTGCCGCTGATCCTTCAAATGACCCTGGTAAGTCACTTCCACCACATCCATCCAAATTCCTTCCCTGATTGCCAATCACTGTAGCTCCCTCCATAGATTTGCCTACACTGTTCAAAAAATACCAGGCTGAACTCCAGGAAGCAATTCAACCCTGTTCAAATGGCATCATTGACTCAAAGTGCTACAAGAGCGCTGTCAAGGCATCAGTGCACCTCTTTGGATTACGTGCAAAAGACCACAAAGAATGGCAATCTTACCCTCAATTACTATCTTACACAATCCGTTTCAACACCATCAGTGCTGGTATTAAGGAATGGATCAGTCAATTGGCTACAAGTGGTAAGCTTGATTCCACTGGGATCTTTTGCCCTCACAGTAGCCAACCTCTCCTCATTCCTACAGATGCAAATCCCTTCCCACCTTGCACATCTGAGCCATATTACATGCCAGATGTATTTGCTCTGCCTCTTCTACCTGGGTAACCACCCCCTCCAGCCACCACCATAGGGTCTAAGCTGCACAATCTCTGGATCCACCTTACTCACCCTCCAGAGTTTTCACAGGTTAGATGGGCACAATAATGGTTCCAATCAATCCTCCTGGTCTCAAGAGAACTTACCCAGCCACCAGAATTTATCCAACCACCAGATACTGAAGATGAGGCAAGCCGTGATATCTCAATCATCAAGTATTTTGCCGCTTGTCTTGGCTCACATGAAGACATGGCTCAGATTGAAGGACAGCCAGTTGACAGCCCTAGTCACGAATCTGGCTTCAACTCCCTGGAAAAATTGGTTGACAAAATCTACCACCTGCTCATTGCATTTGCTCTCCTGCGGACAAAACTTTGATTGGAGGGGTCCTCCATGGCAGTGGCACCACAGCAGGCTGATTTCAACACAATCATGGTCACCATCACATCCCGACCCTACTACCACATTCTTGTGGCCTACCTGGTAGCCGGAGTATGTGGCCTCTTGCTGATACCATCAGACATTAGGAAATTTCCCCTGGTTCAATCCCTCCAGCTCCTGAGCCTTGTCTCCAAAGCCAACCAGCTAGAGCCCAAGGACATTGAGGAACAAGTATGGAAGCGGACAAATGCTTACATAGTGCAGCTTATCCAAGACTGCTTTTTCAGCCCTGAATTTTGGCCAGGAACACGGGTATCCCATGTGGACTTGGCAAAATGTCTTGTCCTTGATTTCAGTGATCATTGGCTCTCCCAAAACCCTTCAACTGATAATCCTGTATTTAGTTTACCTTGCAAATCTAATGTTTCTATTTCAGCTATCCCAAATTTATCAGTGTCTTAGTGTACTAGCTTTTCTTTCTCCATTGCTTTTAATAATCATGCTTATAAATAAATTCATGTATGCCTTATGCAACTTAATCCTTGATAAATGAGTTCATAATGTGACATTGCGGTGAGCTGACTCCCATGAGCACCTGTGAAAGTGAGAGACTCAAAGCCCATGCACACTGTTCATTCATCAGAACCATTGGCCAGATGCATTTTGATAGCTCTATGGATGGTGACCATTGTTGTAGTCCACTGTAAGCATCTGATCTGGTAATTTGAGACACTCAAAGTTCATTCACACTGTTTATTCACTTGCCCAATGGGCCAGATGCATTGTGATAGCTCTATGGACGGCAACCATTTTTTTAGTCTAAAAAATTGGCTCAAAACCCTGTGATTAAACTTGGGCAAAAATTGATTAAACCCAAAAGAAATTGTTGCCCAGTCCAAGCATTCTTAAAAACACAATACTTGTTTCATCCCGGGTTGTTTTATTCCTGCATTCACAAGATTGAATGGCATGTGCAATGTGCTGTGTGGCAACCAAGCACTTCCTGCAATGCAAGGTAACCTGATCATTGAAACTTTTCATGACCTCAATGTCATTTCCACTCTATTCCATCTATGTATTTCAACATCAAGCTCAATATAAAGTGACCAATCTCTCAGTTGTGTTTGATACATATACTCATTGATCACTTAAACACATGCATCACTTACAGAGACATTAACACTGAAACTTGTATATCAACTTTTATTGCATTAAGAAATATAAGAATAGAAAGGCTCTCAAGATACAGGAGGAAACAAAAGACCACCCAAGTCTCAACTATTGTTGGTGCAATCCACTTGCCTTGGGGGTGTGAGCTGGAACTATGCTAATTGTGGTACCAGGCTTCTTCTTGATTTTTTCTGATAGTAAGTTGATTTCTGCAAAAATTTTTGAGTTGTCACAAGGAGCCACAAGTTTGAGTTCGATTTCCAAAAGGGCTTGCAGTGCTGCAGGGTGATAAGCATCAATTGGAAGTTTTTTTGGGCATTCAAGGAGGGTGAATTCCATGGGTTTCACCTTGCCTGACACACGATCAAGTAGCGAATGCAACTGCTTGATTTCTTGGTGCTTCATAGCAACTTGTAATGTTATTTCATCTAGTAGTTGAGTTAGATGATTTAGTTCACAGCTTCTCCAGGGTGTTTCAATGGTTGTGTGAGTGCCAGTTTTATCCTCCTCCCAATCTGAAACAACATCCACAAGGTCAAATATTGCAATGACTTCTGCTGCTTCTTTGGGAAGGTATTTGCAGGCTGTGTTAAAATGCTTTTCACTTATCTGGAATGCAAACCAACACACACCATCAGCCTCCATTATTTGAATACAAACCCCCAGGACTCATGCTCTAACCTTCTTTTTGGCTTGCTGGATGGATGTGCGTTGGGCCTTGGTAATTTTATTTTCTTGCAACTTTGACCCTAATAGTTCAGCTCGCCGTATTTCTTTTCCCTGCCCCAAGACCCATCTCTCCAATAATGCGCTAATGTTCTCCATGCCATCCCACACCATACCAGGTTGTGCCTTTTTCCAGTTTGAGTAATGCTGGACTATGATTGCACCTATTGCTGCATTCCAGCCCAATGATACAAAGGAACTTGCATGCCACTCAAATTTAATCCTTCAGAAACCTTCCTTTTGCACACCCCTCTCACATTTTGCCTTAGCACTCCATGGGAAATTGTCGGTTGATGGCACATTGGGTGCTGGGTGGAATTGTGGGGGTACAATGTTTTTTCTGAGTCTAGCCACTTCTTCATTGTATTGCAGCTTCCCATCTGCCTGATTTGCCTTTCCATGTTCTTTCCGGACAGAATCCAGATGCGCCATGACCCGCTGCAACCTCATAGGAGCCCACTGTTCCCATTTCAGTATTTCTTCAGGAGAGGGAGGTGAGGGGAATTTGGTTATGTTTGCTGGCATCCCCATCAAAAAGCGGACCCATTGCCGTAAAGAATGTGAGATTGTACTAGATTGACTGGGGAGGGGGGTTTTTGTGACTATCCGGCGCACTTGTCTCAATTCACATTCTAAAGTCTGCTTGTCAAGTTTTTGCTTTTCAGAAAGGTTGGTCAGTCCAATCCTAGATTGAGAAGTGCAATAATTTATGTCCACTAAACCAATTGCAATCAGCATCTCTGTGTTAATGAAATTAGTGGACTTCCCAGTTAAATCATAATGCTCACCTGATTCTGGTATAGTATTTGCATCTGGGGGAACCCCCCTGAGTAAGTCATCCAGGTGTCCCTCATGATATTGCAAACCAAAAGATACTGTTTCTTGCACACCAGAGGACATTGTCTCTACAGGCAGCATTGGAGTGTCTTGACCAGCTGCAGCAGGTTGGGAGGTATGGGCACTTTGGTCTGGCATGATAAATAATTAATATTGAAGGGTTGGCTAAGGGTAATATAATACTATAGTACTAGTCCCGTAATGCCCCAAATGTGGGGAGGAGGGCCCTATGGCTGGTGTGAGAGGCAAGGCACAACGCAGCTTATGGTTAAGTTGCAATGCCAACACTGGGGACTGAATTGATTTTGGAGAGGGTTGATGTTGGTATTTTCCAAACCTTGAAAAACAAATATTGTTATAGAGATAGATGGTGATTCTGTGAGATAGTATTGTTGAACTGTGAGAGAGTATGAACAGATAACTTGATGGATAGACCCAGTGATTGGTATGGGGGAAATAACAGATAGAGGATGATGATCAATGTGAGATAAGAGGATTTCTTATTTATATTCCTACCCTCCTCCTTCACCATTCCCCGATTGTAAACATTTGACAACTGAGGATTTGTCTGTCCAATTCATTGGAAACTAATACAATGCATGATTACAATCTTAATATCCAAGATTCTGTTGTTACAAATATTACTTCTACCAACCTCACATCTAATCTCCATTTCATCATCCCTCAGGCCCCATTCATGTCCACACAAAGTGTCATATGGTTGGCGTTTGGTGTCCACTTGTCCACGTTTCCTGAAATGATGCTTTTTGATACTTGCCAAGGTTTCAGGTCACTCATAGGCCACACACCATTGGTACATTCATGTTGAAATCCTTCCCTGCACATTCCACAATCAGTTTTGACATTGTCCTCATATCAGCTAAAAGGGAAACTCACTACTTGTGCCAGCGAAACAAAATTAATTGTCTTGCCTGGATAGCCAAACGTCCCCACAACATTTTCCAAAACGGCCACATGCCCCACTATCTCCTTTCCCCTCACCACCACAATCTCCCCTAGATCTGTTGAGACCACTTGCACATTTAAGTTGGGGTGGGCTGTGTATGGATCTTTGGCCTCTTCAAAATGTGCATCTTGGAATAACTGAATGACAAACTAAACATCCCCCCCTTCTGATTGCACAAAGAGCTCAGTGATTTGACCAAATGAACAGAGTTCATCCCGCATGATCTCCACATAGGAATTGGAGTGATTTTTCCCTTGATCAAGCCATTTCACTGTAAATCTTTTATGATGTATCAAGGTACTGTTGATTTTATGCAAATTGTAATTGAGAGACACATCCTGTTTCAGACCCAATCTTCCAACCTCTTGTATCCATAAGCAATGGATTTCTGGGTCTAATGGGGTGAGGCTGAAGCGGGGATTTGAGTTTTCTTGTCTCTTGTTAATTACGTTGGAATGGATCAATAAACTTGAATATTGAATCCTTGATATACATGTCTTCATGATTGTACCATGTATATCACCTGCAATCAATTCATTTATTATTTGCTTTGTTTGCTCAGTAAGAAGAAAGGTCTACAGCATGATTCTTAGTCAGCTCACCTGTGCGATTGTTCTTTGGTATCCTTCCCAAGATACCATTCAACCTTTCATGGGCCCAGGCTGCCGTGGCCATTGGTGGACCAAACCTTTTGATCACTTCTGGGTAATGCTGAGTAATTTGTAAGTTGGGTTTAATCCTTTGTTGTGGCCATCCAGTCCTTATTGTTTGATGGTATTCCAGCATTAGTCAATCAACCTCCATGATCTCTTGGTTTGAAATATGATGCTTCATTAACATGTTGGTTATGTAAATGAGAAGCAAGGTTGAGTCCTTCAAGATTTTTATTGAGCCAGTGTGATCAATACCGGGTCTATGCTTACCACCCCACAAAGGAATCATAGCAAGGGGATAGTAAACCATGTAGAGTGTCAGCCACTCCGCGGCCTTGAGGGATCCTGCACCACGAAATCCAACATTCTTTGGTACCCTTGTCATCCATGATGGCACCTTTATGTCCTCAATCACCTTTTGGATGCAACTCAAATCATGAAGCATTAATCAAGGCCCTTGGATGGATGATTCTAATTGAGCTGCTTTCCCTCTGTCATAATCCTTGTTCACTGGAATGCTTCCCTCACCCCCCATCAGCTTCAGAGTACTTGTGTGGCTTTCTTGACTGGCTATACTTTGTGAACTTCCCAAGCTCCCAATAATTCTACTTCTCAAAGAATACAAGTGAGTACTAGTATATTCAGAAGATGGTTGAGATTTCTTGTATTTCTGTGAGGCTGATGATGATTTTCCGGGCATGTGAAGATCTCAATTCATATTGTCTGGATTGACTTGTTGAGCTTTTGTTCATTATTTGTGTAAGTGCTCTCAGATTGCTGGCATTAAGCCATCTCTTGGAACTTCTCTGGTGGTGATCACCCTCCTCTGATTGATCTTCAGGAGACTTCCTTTTCTTCCCCTTTCCAATGATGCTTTCCACATTAACCAGTGATCCAGTTTTCTCTCTTCTGTTCTTCTCTCAGATTTTTTCCTTCCCCAATTCTTCTCCCGCTAGAGCAATGTTAAGATAAATCATGCTATGATCCTTGAGATTTCCCAAAATCCACCCATGCATGAGCTCTATTACTGAATATTCTATTGGGCGCCAATATGGAAGCCTGTTCAAACAGCTTGCTCTGACCCCCTTCTCCTTGGTAATTTGATCTTGCTCCCATGATGTCTGACATTCCTCCCACTTCTGTGCATTCTTCATGTTCTGGGCATTTCTCCTTGGCTGGAACTCCTTGACATTTGGATCATTGATCTTGTCTTTTGTAATTTGACAATATGAGCAGAACATGGTTGAAGAATGACCAGAGAACCCTGCCACCTTGCCCATAGCTGGCAAATCCCCAATCAATGGGAACAGTGCAACAAATATCTCCCTACCTTGAGGAAATAGGCTGGTTTCAGAAAACCATACTCCTTCCCAAAGTTCTTTGATTTCATCAACCAATGGATCTAGAATGTGGTTAATTTCTTTTACTTTGGGTTCCTTGGGCCCAGGGATAATACCAAAAAGGAAAACATTCTCTATCTTGTAACATTCTGCTAGTGGAATTTTGAGACAGATCAAGATCACTGCTCCCACTGAGATTGATTTTTGCCCAACCTTATTTCCAAATGGGTTGAACCAATCCACATAGATAATAAAGACAAGGTGCCCTGGTTGTTGCGTAAATTTCCTCTTCTTGTCTGTGCCTCCAACAAATTTGCGCCAAACTGAGCCATCCCAAACATTGCTCATCAAATTTGAATTGAGGTTTCTATGATGAAGATTGCTTTCAATGAGCTTTTCAAACTCTGAAAACCATAATTTTCTACCAAGCCGGGCCTTCAAGATTTGATAATGAAATGTTTGAGCTGGTTTTATGGGTCTTTTATGTTTCCCACTGGTCTTCATCAGCAATTCTGTATCACATTAAAGGCCCTGCTCATTACCAGTTTGGCGCACAAAGATTTTGCTAGTGGAATAGAACTTGGCAGTACATTTCTTGACAATTGATGCTTGGTTGTTGGATTTGTCTGGGATTGGATACAGCTTGAAGCATTCCGGACAGCATATCCTTGTTTCCAGGTTGGGCTCAAAACCTAGCCTTTGAATTAGAGTGACTTTGCTCTGAGGTATTTATTGCCTTCATGATGCTATTTGAATCAAAATTGAATTCCCTCCACAGATTCTTAATCTTCTCCCGCTCTGTCTTCAAGAAATCTGTGATTGCCAAGTCACTAAGTTGATGAACAAGGCACAGTTTTGCAGCTTGGAGAAGCACAAGCACACTGTGCCTTGGGACTAGATGAAAAGAGTTATACTTAAGGTCTTGAGTATCAAACCAGTGCCCCCTGGTGAAGTGGAATCTGAATCTGCTCTTTGCTTTCATTCCTGGCTGGATTGTTGGAAACCTGAAAATCATTATAGCAGGCAAATAAGACAATCAGAACATGAATGTACATTGTTAACTATTTCCCATCCCTCCTCTCCACTTACGTGACTGCTCCCTTGTAATGGCAATATATCTGTTGTGACTTGCAGGGCCTGATCATTGAGTTGGCTTCTAGCCGCCTGATGTTTCTTGGAGGTAGAGGGAGAAAAAGCCATTCCTATCTTTTTTTTTCCATCTTCATCTTCATATGTGCCCTCGCCACATTTGAATTCCAGACATTGGCATATCTTCCATTTGGCTGTCTTCATATCAATTGATGGATGGATGAATGGATGGATGGATGGATGGATGGATGGATGGATGGATGGATGGATGGATGGATGGATGGATGGATGGATGGATGGATGGATGGATGGATGGATGGATGGATTGATGGATGGATGGATGGATGGATGGATGGATTCATTAAATGATGGAGGGATTCATCAATTGGGTGCTGGGTGCATTACCCACCTACATCTTATACACTACCTGGTATGCATATATGCATTGCGGAGTGACTCACTATCAATTTTCACCATCCATTACCTTAGACTCATGGTTGTTGTCCACTAGCTTAGGCTGAGCTTGCCCCAATGGTTTCCAACCATCAGCTTGCCCCAATGGTTTCCAACCATTAGCTTGCCCCAATGGTCGCCAACCATTAGCTTGCCCCAATGGTTTCCAACCATGAGCCTGCTGTAATGGTGGCTGTCCATTGGCAAAATTCCACCTTTTTTAACATTCAAGTCATCATCCCCCTGTGCTTTGCAATTATTGAATGCTGACCCTGCTCTCCTACTTTTGATAATCATGCGGTGTAAACAACAAACAACCCATCATGGTACAATACCTCTTGAATGGAGCCCCATCAAAAAACCCCAGACTCTTCAATCAAGCTGTTTCCAGCAGTGTCCCTGGCTCCAACTCCCACTTCTCTCGATGTCTCTCATCCTACTGTAGAGTTGTGATGAATATCACCAAGTTAACAGATACTCACTGGCAACAAATCCGCAATTCCCTCCAACAATCCCAGGTTCAATCACTGCCATCATCTTGCATTCATCAACAGATTCACTCCACTACCTCTCTAGTCCCATCCAAGTCTTCATGTCTACTACATGTCATATCAACCCTAGCAAGAGAGTTTTTTCTTCAAGACCTTGAACAAATCAACTTTCCTTGCTGTGGGTTCAATTGGTCTGAGCCTTGGGAATTGCATTGGAGCCAGTTGTTTATGGGACTCATCATTAAACATTGGAACCATGCCCATGCACATGGTGCATTTAGAAACTACCCATTCAACTCAGTGCATAACACCAAATTCAACCTTACCATTGTCCTCAAGAGGTGGTTCATGGGCAGGAGATCCAATATCAAGTCCAGAAAATATCTTTCAGAAGCCCATGCAGCTAAACAAAATCAGACAAGAAAATCCAGATGGCGCAAACAAGTAATCAATTACTCCCTGTCATCCCATGGTATTTTTTACCCCAATCTTTTTCACATGGTTTTTCCTCTCTGCCTACAGCTCTCAAATCAACAAACAGAGATCTTGGAATCACTTGGATTACCAGAAAATCAGTCCAGTATATTCAGTGAAACACAATGTTGCTCTGACACTGAGGTCTCCAATGAAAAGGTCTTCCAAAAGGTCCAGTGCCAATGGCAATCTCAAGGTTTCTCTGCCCTTGCTCACCAAATAGATAAAACATTTGACAACATGAAAGCTGAGAAACTTGGTAGACGGTACAAACATGGTAAGTCAATGTGGATGATGAGGAAACCTTCCAACCTCCAAGAAAAACTGACAAAGGTGCCAACAAGACTCCCCAGCAACTGTTATCATCCTGATTTGATTTCTTCCCTTTCTCCAGAGGGCAAACAGCTTTTGGGTATGCAGCCTCCAATTGACCTTGCCTTCATAATGTCTAAACTCATACCTTAAATTATTTGTAGATCTAAAGTCATGTTTCAATATTGATTCTTGTGATAATAGAATGTTCAACTTTCACTACTTCAATCCATAAACTCTTGCAAGGATATCCTACTTGCAATATTTTTGTCATCAGACATACCTGTGTTGTAAAATCACATAAATATCATTAAATCTTGAACATGTCCAAATTGTTTTAATTATCTTCCCCTGCATCAAAATACATTCTACATTGTGCCATTATTATCAACATAACTATACCAATACCATTTACATAAGAGCTCCTTCATGCAATGATTTGATGTGGTACATACCTTTGACATATAAGTCTGCTTTTGAAAACCATGCACATGTATGTGTATGTGTATGGTCTGTAAAGCGCATTTGGGTGCCAAGCCAAGTTTTTCCAAAATTTTCTAAAGAATGCATGGCACTTAGCAAAGTCATCTTGGTGCCTGGCAAAGCCTTCTTGGTGGCTTGCCCAGGTCAACTTGGCACCTGGCCAAATTGGTTTGGTGCCTGGCAAAGTTTATCTTGGTGCTGATCAAAGCTGGTTGCATTGACCCACCAATCACATGATCATACTTGAAAAAAAAAAAAAAAAAAAAAAAAAAAAAAAAAAAAAAAAAAAAAGGCTTGAAGTTGGGGGGAGGGAGGCTGGTCAAATTTGGTGTGACCAGCTTTGATTGGCATCAAGGGCAGCTTGATTAGGTGCAAAGTTTTAATCCCCACAAGCCCAACCTAATCAAGCTACCTGGGTGCCAATCCAAGTCCCACTAGGCACATGCCAAGTCAAACTTGGACAGGCATCCAGACACACTTTACACACCATATGTGTATATGGCCATGGGAGAGGCCTAAAACAACATTTTTCATCAAAAATATACAACTTTGGGTTGCAATATACACCCCCATTTGAAAATTTATGGTGTATAAAGCTGTTCTGGGTGCCTGGAAAAGTTCCAGGTTTTGTTTGTAAAGTGTGTGTGGCACCCAAAAAAGCTAGCTTGGCACCCAGCCAAGTGATCTTGGTGCCCTTTCAAGTGCCAGTTTGCACATCACCAAATTGGCCTGGTGCCTTGCCAAGTTGGTTTGGGTGTCAATCAAAGCTGGTTGCACAACCAATCCTCAAGTGTATTGTTTCTCTTTTTTTGACTCAAAAAGTTATTTTTTTTTACTTTTTACTTTAAATAGCTGTGTATAAATTAATAAAATGAATTTAAACAAGGTTGAAAAAAAACTTACCTTGTTAAATATGATTTGACAAACAGTCCCATGACTTTTGTCCACCCACTGTATTTTTCCCCCACATCATCCAATTTGTCTCTCAAGCAGGAGAAGATGAAGAACCATGAGAAAAAAAAACAATAATATATATATATTTCAGAGCACGCCATACCAGGATGGGTTTCCCAGCAGATACCACTCATGTAATTTTCCCCCACATCATCCAATGAGTAACTCAAGCAGAAAAAGATGAAAAACCATGAGAAAAAATAAAAATAAAATAAAAATAAATAATCAAAAATAAAGTTGAAAGAAATATCCAAATTCTGTAATCCAATTCAACTTGTGAGCTCAATTCTCAAAGGCACAAATGATGCTTATATCTATTTGGTCATATTGAGAACTAAAATGTGGTTTCTGATAACTAGGGTCTTATTAAAAAGTATGTTCCTGAAAGAGAATTTTTATCCCCCTGGTTCAACAGGCAGCAAAATGATCACTGCAACCTGGTGTTTGAAAAAGTGAATTCTTCACTCCAACAGTGTGTTGAAGTTGGTGGCTCACTCCTCAGTTAATTTTCCCAATCCAACAATTACATAGTTACGTAATTGGAGGTAGCATTTCTGATAATTTGGAGGTTGAATGGGTTTTCCACTTGCCCCTGGAACTTGGTGGAGAAATGTGAGTTGAACTCCACTCATGGATTCTGTCCAGGAACAGAGAGGATTGAAGGTGTAGTAGGGTAAAGATATGTGGATGTAGAGTTGAGGGTGATGTGACAACCTCTGTCAATGACAGAGGGGGGAAGGTGAGATCAACTGAAGATACAGCAGAGATACTTCTTGAGATATAGCTTGGATACAGGTGAGATACAACTTGCCACCTGCATACAGGTGGCGCCCTATTTTTTGTGGTGCTTTCTCCAACCGCTATGGTACTGATCATTCATTTGATTGTCTTTCCGGAATCAGTCACGTTTGGCTGAGAAGTTTCTTTCAGTTTGAAACCTGGAGTGTTAAACCTCCCTTTATTCCCTTAAAGTTGAATTCTTCCACACTATTTTTGATTCCCTTGAGAATTGTTGGGTCATTCTTGTTCTAATTTATTACTGCTTTGGTTCTAGAGCTTTATGGAACAAATTGCTTTATTTTTTACAGCCACCCACAGTTATCTGGTTGCAAGGGCTTGATTGCCAAGAGTTAGGCAGGTTCATTGAGAAACTGGAGGTTGTTTTGGATTGAGTTGATCTTTCCTAATCTTCTGCTAACAACCAGAGTTATTAGCTTGTGGATGTTTTTACTTACAACTGCCTTTTTCTATTGAACTCTGAACAAAATTTAAACTTATTTGTCCAAGTCTTTTTTTGCACCATACTTCCTCAGATAGTTTTTTCTTCCATTCCTCCCAAATACTTCCAAACTCATCCCTTCCATTGATTCTTTATTCATAAGGTTCTGGACCTTGATTTGGGTTACATTTAAATATTTTTATGACTCTTAGGAGGGTGGCCTAAACAGCAACTTTCCCCTCTGCAGAACTTCCTCCGGCTCAGAACCGTTTGGAGTCTTACATTTGGTCCCCTGGGCTGGGATCAAACCAGCAACCTTGGGAGTTACAGTCACAATCACGTTTGGAATCAACTTCAAAATCCAATCAGCTTTTCTTTTTTTCTGTTTCTCTTTTTCTCAGATCTAATCCATGGAGGCAACTTATCTCATAAGTAATTCCTCCCAATTGTGCATTGCTTGGGAAATATTCTTGTCATTTTCCATGAAACCCTACTCTTGCCACACTTGTGAGCCACCTTTGGAATGTGCTCTTTGGATACTCTAGGAACTCTGTTATTGTCAGCTGGCTACTATTCAGAACCAACTGACTAAAGCCTAAAAACAAATAAAATATAAATTAATAATAAACAAATACGGAAATAATAAAATAAAATTAAGGAATAAAACCTTAAGTCGTAAGAAAGCCAAGAATATTATAAAAAAATGGATTTGTGGAGCCAATTCAGGTAGGGTCACCCACTGGCACCACCCCCAAAATCCCACTCCTTCAGGTAGAACCATGGTTCACCTTTGCACCCTCCCATCACATCCGCAGGTATAGGTTTCTGACCAAAAAATTGGTCAGAAACCCATAATTGTGTTTATTTTAGGAGTTATGGACAAACACTGGTTTTGTCCATAACCCTGTGCGCAGCCGCAGGTCATTTTTTTGGCAGCTAGGCCCGCAGCTCTTAGGAGCCACGGCACAACCGGCCCCGCAAGTAGTCGAGGGACTACCTTGCGCAGGACCAAAGAGGTTGCGTATAAGCAGTGGCCCCGCAAGTAGTTGCCCAACTACCTTGCACAGGCTCTAGGCGGCAGCTACCAACCAGCCTTGCGGGTAGTCAAGCAACAAGCCTTGCGGGTAGTTGAGGGACTACCACGCGAGGTAGTCGCCACTTACCAGCCCGCGGGTAGCCAAGCAACCACCTTGCGCGGCTGCCGCTACCTATTGCCGGCCCTGCGAGTAATTGACCAACTACCCTGCGCCAGCCCCTAGTGACCAACCAAGCCACCGCGCAAAGTGACTGGCCGGCTCACTGGCCAGCCCTCCCCTCTCCCAAAACGGAAACCGGGCTGTGGGGTACCTCCAATACACCCCATAGCCCTTTTCCACATCACATGGGGGCCAGAGAGCGCCACCATGTGGTGGAGAATAGTATGAAAGGGGAAAAACAACACAAAAATCAGGAAAAATGGGCCCTGCACCCTTTTTGGAACTATACCAAAGGGTTTTCAGGGCCTCTGTAAAAGGGCCTGTACAGAAGATTTTTACCTAAAAAGGTATCTGTGAGTTACTCTAACACCCTGAGAGTGTGTACTTAGCATAAACAGGGGCCTAGCTTTGTGCTAGATGGATCAAAAGACACCAGGAATACATACAACACTCTCCATACCTCTTATAATTAAAACTGTACGTAACTAGTCACAACTAGGGGTGTACTGTCCAATTAAGGAACTGTAAGACACCCCAATATGAGAAGAAGAGCCTCAGACTTGAAATTTCCTTGCAGCATGAGGTCCCCATAGCCTTTGTTCAAGCCCCTGGCCTCAGGAAGCCATGGCTTATATTTATAAATATTAATTGAAGACAACCTCTTTGGTCAATACAGTGAGGTCATTAAGGGCACAGAAACGTGTATCAAGCCCAAAGCATGATGACATAGAGCTTCCTGTACCTCTGTAGTGACTAGAGCAGGTCCACACAAACACACTGATGGCTCCCTGGCCTCAGCACTAGCCTGAGTCACCCTCCTTTGGCTGGAAAAAGGGCTGTACCATGAGGGGACCCAAACAATATAAATAAAGGCCCTTCCCCCAGCCATTTCTATCCAATTACATAGTCATTATTGCTTCAGATATTTTTTTCCTCAAGCCATCAAACCCTTATAAGAAATAAGTGTGTGATCCTGGACCACTTTCTGATAAAATCTTAGACCATAATTCCTGAATCCCTGTTTTTGGCCAAAATCAACAACCAACCATTCAGCCTGTCCCAGTACCAACTTCCAGCACCCTGAATCCTTGCATATTGGCCCATTTATCAAGAATAAGTCCGGATCTAGACTAAGTAAGTGATCCTGCTGACTGATACCCCTTTTGTAGGTTCCACATAACCCATACCCCAAGGAAATTACACATACCCTTCTTGAGAGGAATCCTTGTACACCCCACAGGCACCACAATTGCTACTATATTTTCCCAAACGGACATATACCTGTGTTCCAGAGGGTTCAACAACCCCATTAAGGTCTTGGCCTCTCCTTTTAAATTTATTTTTATATATATATATAAATAAATTTAACCCTTTTAGCCAAAATATATCTTTGGCATTTTTTGACATTTTTACTCCAAACTTTCCATTACCTCTAGTAGCTAGAAGGAGCTAGGTCCTTGGCATCTAGTAGGCTGAAAGTTATTTGAAATGGCATCCTCTATTACTCCCACCAGCTCTGTTTTACCTAAGATGGTCAAGATCAAGCCTCAGAACAAGAACTTGGGATTCAATGGGTTAGATTTTGAACAGTTCTTGGACTCCTACAAAATGGCTGCTGAAGTGGATGGGGAAAGTGAATATAATATGGCCTATCAGGTATGATTCTGTATCTCCTCTGATGAAGTAATCAAAGTGATTGATTTTTTTGAAGAATTCAAAACCCATAAATGGATGCTTCTAAGGGAAGGAATGTTGGCATATTGGGGGAAAATAGATGTAGCCCAATTTACTTTTCAGGACCTACAAAATCTTTTAGCCCAGTGGATCTCCAATTTTGGTTTCTCTTCAGCCTCTGACTATCAGTCTTTCAGAAAGTCATTAGACCCAATGCAAAATTATCTTATCCAAAACAACCACATCAATACAGTGAGCAAAGTTTGAGTGCAGTTTTTACAATATTTCTTGGTAGGAGTGCAGGAAAGAATTAGGGATGGATTGTTAAAATCTGGTTCAATGATCACCACCAGGGATAATCAATTCAAGCTCCCTGCTTTCATTGTCCTTAGGGCAACTGTGGATGAAGTTATGAAAGGTCAAACTACTTTAACTTGTGAGAAACCTAGAACCACTGAACCAGTCAATGCTCCTTCTTTCAAAGTGTCAAAAAATATAGTGATTAAGATGGAGGCAGATTGCAGGCCTAAAGAGGATCCTCATTTCACCCAAGAACCCACTATCATGGACAAAATAACCAAGATATGTTGAGATTTTGAGAGCAAAATTGATCAAAACATTTCCTCTCTTACTTCTCCTAAACCCTTGACTTCTGTCCCTAGATCTACTCTTGTGAGCCTACTAGATGCCAAGGACCTAGCTCCTTCTAGCTACTAGATGTGATGAAAAGTTTAGAGTAGAAATTTTAAAAATGCCAGATATATATTTTGGCTTAAAGGGTTAAATTTATTTATATATTGATAAAAATAAACTTAAAAGGAGGGGCCAAGACCTTAATGGGGTTTTTGAACCCTTTGTAACACATGTATATGTCTTTTAAGGACAATATATGTGCAATTGTGGTGCCTGTGGGGTTTACAAGGACTCCGTTCAAGAAGGGTGTGTGTAATTTAGAGGATCCTCAGTTCACCCAAGAACCTACTATCATGGACAAAATCACCAAGATACTTTGAGCTTTTGAGAACAAAATTGATCAAAAGATTTCCTCTCTTACTTCTCCTAAACCCATGAATTCTGTCCCTAGATCTACTCTTGTGAGCCTAATAGATGACAAGGACCTAGCTCCTTCTAGCTACTAGAGGTGATGAAAAGTTTAGAGTAAAAATGCTCATAATGCCAGAGATATATTTTGGCTAAAAGGGTTAAATTTATTTATATATTGATAAAAATAAACTTAAAAGGAGGGGCCAAGATCTTAATGGGGTTTTTGTATTCTTTGGAACACATGTATATGTCTTTTAAGGACAATATATGTGCAATTGTGGTGCCTGTGGGGTTTACAAGGACTCCTTTCAAGAAGGGTGTGTGTAATTTATTGGGGTTTGGGTTATGCAGAACCTACAAAAAAAAATAAGACAGCAGGATCACTTACTACGTCTAGATATGGACTTATGCTTGATGGATGAACCAATATTCAGGGATTCAGAGTGCTGGAAGCTGGTTCTGAGGCAGGCTGAATGGTTGGATATTGATTTTGGCCAAAAAGTAAGGATTCAATAGTTTTGTCTATAATTTTATCAGAAAGTGGTCCAAGATCACACACTTATGTCTTATAAGGGTTGGATGGCTTGAGGAAAAATATATCTGAAGCAATAATGACTATATGACTGGATGAATGAGTTAGAAATGGCTGGGGGAAGAGCTTTTATTTATATTGTTTGGGCCCCCTCACGGTACAGTCTCTTTACCAGCCAAAGGAGGGTGACCCAGGCTAGTGCTGAGGCTAGGGAGCCATCAGTGTGTTTTTGTAGACCTTCTCTGGTCACTAAAGAGGTACAAGAAGCCCTATGCCATCATTCTTGGAGCTTGATACATGTTTCTGTACCCTTAATGACCTCATTTTATCTACAAAAGAAGTAGTATTCAATTAATATTTTGAAATATAAGTCATGGCTTCCTGAAGCAAGGGTTTTGAGCACATTCTCTGGGGACCCCATTCTGCAAGACTGTTTTAAGTCTGAGGCTTTTTTGTCCATATTGGGGTATTTTTCAGTCACTTATAAATTTGACAGTAAACTCTAGTAATGTTTAGTTACCTACAGTTTTAGTTACTCGGGACACAAGGGGGGTTTTTTATGGGCGTTTGGTACCTTGTGAGCCATCTAGCACAAAGCTAGGCCTCTTTTTATTCTTATTAAACACTCTCAGGGTGTTATAGTAACTAATCATGTACCCTTTTGGGTCCAAACCTACTGTACAGGCCCTTTTACAGGGGCCCTGACAACCTTTTATATAGTTTTAAAAAGGTTTCAGGGCCCATTTTTCCAGATTTTTTGTTGGTTTATCTGTTTTCTAACTGTTCCCCAACACATGTTGGTTCTCTTTGGGCCCCATGTGGTGTCAAACAGGGATTTAGGGTGTATAGGTTCTACCCTACAGCCTGTTTCTGTTTTGGGAGAGGGGGGCTGTCCAGTGAGCCGGCTGGTTGCCTTGTGCAATGGTCTGGCTGCTTGCTAGGAGCCTGGGAAAGGTAGCTGATCAACTACCAACGGGATTTGGTAGCAACTTACACGTGCGGTAGTTTCTGATTGGTGACTACTCCAGGCTTTTGCAAGGTAGCCACTTGACTGCTTGCAGGGCCAGTGCATGCCGTAGCTTCTTTGCACGGTTGCGGAGGGTATGCGGCTGGCTGGCGTGTGCCGTAGCTTCTTGCTTGGTTGCAGAGGGTATGAGGCTGCACGCGGAGCTATGGAAAAAAGCGCGCCGTGGCTTCTTTGCGCGGTTGCGGAGGGTATGCAGCTGGTTGGCCTATAGCTTTTTCATGCGGTTGCGGAGGGTATGAGGTTGGCCAGTGCGTGCCGTAGCTTCTTTGCATGGTTGCGGAGGGTATGCAGCTGCGCGCTGGGCTATGGAGGAAAGCGTTATGTGGATTCTTTGCGCATTTGGGGAGGGTATGTGGCTGGCCCACCTGTGCCATAGCTTCTTTGCCCGGTTGCAGAGGGTACACAGGCGAACCATGGTTCTACCTGAAGGATTAACTTTTTGGGGTAGGTGCTTGTGGGTGACCCCACCTAAATTGGCACCAAAATCCATTTCTTTAATAATATCTTGATATTTATGACAGGTTAAGGTTTTATTTCTTAATTTTTATTTTCAATTAACTGTTTACATATTTTATTTTTTGGGGGCTTTAGTCAGTTGGTTCTGAATATTAGCCATCTGAAAACTCTGGTCTGCTACTACTGTCATAGGGAAGGTCATGGAACTGGAAAATGCCTTGAACTCCAGAAGAAAAAGGAGGAAAATTTGGTGGAGCAGAAGGTGAAAAATTTCTTTTGTCCTAAAGGTTCTCTAATCCCTTTTGATTCATCTTTTCCTATTTTTAATGTGATGGCCTCTTATCAGCAACCACCTCCTATGAATGCATCCTTGGCTTCTTTTGATTTTCAATCTTCCTGTGGTAATCTTCAACCTTGGTACCCTCCAGCTATCTCCTCCTCCTCACTTGCTGGGGCCTATCAATCTGATCCAGCTAGGAAAAGAAATGAGGAACCTAAACCTCATAAAGCTCCTTCTTTTCCAACTTCAATTCTTCAGAAATTGGTTAAAAGTCAATCCTCAACTGAGCCTGCTTCCTCTATGTAGAAGACATGGAGGTGGAAAAGGAGCCACTCATGGAAATGTTTCCAGATCACTCTGATCCTTCTCCTTCATCTAAATCACCTTGACCTTTTGATCCCACCCTAGTTCCTACATCACCTGATCATCCTCCCTCCACCCAGCCCAAAGTTTGGTTTGAGAGGGGAATCTCAAAGGACCACCCCAATGGTGTGGAATTGGTATTAAATAAAATTTCTGATCTCAAAATTCATGATCTATCTGTGGCTGAACTCCTATCAATCTCTCCATCTGTTGCTGAAGGAATGAAGAAATGGGTCTCTTGTGAACAAGTGGAGATTGGCCCTGAAGAATTAAAGTTCTCCTCTGGAAATTGGATGGAGGACTCTGGTGGAACAATTCTTTCCTAAGATTCCAACCTTTACTTTTATCCTCTTGGTTTTCTTCGTTGTTATCTTGGTGATTCAGCTAAAACTTTTTTTCCTCTTGTGGATTCTGGATCTCAGCTCAACTTAATTTTGGATGCTATGGCCTGTAAACTCAAACTCAGTCCTAGGGTCAGCTTCAATTCTGCAGTTTATGGGATAGGGAATCAATCTTGTGAATTGGTTGGTATTGTTGAAAATGTCCCAGTCAGAACTGGTCAAAATATTGTTGGAACTTGTCTTTTTGGATCACATGTTTGGAAGGTCCTATGATCTTAGTTTGACCTTTATTGATGGATTTTGGTGCTACTCTGATTTTTTCTGATCAATTTGGGGAGATAATTCTTTTCCCTGATGCTGATGGTAGAAAGATTGAATTTCCTCTCCGTTCTTTGGATACTGGTTTTTTGGAAAGGAATTTCCCTGGTCATCCTCCTAAATTGTCTTTAAAGGGGAAGCAGAAGGATACTTCTAATTCCTCTCATTTCTTATGGTAATAGTTGATCCTAATAATAGTTGTAGTTCTTCTCAGCCTCAGACTTAAACCAAAGGACAAAATCTCATCCCTCAGGCTTATTTTTTTTTTCTAATCATTCTCTCCTAATCTTGAAAGTATCAAAAATCAAAAACATTTTAAAATATAAAATTCCAAAAATATCTCTTCTCTCTCTGGATCTGTTGTGTCTCCTTTTCCTTGTACTCTTAGGACCAATCAATCTTCTCTCAGTTACTTTTTGAATCTCTGCCATGAGTATAAAGTAGATCCTGATCTCAATTCTATTTTTGGTGGTTTTGGTATGGAGGAATATGGGCTGCAGTGGAGGCAATTTGGGGTAGAAGAAAGTCCTCCCAATTATGCAGGGCCAGGGCAATCTTCTAGAATTGTTTTCAAAACCCTACCTTTTTCCACACATGTGAGCAAATTATTATGTCCTGGTTCTCCGTTTATGGAAAAGGCACCCTTTGAGGATATTGCAGAACATCAGGCATGGAAAATTTTTGAACTTGGTCTCAGTTTTTTTAATCAAGTATCACTGCTCAACTCATGGAGGAAACAGGAAGTTCTCTCTTTTGCAACCAAGTATAAACCAGTTGCTAAAAAGGTCCAAACAGTCAACCAGTCTCTACCTCTCAACCTCAATCCTCATCTTATTCTTCTTCCCTTATCTTGTGATCCCTACTGTGGTCTTCTCAATCTCTTACTGGTCCCTTTGTGCCCAATGGTTTTTTCACTGAAGAATTTCTGAATATGGTCAACTTTGGTCTGGATGGATGGCTTCTTCCTGATGAGTTAAACTTTATCAAAAATTTCTTGTCTCTAAGGCAAAAATCTATTTCTTTCTGTGAAGAAGAGAGAGTTCTCTTGAAAGAATCCTATGGCCTCCCCTATATCATCTCTGTAGTTGAACATGATCCTTGGAAAAAGAAAAAGATCCCAATCCCTGCTTCTAAAGTCAACAAATTTATCAATTTGCTTTGCAAAAAAGTTTGTACTGGTCTATATGAACAGTCAACCTCTAGTTATTCCAGCCCTGTCTTCTGTGTCCCCAAGAGTAATGGTAAACTTAGAATAGTTCATGATCTCCAAGCTCTTAATAAAGTTAATATTAAAGACCCTGGTATCTCTCCTTCTACTGAAGAATTTGTTGAATTTTTTCTCTGGTAGAGCTTGCTATGTAGTAGGTTACATTACGGGTGGTTATGAAAAAAAATCCTTACATCCTATCTCTTGCCCCATCACTACTCTTGATACTCCTCTTGGTGGATTCCAACTTACTCCATTGCCTCAAGGAGCCACAAATTAGGTTTCAGTCTATCAGGTTCAGATGATGTGGATCCTCCAGGACAAAATCCCTGATCATGCTGGTATCTTTATTGAAAATGGTGAAATTAGATGTCCAGTTTCTGAGTATGATAATGAGCTCTTACCTTGGCATTCAGGAATTTGTTGTTTTATCTGGGAATATGCTACTACTTTGGAAAGGATTCTTTTTCAAATCAAGCAGTCTGGTCTTACTGTCTCTGGATCCCAATTGGCTGCTTGTGTTCCTGCTCTGTAAATGGTTGGCCATGTGGTCTGCAAGGCTGGAAGAAGGATGGGGCCAGCCAAAGTCAACAAGATCACTTGTGGTCCACTCCAATTAATCCTACTGAATTTAGAGGTTTTCTAGGTGTTGTGACTTATTTTATAATCTTTATCCCATCTTTATCCAAAATCTATTCACCCTTGCCTTTCCTAAACAGGAAATATACTGAATGAATTTGGACCAAAGAGTGTGAAAATTCTTTTCAGTTGCTCAAAATGATTTTAGGAAAGGACATGGTTTTGAAAAAGATCTCTTATGGATCTGGAGGAGGCAAGATCAAGCTGGCTGTTTATTCTAGTTATCAATCTTTTGGGGCTGTCCTTACTCAAGAAGATGAAAATGGTTGGGAATTTCCTTCTCTTTATGAATCTTTTTTATTTTCAGATTTAGAATCCAGATACTCTAAGCCAAAACTGGAACTCTGTGGTGAGGCTAAAATGATGAAGAAACTGCAAACCGTCCTCTGGTGTCAACATTTTGAATTAAAAGTTGATGCTTGATCCATCATTGAAATGATCAATGCTCCTGTGACTTTTTGGGTGGCCTTTATCCATCTTTTCCCTTTTGATAATGCTCACAGGCCTGGAAAGCCTTTCACCATGCCTGATTGTTTATCTTGAAATCCTCTTGGAGATGAAAAATCCAATTTTGGAGTGGATTTCAATGAGGAAGAACCTTTATTCCATCCTGTATTCTCCTTCTCCTCTCAAGAGTATTCTGGCTTTCACTAAGGGTTCTGGCTTAGAGTATAGCAATACCTTTTAAATCTCTAAAAAAATCCTCATCTCTCTGCTAAAGAACTTTGATCTCTCAAAAGAAAGTCCTTTAATCTCTTTGTACAAGGCTCTAGGCTTATGAAAAGAGGAAATACTTGTGCTCTTATTGTTGTTACCATCCCTTCTAAACAAGATTCTATCCTTGAAAGTCTTCATGAAGGGCTTGTTCATTGTGGGGAAACCAAAACATATTAACAATTATCTGAACAATTCTTGTGGCCATCTCTGAATAAATCTGTCTCTCAATGGTGCAAGAGTTGTGAAGTTTTTCAGAAACGCAATCTTAGGAATCCAGGGGAAATTTTTTATCTTACTAGGCAGTCCACTGTCTTTGAAAGGATTGCTATGGATGCGGTTCATATTAAGGCAGGTGGTGCTAAGTACCTCATTGTAGCTAGAGATGATTTTTCTGGATGCGTTGAAGCAAAATTTCTTAAGAATCTTAGCTCTGAATCAGTGGCAGCTTTCCTTTATGAGACTTGGACAATGAGTTATGGCTTGGCTCAATCTTACTCTACTGATGGAGGCACTGAATTTGGTGGGAAACTTGCTGAAATGATCCAATATCTCCCTGGAAAACATAGAGTCACTACTTCTTATTATCCAGAAGGTCAAGGCATGGTGGAACAAGGCCATTCTCCTTGGAAGGCTGCAATTGTTAAACTTGGTGGTGAAAGTGGCAAAAATTGTTTGAAATTCCTTCCTCTTGTTCTCTTCTCTGATGGTATCTCCACCAAATGGACTACTGTCTACTCACCTTATGAAATCATCTTTGGTCAAAGACCTTTAGATCTGGAAATCAAATCTTTCTTGGGTATCTCTTGGGAAGAGGTGTCCTCAACTAATGAACTATTATTTGCTAGATCAAAGCAACTGGAGCAAAGTGAAGATGTTTGTGATGAAGCTCATGAAAAGATGATGGAATAAAGAGAAACATTGGTTCAGTATTGGGAAGATAAGCACTTAAAAATCCTGGTGACCTAGTTTTAGCTTATAATCAATCTTTGAAAACCCAGTGGGGTAAGCTTTTCTTAAACTGCTGGAATGGTCCTTATTGGGTGGTCCATCAAGTTAGAGGTGGATCTTGTGTTTTGGAGGAGCTGAATGGCACTCAGTTGGCCAGAAGGTTCTCTACTGATCAAGTCACAAATTTTCATTGTTGTGGAGGCAACTTACCTCAGAAGTAAGTCCTCCCAATTTTGCACCACCAGGGTCATTTGCTGTGTTTTTGTTTTGAAACTCTACTGTATGCTACATACATGAGCACCTGGTAAGCCTTCTTTGTTTTATCTCAGCCATTTCTAGGGCTCTTTTGGATGGATCAAGATATTTTTCAACTCTTCAATCACTCTCAAGATCAACGAATGGCCATTCTTCTGTCTTGATTTTGTTGTATTCCTTCTTTTCTTAATATCTCCAAATTCAAGATTCAGACTAAGATCAGTGTGTAAGTTTGGAAGAGATGTGGTGACCAATTTGGGACACTATGTAAAAAAGGTAAATTTTCTAATTTGATTTTTTTTATTTTTATGCGTTCTTTCATCCAACTTCATACAAAAAAAAATCTGCTTTCATTTGTAGTCATCTGTTTTAAGTAGTGTAAAGGGCTCTTGTCTATAAAAGGAGAGGCTCTCCCCTGCCTTTTTCCCATATGTCACATCATCTATCTATCATTCATCCATTATTTTTGGAATCAATAAATCCGTGGGGTCCATCCCCTTTATCTGAGCATCTCATTTTCCTTATCCTGGGTATATCTTTTGATTGCCCCTTGATCCTTTGAGCCTGCATACTCAATCCTTTGATCCGTCCTCTGTTACCTGTTCCTTATCACCAACCAATAGCCTTTCTGGTTGAATTCTTGAGTGTGTTAAGCCACTCTGTTGATCCTTTCTCCAACTGCTTTGGCCCTGATTATTCATTTGATTGTCTTTCCGGAACAAGTCACTTTTGGTTGAGAAGTTTCTTCAAGTTTGAAACCTGGAGTGTTGAAACTCCCTTTATTCCCTTAAAGTTGAACTCAGAGGTTCTATTCTTGATTCCCTTGAGAAGTTTTGGTTCATTCTTGTTTGAATTTGTTACTGCTTTTCTTTCAGAGCTTCATAGAACAAATTTCTTTTTTTTTACAGCCACGCACAGTTATCTGTTACCCTTCAAGCGCTTGATTGCAGAGAGTTGGGCAGGTTCATTGATAACCTGGAGGTTGGTTGGGATTGAGTTGATCTTTCATAATCTTCTGCTGACAACCAGAGCTATTAGCTTTTGGGCATTGTTACTTACAACTTCCTTGTTCTATTGAACTCTGAACAAACTTTAAACTCATTTTTTCAAGT
Source organism: Puccinia polysora (assembly GCA_025617555.3). NCBI lineage: Eukaryota > Fungi > Basidiomycota > Pucciniomycetes > Pucciniales > Pucciniaceae > Puccinia > Puccinia polysora. The sequence continues at coordinate 26,870,136 of CM062613.1, read as the reverse complement.
CTTTTCCCACACCATGTTGCCTCTGATATTGTTTTCTTCAATTGCTACTGAATACTTCCAAACTCATCCCTTCTATTGATTCTTCATTCATCAGGTTCTGGACCTTAATATTGTTTACATTTGAATATTTTTGTAACTCTTAGGAGGGCAGCCTAAAGAGCACCTTTCCCCTCCACAGAACTGCCTCCAGCTCAGCAACGTATGGATTCTTACACCACTCACAATTTGTTCATCCCCCAGGGGGTTTCAAACCCCCAATTTTAACCCTTTTTCAGTTTCAATTGGGGATTTGAAAGCCTTTTTGAGTTTTATTGGGTATTTGCAACCCTGTTTGAGTTTCAATTTGGGATGCACAAGTTTTGAGAAAATTTTCTTGCTCCTCCTTGAGTTTTGATTTGCTGTTCACAACGCATATGGGTTGCAAATGGCAATTCACACCCATTTGCAACTCTGGGGTTGTGAATTTAACATCTTCCTTTTAATTATGAATTTTTGTGGAAATTTAAAGCTAAAAAAAAAACCTTAAATCATTTTCTTGGGCCCTTTTCAATGCACACTAGATGACTGATAGGTCAGAATTTGGAAAAACTCTATGGAATGATAAGGAAAAAAATTGAAAAGAATGTCTTATTTTTTTTTTAATTCCATTTTCTGTCTGAGGAATGAAGCACTAAAAATCTAAAAAAAAAAATCATATTTGGAAACCTGTCTCTTAAGTTTTTCCAAATCTTAATAAAAATTCTGAAATATTTGAGACATAAAGCTTTTTTTTTCAATTTTTAAGTTTAATTTTGAAGGCCTTCAAGTTGGGCAAAAACTATCAGCTTTCTTTGACAGAGTTTTTATATGCATGTCTATGCGCCCATATTTTTTTTGTTTGACCACCCCTCCAAACCACATAAAATCAAGGATTGCTCTGTTGTGGTGACCAATTGTAAAAAGGGATATTTTTTAACTTTTTTTTTCACATATAATCTTTCATCTGACTATCAAAATATATTATATATATATCCCTGTTTTACAATGGGTACTCTTCCCTCATTCTTTCTCCCAAATTCTTGTTGTCCTAGTGGTCTAGATAGTTCTCTCCAGGGTTTTCAAATTCCCAGACCTCTGTTCAATCCCTCCCTGTTGCCGTGCCCCCCAAGTTTTGGCCTGGCCATAGTGTGCGCGTGGACAGTCATCCCACTAATCATCATCCTCATCCTCATCAATCATTGCCTTCCTCATTGATCTCTGACAAATTTCATCTTCATCATTGGCATTGGCTTCAACAACAAATACTGCCTCCAACCTCATTGTCCTTCCCATCACTTTTCCCACCATCATCTCCATCATAGGCCATCTGCCCATCCAACTGTTTCAAACAAAACAAAAGCTTGCCAATGCCAACAATCCCATCTGCAAAAAAAGATTTTTAACAACACCATTGGCATTGTTAATCCCCTCTTTCATCCGGTTTTTGGTGCCCCCACCTGCTAATTCCATCCTTTACATGAATGCTTGATTCCCCCTCTTCATCTATCAGCTTTCTGAAATCTTTCAACCCTTTCATCCTCATCCCCATTCTCATGGACCTTGGTTTTGTCAGCTCTCTGATACCAGGAACCTTGCAACTTTTAGCTAAAGAGAGTGACAAAAAATACTGGAATTATAATAATAATAATATTTTAAAGATAAACACTTAAAAAGCTCAAATAATGAATATATTACATGCTGGTGTAAGGTTTAATTGGTTTGTTTCAAGGTTTTTCAATCTGTGATAAAAATAGGGGCCACAGTATTATACTACTGGGGATCTTTACAGACAGACAACCTCTCTTCAAGGTGCCTCCTTAGGCAGTTTAAGAACCTTGGAATGAATAATGGGTGCCTTATAAGGACTTATCCACTGATACAGCCAGGAAAAACAGCACAATGGCCAAGGCAGGAAGGTAAAAAATCACTCTGAGTCAATAATCCACAGAAAAGCCTGCAAAGATTGAGGTAAAGGGTTTCAGGGAAGATGGGGTTGATTTCCAGACTAAACTTTAATGAATCAGGTGGGTTAGTTTTGGGAAGTAAAAATAATACTGCAGAATAGGTCATAAATAACCTGCTTATCTCCTTATAAGCACTTGAATAAAAATGAAACAGTGTCTGATTGATAATAATAATTCCTGGTAAAACTGATGGGGGATAATAGATCCAAAGAGGTCTGTATAAATAACTTTTAGGGTGATCATGAGCTTCTCAGGGCACATAGAGAGGGTTCTGGTCATTTGCTGAGGCTTGTAGGCCAGTCAGGGCAATTTCAGAACCTCCACTTGGTGCTGTCAATCAGCTGTCCTCAGATCTGCTGGATTTCTGTACTATTTTAGCCACAGGATCTGTTAATCTGTTAATGGTGTAATTCTGATCATTCTGCACTTATCCTTCATTTGAACTACTAATATTGGTTTAAACTAGACAGATGTGGATAATAATTAATTTACAATCATCTGATGAGCGCGTAGGTATTTTTTAATAATTTTTACGGCCACTCCTTGTAGTGTTTTGTGGTCTCCAAACATTAGGATCTGTCTGTTTTGTGGTAAAATTCAATATTTGATTTATTATTTAAAAAACTTTAAACATTATATAATTAATTTTTAAGATTTTTAGATCATTATTAATGCATATGTCACATTATTAAATATGCCAGGTAAACCCTACTAGGTTGGAGCTCCTGTGAGAAGTACCTGCTGTCAGAATTGTCATTACTGATCATGACACAGGCATCAGTCCATTCAGATTCCCGCGGGGTAGCATCCACTGCGTGCGTGGAAAAATTGGCTGTGCGCGGGACTTTTTTAAGCGGAAATGTGATGCTATGGGTACATAGGGGTTGTTTAGGGATGCAGGACTGTGCCCAGTGTAAGACTCCAAACGGTGCTAGGCCGTGGCAGTTCTATGGAGGGGGAAGGTGCTGTTTAGGCTGCCCTCCTGAGTGTTACAAAAATATTTAAATTTAACCAAGATCAAAGTCCAGAACCTAGTAAATGAGGGACCAAAGAGTAGAGGATAAAGATGATAGTAGTTGGTAGCTGGGAAACAACACTATCTGAGGCAAGATGATGCCAGAAAAAACTTGAATAGAAGAAGTCAATGATTGCTCAGAGTTCAACAGGACAAGGCAATTGTAAGTAACAATGCCCACAAGCTAATAGCTCTGGTTGTCAGTAGAAGCTTATGGAAGATCAACTCAATCCCAAACAACCTCCAGGTTCTCAATGAACCTTCCCAACTCTCCGCAATCAAGCGCTTGAAGGGTACCAGATAACTGTGGGTGGCTGCACAAGACAAAGCTAATTGTTTGATGAAGCTCTAGAAGCAAACAATAACTGATTCAAAACAAGAATAACCCAACAATTCTCAAGGGACTCAAGAGTAGCGTGGCGGAATTCAACTTCAAAAGGAAATGAAGGGAGGTTTAACATTCCAGGTTTTAAGCTTAATAAAACCTCTTCAGTCAAACGTGACCGGTTCTGGAAAGATAATCAAAGGATGATCAGGACCAGTATGGTTGGATAAAGGGATCAGGAGTGGTGTAACACACTCAAGAATTCAATCAGTCAAATTCTTCTTCAACCAGCAAGGCTATTGGTTGGTGATAAAGATCAAGGATCAGGATTTGAGTATGGAGGCTCAAGGATCAAGGGGCAATCATGGATATACCCATCATTCAGTTCTCAGATAAAGGGGAATGAGACCCCACAGATAATTTATTTCAAGAGGATAGCAATGATAATTCTCCTTCATAGGATGCCATATGATACCCCCCCCCCCTTCAAAAGGCAGGGAAGAGCCCCTCCTTATATGGGCAGGAGGCCCTGTTAGGCTATTTACAAGTAATTTTACAAATAGAGCAGAATTTTTTATTTTTTTTTTGATTCCAGATGATCAGAAAAATAGATGACGCAGGCCAGTGGAACTCAGGCCTCCCTGACTGGAGTGGGATCTTTTCTCATCCCTTCACCTCTCTTGCGTCCTTCCGCTGGTGCCCACAGGCGGTAGACAACGCTTTTCCACCCCGCCAAAAGATTGAAGGGGGTGCGAATGATTGACGTAGGTGGGAGAGTCCCAGGAGGGATGATGATTGAATGGGGAGGATGGGTGGTGGTGGTAGTAGTAGTAGGCTAGTCAATGATGGAGTCGGTTGGGCATGGATTAGATTAGACCAAGTAATCAAGCCGTCATGACCCGTTGTTTCTGTTGATTGATTTGGCTAGAGGGTAATAGGATGGGACATTTGAGTAAGATGGCGGCCCATGCCCACTGGATGACATCATCCTGCTTGGTCAGAGCAGGGCTGGGGAGATGGGATTTGGGGTTAGAGAGCACCAAGAGAAGATTGGAGGGAGGCTTGAGTAAGAATTGATCAAGGTGGGAGGCGAGGAGATCCCAACCAGCTGGATGGCAACAGATGGCACGGTAGAAGCAAGAGATGAAGGAGGGAGAGAGTGATGAAGGAGAGGATGATTAGGCGTGGAGGAAGAAGATGATCTAAGACATTGGTTGGGTTGGATTGAGAGACAATTGAATTGGTAGGAGCAGCATTGGTCTTTGTTGTTGTAGTTGAAGCAGGGGTTGAATGAGTGGGTACTAGGTTGGTGGGATTAAAGAGGATGGAGGAAGAAGTATTGGATGAAGAAGAGGAAGAGGAAGAGGAAGAGATGGTGGTGGGGATATCTTGGGCCAAGCAGGTCTTGGCCCGCGCGTTTGGCCAAAAGGAAGGGGGGAACAAAGAGAGAAGGAATTGAACGCAATGCCTAGGTGATGAGACCAAGAGAGGCCTGTCCTAGACCACTGGGACAGAGGAATGCTTGGCAGGATGAGGAAATTGGAAGAGTGATACAAAAAGAAAATTCCAAATTTAGGTGTGAAATCTATCCATGAAAATATATGTGAAATATCAATTTGGCCAAAAAGGTGCCATATTGGTGCCATGACCTTTTGGTCAATTCTTATTTAATTATTTAACTTATGAAGGAGTTATATTTGAAGGCTGGGGTCAGTGAGTGGCCCTACCTTATTTTGGATGGGCATTCCATTTCCTCAATAATAATTATGGATTTCCCACTCCTTCTTAATATATATATATATATATATGTATATATATATTGTTACTTTGACAGGTTGCTCTGCACATAGTAGCAAGCTGACAGGCTTTCTCACCCAACAAACAGAAAGCTGTTGCTTAAAGCCATTGGTGTTTCTGTTTTTCATGATCTCCATCAATCTCCCACTAAGTTTTCAATCATCCAACCAATCTTGTAGCCATCAGCATTAATCACCTGTCACCATCATTTTTTTTCATTTTTTGTTTCCCTAATCCTTCATTCAAGAAAAAAAATTCTTCAATCATTTGCAGTTATCTCTTGTAAATAGTCTACAGGTCCTTTTTACCATTAAATCAGGGGCTCTCCCCTGCCTTTGTCCCATCATCCATCATCTGATTAAATCAATAAATCCATGGGCCCTTCCCCCTTTATCTGAGCATTTTGTCATCATCTTATCCAGGTTATATCCCTGTTTTCCCTCTGATCCTTGAGCCTCCATACTCAAATTCTTGATCCGCCCTCCTGTGGCCTTTTTCCTTATCACCAACCAATAGCTTTGCTGGTTGAAGAAGAACCCATTCATTTGGATTCTTGAGTGTGCTATACCACTCCTTGATTGCTTTTTCCAACCATACTAGTCCCAATCATTCTTTGATGGGTAATGTTAAATTCACAGCCCATTGAGCCTTGGAAACTGCTAAAAATGAGCCGTGTGGCACACCAAACAACCACATTCAAACCATTTCCATGTCCCCATGGCTCAAAGAACTGCGTGGCCCATACACAAAGGTCCGGGCTTGTGTGGAATGCTGCATGACTACTTTCATACTGACACCAAACTCAGTCTAACCTCATTCTTACCCTCAGGCCTGATCTACTTTTCTTAGGAACTTCAACCTCAGGGCTCAGGAGACTTACATCAATATGTCTCCAGTAACTATATACCTCAGGATCTTCATGCAGTACATATCTACATATAGTCTAACCTCATACTATACACAGATAGACTCCATAGGCTTGCACATACTCAATCTCCCAGGCTCTACTCTACCTCTCTGTCTAACCCATACCTCTTTGGGTTACCTCTCTGTCTAACCCATACCTCTTTGGGTTATCTCTCTGTCTAACCCATACCTCCTCTGTGTGGTTTATCCTTTGGGAATCTTTATGTACATCCTCCTGCAGATTGTATTACATACTCTCTCTACTTAGTAAATAGTGTCATGACTCCCATGTACACTGTACATCCTTCAACTGTACTCTCCCAACTTAGACAGCTCAGACCTGGAACCTTGTCCCAATGTAGAAGCAGCCTAACCTAATGTAGTAGCATCCCTGATCAGCCCTCTCTGTTACTTAGACTGTTCCCATGACATCATGTGTGTAGTCTGAGCCCCAATCACTTGTACCTCTGTTGTAGTTCCAACCTCTTGTCTATTTAATAAGCCTCCTCTTTCCTCTTCCTGATGCTTCCCCCAAGAAATCAGTTTACTACTTCTTACTAGGAGATCTTTCCCAGCAAGTGTCATTCAGCACCATTCAACCCAATCCTCCTCTGCTCCTGTTAGCCTCCTTCAGTAACCTTGCCCCCAAGCCTACTGTGGGTAGAGACTCCTCTGTGCCAAGCCCTGCTTGCATGTCAGCAGCCCTTGTGACATTCAACTGATTTCTTCCCCAATAACCCCTTCTTCACCAACCACCCTCCCTATCCTTTTAGACAGCATCAAATTTTGCTATTGAGTTGTGGCAATTTTTGTTTGCTTTATTTCTGTCCCTACCTTGAACTTGGCTATTTGATTTGTGGCCATTTTCATTTCTTCCCTTACCTTACTGTCAAACCTACTCAGAGCTCCAGCTCTCCACCCTCTAAGTATCACTTCGAAGCTTTGACGCTTTGACGCTTTGACGCTTTGACACTTTGACACTTTGAAAACTTTGACACTTCAACGCTTCAACACTTCGACACTTTGACACTTAGACAAGGTATAGTAACCAGTATTTGACTGTCCCATAAAGGTAATCAGAGGAAGAAAAAATTCCTTTTTTAATCATTTTATTCTTGCTCCAAGGTGAAGAACAACTTTAGGGTAACTAATTATTCTTAGAAGTAAGAATGCCCCCACAACGTGCTCTTTTTTCTCACATTTCTAGCCCAGCAGTCACCCGCAGCTCTAGGGGGAGAGGTACCACTGAACCTACTGACCATTCTACCCCTAGATCTTGTGGAACAGGTAGGACCTTTTCTAACCTGATTGCACCAGTGGCTACCACTTCCACTCCTATGGATACAGGTTTATTGGAACCTATTCCCCAAGTATCCCTTTCTACTATTCCTTCTTCTGACAATGCTAGCCTCCACAGGATCACAGGTCAGTTTCCAAGCCCAGGTTACCATGGTTTGGACTCTCCTGCCTATGATGCAAGCATGGTCCCAATCCCAGGAGAAGGTGAGGAAGATGAAGAGGATGAAGACTCAGGATTTGATTCCAGAATCTTGAGTGGCCTGGGTTCACCATCCCCAGAGGGTAATCCTAGTCAAACTTCTAATGCAACAGCAGTCCCTTCAACTTCCCGGCACACCAACCTTCCTTCCAACACTCAGGCTCCTTCAACTGATCCTGCCCTGCTGGCCATTCTTCAGCAAATGACCACTGTAATGACTCAACTTTCTAAACCTGCTGACCATGGACCCTCTGCTAACTTTAAATCTCCATCTATCAATGCCCCAGATAAATTTGATGGAACTAACCCAACAAAGCTTAGACCTTTCCTTCAAGCCTGTGAACTCATTTTTGCAAATGATGAGAGAGTTTTTGCTAATGACAGAAAGAAAGTATTTTTTACAGTCTCTTACCTTTCAGGAAATTCCAGTCAATGGATCCAACCTTATCTTGCTCACATTGGTAATCATGAGCCAGACTTCATACTTAACTCCTGGCTTCTATTCACTCAACAGCTTCATACCCTTTTTGGAAATTGTCTAGAAATCCAACGTGCTGAGAAGGAGTTAACCCTCCTTAAGATGAAAGACAGTGGTTATGCTACTAACTATATCACTGAATTCAGGACACTTATGACCAAGGTCTCTGGGTGGGGTGATAAAGCCTTTTTCTTTCATTTTAGACAGGGTCTCCCAGCCAGATTACTGGACCAACTAGCTGGTTATGATGGACCTCAAGAAATCTTGCAAGACCTAATGGATATTGTTCTTAAGTATGACACTTGTTACCATGAAAGGATCCGGGAGAATTCCTTCACTCTCCCTCAGACCTCAAGACCTGGACCCAGTCTTCCAAATCCTCAGAAATCTCAAAAGACCAGCCAACCAGGTAGGTTTAAGGGGAAGACCAAGCCAACCCCTACTAATTCTACTCCAACCTATGTCCCTAATCCAAATGTAGGAGAGGATGGACACCTCAAGGCTGAAGAAAAAGCTGGACGAGAAAGAGAGGGTTTGTGTAACTACTGTGGAGGAACTCACAAAATCAGCCTCTGCAGGAAACGTCCAGATTTTCAACCTGGCCAGAAACCCAATCCTATGAAGCCAAAAAAGGGAAAAGACTAGGTGATGGGAATGTGGTACTCCTTGACCATCACCCTCCTAATATTTGAGTACAAACTTTGGAAAGAAAAGACGCTAACCCTCCTTCCAAAGACTTACGTTTTGTTTGCTTGACCAATAACCAGGCTTACAGTGTACTTGTTGACTCTGGAGCAACTCAATCTGTTATTTCAAAAGCTATGGTTTTAAAGTTTTCTCTATCACTCAAACCCCTGACCACTCCTATTTTCCTATTTACCTTCAGTCCTTCTGACTCACCTTCCCAGGAAATCACCCATAAGGTTTCCTTCAAATTCTCTTTGCCCTCTTTTCCCAACTTAGAATGGGATTTCTTGGTTGTTGATACTCCACCCAAAGAAGACATTATTCTAGGTATTGACTTCCTCCATTTCTGGAACCCAGAGGTAAAATGGCAACTGGGATTGATCACCCCAAGACACCAACCAACTTTGGATCATTCCTCTTCTGTTGAACTCTCCTTGGCCACTACTTCCTTTCCGCCAGTGAACCTGCAGGTCACTGCTCCTGTCCCCTTTTCAGAATCTATGCACTCACAACACTTCCCTTTGAGTTCAACAACTACTTCTGTGAACAGGATATTCTTTGGAAATTCTCTGAAATTCTTGGAGGATATGGAGAATGATCTATCCGTTCAATTTTTGCGTATGATTATTTCCACTTCTGACTCTGACCCAAAGCAGGCTACTGCAGAAGGTTTGGATGAAGATGAGGAAACTGATGAAATTGAAACTGTGATGGAGAGAGTTCCTGATGCTTATCATACCTTTTTAGATGTTTTTTCCAAGGTTAAAGCTGATAAACTCCCTCCTCATTGCGCTTACGACCATCATATTGAACTGGAAGTCCCTATGCCTCCAGTTGGGCCTATCTACTCCCTTATTAACCATGAGAAGGAGGCCCTACAAGCCTATATAGCGGAAAATATAGAGAAAGGTTTCATTTGCCCCAGCACTTCCAGAACTGGAGCACCTGTCCTCTTTGTAAGAAAGAAGGATGGTGGTTTGCAATTGTGTGTTGACTATTGCAAACTCAACGCTGTGAATCGAAAGAACCGGTATCCCATTCCTCCCATGACTCACTTATTAACAGTCTTTTCTGGTTCTACCATTTTTTCCAGAATTTACCTCAGGGGTGCTTATAATCTCCTTCGAATTAAGGAAGGGGATGAACATCTTACAGCATTCAGAACTCAGTTTGGGAGTTTTGAATATTTGGTAATGCCTTTTGGACTCACCAATGCTCCTGCCTCTTTTCAATGTCTTGTTAATGACATTTTTGCAGACCTTCTGACCATCTGTGTGGTGGTATACCTTGATGACATTCTTATTTTTTCCAAAAACTTAACAGAACATACAGCTCATGTGTGTGAAGTCTTGAACAGACTTTGGAAGAACAACTTATATGCAAAAGCTTCTAAGTGTGAATTTCATGCTTCCTCAGTGGACTATCTAGGATATGTCATTTCCAGAAGTGGCATTGAAATGGACAACTCCAAGGTCCAGAAGATCTTGGACTGGCCACCACCAACGAAAAAAAAGGCCTTGCAACAGTTTTTGGGTTTTTCTAATTTTTATCGCAGGTTTATCATTAACTATTCCAGAAAGGTGCACCTCCTCACTGCTCTAACTGGAGCAGACCCCATCTTTCCTTTATCCCAAGGGGCTCTGCAGCAGTTTGAGGACCTCAAGGTAGCCTTTACTAAAGCTCCTATACTCAGACATTTTGATTTTTCCTTGCAAAACTTTTTGGAGACTGATGCCAGTGACTATGCCTTAGGGGCTGTCCTCACCCAAGTCTCTCTTGATGGATCCAAACACCCAATTTCTTTTGACAGCAGGAAATTGGGTAGTGCTGAAATGAACTATGAAATCCACAATAAGGAACTCCTGGACATTGTATGGGCCATCAAGATCTGGAGAGCTTACCTCCTCAGCCTTTCTTCTCCCTTTGAAGTTCTCACTGATCACTTATCTCTTAAATATTTCATGACCTCCAAAGTCTTGACTTGTTGCCAAGCCTGTTGGGCTGAGTTTCTGTCTGAATTTGACTTCACTATAGTCTATAGACCTGGAAAGCAACCAATAGTTCCTGATGTCTTGTCACGTCAAGACAACGTTTATCCCGAAGGGGGGATGCCCTATGCAGAAAAGAATCCAGCAAATGTCAAACAAATCTTGAAACAGACTGACTTTGAACCTTCTAGAATTTTCTTTATCTCTGCAAAACAGGTTGAAAAACAATTGGAAACCTTAATTCAGTCCCAGATCTCCAACAAATCAACCCAGCAGATTATTCAGAAACTACATAAAAAGGAACAAGTAAAGAGTTACCTTATAGACCCAGACACTGGACTCCTTATTTTCCAAAACAGAATAGCAATCCCCAAGGAGGATGAACAACTCCAACTTGAAATACTTTGACAAAGACATGACTCTCCCCTCTCTGGCCACCCTGGACAAGACAAAACAGCTGATCTAGTCAAAAGAGATTTCCATTGGGAAAATATGACTTCCTTTATCAAAGATTATGTTTCTTCTTGTTACCTTTGCAGCAGAAACAAAGCCAGTCACCACAAAAAGTTTGGACTCCTCCAACCCTTACCAATTCCAAATTCTCCCTGGGCTTCACTCTCTATGGACTTCATCTCACAACTACCACTATCCAATGGGTTTGACTCAATCCTTGTGGTGATTGATCGTTTTTCAAAAATGTTACTCTTTATTAAAATCACAACTGATATCTCCTCTGTGGAGTTGGCTAACCTACTAATTTATCATTTTTTTACTAAAAATGGCCTCCCAACTGACATTGTCAGTGACATAGGATCTTTATTTGTTTCCTCCTTTTGGAAAATTGTATGTGAAAAATTACAGATAAAAAGAAATCTTTCCACAGCTTATCACCCTGAAACAGACGGACAGATGGAATGAGTAAATCAGATCCTAGAACAATTTCTTAGGATGTATTTCAGTTATCACCAAGACAACTGGGATACCTGGATCCCCCTTGCTGAATTTGCTTACAATAATTCCACTCACACTTCTACTAAGCAATCTCCTTTTTTCACCATCTATGGACGACATCCCAACTTTGACAGTCTCCATGTAGTAGATGATCAAACTGCAAGCCACTACATAACCCAGATTCACCAGAATCAAAATTTATTGGGTATTGAACTAGAAAAGGCAATTAAAACCTACAAAAGATATGCTGACCTAAAAAGAAGTGACTTCCCTGCCTCATTTGCTGTTGGAAACAAAGTTTGGCTCTCTTCTAAAAATATCAAAACTAATCGTCCAACTCATAAACTCTCAGAGCAATGGTTAGGTCCCTTTTTGATTATAGAACAGATTGGGAAAAGCTCATTCAAGCTTCAACTTCCTCAACAATGGTCCACCATTCACCCTGTATTCCACTCCTCCTTACTCAAGCCATATCAGGACAACTCACTATCCTCTAGGCACCAACCACCAACTGAGCCAGTCAAAATTGATGGTGAAGAAGAATGGGAAGTGTCTCAGATATTGGATTCCAAACTTAAGAGGGGGAAATTATTTTACTTAGTTGAATGGAAAGGCTTCCATAATGACGAGGAACGCACTACTTGGGAACCTCACTCTAATCTTACCAACTGCCCTACTTTACTTCAAGACTTCCATACACTTTATCCCTCAAAACCAAAGTCATCCTTAAAATAAAAACAATACAAACCTTACTCTCCTTTTCAAAACAAAAAAAAATATATAAAATAAAGATTCTTTCTCCTTTTTCCCTTTCTTCAACCTTTAGCAAAAAAAAAGAAAAAAAAAGAAAAAAAAAGAAAAAAAAAGAAAAAAAAAGAAAAAAAAAGAAAAAAAAAGAAAAAAAAAGAAAAAAAAAGAAAAAAAAAAAAAAAAAACAAAAAAAACAAAAATAATAATAAAATAATAATAAAATAAAACAAATTTTATATAAACAACTTTTTAGATAGCTTCACACAACAATTCTTCCAACTCTTTTACTCTAGACATCCAAGTATTTACTAATTTTAACTTGGCAACTTGATAAGAATTTGGCCCCCTTATAGTAGTCCCTACTTCAAAAGTATGCCCAGCTAAAGCCAAAATATCAGCTAGTCTTTTCATTATCTCTAAAACTTTTTTCTTTCTAGCTTCTAAAAAACCATACTTCTCTTTTCTTATCTCACTACCCCAACCCTTCTTTAAACCTTCCTGAAAATTTGAATTTAAAGTTCTAGAATTCCTACTGTAAATCTTCAAAGATTGATTAACTTGATCTTCATTTAAAACAGAATCTTCTCTGAATCTCCTTCCTTCCATCATTTCCAATAACCTTTCCCCACTTTCCAATTTCTCCAACCAGACCTCAGTTTCACATCTTCTTTCAATTCCTTTCCTTCTATTCCTTCTGTCTTCCACCACCTTCATCTTTACCTCCAAATCCTTCATCTTGTTCCTCAAATCTTCTAACTCCAAAGAGTCATCTGATCTGCCCCCTTCTTCAACAATGATCTCTCTTCCTTTTCCTTTAACAATCTCTTTGGTGGTTCCCCTATCTTCCTCCATATCAATTAATTCCATCTCCAAACTCCCTTTGGCGTCTTCATCATCATCCCTGCTTCAACAATCCGCTTCGGCGATTTGACGGTTTGCTTCAACGCTTTGACGGTGGGCTTCAACGCTTCGACAAATTGCTTTGAAGCTTTGACGGTGGGCTTTGATCCTTTGACGATTTGCTTTGACGCTTTGACGGTGAGCTTTGACGCTTTGACGGTGAGCTTTGACGCTTCAACATTCAACGCTTCAACGGTGAGCTTTTACGCTTCAACTATTTGCTTTGACGCTTTGACGACTTGCTTTGACGGTTTGACAAACCCCTTCGACGCTTTGACAAATCCCTTTGACGCTTTGACCAACCCCTTTGACACTTCGACGGCTTCCTTCAACGGGTTTGACGCATTCCAAAATGCCTTTGTTTTGTACCCTTTTTGGGGGGACCTTGACCACCTCATCTTCCGAATCTACGTGAGGGGTTCCCCATCGGATAAATGCCTCACCGCACTCCTCCTGCGGACGCCTCAACGTACCATCTATGGCCAAATTACCGGTTTGACACAGTGCCTCCCTCTTTTCTTGCGTTTTCTTCAATCTCTCCTGCATCAAACGGACTATTGCAAACCTTTATCAGCACTCCAGCACCTCCAATACTAAATCCAGAAGTACTTACCTGAAGATTCATCAAGTCTGGATGAGTAACCCAAGGTCATGGCATCATCATCTGGAGCCTCTTTTACTTCAAAAGGTTGACTCTTCTCCAGGACCCATAAGGTTGGCCCCAAGGCTTTTCTGCCTTGCTTATCCATATCACACATTCTTCCATACTGCCTACAACTTTCACATTTGGCAGAATTGTGCTTGATACTGGTGGTGCAGATTCTTCCAAGCTTGATGCACCTATCACAACTTGGGTAGTATTGCTGGACTGGATGATAATTGTTGGTCTTCTCCATTGGATAGGTTGGTGTAGGTGATCTGGTGTAAGGAGATAAAGGTGGTAATGGGGTGGATGGTGGTGATGGTTGTGGGTAAGGGGAAGGAAAACTCAAGTTAGACATGGCTGAAGGACAACCTGGATGGCCTCTTCAACCTCTCCTTTTATGGTCATCAGGAGATGCCCTCTTCTTCACCAGGGGGTACTGTCATACTGACACCAAACTCAGTCTAACCTCAGTCTTACCCTCAGGCCTGATCTACTTTTCTTAGGAACTTCAACCTCAGGGCTCAGGAGACTTACATCAATATGTCTCCAGTAACTATATACCTCAGGATCTTCATGCAGTACATACCTACATATAGTCTAAAATCATACTATACACAGATAGACTCCATAGGCTTGCACATACTCAATCTCCCAGGCTCTACTCTACCTCTCTGTCTAACCCATACCTCTTTGGGTTACCTCTCTGTCTAACCCATACCCCTTTGGGTTATCTCTCTGTCTAACCCATACCTCCTCTGTGTGGTTTATCCTTTGGGAATCTTTATGTACATCCTCCTGCAGATTGTATCACATACTCTCTCTACTTAGTACATATTGTCATGACTCCCATGTACACTGTACATCCTTCAACTGTACTCTCCCAACTTAGACAGCTCAGACCTGGAACCTTGTCCCAATGTAGAAGCAGCCTAACCTAATGAAGTATCATCCCTGATCAGCCCTCTCTGTTACTTAGACTGTTCCCATGACATCATGTGTGTAGTCTGAGCCCCAATCACTTGTACCTCTGTTGTAGTTCCAACCTCTTGTCTATTTAATAAGCCTCCTCTTTCCTCTTCCTGATGCTTCCCCCAAGAAATCATTTTACTACTTCTTACTAGGAGATCTTTCCCAGCAAGTGTCATTCAGCACCATTCAACCCAATCCTCCTCTGCTCCTGTTAGCCTCCTTAGTAACCTTGCCCCCAAGCCTACTGTGGGTGGAGACCCCTCCGTGCCAAGCCCTGCTTGCATGTCAGCAGCCCTTGTGACAACTACATTCCAATGTGTAGAACTCCAAATGGCTCAAATGTAGTTGTGTGGAGTCCCAAAAGCCACTGGACCATGGTGAGCCAAAAAAAAGGAATGAAAGGGTACTAACATAACCCATAAACTAAATAAACCTTCCAAAAAAATCAAACAATGTTCATTTTTTGGTAAAAAAAAATAAATAAATAAATAAAACAAAAAAACTGGTACTATCCAATGGACTAGCCATAAAGTAAAAACACCAAAAAAAAGACAAGTAACTGGACTAGCCCTAAACTAAAAAAACCAAAAAAAAAAACAGTTCAGCTTGTGTTAATCTAATACCATCATAAGGAGTAAAATACTCCATGTGATGGATTCAGCCCAAGACAATTTGGATTGAATTACCATTAAACCCTCATTCAAAACACTCAATATAATGATTTTAACTCAAAATGCTCAACATAATGATTTTCAAAATGTGATAACCCTTTATATTAATATAAATTGTTAGCTGCATTAGAATTACAATTTATATGAAACCCAATGATGATATGAAGTCACAGTCTATAATCTCTATAATCTAGAATACATTTGCAGTTCATCTTTGAGATGATCAACCCAACCAGATGATTTTTTAGAAATCAAAGAATATGGTTTTGATACAATTGGGGGGATTGGAATCATTTCTCCCCCAAGTACCAATAGAACCCAGTGGTTATTGTTTACAAAGGACATATAAATAGGGTATGATTGATCTGTAACGCCATTTTTAATTTCATTATAAGAAAAACATGACTCCAATCAAATGAAACATATAGTTCTGGCATGTGTCTTCTAATATTTGTCCCATATCTAGTTTAGCCAACCATTTTGAATAGGGAATCTTTTGATTGACATCTTCAACATCAAGACTTTTTTTAATATTTTCTACCTCTTTTGCAACACCAAGCATCTTAATGTAGCATGCTTTATTTTTTTCAAATTTTTCAATCATTTACTTTCTCACCTTAAACCATACAAGTTCATTGTAACCAAGAGATTTAGCAATGAATCTAAGTTGGCAATTCCCATCTCCAATTTGATCCCAAGCCTCACCCAAGAAATTTTGGAATTTCTGGGGTATTTGATTGAGGTATTTCACATTTGGTTCCTATCATCAAAACTAACTAAGTATTTATTTCTTTAATCACATCAATGAAATGAATACTCACCAAAGATGAGCTTCTGGTTGAGCTTTGCTGCATGTTGTCCTCCTCTGAAGAGGATTCCAATTCCAAATCAAGTGGTCCCAATTCACTTTCAGTCTCTTTCTCTGAACTATGAAATTCAGATTCTTATCCTTCCAACCTTGACTAACAATTCATCATTATTTAGTTAGTTCATTAAACCCAAAAAATTAACATTCTCCAAATGAAAAGACTTAAAATCTTTTGTCTTTTCTTATTTGGCATACTTCCAGTCCTATTTTACCGCTTGAGTTTTTTTTCAACATGCTCAAGCCAAGATGGTTCTCTCTGCGTATCTGTCAATTTTGGCTGGCCCCTACTTGATTTTAAGACTTCAGGTTCAAGTCTTGGCTTCAATTGATATTTTGTGATATTCCAAATTATATACTTCAATAGGCCACTTTGCTCATGATCTGGAGATTCCAAGATCATTGCATTCACTTTTTCATGTAACTGAGGAATGCTCAGCATTTTGTCCACGTTGCACTTCAAAAGTTCAAAAGGATCAACCATTATTGAATTAGGAATAATTAATCAGAAATCATTAATCACATAGTGATTTGAACAATCCAACTTAAGCCAACTTACAGAACCAGAACTGCAAGAGTCATAGTCCAACCTCCACTGAGGATGAACATCTTTGGGTACCACAGATCCTCTGAATGCTAGATGGTCACCTATTTGGTGGGAACAGGGCAAACCCATAGTCTTGGAGTATGACTTGGTGCAAACTTTGCCATCATGATCACTTTTGAACTTCTTGAATTGTTACCTAATAAGCTGAATTGCCTCTAAAGACAATTTTATCCCAACGGTAACAGTTCAGGTGGGAGAACTTTCCCCAAATTTATTCAAGAGTTGTTTAGTGATGCATGAACCAATTTAATTTGATTTGAAACTGTTCTGTCAAGGTTTTTCCAAACATACAACATGTTTCCCAAAGAGTTTGCAAGGAATTGTTTGAGAGTGGCATGGGCCCCTTCAACCCAAGAGGTTGTTTTGTTTCCAAAATTGGATTTTTTACAAGTCCACGCCCTTAAAAATGTCTCTTTGCTAGGGAAAATTTCATTTTCTGTATACTCAAGCACATCCTCATAGTCTTTCAAGAAACACTATACAAGTAAAAAGGTCAGAACCCAAAACTAGGAAGACTAAGAAGCAGTAATTTGGACCTACTCTGAGTTTGGCATCATTGACCTCCGCCTGCTCCTTGGTCTTTGAGGCCCTGTACTTTTCCCAGAGAGTCATAAAGCTTTTACATCCTTCAACCTTGTTAAAAAAGCGCCCTTTAAAGTTTTCTTGTATGTTTTTGGACAAGTTTCAAGTGCAACATTGTCTTGATGACTCTGGGAAACTAGATTCAATTGCACAAATCAGAGCTTTTTCACGGTCCGTCACAAATACTTTTGGAAGTCTCTCAGGATCATAAGCCAACTCCTTTAATGCATTTATAGACAAACTGTAGAACTCAAAGATTTCTTTTGTTATTAAAACAACAGCTTTTGTAAATTTTTTCCGGTTGGCTGTCATTCCTACAACATGCAATAGCGGGATTTTATACTAATTTGTTTTATAAGTACAATCCAACATAGAAATATGATGGAATTGTTTGGGAAGCTTTAATTACTCTGGGTGGGCCAAGAATAGGGCCTCCAAGTGACCCTCTCCACTGAATTTTGACCAATGAATCCAACTTGATTCTTCAAGCTGTTTGTAGATTACGTCCATAACACTTTTCCCCTTCAGTTCTTCAAGTGCTACCTTCTGCTTAGTGTTATAGATTGTTTGGTCATCAACATATTTGCCCCCCTCAATCTTGCTCAATTTTCTCTTGAGTTTTAACCTATTGATCCCATCATTCATTCCTTCTATTAGAGTGTCTAAGGCTACCCCAGTGACTCTCCTCAGTTGAGGATGCACAGAGGGATGTTCTGATGGTTGATGGTTATTTTGAGTTTCTTTGTAGGAGAGTTGCCACAAGGGTTCTGCCTTTGTGCAAATTTCACGGATTAAAAACTTGCAACAAAAATTCCTTGTGTGAGTTTTCCAAGTCTGTTTGGTAAGGAGTTTCCCCAAGTAGGAACCATGTTGATCACAGGCCAAGTCCACATATTTATCTTTCTTTGAGTTAAAAAATGTCAGAGCATAACCATGCTTGATAGCCCATGTTTGAAAAAAGTTTTGTGCCTCTTCCCTAGTAGGAAAGGCTCCCATGGGAGGTGTGTCAAGTGTATCTAGTAAACATTCATTGGTTATTTTCATAGTTTCATAGGTAACATAGTTCCATAGTTCCATAGTTTCATAGTTTCATAGTTTCATAATTACAATCCCTCAATTAGTTTTGATCAAACTAAATCAGGCAAAGACCTCAGTAACATAAATGTTACAAGCAGAGGTCAAATCCAACTGTGAATCATTTTGTTCCTCAATTTTCACCCTAGATGAGGATGCAATATTTTAACCCTAGATGAGGATGCAATATTTTAACCCTAGATAAGGATGCAATATTGTCACCCTAGATGAGGATGCAATATTTTCACCCTAGATGAGGATGCAATATTGTCACCCTAGATGAGGATGCAATATTGTCACCCTAGATGAGGATGCAATTGGGGCTTCTATTGTTTCATTACCCAAATACTTTTTTTCCAAAGCTTTGTTAATGGCACTATTGATGTAGTCCTTCAACACAGACATGTCACAAGGAGTGATTTCCACTGTTCACATAATGCAAAAAAATTTCAATTCTACTTCACTATTTGATCCAACTTTCAAATGAACAACTGCAAATTTTGCTCACTTTTGAGTTCAGAAAGATGTGTCAAATTTCACTTTAATATCTAGGATACTTCAATTGATTTCACTTTTATTTCAATTTGAGTTTGCTTTAATTTTGCTTTGGTATTGCTAGGTGTAGTCCAGCTGTCCCACATAGTATATTTTGATTGCAAATTTGGGTTGAGGGAACCCAAGTGTGGTCCAGGTGGTGCCCAAAATTCTGGCATGACTTCCAGGGGGTTGCGCACCCCAAAAAATGGCAGATTTAAGCCGTGTGCAGGGGTACATGGCTCAAAATTGCCATTTCTGGGGGGTAAATGGCTCCTATAAAACCCCCCTGGTTCAGATAATAGAGATTTAATCAGCAGCTGCCATATTTGATTTTGGGAATGACTTGAAGCAGAGCAAATTTTGAGGAATTTTGAAATATTTTGTTTTTCCAGTTTTTTCCCCTCCATTTGGAATAATTGCACCTCTTTTGGGGAATCAGGATCATGATATGGGATAATACCAATTTATTAGAATTTCAAATCATCAATATCCTGGAGCAATCTAAACTGGCAAAAACTGAGCATAATTTTTTGCAGAAATGCTTCTCTCTGAAAATGTAGAATTTCAATTCCTTTATTTTATAACAACACTTTCATGGATCTGTTATCCTATATTTCTGAGAAGAAATGTACAGAACATTGCAGAATCTAAGGTATGAAGCTTTTCATAGCTTTGTTTAGTATCACATTAAATTTTCAAAATCCTTGATAAAATTAAACAGAATGTTTTCCACTGGACTAGAGAAACTTATCTCAGAGATCATGAAAAATATCATATATTTCAGAAAAAACTTTCCAAGAATTTCTTTCTTTACTTTCTGCATTTCAAAGAAGGAAATTATCCCTGCATACCTACAAATTCAATCAAAACATAGGGAGATGCCCTAGTTAACTCTTATAGAATATTTTGTAATTCTTTTGGTGTAAATAATTATTGCAGGGAAACAATCCATTCTATCAAAAACTCAAAATAAACACACACAAAAAAATATGATATCACATGCATCAGATAACAAGGATACAAGATGAATCTTGTACCAAAAAAAAATGTAAAATTTGTGAGTTCATCCTCAAGAACTACTGTTTCCACCCTGTTAGATAACATTCAATACTGAATATGAATTCTTGAACCCATTTGATTTTTAATTTTCCTCTTTACACTGTAATATCCCTTTGAAACCCTTTCAGAAGACTATTGATTTCACCCACCAGTCTTTCTGGTGGTTAATGAGCAATGTAGCATTCAATCATCTGGCTTTTGACCATTTCCATTAAACAGTCTTCTTATCATTTTTTCAAGGTTTTATAAATAACCAGGGAACAAATTACCCCTTATAAAGGGAATT
This sequence comes from Puccinia polysora, assembly GCA_025617555.3. Taxonomy (NCBI): domain Eukaryota; kingdom Fungi; phylum Basidiomycota; class Pucciniomycetes; order Pucciniales; family Pucciniaceae; genus Puccinia; species Puccinia polysora. The sequence continues at coordinate 26,849,563 of CM062613.1, read as the reverse complement.
TCAATTATTATCAAAAACACACCAGTTGAAATATTGTCCAAAGCACAATTCATATGCTCAGAGGTCTGAAAAAGGCCAAAAGAACATTAGCCTCTTTTTCTATTGTAAAATGTATCTCTTTTAAAATACATTTTTCCCAGAATACCTACAAATATTTTATGAATTTGAATACCCATTTCAGAAATAATTTTTACTTTCATCACCTCTAGTGGCTATATAGGGTTAGATACTTTGCATGTGGTAGGCTGGAGAGAATCATCAAGAGAAAAGGAGGTCTTATGAAATTCAAAATGAGAGATTTGTATTGACAGGGCACTCTTTTTGATCAGACTATGAACAGAATATTTATTCTTGACAATTTTGAATGGATAGAATAAATAAAATCACCTCTAAAAGCAACTTTATTGATTTTGATGATTTGGAAATTCTTGATTTCATTTATAAAAATTTCAAAATTCTTACCTATGATAAGGTGTGCACCAGTTGAATCATCAAAAATTATACTATTAATATTAGAATCAATATAATTTTTGACTGGAAAATCAGCCAAGAATGTGGTGAAGCCACCTTATTCTATCTTCTGAAAAAATTGTATCATAATATAAAGAAACCACTGTGTTGATGAACTTATTAGCTTTCAATAGGTAAAAAATGCATACTAGACATTTCCCTATGCAATCATTCTGAAATTTTATCACTTTGAATTCTCACAAATATAATTGAAAAGAAGACAGGAAGAAAACTCATGTCAGCTGGCCACTAGTTAGAACCAACTGAAATATATAAATATTAAAAAGAATAAATAATAAAAATCAATTTCAAATAGAAATCAATTTATAATAAACATTAGAAGACAAAGACCTTAATTAGTAAGAAAATCAGAATATTATTGCAGAAATGGGTTCCTGGTGCCAAATTAGGTAGGGTCACCCACTGGCACCAACCCCCATTTCCTGCTCCTTCAGGTATAACCGGTACATACCTATTTACCCCATCCATCACATCCATGGGTAAAGGTTTCTGACCTAAAATTTAGTCAGAAACCCCAATTTTGTACATTTTAGGAGTTACGGACAAAAATGCTTTTGTCCATAACCTGGTGCACAGCCAGAGACCCTCTTCAAACGCGCACAGAATCCACAAAACACCCTAGTAAGTGCTCCTGCTGACTTATACCCCTTTTGTAGGTTTTTGCATAACCCAACCACCAAGGAAATTATACATACCCTTCTTGAAAGGAGTCATTTTCAACCCTGCAGGCACCAAAATTGCTCCTATATTTTCCTAAACAGACATATACTTGTGTTCTGGATGGCTCAACAACCCCATGAAGGTCTTGGCCCCTACCTTTAAATTTATTTTTATAAATATATAAATAAATTTAACCCTCTTAGCAAAAACATATCTCTGGCATATTTCTCTATTTTTACTCCAAACTTTTCATCACCTCTAGTAGATAGAAGGAGCTAGGACCTTGGCATCTAGTAGGCTGACAACTCCCTTGAATTTTAAAAGGGTTAATGTTAAATTCACAACTCATTTGAGTTGTGTACACAACTCAAATGGGCTGTGAGGCATGCTAAACAACTACAATCAAGTTGTGCAGCCTCCACTTAACTTGACTGCAGTCGTGTAGCCCCCACATTCCTTGGCTTCTTTGGCGGGTGTTGGTTTATAATGATTGGAAGCCAAGGCGGCTTCATCATACTCTTGTCCTTTGAGAGAGATTAGAGTTTGGCGCGGGTAATCTTGAAGGGTCATAGGCTTTTGCTTGGGAGTGGGTTCAGTTTTTCCCCACTTCAATTTGTTGGCCTGAGAAACAGCATTTTGAGTCTCTTCTTCTGTTGATGCAAATCAAAGACAAAACTCATGGTCAGGACAGTGGGTGAAGTATTTCAAGTGACATGAGAAGCAGTGCGTTAGGAGTTGATATATGCACAAGAACCTTCAAAAGAATTTCTGTTTGATTGGTATAACTTTGTATCAGACTTCTTGATACAAGCAAGCGTCTTTAAAATAGCTGCATCAACCTCCGGTTTGATGAATTTGGTGTTGGAATCTTCAGAGGAAAACTCTTCCTCACTCTTGGATGGATTGTAATCTGATCTGTATTTATCTTTCACTGGAGAAAATCATGGTTCATGTAAAAGTTCAGGTTACCGTGATTCCATTGAATTGTTGAGAACTGAAACTGAGCCAAAAAAGAAAGAAAGAAAGAAATTGACAAAACCATTGAGCTAATGTTTCATCAACCCTTCACCACGTTTGACTCCCACAGGTTGTGTGGGGCCCTACACAACTCCCACACAACTGGGAGTTTTGAATTTATCATCACCCTTTTAAAAGTGTAAGCCCCAAAATTAAATCTTCCTGTGGATTTATTATTGCTAATTGATTGATGAAAATACTTTCAAAAAGAGTAATCATGATTACTAGTATGAAATCTTCTGAAAAAAACAAATGAATTTAAAATGAAAATGAAAACTACTAGAGCCATTGAAGACTACTTGATGAGTGTTATCATTACTTGAGCTCAACTTTTTCAAGCTGATCTTCATATTCCCTCATACCTCCCATCTCTACCCAATAAATTCACTCACTGATAGGAAAAAAAGGAGGTTGGGTAAAACTCATGTTGCTAATATCATAGCAAACAGATAAGTAAACTCACAAATACATTGGGATACCAAAATCTTCAAAAGTCTAAAAACAGATTTGGTGGGTTCTCCCTCCAAAATTTTACTTCTTGGGAGCATAGACTCAGTTGAGTTGAGTGCCAGAAAGACCCAATCCAGTCTTGCCTGATTGGAAGAAATGGCAATATATATATATATAGATAGATAGATAGATCTCTTCCTTCCAAACTAGCTCTGAGAGGCATAGGTCTTTTAGTGCTTCCTGCATTCTGCTGGGACAAGCAACTTTTTTTATGTTCATCCCCCTTTCCAGTCCAGGGAGATGAGTAAAAATAAATAAATAATCCAATTTCTGATAACATTGTTGTTCTTTTTGCTGGGAGTGAGAGTGTAGATGAGAGGATCTTATCTGCTTGATATAAGTGGGAAGGCTCATTCACATGGTATTGTTAAAAAGATTTGTACAAGTCTAACAACAGATTTGGTAAGTTCTACCTCTAAAATCTTAATTCTTGGAAGCATTAACTCAGTTAAGTGCCACAAAGACCCCAATTTGGTCTTATATATATCTTCCTACCAATGCTAGCTCTGAGATGCATCTGCATACTTCTGGGATGGGCAACTTTAGTTGTTTTCATCCTCCTTTCCAGTCAAGAGAGATGAAGGGAAAAAAATTCAAGTTCCAAAGACATTGTTGTTTTTTCTTGCTTGCTAGGAATGAGATTACAGAGGATAGGATCTTGGTTGCTGGATAAACGTGGGAAGGGTTATTCAGATGGTAGTTTGGAATAGTATGGCAGATTACCAATTGGTAACTACAGTGAATGAAGTCCTATTTGATTACAAATTCCCCATTCCAGTCAAAACCAGTTATCTTCTATGTAAATCTTAGTAGCGACCAAAGAGTAGCATGTGCGTAACTGATGTAACTCCTGGTGGATCAAGGGGAGGTTTGAGGCAGATGCGACGCATGACAAGCACAAGTGGGGATTTGACTCGCGGCATTGAACATGCAATGGACCATCAAGCCAGAGCCTAAAAATCAAAAAGTAATTTCAACCTAGTTTCTGCCCTAGAGTGTGACCGTTGAGTTTAGCGCTGGTCAGTCATTGGTAAGAGCTACCAAGAAAGCCTAAGGGTACATCATCGAATGCATATTTTTTCCATTGCACGATGCTCTCTACACTTTAAAAGTATCACGCCCGCCAGATGCAGAATAGGAAAAGGATTACTACCGTAGCACGGATACTTGGCTTTCTATAAGCTTCGGGCAGTTGTGGGCACATCCGATGATAATGAAATCAGCTCGTGTCGGTTGAGACTGCGAAGGTAGACAGAAAAACAGACTTGCAATGAAAGGCAATTGGGGTACACATTATTTATGGAGTGTGGAAATAGAGAAAAAGTCATTAGGGACTAGAATGGGAAAATCTTCGTCTCTGCCGGTTGAACTAAGCGTGTTTTATGAGCAGATGATGAGTGCGCCTTACATTTGTCTGGGTTCATATCCACATTCACTAATAATCATTTCCGCGACTGACGACTTCCTTGCAACTTGGCCTTAATATGATGGTATGCTCAAATTGAGCAGTCATCGAACTAAAACGGAAAATCAATAAGAATTAGGACATTGCCGAGTTTCAAAATGAAATAAAATAAAAAGAGATCACTTGCCCCTTCACATCGCTCAGTGGTGGATAAGCTTGAACGATCCCTAAATTGACCAAATTGTCAAGCTAGAGAAAAGCCAGGAATTGATCAACCATCTTTCTCACCAGGCCTAGACCAATCTCACAAGCAGTAGGGTTGCTTTTAAAACACAGGCGGAAGGCTTACGGCAGCGTAGTAACGCGTCTCTCCTAAGCGATCGAGATAGCGCTTACAAAACGGCAACGTATCGAAGTGTTTGTTGATCGTGTTCAGCAAGGTCTTACTTCGTGCTAGTCTGCACGCAGCATGAGTCGACAAATGAGCCGTTCAAGCGAAAAAAAGCAAACAAACCCATGTACATCAGGGAAATCAACTTTAGTAGACTTACTTGATCGGTTTACTAGCATCAGGGATCTTGGCATAATGGGAACACTCCCCGTCGTCCATCACATATCCTCTGCCAGTACTTCCGAATGTTTCAATCGCAAAATGATCACCTTCTTCCATGATTGCCGTTTCATCCGAGTTGGCCACGATGGGAACAGATTTACCACCATGAATGTGATAAGGCAAGATGTTGTGTCCAGTCAAGTTCCTGATAGCCTTAACTGTAAACGACGGGACGACGTCAAAACGCAAAGGTGTAAGATCAAAGATCAAGTATTCAGAATTTTCTACCGTAACAAAACATCGATAACTTCACTAACCCTTGCGCGCTTTCCCGTCAACTTCGACTTCATACGATTCCATTACCTCTTGGATACTTGCGCCTATATCAGAAAGTCGTGCATCGATTCCTGCTTCCTGGGAGAAAGATAAATCAAAACCATAGAGACGAAGACGATTCGTAAGGGGAAGAAACTGGTTTGTTTGATCAGAAACCGACTAACGGAAAAGCACGCACTCGCACCCCGGTGTTGGTCGCAGCACGGACGGCTTCGAGTAATTTATCATATTTGTCGTTGAAGGTAATCGTGAAGGCCGAGTCGACGATCCGGCCTCCGACATGGACACCAAAGTCTACTTTCAACACGTCGTCAACACCAAGTACTGTGAAAACCAAGCATAAATGACGGTCACTTTTTGGCTCAGTATTGTTGATGTCTAGCGAAGAGACTATGGCATACCAATACTATCCCCTGCGTTGGGGGTGTAGTGTGCGGCACAATGATTAAGGCTAAGCCCCGTAGGAAAGCCGATCCCCCTCTGTAGTCCATCTTCTTCCACGAGAGCACGAGTACCATCTTCGACCATCTCGGCGATTTCGATCATTGTCATTCCCGGTTTGATAGTTTTTTGGACGTATTGGCGGACCTGTCGATGGACTTCACTTGCTCTTCTGATCGAGTTATAGTTGTCAGGGGATTCAGGATCCTCTTGAGCCGCCAAGTGTTCCAAATGACGTTTCTCCTCACTAGAAGTCCGATAAGAATTTTCGCCCTCGTAGGGTGTCTCTTCTCCACATGGATAATTTCCCGAAGGGAATATCTTCGAGAGAGGAATTCGAGGTGGGGAGCTCTGTTGTGCGGAACCACCGTTAGCGGCCTTCTTCTTCTTTGGTTTTTTCTTCTTCTTCTTTTTCTTTTTCGATTCATCTGTTGAGGAAGTCAGGTATATGTATCCTTCTGATGTCAACAGATTTGACTAGCTTGTCACAGAAAATCGATCGCATTCACTCACCCGTCACGGTGGACTCATCGACAACACCGTCCTCATCCTTCGTTTCATCCTCCTCATCCTCATCCTCCTCTTCCTCCTGCCCTTCGGCGACGCTGGCTATCGGCTTCACGTCTGATTCCGAGTCCGGTACGCCTGTAGATTGGTGTGGAGCAGCTATAGCCATATTAGCTTGACTTGCCTACTGAAATTCGTCTTTCAATGGTGAGAGAATTGATCCATGCGATGGTGGGTCTCGAAGATTACACGGTGAGCTGCTCCGAGAGCCACCTTTGATGATGAGGGACTTGGACGAGAAGAAGATGGAGGCAGGCTCATCATGCTCCTGATGGTCAACGCATACTGCATTAAATAGATATGGATATGTGGGTAATCATCCGGTGTTTATAAATCAATATGCACGTCGGAGACTAGCCTCTGGCATACATCTATGGCAGACCACCCTTGGGGTATATGTGCATGCACTTAGACCCCCCGGGGTTGCCGTCGCCGGTGCGGTGTGACACACTTGTGTCGAGTCGGGGACATCTGTCAGGCCAGCCTACGGCGCAGTTTCCTGATGTCATTCGGAAATAGCTGATGTCATTCAGAAATAGCTGATGTCATTCACAAATAGTCTGTGTCATCATTTATCTTAAGTGCTATTGATTTCACAGGTTGCACTAAAAACTAGAGATAGATGAAGTAGAAAATATATGTTTAGAGAAAGGCCAATGTTAAATTCGCGACCCATCTGAGTCGCGAATGGATATATATATATATTTTTCAAACTTTTATTTACTTTTTGTTATCTTATTTCTTTGTTTTATTTTAATAAAAAAAATAATAAATAAATAAATAAATAAAAAATAAATAAATAATAAATAAATAATAAATAAATAATAAATAATAAATAATAAATAATAAATAATAAATAATAAATAATAAATAATAAATAATAAATAATAAATAATAAATAATAAATAATAAATAATAAATAATAAATAATAAATAATAAATAATAAATAATAAATAATAAATAATAAATAATAAATAATAAATAATAAATAATAAATAATAAATAATAAATAATAAATAATAAATAATAAATAATAAATAATAAATAATAAATAATAAATAATAAATAATAAATAATAAATAATAAATAATAAATAATAAATAATAAATAATAAATAATAAATAAATAAAAATAAATTAATCCATTGAATTAAAAGTATGAATGTAAAAAAATAAAATGAAATAAATAAATCAATAAAAAATAAATTAATTAATTAAATTAAAAATATAAATATATATATATATTTAAATAAAATGAAATAAATAAATAAATAAAATGAAATAAATAAATAAATAAATAAATAAATAGATAAATAAATAAATATATCAAAAATAAACTAATTAATTAAATTAAATTAAAAATAAAAATATATGTAAAAATTTGTACAAATATAATGAAATAAATAATTGAATTAAAATTGTTTTTTTTTGCTATTCACTATCCAAAATGGGTTGCGTGGCGCGGTTTGCAACCCAGAATGGCTTGCAAACGGCCAATCACAACCCACCTGAGTTGCAAATGGCCGTTTGTGACTCAAATGGGTCACAAATGGCCGTTTGAAACCCAAAATGGGTTGCCAATTGTGCCATGAAACCCATTTTTGGTGCCAAATGAGGGTTGCAAAGTTGCAAATTTAACATTGGCCTTATAGGAATTACAGCAATTGTAACCTACAGTATGGCTGATTTTAAATAGGCTATAGTAGATAAAGAATATTCAGAATCTGCATAGATGTATTTGTTGTTGGGAAAAGAAAAGGGAAAAGGATAAAAAGACAAAAGAGAGGAATAGGAAAATTATCCTAAACTAGATATTAAAACTAAATAGCTAGACTAACAACTTCTGCCAGAGGGAAATCAACAATCAAAAGTATGCTGGGTCTTTGATTGGATAAAATCTTATAAAAGAAGTTTTTGATAGATACCCCCCAGGCAAATATTACAATAAGGTTGAAATCATTGTTTGATAGTAGTTGATGCAAATAAGAGAGTGTGAGTGTTCTTTGAAGGCCCCCCAAGGCTAGTATAGCCATTTTTTTATATATTTAGGTAGGATAAAGACTATGAAAATCAATAAAAATAAGAAAACAAAAAAAAAGAAAAAGAAATTTGGATAAAAAAAATTCAGCTTACCAGAATTGATTTTATTTATAATCTATAGTTTTATTATAAAATTAATTATGTTTGGACCTGTTAGTTCTGACAAGGAAATCAGCAAGAGCTTGAAAACCTTGATGATAATCTAAAATCAAAAAATAATTTGAAGGATTCATTTTGACGCATAATTTAGAAGTATTTCTTTTCAAAAAAAAAATCTTTGATGATGATGGTGTGGACAAAAAAAAATGGTTATTCTGTCCATTTTTATTGTTCCTTATGTCTTTGTCTTAATTCAATTGATCTTGCTATCTCAACTCTAGCTATCTTAAATATTTTTCCTTTTTCTTCTGCATCTTCCTGTATATGCCATTTCTCCTTCTTATCTGTCTGCAATATGGTGCTAAACACTCTCTTCTTTATTGCAATAAAAAAATAAAAATAAAAATAAATAAATATGATTAAAAAAAGGCCTAAATAAAAATGAATAAATATAAATAAAAAAATAAGGCTAAAAATAAATAAAAATAAATAAATAAAGATTTATTCTTATTAAAGATAAATAAATAAATAAAAATAAACAGTCTATGGATCAGCCCTCAAGTAAAAGTGCCAAAAAATGCAAGTTAAACTTGACATGCCCTATAATAAAAACACCAAAAAAAAGAAAAGTAACTTGAAAAGACCTAAAGTAAAAAAAAAAAACAAAAAAAAACCAGTTCAACTTGTGTTAAGCTGATCTCATCACAAGAAGTAAAAATACTCCTTATGGTTGGATCAGCCCAACACAAGTTGAACTGAATTACCAATCAAACATTCAAAACACTCAAAATAATGATGTCAACTCAAAACACTCAACATAATGATGTTCAAAACGTGAAAACCCTTTATATTAATAGAATAACAATATCAGCATCAGAACCCAAACCCAAATGATGAAATTAATCTTTAAGCTAGGATACAACTCAAGTTGATCTTTGAGGTGATCAACCCAACAAGCTGCTTTTTTAGAAATCATGGAATGTGTTTTGGAAACTATTGGTGGGATTGGAATCACATCTCCCTTGATTACAAGTTGGACCCAATGGTTCTTGTTAAAAAAGCAAATGAACATAGCATCTGATTGTTCTTTTACACCCATTTTCATAGGAGTACAATTACAAAATGATTCCAATGAAATGAAACATTGGTCTTCCATAAGTATCTCCTATTATTTGACCAATTTCAAGCTTTGAAAGCCATTTTGAAGCGGGAATCTTTTCAATAATGTCATTAAAATCAAGTATTTTTTCCTATCTTTTCAATGTCTTTACTGCCACCAAGGATCTTGGCATAGCGGGTCTTATTTTTCCTCAATTTTTTAAGCATTTCTTTTCTTACTTAAAACTATCCATGCTCATCATACCCAAGTGATTTAGAAATGACTCCAAATCCACAATTTCCATCACCAGCCAGATCCCAAACCCCACCCAAGAACTTATGTAAGTGCTCAGGTACTTGACTGAGGTAATTTGCTTCCTAAAATCAAAAAATAGTTAGCCACAATTCTAACCTAATTAAAGGAATCACCACTCACCAAAGATGAGCTGCTGTTTGACTCACCCATTGCTTCTGCTTCATCCTTCAAAAAGGAATCTGATTCCAACGGTACCAAACCCAATGGACTTTCAGTCTCTTCCACTGAACTATGAAATTCAGATGAAGAGCCATTCTTGAAATACAGAAATTATCACCCCAGTAGTTCATTCAACCATAAAAATGAACATTTCTCAAAATCAAAGACTTACTAGCCTTGGTCTTTCTGGTCCCCTTTTAACTTTTTCTTCAGTATTTTCCTCTGAACTATGAGATTCAGATGAAGAGCCACCCTTGCACGTCAGAAATCATTTTCACATCAGTTCATTAAATCATTAAAATGGATATTTCTCACTCAATATAAAATACTTCCTGTCTTTGGTTTTTTGAGCCCCCTTTTAACCCTTTTTTCCCACTGAATTTCTCTTGGGACATGCTCAAATTTTGAAATCTCACAATGAGTTCCTTTCAATTTTGGTCAAACAAGGCTTGAATTTAACACCTTTTGCTCAAGCCATGGCTTGGCAATCAAATTGGCTGTATTCTCAAGCATTGACCTTAGAATCTCCAACCTAAATTCTTAGGTTGCTCCCTATATGTGGAATTCCTCTGGTTAAACATTAGGAAATCTTCATCAATCCCTGGATCTGTTTCAAACTTTCAAAACCAGAAGAATTATCAATTTTTCAATCCAATAATTAATCTGTCAATCCAATAATTAATCTGTCAATCCAATGATTGTTACTCCTCACAAAACCCCACTTCCTTCATTGGAAGGGTCATAGTCTAACTGCCACTGAGGATGAACATCCTCAGGCACAATGGATCCTCTTGATGCTAGTATTTCACCTAGAATGTGGGAACAAGGCAAGCCCATTGTTTTTGAATATGAATTTGAGCACATCTTGCAACCATGATTTTGATTTAACTTCTCAAATTTTTCCCCAATGAGTTTAATTGCCTCAATTGACAATTTGTAACCCAAAGGTAATAGTTCTGTTGGAAGACCTGTTCCAAAATTTATTAGAGAGTTTTCAAGTGCTGCATGGACTTATTGGATTTGACTTTCAATAGTTCTTTCAATTTCAGGGATTTAACCTTGACTGCTATGCTTGGCCGTGATTAAACCTGCAAAATAAGACAAAAACCAATATTAAAGTCAGTTTTTGACTCAAATAACTCAAAAAATAGCTAAAAGCTCACAAACTCAAACAATACCAAGGTATTATGAGCACAAAAAGCCACACCTTAAACCTTTATAAAAGGCAAGGGGCCTGGCTAAAAATAAATGAATCTCAAAGGAGCTTTGCTTATAAATAACCTCACACCCTTTATAGCAGTAACACACAAGAGTTACTACTCCAATTCAGACCTTCAACTCAAAATTGGAGTTGCCAATGAGATCATTAATTGATTATAATGCTAAAAATAATATCCCCAGTCAATCTCCTCTTGAGATTAAGTTTAATGGGCTTGTTAACTCTTTCCGTATTCTCTTACAAATAAATAATAATATATAACTGGGTGGAAGGGGCTATGGGTGTTAAAATACGTATGCACTTATGTGTGTGATACATATAAGTGTAATCCAAATTGGATGCACATGTGGGCCTCTGCAGCCCATTGGACACACACACCGACCATACATGGCTGTGTGGATTTCACGGATTTGGGGAAACTGGCCTCAAAACGCGTGAAACAGGCCTATTGGTACACGGGCCCGGTGGGGTATATGGGCAAATACAGCCAGATGGGCTTGTTTGGGCATAATTGGCCCCAAGGTTTATTTTGGACATACTTGGCCAGACGTGCTGGCCCACCAAAGTATGTTAAACTCACTTTTTGGGCTTGGGGCAGCCCATTTGGGTTGCTGCCTGTGTTTCAGCCCATTTGGGGCTGCCCCCTGTGTTGCGGCCCGCTTGGGGCCGCTGTTTTTGCTTTTGGCCTGTTTATGGGGCCCAACGGCCTGTGCGGGGCCATCGTAGGGGGCAGAGGGACTCAAAATGGAGTCCCCCCACCCTGGTTGCGGTTGTTGAGCTGATTGTGGCTGCCGCGCTGGAAGGCGGCCAGCTGTTGGAGCCGCAGAGCTGGGGCAAATGGCCCTGGCTCCTCCCCCTCCCCTTGCTTGCCATTGCAAGGGGGAGGAGGAGGGATGGCTGGGTTGAACCAGCCAGCAACCGGTCAGGGTGGGGGGGACCTCATCACCCTCCCACCAAATGTGATGGCTGGGCTGGTTGCAGCAAGGAAACCGGTGGTGGGGGGGGGAATTGATCACCCCTCCACCGTTGAAAGGGGTGCTCTCCCCCCCCTTTTACCAAGGGGGAGGAGCAACAGGCTGGAGGGGATTTGACCACCCCCCAGCCCACTTACCTTGAAAATTCCCTGGGGGTATTGACCTCCAGGACCCCTGGTAGGGGGATTTGACCGCCCCCTCCAGGGATTTGAGAGAAAGAGGGGGGACAGCATGTCCGCCGGTTACATCCCCCCCATGTGTGTCTGAGACCGGACCCAGGTGTGTCCTGGGTCCCACCTGGACATTTGTATGGCCAGGGGCTGGTTGCATGAGGAAACCAGCCAGCATGTGAGGTAACAGGGCCAGTTTTAAAAGACAACCCACCAGGGGTTTGAACAGCTAAGGGGCTGGTTCAGCCCCATTATGGTGGAAACAACAGAAGTTTGGAATAGGCTGGTTGTAAGGGTACAGGGACTGATGCCATGCGGGCTGATGTAGCCCAAACCAAGTAACAAGGCCTGTAGAGCCTGTAGAGCTCTTTTGGGGCGGAAAATTTGCCTTTTGGCTTGTTTTAACATGGGCTCACAAGAGGCCAATCTCTTGTACTTAAGGAGCTCTTCTCCCTGCTGTTTTCCATCATCCAATCATCATCCAATCAAATTCATCACAGATATCATCCAACATATTGCCCCATTGTGAGAGCCCATTAGCAATTATTTTCACCAGGTGTCCAGCATTTCTTTTGCTTTAAATAACGCTCATTTGCCTAAGATAATTGCTGGCCATAGTTATAACACATTATCAGTACCAAAATCATCATTGCTTTCAAGCCATCCAGACCCTTGTACCTCACTCTGGAGAACCTCAAAGACCTCAAGTTTTCCAAGAAGATGTCCTATATCCCTGATGTTAGCTCCACCAAGATAGTTCTGAAAATTAAGAATTATAATGCTTGGGCTGTCTTTATGGAGAGTAAGCTGGAAAACATCTGTTTTTGGGAAATAATGGATGTAGATGACACTTTGATCAGTTCAGAAGTGGAGAAAAAGTCTTATCATCTCATCCTTAGGCATCTTGATGAGAATCATGTGACATGGGTTTCTGATACTCTTAGGGAAGATGAGAGAAGGAGGGTAAGCATCCTTTGGAAGCTGCTTAAGTCCAAGTATGCTGGTGATTCTGTTCACCACAAGGTTATAGCTTTCAATAAACTATTGAAGTTACAATATTCAAATTGTAAGCAGTTTGTTTCAGAGGCTAGGTCTAGCATAGCCAAGTTTAAGTCATCAGGACTTAACATGGATCCTGAGTGTTTTCTACTCTTAATCCTTCAGAAGCTACCAAAGGAGTTTGATTATTTAGTCAGAAATATTTCTCAATTGGATCCTCTTCCTGGGGAGGAAGATGTGCTGAAGAGGATTGAAAATGATTATCTTCAGTTCAAGAAAAGTGGGGCTCTGGAGAAGCCCTTGTTGGAAAGACTGGAAAATCTTGCAAGAAGGCAAAAAGGATTTGTCCAAGGTCTTATTCTATAATTGTTAGAATAAGGGGCATTATGCTAAGGATTGCAAGGAGGCCAAGAAGAGGAAGAAGTCAAAAGAGAATGACAAGGAGGTCAATCTCACTACTGAAAACATTGCAATTGTGGTGTTGGATGGTCCAATGGAAATGGTTGTTGGGGAAGAATGTCCCAACAAGAAGGCCAAAATTGATGAGGATCAAGAAATGTACTTGATTGATTATGAAGTGAGTAATTTTGACCTCAAAGATGAGAAATTATCAGTGACTGATAAAGCTTCTTTCCTATTAGGAGGATTGAAGGAGGATGTTCTTGTTTTGATTGATTCTGGTTGTACAGATCACATGTTGTTTGAACCAAATTTATTTTCAAATATTAGTGATTATGATGGAGTTGTAAATATTGGTCAGAAAGGCAGAACAATTCAGATTAAGGGAATTGGAAAAGTTATTTTTGCAAATCATTTGGGTTTCAAAATTTCTTTTGAGAAAGTGTTCTATGTACCAGAGTTGCCTTATAACCTTGTGTCTCTTGGAGTGTTGTGGAAAAAAGGTTTCCAGATCCGTTATCTTAAAGAAGATAGGTTTGTTATTGATATGGATGGGAGAACTGTTCTTAGTGGACAATTTTGGAATAAGCTTTTGTGTGCAAGCTTGTTCAAATTCTCAGCTCTGAGAAATGTTGCTCACAATAGAAGTGGCCATAAGGTAAAGGACAGCAACTGTGAGAGTTGTAACTTGGGGGCTAATACTAGAAATGTGTTCTCTAAGAATAGAGATTGCACTGATGTTCCTAGAGAGGAATTTTCCATTGATTTGGCAGGGCCATTCAAACCAGAGTCCCTTGGTAGGGCAAGATACTTCATCAATTTAGTTGATACTGCAACTAATTATGTTTGGGTTAAACCAATTCAATCTAAGGATCAGACCACAGAGGAGGTTTCTGTAATCTTCAAAGTCTGGAAACAGAATGGTCTGATGAAGGAGATGAAGAGGTTTCTTACCAATGGAGGTGGTGAATTTGTGAGTAAAGAGTTTGAGAGGTTATTGAAAGATTATGGTATCATCCATATAATCACTACTGAAAGTACTCCACAGAATAATCAAATAGTTGAGAGAATGAATAGGACTTTGCTGGAAAGAGTCAGAAGTATTATTTCTCAATCTGGTCTACCAAAGTTCTTATTGGCTGAGTTGATGTGTACAGTCTGTCTGTTGCACAACATTGTAAGTGTTAATGGGAAGAGTCCTCATTATAAGTTTTGGAAGTTGTACCCCAAAACATCACACCTAAGAACAATTGGTTGCTTGGTGTATTATAGTCTCCACCATAATGAGATGTTTGGAAAATTAGACCCTAGAGCTAGAACAGGGGCACTTGTAGGCTATGATTTAATAAGTAAATTGTATAGGATATATTTTCCAGGGACAAGAAAGGTTATCTGTAGTAGGGATGTAAAATTTGATGAAAGTACCTTTCCACTCAAAAGGAGTGAAGATGTTGTTGTGAATAAGTCACAGCAAGAAATAGAATTAGCACCTATTTCACCAGCAAAAGCTGAGGAACATGTGGTTCCAGAAGATGAAGAGTTGGCAGATGTGCCACCAGAGGGTTTAGTGCCTGCTTCAGGGGAGTCCGTTAATTTGGAACCTGATGAGCCTCCACCTCCAGTTAGAAGGAGTGGAAGGGTTAGAGTGCCAGTTGATAGTTATGGGGAATGGAAGTCCCATTATGCTGCCGCAGGATATGAGGAAAATACATTGCAGGAACAGTGTATGCTCAATGAAGTCCTTGAAATGAGTTCAGAAATGGGTAAAAGGGTTAACCCAAATAGCTTTGGCCAAGCTATAAATTCTGATGAGAGAGCCAACTGGAAGAGTGCTATTTTTGAGGAATTTGATTCTCTATAAAATAATAGTTTCTTTGAAGTGGTTAAGCGGGATTCTGTTCCAAAAGGAAAGACCATTGTGGGGTCTAGATTAGTGTTAAACAAGAAGTTTGACACAAATGGAGTTTTGAAGAGGTTCAAAGCTAGTGGCGTTGCACTGGGCTTCAAGCAGAGAGATGGTATTGATTACCAAGAAAATTTCTCACCAACTGGAAGGCTGCCACCTTCAGGTACATCATTGCTCTGGCAGTGGAGTTGGGTGAAGAAATCAGACAAGCTGATTTTGTAAAAGCATACTTGAATGCAAAACTTGGAGAGGAGGAGACTGTTTATATGTCAATTCTTGATGGTTTTTGTGAATGGTTAGTAGAGACTAAACCAGAAACCATGAAGAAAATCTGTGCCAGAAGTTTTCTTTCAGCAGATAAAGGGGAATGTGTCCTCAAGCTGTGTAGATCCCTCTATGGATTGAAGCAAGCAGCTAGGTCCTGGTATAATACCATGAGTGAGAAACTGATACAGATTGGTTTCAAGACGTCTGAGGCCAACCCTTGTCTCTTTGTGAGAAAAGCTGCAATTTTTTTTTTGTATGGGTTGATGACATTATCATCATTGGAAATGGTAAAGAGAAAGTCATGGAGACACTCAAAAAGGAATTCAAGATAAAAGATCTTGGTCTGGTGCAACAGGTGCTATGAATGAAAGTCAGTAAGAGAAAGAATAGTATTAAGTTAGACCAGAGCCACTATGTGGCAGCTCTTCTTAAGCAATATGGATTAGAAGATGCAAAGGAGGTTGGTACTCCCATGCAGTCAAACATTTGTTTAGAGAAGTCTACAGATGAGGAGTATCTGGAGTTTGTTCAATCTGGGAACAACTACAGGTCAGCTGTTGGATTGCTTAATTATTTGGGGCAGTTTACAAGGCCCGATATTGACTTTGAAATTGGTGTCTTGTTGCAACACTTACTGAAGCCAAGCATGAGGCATTGGTCAGCGTTTAAGAGAGTTATGAGGTATCTTAAAGGAATGCACAGTCTGGGACTGTTGTTTAAAAAATCAGCAACCTTTGATTTGGTTGGTTATTCCAATGCAAGTTGGGCAGATGGTTACACTAGGGAATCAAAAAGTGGTTTTGTGTTCTTCTTAGGTAAGAATCTGGTGTCATGGATGTCCAAGAAGGTATCAGCAATAAGTCTTTCATCAACAGAGGCTGAGTATAGAGATTACTTAGCATCTTTGCAGGAAGAAGAATGGTTGAGGAAAGTCTTAGAGGGTACACATAAGCCACAAGGATTTGTGTTGTTGTATTCTGATAACCAGAGTGCCATTGCATTGGCGCAAAACCAAGTGTTCCATTCAAGAATGAAACATATTGATTTTCACTATAGCTATATTTGTTAACTGCAAGGAGATTGTGTTGATGTACATGCCTACAGGAGCAATGATTGCAGATATCTTGACTAAGGCTTTAGATAGGAAAAAGCATCAAGGCTTTGTGACTAATATTCAAATTTCACCCCTTTTGGATTAAGGGGGTGTGTTAAAATACGTATGCACTTACGCGTGTGCTACATATAAGTGTAATCCAAATCTGATGCACATTTGGGCCTCTGTGGCCCATTGGACACACACGCGGACCATACGTGCCTGTGTGGATGTCACGTATTTGGGGAAATTTGCCTCAAACCGTGTGAAACAGGCCTATTGGTATGTGGGTCCTAACGGGCCCCGTGAGGTATATGGGCAAATACAGCCAGATGGGCTTGTATGGGCATAATTGGCCCCAAGGTTTATTTTGGACATACTTGGCCAGACGGGCTGGCCCGCCAAAGTATGTTAAACTCACTTTTTGGGCTTGGGGAAGCCCATTGGGGTTGCCCCCTGTGTTGCAGCCCATTTGGGGCTGACCCCCGTGTTGCGGCCCACTCAGGGCTGCTGTTTTTGCTTTTGGCCCCTTTATGGGGCCCAATGGCCTGCGCGGGGCTGTTGTATGGGGCAGAGGGACTCAAAATGGAGTCCCCCCACCCCGGTTGCGGCTGCTGCACTGGGTGGCGGCCGGCTGTTGGAGCTGCAGAGCTGGGGCCAATGGCCCCGGCTCCTCCCCCTCCCCTTGCTTGCCATTGCAAGGGGGAGGAGGAGGGCTGGCTGGGTTGAACCAGCCAGCAACCGGTTGCAAAAGGCAACCAGTCAGGGTGGGGGGAACCTCATCACCCTCCCACCAAATGTGATGGCTGGGCCGGTTGCAGCGAGGAAACCGGCGGTGGGGGGGGGAATTGATCACCCCTCCACCATTGAAAGGGGCGCTCTCCCCCCCCCTTTACTGAGGGGGAGGAGCAATGGGCTGGAGGGGATTTGACCACCCCCCAGCCCACTTACCTTGAAAACGCCCTGGGGGTATTGACCTCCAGGGCCCCTGGTAGGGGGATTTGACCGCCCCCTCCAGGGATTTGAGAGAAAGAGGGGGGGCGGCATGTCCCCCAGTTACACCCCCTTATGGGTGTCTGAGACCGGACCCAGGTGTGTCCTGGGTCCCACCTGGCCATTTGTATGGCCATGGGCTGGTTTCATGAGGCAACCAGCCAGCATGTGAGGTAACAGGGCTGGTTGTAACAGACAACCAGCAAGGGGTTTGAACAGCTAAGGGGCTGGTTCAGCCCCATTATGGTGGAAACAACAGAAGTGACCAGAATAGTCTGGTTGTAAGGGTACAGGGACTGATGCCATGCGGGCTGATGTAGCCTAAACCAAGTCACAAGGCCTGTAGAGCCTGCAGAGTTCTTTTGGGGCCAAAAATTTTCCATTTGGCTTGTTTTAACATGGTCTCACAAGAGGCAAATCTCTTGTACTTAAGGAGCTCTTCTCTCTGCTGTTTTCCATCATCCAATCATAATCCAATCAAATTCATCACCAATATCATCCAACATATTGCCCCATTGTGAGAGCCCATTAGAAATTATTGACACCAGGTGTCCAGCATTTCTTCTGCTTTAAATACTGCTCATTTGCCTAAGCTAATTTCTGGCCATAATTATAACAATAGGGTGAAGAAACTCCTCTTTTAAGGTATCAGGAGCCTTCAGGGGATTCAAGAAATCATCAGGGGACTGCTAGTCTCTCCCTGGTTTTGTCCTCAAGGGCTCAGAACTCCATCACATCCTGCCCAATGAGAAATAGGGCACTAGTACTCATACGGGGGATTTTCAATGTAAAGGGTCTTATTTAAATACCCCAAAAGTTATATACTCTACTACTAAGCTCATGGCCCTCTGAGTGGACACTCTCAAGGCTTAGGAGAGTTTATCAAAGCATAATCACATCCCCAGTGGGAAAATATTGAGATTATGTGATTGGTTTATACAGAGTGGAGAGTATAAATTAAATTAATTACTGTAGCTAGTCCCCAAATGAAGGGAACTTATTGGGAAGTTATATATCAATAGTTGGGACGGATCTGATTCTTCAAAACTCAATTCAAAGTTATGTTGGATCCCCATCATGATAATATATATTATCAAGGTTCTTATTCTATAATCAATACTCATAAAAACATACTTATAAAAGATTATAAAATATTATCAAAATTTATTGTATAATTGTGAAATTCTCAATCAATTTTCATTCTTGGCTCTATGGTGGGTTGAGCCAGTGACCTTGATGTCAGGAAATGAAGTTTGAGGCTAGTACTTAACCACTATACCAGCAAGGAATATGAATTTTGCAGACATTTGGACAAGTCTAATTGTCTCATGGCTGACACTCCTTACCACCAAAAGACAATTACTCTTCAGAGGAATTTTTACCCCTCTTAGAGGCTGTATATTTCCTCAATACTATGTCAGAGTTTTTAATGTATTTAGCCTCTAGCCAGAAATCACTATCAGCTAATTTTTTCTTAAGCCTCACCAGATAGAGTCTGACATCCTTACCATCTTTCCTAATGATTTTATGGTTCAATATCTTGTGAGGTAATTCATCCTTAATTTGTTCTAGAGGTGGGATTACAACTACAGGGTTCTTTCTCAATTGAAACTTCTCTGTAGGTATCATGAACCTCTTCACTAGACTGATTGGGAATGTTGGATTTTTTTTTTAAAAAAAAATTCTTTGTTCAGCATTACTTCCACTGCATTTTTCTTATTTAAGGCCTTTACAGAAAATGGTCCAAAAAAGGATTCCTTAAGTTCTCTCTGTCCTGCTATGTTGGAAAAATTCACTGTTGAAATAAAGACCATGTCTCCAATTTTGATGTCATGATTGTTGTGAGTTTTATCTGATCTATTATTGTTGTATTCCACTGCTTCCTTAATTCATTTTCTTGCAAATTCCTCAGCCCTAATCATCATTTCTCTAAAAAAAAATCAGCTGAGGGGTGCAGTACAATACTCTTTCTAAGGAGCATATCCCAAGGCATATGAGGAATCCAACCTATTTCAAGTTCAAAAGGTGACATGTTGGTGGTAGAATGCTTACTAGAGTTATATGCAAATTCTAAAGCTGGAAACAGTGATACCCAATCATTCATATAGCCATCATTGTCTTTGAAATACATTCCGTATGCATCATACCTCCTTATCATGTCTTCCAAGGTTTTTATCATTCTATCAGCAAGACCATCTGTCCCCAGGTGGTAGGCTGTTGAGAAAGATAATTTTGTTCCTACTATTTCAAAAAAACTCTTCCAGAATTCAGAAGTAAATTTAGGATCTCTGTCACTAATTATGTTCTGTGGAAAAACTACATCACTAGCAATGCTGTTCCAGAATAATGGAGCTATGTCCATTTCAGAACTATCCTTGTAAAATGGTAGGAACTTAGCTCTCTGAAGAGTTAAGAGAATGAAACTAAGGAATGTTTATTTCAGCATAGGAAGGATAAAGAGATCATGAAAAGGATAGAGAGATCATGAAAATAGTACAAGTGGAAAAGAGCGTGACATGAATGAGAGAACGTGAAGTGGTTGAAAGAAATACCTAAGGGACTCAGTGACTGTGTGTCCAGGTGGGGGAGCAAGGAAAGAGATTTGAAGGTTGAGAAAGGAAAGAAAAGTTTGAGCACAAATTTGATGAGTGAAGAAGCCGAATGTTTAGAGGGAATACAAATAAGCAGGCTGAGTGAGGAAAGAGCGCCTGAGAGTTGAGGAGGTAGGTTGAGAGTGGCTGTTGGGGAGGTGATGGTCGGAATAAGGGAGGAAGAGTCGATGGTCGTTGTTTGAGAGATGATGGTGGTGATCCAGGGTCAGACGTTGGAGCACAGAAGAGATCCATGAGGGGAATGTTACGTGCAAGTGAGGCAGTCACAGGAGGATCACAAGGGAGAGCGCAAGCTTGAGGTCAAGGATGGTGAGGAGCAGGCTGATGAGAAGAGAGGTGAGATGGAAGGTAAAACATGAGAGGAGAAGGTAGTGAAGAACAGAGAACAAAGAACAAGGAGAAAAGAAACAGAGTAAGAAGAAAAGAAACAAAATAGGAAACAGTGAGAGAGCAGCATAGAGACAGTCAACTAGGAATTCCAACAGCCCCGCTTGCTCTTAAGCGTCAGATTGAGAGCAGAGAAGGTTGAAAGCGTTGCAAGATTGAATGATGGCGGTACAACCAACAGCTTTGGTGAGAAAGTTGGCTATCATACTGAGTGAAGGAGTGAACCGCAGGGCAATGGTGCCGGCAGCTATGGCTTCCCGTATGAAGTGAAACCTTAGATCCATGTGTTTTGTCCGGAAGCCGGAATGATTCAGTCGTTTTTGGCCAAGTCAATCGCCCCCTTGTTGTCGTTGAGTAGAATGGAGGTTGAGTTTTCTTGACCAAAGAAGTTGGCGAGGAGAGTTTGCAACCATGTGATTTCCTTGGTAACATCCGTCAACGATTTATATTTGGCTTCCGTGGTTGAGAGAGAGACAGTTGGTTGTTTTTTCAAGCGCCAGGAGATCAGGTGAGAATTCCAGAATACGCAGTTTCCGGAGTATGAACGGCGAGAGAAAGGACAATTTGCCCAGTCTGCGTTGGCGTATGCAACAATTGGAGACAATGGCAATGGGGAATTGTGGAAGGTGAGAGCGTACCCAACGGTACCTTTTAAGTACCGAAACACTTGCTTTGCTGCTTCATAATGTTTGAGACCGGGATTTTTGAGAAACTGAGACAGGGAGCTGACAGCAAACGTGATTTTGGGGCGCATAGTGCAGCTGATGAAGTTTAGCGCCCCCACAACCAACCAAAAGTTGATGTTTAAGGTCTTGAAGGCGTTAATGTCCGACCTTGAAGCTGGGACAAGAGATGAGTTAGGGTTAAGAGGAGTTTTAGACGGATGGTCTTCGAATAAGCCAAATTCTTTCAGACATTGCTTGATATAGTGCCTTTGGTCAAGAGAGACGCAAGTAGGGGTGACATATACTTTCATTCCCAACAGCAATTTGGCCTCGCCCAGGTCTTTGCAGGGAAATTGAATGGAGAGAAGATTGATAAAATTCTTGGGGTCCTTGCTGAAGAAAGCTATGTTGTCCACATGCACGAAGAGCCAGGTGTCCGCAGACCAGAATACGCACGGCTCGGCTGCGCAGCTCCTGAACCCAACGGACAGGAGCCAAGCTGAGAGGGTGTCATGCCAAGCTTGAGGAGCCTGCTTCAGGCCGTAGAGAGCCTTCTTCAGGTGGAGACATTTTCCTTTGGGTAATTTGAGCCCAGGAGGTGAGTTGATATAAATCAGATCTTCAAGCGGAGCATTCAGGAAGGCGGATTTGACGTTGACTTGGTGAAATAGCAGGCCGTTCTGCACTGCAAAGGAGATAAGCAGCCAAAGGGAGTTAAGACGCCCAGTCGGGGCGTAGGTAGAATGGAAATTTACTCCCTCAATCTGCCAAAATCCTTGCACTCATAGACAAGCTTTATGCTCCACATCTTGATTTTTTTCATTTTTCTTTACTTTGAATACCCATGTGCAATCAAGAGGTCTTACCCCCTTGGGAGTGTCGACCATGATCCAGACTTGATGGTTGTCCATGTTCTTGAATTCCTTGTTGATTGCCTCCATCCACTTGAGGAAGTCGGGAGATCAAAGAGCTTCTCCATAGGAGGTTGAGATTTGTTCAAGGGAGGTGTGGAAGACATGATAGTGAGGAGTTATATCTGGTGGTGATTCAATTGGTAGTGTTTGGAAGACAACTGGACGGCGACTGTGATGTATGATGTTTGCCAGATCAACTTCTTTAAGAATGCGTGGATTCTTAGGGACAGTGGATGTAGGGGAATGAGTTACGGACGGAATGTCAGCAGGGATGGACTTGGGAGAGGGAACAGCAACATCAGTGGTAGAGACAGGAGAGAGAGTAGGCGACGTAGAGGGGAGTAACAAGAAAAAAGAGTCAGAGGGAGAGAAGGAAGAAGGAGAAGAAGAGGAGGAATCAAGACCGGGGAAGGAGTTTTCAACAAAACAAACGTGTTTCACAGAATACACTTTCTTGGAGGAGATGTCAAGGACTTTGAATGTGGAGAAGTTGTTCAGATACCCTATTTAAAGACAGGGCAGACCCCTCTTGCTGAACTTGGAGGTTTGAAAGGATTCGGGAATAAGATAGTAGCCAAGGCATCCAAAAGGTCTGAGCCGGGAGTAGTCAAAATCCCTCTTGTGCCATGCCTTGAAGGGAGTGTTGAAGCCGTTTGATCTACAAGGGAGGCAGTTAGTGAGATCGCAGGCAGTTTTGACTGCTTTGGGCCAGTAACTGAGTGGAAGTTTGGATTGCACCAGGAGACAGCGCGCTTTATCAATCAGAGTGCAATTGCTTCTCTCGGAGATGCCATTTTTTTGAGGGGTGTACGGAGGAGAGAAGTTGTGAGTGATACCTCTTTTGTGACAGAATTTTTGAAAATTCTTGTTTTGGAACTCCAATCCGTTATCCAAGATGATTCTCTTGAGTGTTACTTGCAGTTGATTTTCCGCCTCGGTCACCAGATCCTTGAAGGAGTCAAAGGTTTCATCCTTTGATTTGAGAAACTTTACAAGTTTATAGGAGGATTATTGATCAGTGACGGATAGGAAATACCAAGTTCCTTTTTGGGAAGGTGTCGCAATTGGACCGACTAAGTCCAGATGTAGCGTTTTGAGAGGTTGGGATACGGGAGAGAAACTTCTGAGGAAGGGTAACCGAGTCATCTTGCATCTGAGACACACATTGCAGTTGGAGCAGGGAGGAGAGTTAGGAAACAGCCCTGCCTGGTATTGATAGCTGGGGTGTCCCAGACGTAAGTGCCAAAGAGGCGAGTTGGCCTCAGAGTGGGTGATCAGACATTTTGGAGTGGGGGGTTTTAGAGGAGATATTGAGTCATTTGTAACCTCCAGGAGGCTATTGGAAATTGTTCCGACAAGTGTTAGAGAGGGGTTTTGGAGATAGGCTGAGAATCCACCAAATCCAACGCGATGAATAATAACGCCTGAGTGCAGAAGTTTTGGGAGAGACAGAAGGCACCTGGAGATGGAGGGAATGAGCAGGACATCGCTGAGGACTGTTTCAGACCCATTGTTTAGGGTGAGAACGGCCTTTCCAATGCCTTCTGCTTTCAAACCTTGGTCTGGATTTCCAGTGCCTACTGAGATATTGACGGGCTTAAGATCATAGAGATAACTTGGGTCGTTGACAATGTGGTGAGACGCTCCAGAATCCAGGACTATGTTTTTGCGGTCGTGTGATGCGGTTAGATAGAGTTCGGCCAGAAAGTGAGCGGATGGCTCCCCGGAGGGGGCCAGGTTTGACGGTGGCAGAGCTGAGGCAGTATCAGAGGTTTGTTGGAGGTTAACTTGAGGTTTTTTGTTGTAGAATTGGTCTTGTAGGTGCGGATAGAGGCGGAAGCATCAATTTTCTGGGTGATTTGCGAGAGGGTTGTGATAACCTGGTCTGCAGGGATGTTCGGGAAGTGGGGGTCCAGAGCAATTGCGTGAGAGCTGGGAGGTTTTTGACGCACCGGGAGCTTTGAACAGAGCAGTTCCAGAGGATTGCATGGAGGATGTGACATTTTTTCTGGACTGTTCAAGATGGACAATCTTGTGTAGTTTGTTGAGAACCAAGGATGGGTTGGAGATGATGTCGTCGTTCAGGAGAATAGTGTTGACTACGTTCCAGAGCTTGGGTGGCAGTTTCGCCAGGGTCGAGTAGCTCATGATGTTGTCAGGAATGCTGAGGTTTACAACGGCTAGTTCATTGGAAATCTTCTTGCATTCGGTGAGGTAGTTGTCTAGGTCTCCAGGATACTCAAGTCGCATGAATCTAACCCATACTCTTCCTTTATTGTTTGCAGATTGACTTCCAAAGCGGTTAAGCACAGCCTTCCAAAGTTTGTAAGGTTTGGCTGAGTTGGATGGGGTGACTATAGAGTCAAAGGCAATGGTTCCCAGGTGTTGGAGAATTAGATTGGCGGCGTCATTTATCTTTTGGGTTTGAGTTGGAGTAGGGATATTGGGAGGAGGGTTGGTGCAGTACAAGAGAAGTTTCTTCTTTCTGAGATATGATTGGATCCGAATTGACCATTGAATGTAATTGGATTCGTTGAGCCTGGGAATGCCTCGAGTTTTCTGGTCCTCTTCCCAATTGGACATGATTGAGATTGCTGAGTCCCTTAGTGACGTGGAGGGTGGATTGTTTCTTGGGACTGTAAATCTGAAGAGTTAAGAGAATGAAACTAAGGAATGTTTATTTCAGCATAGGAAGGATAAAGAGATCATGAAAAGGATAGAGAGATCATGAACATAGTAAAAGTGGAAAAGAGTGTGACATGAATGAGAGAACGTGAAGTGGTTGAAAGAAATACCTAAGGGACTCAGTGACTGTGTGTCCAGGTGGGGGAGCAAGGAAAGAGATTTGAAGGTTGAGAAAGGAAAGAAAAGTTTGAGCACAAATGTGATGAGTGAAGAAGCGGAATGTTTAGAGGGAATACGAATAAGCAGGCTGAGTGAGGAAAGAGCGCCTGAGAGTTGAGGAGGTAGGTTGAGGGTGGCTGTTGGGGAGGTGATGGTTGGAATAAGGGAGGAAGAGTCAATGGTTGTTGTTTGAGAGATGATGGTGGTGATCCAGGGTCAGACATTGGAGCACAGAAGAGATCCATGAGGGGAATGTTACGTGCAAGTGAGGCAGTCACAGGAGGATCACGAGGGAGAGCGCAAGCTTGAGGTCAAGGATGGTGAGGAGAAGGCTGATGAGAAGAGAGGTGAGATGGAAGGTAAAACATGAGAGGAGAAGGTAGTGAAGAACAGAGAACAAAGAAAAAGGAGAAAAGAAACAGAGTAAGAAGAAAAGAAACAAAATAGGAAACAGTGAGAGAGCAGCATAGAGACAGTCAACTAGGAATTCCAACACTCTCTTAGAGAACCTATCAACAACCACTAGTACACAATTATGATTATCTTTCCCTCCTGGTGGTGCCCAGGCACAAAGTCCATATTGATATTGGACCATCTTTCCCGTGGTTCTTCTATGGATTGTAACAATCCCTACCTCTTTCTTGTGGGTCTGTTGGCCTTTTGGCATCTCTCACATGAACCACAGTATTCAGAGACAGTTTTTCTCCAACCTGACCACCAAGCTATCTTCTTAATTATTTCTGTTGTTCTTTTTTTAGATAGATGTCCTGAAAAGATGTTGTCATGGCGTTCACTCATCAATAACTCTACATTTTCTTCTTTTTTCAACACTAAAGAAAAGAAGGCAGCTGCCTTATGATATAACAAAACATCCAAAAGCAAAAATCTACCATCAAGTATTTCCTTCTTCCATTCTTCATCTAGCCCTTCAATCAAGTCCTGTCTATTTGTTTTTGATTGCACAATTTCTAATATTAATGAAGCATTCTTATTATTAGAATAAGATTCAAGCAAAGAATCCCAGAAGCTTTGTGCCAAATTGCTCATTGATATAGTCATGTATTCACAGTCTCTTCAGGGTTGTAAGCAGGGTAATTTTTGCCATTAGGTAGGGCCCAAAGTGATAAACCATCTGCATTCTTATGTATCAAACCTTCTCTGTGAACTATTGTCATGCAACCCCTCCATTCCTGGATGGCAATCTTCCAGCTTAAAACCTGTCTGTTGGGTTTCTTCAGGTTCAAAAATGGACAAAGAGCTGTCAATTAATAAATTATTTCAAACACAAATATATGTAAGAAATAATAACATTTCTATAAATCTCAATTAATCACAAACAATCTAACTGTGATTCACAATACAAATTTTCACTACATTGAGTTTTAACTTATAATTTTCTAAGGGACTGGATGAAACAGCAGTGCTGCACTGGTGAAGAATTTTATTTTTTTGAATCATATGCTCAATATTTTCCTAGTCATTTTGAAAGAAACACTTGGGCCCCCCTCTACACAAAAAGAAAGCTATGGCCAATTCTGAAATATACAATCTTTAACATCTTTCAAAAATTCAAAAAGAAATTGCATTTACCTAAAAATTACAGACATTGGCTTCAATCAGATAGCTCCAATTTTGGTTTGATCAATCAAAAGATATAAACTTCTCATAATGTGAAACTTTCAATTACTGAAAACAAAAAAACATTTATTGAAAGGTACTTTAAAAATCATCCTAAACAATGTTTCTCTCATTTATTTTCTCCCAATAATCCAAAAAAGCTCCTTCTGCTCTTGTCATGTTTGTAAAACTTAATACTGCAATTTATATATTCTATCAAACATTTTTAATAATTCTTTGTACCACAGGATTCTCCTGATTCTCCCATTTATTACAAAACAAAATGCAAGATTTATTTTAAATAATTAAATGGTCTTTTTTCATACTCTCATTCATTCTGAAAGATGAAAAACCATTTTTTTATTTTTTTTATTTTATTTCATCTTTTTAAAACTGAGATTTCTGAATTAAACACAATCTTGAAATGTATATCATACTCTCATCAAAAACATTCTCCAATTTTTTCACCACATTTCTTCATTGAAAAAAAATTTTTGAAGCAATTCACACAATACTTTAATGACAATGAAAAATATCTTTTTTCTGATCACATTCAAAAAGCCAATAAAAAAAATGTTCCAGACTCATATCATCAAAGATAAATACTGAAGCAGTATTATTATTTAGTAATTATCTATTTAAATCTTGTGATAACCTCTGGGAACCAACTTGAGTTACTTCCGTTGCTCAAGAGTATCCGTTAAAAATACCCCAACAAAAAGAATCCAACTATTGGACTAATACCAAATGCTTTGCTATAGTGGTTTTGACCGGATTACAAATTCTGAGCTCTGAGCTTTAAGCTTTGAGTTTGCACTCCAAATTCCAAGCTCTGGGTTTTCAGCCCAAGCTTCAAGATTCAACTGTAAGCTTTGATCTTTGAGCCAATCAAGAGCTGTCTCCACTGACCTCAAACGCTGAATTGGGTCTTGCAATCATACTGGTGAGCTTTGTTTGAGCTTTGATTACAAGGGTTTGATCAACCATGGTCACTCACAAGCTGAGCCGGATTGTCTGCCTCTATCCTTGCAGTCTGAGGCTTTGGCTTCTACCAGAAAATCTTGAGAAGCAAAGAACCATCAATTTGAATCCCCTATTGTAACAATAATACCAAATGCCTTATTTGAATACAACCACTTACTATGCTTCTGACATCATCATTGGAAACTTTGTGGAACATCCTACTTGGCATTTTATCATTTTTCCAAACTGGTTCCTCAAGATCCAGAGAGCTGATGATAGGTTTTTGAGATGGTGGTAACTTGGACAGGAGATCCTAGTCATCATCAGTCACGCCACTTGCATGAAAATTGACAATTGGCTGTTGATGTGGTCAAGACAATGTCAACTACTAACATGAGTTGTAAAGAAATTCAAGAGATTGGGATTGCTCTTGACCCTAGTTGATTGGATATCACTCAGTCACTTGCCTCCATCAAAATTAAAAGCTCAACTAAATTTAAAAGTTTTTCTGGAGACCAAGTTTTCTCAATTATCCTGTCCATTCCACTACAATCTCCTTTCAATCTTGGTCCATCTTATGGTTCTTGGAAGGCCGACTTGACTATTTGGGAATCACATGGTGGTATGTGCATCTTGACAAGTCACAACTAGCTTGTGAAGTCCTCCATGGCTTATTATCCAATTGGAAAGAACTTAAAAAATCAAACTAGGTGTTTTTGCTGTGCTCAATCTCACCGAGACCTCCATGTAATAGGGCTTCTATCATCATTATGTATTAGGAATAAAATTGGTGCAGTCCTTTGGCACATTGAACTGGAGAAGTTGCAGCAGAAGCAGCATACTGCAATGCAATCTCCAATCTGTCTATGCCAATCACCACATTCCTAAATCTTGACCAATCTTAAGCGGTGAGAACTTATTACGGTGAATTTCTCTACTGGAAACATCATTCCCAAATCCTTGTTACAAAGCAGACTGAGGATTTTGTCAACGCACATTGGAGGCAATCAACAACCTCTGGAGATTCAAGCTTAATCACTACCCCAGGGAAACTATATCACTTGGACAATCAGTCTATTTCTGGATTGACTTTGCACCATGATAGCGCAATGAAAAGTACTTCTATCATCATCCATACCAATCAAGCAAAAAAAATAGCTTTTTTTTCTTGTTCTCAAAACATGGTGTGGGTAATTGAGCAATCCCTTGGCTATTGGAATCACAATCAAAGGCGGATTTCAATACCACAAGGCCCCACCAAAATGCGTGTGAATTTGCTAAAATAATTTTTTTCCCCATTGGTACATTGAAAGCTAGCACCTTTCCTAATTTAATTTGAGGGAAAAAAAATCTACTCCAGAAAAAAAATGCTTTTTTTTAAAAAAAAAAAACTAAAAATTTTTTATTCTATACAACAATATAGTTGATATTATTTCAAGTCAGATATCTCAAAACACAAGTATATCTGTGGAAATGGAAAAAAACTCAATCCTGCAAACAAAAGTCTTAAGAAATTCAAAAATTCTGGTTTTTATTTCTACTTTGTGATATTTTTCAAAAAAATAAATAAATTCATCAAAAGATGGACAGAGGTCCACAAAATTGGGTATTTTAAGTAGAAAAAACACTTTTCAAGGCTCTAAAATTTGATGAGGCCCCCAATTGTCAGGGATTTAACCTCTACTGCTATACTTGGCCATGGTTAAACCTGCAAAATAAGACAATAACCCATATTAAATTCAGTTTTTGACTCAAATAAATCAAAAAATAGCTAAAATCTCACAAACGTGAACAATGCCAAGGTATCATGAGTACAAAAAGCCACAACTTAAACCTTTATAAAAGGAAAGGGGCCTGGCTCCAAATAAATGAAGCTCAAAGGAGCTTTGCTTATAAATAAGCTCACACCCTTTATAGTAGTAACACACAAGGGTTACTACTCCAATTCAGACCTTCCACTCACAATTGGAGTTGCCAATAAGATTATTAATTGATTATAATACTAAAGTTTCTAGCCCTGCTAAATCTCCTCTTGAGATTAAGTTTAATGGGTGTGTTAACTCTGGCCATATTCTCTTACAAATAAATAATAATATATAACTGGGTGGAAGGGGCTATAGGGTGAAGAAAATCCTCTTTTAAGGTAACAGAAGCCCCCAGAGGACTCAAGGAATCATCAGGGTAGTGCTAGTCTCTCCCTGGTTTTGTCCTCAAGGGCTCAGAACCCCATCACATCCTGCCCAATGAGAAATAGGGTACTATTACTCATTGGGGGGGTTTTCAATGTAAAGGGTCTTATTTACATACCCCAAAAGTTATATACTCTACTACTAAGCTCATGGACCTCTGAGTGGACACTCTAAAGGCTTAGGAGAGTTAATCAAAGTATAATCACATCCCCAGTGGGATAATATTAAGATTATGTGATTGGTTTATATAGAGTGGAGAGTATAAATTAAATTAATTACAGTAGCTAGTCCCCAAAGGAAGGGAACTCATTGGGAAGTTATATATCAATATTTGGGATGAATCTGAGTCCTCATAACTAAATTTAAAGTTATATTGGATCCCCACCTTGATAATATATATTATCAAGGTTCTAATTCTATAATCAATACTCATAAAAACATACTTATAAACTATTATAAAATATTATCAAAATTTATTGTATAATTGTGAACTTCTTAATCCATTTTAATTCTGGCTCTATGGTGGGTTGAACCAGTGACCTTGATGTCAGAAATGGATGTTGAGGGTAGTACTTAACCACTATACCAGAAAGGCATATGAATTTTGCAGACATTTGGACATGTAAAATTGTTTGGTGGCTGACATTCAAGGTTTTTGCACAAATCTAAAATGTTCCCAAAAGATCCCATGAGTAATTTTTTGAAAGAAGAATGGGCCCCTTCTACCAGAGAAGTTTTTTTGTTTCCAAAGTATGGGTAGACACCAGTCCAAGCAGTTACAAACCTCTCTTTGATAGGGAAAATATTCTTTTCCATATACTCAAGTAAATCCTTTCGGTCTTTCAAGGAACACTGAATGAAAGCTTCAAAGTAAGCACTCCCAGAAGAGATCAATAGAATAAGCAATAAATTGGCATACTCTGAGTTCTGCATCATTTACTTCTTCCTCCCCCTTGGTTTTAGAGGCCCCATACTTGGCCCAAAGAGTCATGAAACTTTTCCATCCTTCATCTTCATTACTGAAGCGCACTTTACAGTTTGCTTGGATTTTTTAGACAAGTGCCAGGAGCACAAATGTCTGGATGAATCAGGGAAACTGTTGTTAATAGTAGGAATAAGAGCTTTTTCATGGTCTGTCACAAAGACTTTTGGAAGCCCCTTGGGATCATAAGACAACTCCTTTAATGCATTCAAATCCACAATGTAGAACTTATATGTTTCTTTTGTTATAAAAACAAAATCCTTTTTAAAAGGCTTTTTGTTTGCAGTAATTCATACAAAATGCAATACAGGGATGTTATACCTATCTATTTTATAGGTACAATCAAACAATGCAATATGATGGTATTTTTTGCCAAGTTATATATAATCAGGATGGGCCAATAAAAGTGCCTCTAAGTGACCCTCTCAACCATATTTGGACCTGGAAACCCACTGGGATTGCTGCAGCATTTCCAATAGAGTGTCCATAACACCTGTTACCTCCAGATCCACTTATTGTTAAAGATTTTTCTATTTTAAATGTATTCTCCACCATCAATCTTGCTCAATTTCCTTTTAAGTTGAACCATAGTGAGCCCATCTTTCATTCCTTCTCTAAGTAAATCTAATTCTTGAACTGATATTCTAATCAGTTGAGGATGCACTGAAGGACTTTCTGATGGTTGATGATTGTGTAGGCCATTTCTAATGAGGAGATTCCAGGTGGGATCTGCTACTTTCCTACTTGCATGGATCATGAGTTAAAAACCAACCTTCCTAGTGTGGGTTTGCCTTGGACGTTTGGTGAGACATGGCCCTTAATAAACCCCAAATCTGTAACTTTCCAGATCAGCGTATTTGTCTCTCCTTGACTTGAAATTTGTCCATGCCTAGCCATGAATGGCTAACCATTTCTGAAAATAAATCTTGGATTCTTTCCTATTATCAAACACTCTCACAGGAGGAGGGTCAAACGGTTCTGGCACCCCTTCTTAAAATTAGTATTTTTCAAGCCAAATTTTTCTCAGTCATATGAAATATGAGATGTAAACCCACCACCTTTAGTCAATTCAACTTGTGATGGAACATCTTGTTACAGTTGTAAACAAACATCTTTTACAAATCCCTACCCAAATCCCTAGATTCCACCAAAAATTTGTTAATTAAACTTTAAATTAAGCCCTTAACATAGCCTTGTTTAATCTGGGAGGGCTTGGGCTTTCCACTTTTCCCATAAAAAAAAAATTCAATGCAAATTTAGTATTTAATTTAATTTTCAATTCAAAAACTCCAAAAGTTTGCTCACTTTTGGGTTGAGAAAAATTAATTTATGCAACAGTTGTGTGGTATGTGTGTACGTGGTTTGCGTCAAGAGTTTTTGCCAATAGGAAGAATTTTTAATTTTCAAGTTTCTTTGTGGTCCAATGGTCCCACATATTAGGGTGTATCAGAGTTAGCAAAACCACCATTTTTTTACCATACCCGCCATTTTTAATGGTGGGTTTCTGAAATACACATACCCCCTAACTGGTGTATTTCAAAATGTCAGGCTTCATGAAAAAGGTTGATTTCAAACCTGTCATTAAACCTGCCATTTATGCATCATCATCCATCCACCATCCATCACATCTAAAACACCCATCCACATCAGCCAATCCATACTGGTCCCATCTCCATCACGTCAAACACATCTCATCTCCATAGCTTCACATCTCCATGAATTCACAATTTATTGCTTCACATTTCTATTGCTTCACATTTCCATCTTCACAAAAATACCATCATAATCTCATCACCTCACATCAAATCACCATCTTTCTCAACATTTCCCATTAAAATTCTTGGCTGCAAGTTGAAAATGCAAAAAAAGCTGACTGAACTTTTGTTAGTATTTGACTTCCATTCAGACTCCAATCCAGACTCCAATTTGGAATCAACTTGGTCGGCTTTGAATGCTGTATTACAAAAGAAATACATGGTTCCAAAAGGACAAACTCTCCACGACCCTATGTATGAAAGGCAAAAGCTTCATCTCCCCCCAACCTAAGCTTCCAGCAATTGTTCAAAACTCTATTGCCTTCATTCATAAAATTTTTGGAGATGATTGAAGACCACCACATCTTCCATAACAATTCTCAGAATCCTCAACGCAATCCAGCTATCCAACTGTCTGTTGCTCCTTGCAGATTGGGATCAAATGGAAATGGAGCAGCAATTCATCAATTAGAATATCTATTCTCATTTGGATATGGAACCATTGACTCATACACCAAAAGAGTCATGGTTGCCATCCTATCTTTCCATTGCTCATTCCTTTCTTGGCCAACAAAAGAAGAATGCAAGGAGATATCTCAAATAATGGAAACCAAAGGATTTCCTGGTTGAATTGGTTTTGTTGATGGAACCACCATCCCTTTGAGTCAAAAACCAAAGCTAGATGGCAAACACTATTTTGATCAGAAAAAAAGGCAATTGATTCATATCTTTTCCAATTGCTTTAATAACAATGTTGATCAAACACTGACCAAATATGTTTTTTCTGTTTGTTTAGATACTCTGTGGCACTACAACTTGTTTTTAATAACAACAAGAAGTCCATATCACTCCATGATGGCCTTCCAGCTTCTTGTCATGATTCATACGTGTTCAATTGGATGCCAATTGCCCAACAACCAGAGAACTTCTTTGACCATGATCAATACCTTCTGGCCAATTCAGCTTATGCTAGTGGGAAATAGGAGGTTCCAGCATACCGGAATGTTTTTCCACCAATCAAGGAAAAAACAATTTCAACTATCATCTTGCCTAATCAGAAGTTTGTATTGAGCATGCCATAGGAGTTCTGAAAGGAAGATGAGCCAGCTTAAGGGAAATGCAAAGCAAGCTTCAAAATCCCAAATACATGAATTTCATCATCAACTGGATTATCACTTGTGTCATCTTTCACAATCTTTTGGCCAAAATAGAAGATGAATGGGACAAAATATTTGAAGATGATATTTCAGATCCGCCTCAAGTCATCCCTGTCTCATCTTGTCCCTCATCTTCTTCTATGAGAGAACAGATTCTTCCTCTTACCCTTGCTTGCTTTGATGAGTAATGTTTGATTGTGAATTAGGTAAAAAATCCCTTCACCAATTTTTTTTTGGTTTTGGTTGTTCACCCAAGATTCAATGGCTGACTCACTTGTTTTTTTTTCTTATTTGGTGGGGTGGACTTAGAAAAATGGTTTTGGTTGTTCACCCAAGATTCCTAGGCTGAGTAGGTATTTTTTTCTTATTTGGTGGGGTGGTCTTAGACAAAAAAGACTCAAAACTTCCAAACCCCCCACCTCACCCCACCAAACCACCGGAAAAACCACCCACCTCACCCCACCAAACCACCAGTCAGTTCACTCCTTCCTCCTCCTCACCAACCACCTTTACCTCACCGCTTCTCCTCACCCACCACCTCCCCTCCTCCTTTGGTTGGAATCCCTAGTAAGCTCCCCCCCCCTCCTCCTCATCCTCCCCATCATCCAAGTCTTATCCTTTGATCCATTCACCTTCAGGACCCCCCCAACTCCTTGGTTGATCTCCCAGGTAAGGCCCCCCCATCCTTCTCATCCTTCTTTTCTATCACTCCAACCCATCCTTGCTAACCTCACTTTTGCATCCATCCCTCTCCTCCCTCTTGCTTTCCCCCCCTTGCAATAGCTCCCCCTCCCTTGCCCCCCCCTCACAATTACCCCTCCCCCCTTCTCTTGCTTGCTCCCTCTCACTTGCCTGGCCCCTCCCTTGCCTTGGTTTCCCCCCCTCCCTTTTGCTTGGTCTGCAGCCCCACCTTCCCCCTCCTTTGGCATCCCCTCCTTTGGCCAACAAATGCCCAGACCCCCCCTTCTTGCTTGCTTGGCCAACCCCGCCGGCCCGCTCCCCTGCTTCAGCTGACCAACGCTCAGGCCCCCCCCCTTCTTGCTTGCTTGACCAACCCGGCGGGCCCCCTCCCATCCATTGGCTGACCAACGCCCAGGCCCCCCTCCTTCAATTTCTCAGCCAACCCGGCCTGCCCCCTCCCCTCCTTTGGTCAACCAACGCCCAGCCCCCCTCCTGCTCTTGCTCAGCCAACCCCGCCAACCCTGCCGGCCCCTTGCTTGGCTGATGGCCAACCAATGCCCTGGCCTCCCCATCCCTTCTTGCTTGCTCGGCCAACCCCGCCAGCCCCCTCCCCTCTTTTGGCCAACTGACGCCCACCCAGGCCCCCCCCATCCATTGGCCGACCAATGCCCAGGCCCCCTGCTCTTGCTTGGCCAACCCCACCAACCCTGCTGGCCACTCGCTTGGCCAACGGCCAACCAACACCCCAGCCCCCCATGTCTTCTTGCTTGCTTGGCCAACCCCGCCTGCCCCCTCCCCTCCTTTGGCCAACCAACACCCACCCAGGCCCCCCCCATCCATCAGCCAACCAAGGCCCAGGCCCCCCCCCTCCATCAATTGATTGGCCCACCCCTCTGGCCCCCTCCTTTCCTTTGGCCAACTGACACCCGGCCCCCCCTCCTTTGGTCGCTTTGCCCAACCCAAAGCCCAACCCAAGCCCAACCCAAAGGCCTGGCCTGATTACCTCACACCCTGGAAAGTTTTTTTTTT
Source organism: Puccinia polysora (assembly GCA_025617555.3). Lineage (NCBI taxonomy): Eukaryota > Fungi > Basidiomycota > Pucciniomycetes > Pucciniales > Pucciniaceae > Puccinia > Puccinia polysora. The sequence continues at coordinate 26,814,017 of CM062613.1, read as the reverse complement.
TTGGGTGCTGGTGTGATGTTTTTTTTTGGTGATCCTGTTTCTGGTGAACTTGGGATCAATTTCTGGTTTGGTTTCATTTTTTTTGATCCAATCTTGTTTCACTGATGATGTCCATTTGACTGACTGTTTTTTTTTTCAATCCCTCAACAGCTATTGGTGAATGTCCTATTCTTCTCCCACCTGCCTCAAAATTTTACACAAAAAATTGAATCCCATCTTGTTCCTCACCCCAATCAGAGTATATGGATGGGAGGGATCAAGATGGAAGGAGATGGATTGACCAAAATAATGAAAGGTGGGAAGAATAGGGCCTGTCACCAAAAGAGGGCTCAAATGAGAGATTCCAAAATATCTTTGAAGGTTTCTGAGGAAGGCATTAATGAAAAGGTGGCTGGTCTGGTTGGAAACCACATCCTTTGGATCTGTACCCTTCAAATGTTGCAAAAAAGAAAAAGAATAGTTGAAAACCCACCCAGGAAGAGTTTCAGCAAGCAAAACAAACAATCAAACTGTTCCATTTCTTCCACTGTGAAAAAGTAATTTTCCCCAATGAATCTGATCATCAAGCCCTGGTTGCAATAATTGAATTTGTGCCCTTGAATAAACTCTCAGAAAAAGATAAGAATGAAATCAACTTTATCACCACCTCCCTTCATGGTTCAAAACAATTTTTCAACCCAGTTGGTCCTTCAAGATCTTGGGGTGGAAAAATGTGGGCAGTTGGAGGGCAAAAATTGATGAACCCTTCAGAGTTATTTGGATGTTATGTGAGGAAATCATCCATTAGATCTTCTCCTCAAGATTATGCTTTCCTCAACCTTAAGGCCAAAAAAGTATCACAAATTCTTGGACAAATGTTTTGCAATTTGGCCAAACTTTCCTTTGAATCAAACCATGATACCATGAAGGACAACAACATCCCCTATTTCTCTTTGTTGGAATTTGGTTCCCAGCCTAAACCTTTTGATTGCTCCTCACACATCACTTTCACCTCGGATTCTTTTTACAACTCTCCTAAAATTGACAAAGGCAAAATCTCTGACTACTCCTTTTTACTTGTGGTTCCAAACAAGAAATCAAATGGTTAACTTATTGAAAATATGGACAAATATCAAGTATTGGATGGCCAATTTGTTTTTCCTGACCTTGGCTTTGGAATTGATTTCAAGCAAAAAGGTATAGTCAAAATGGTTTGGGCAGCTAATAAGTACAAGCACTGTACCTTTACTGCTGTGGACACAGCAACCCATACCAGAATGGCCATGTCACTTTAACTTAATAAAAAAACCAGAAAAACTTGTAGGGACTTGAATAATGGCCAAATTTACTCTAGAAAAAAAATAAATTAAAACAAGAAAGATCTGTATGTTGGTGGGGTTAAGAATACTCTCAAATTTTGTAATCAAAAATAATTTTTTTGTTTTTCTTTCACCCATGCAAATATATTTACAAGCCCAGAATTTGAGTTATCTACTGTATTTCATCTCCTGTTCTACTTCTACCAATGAAATACAAGGCTACTGATACCTTATCCTTTTTTTTTTGGTTGCAAGTTGTTCCCTCTCCTTTTCCAGTTGTGCTTGCTGTTGATCCTTCTCCTTTTCCTCTTTTTGAAACTCTAGCTCAGCCTGTTTCAACTTCCACTCAGAATCCCGTTTTTGTTGAGGAGCCAAACTCTTGGCTTTCTGCTTTTGAAAATCCATGGCCAGTTGACAATCCCACTTTTGTTTTTCAAACTCAAGTTTTTTGGATTCAATATTTGATTTAACTGTTTTTTGCAGGGGAAAAGCAATGAGAATGATTTTGAAAGAAAGGTCAATCAATGGACTTACGTGAATCTTGCTTCTCCATGATTTATTCAAAGCCTGAAAAACCACTAGTGTTTCTCCTCTTTTGATGACTTTTGGGTTTGATATTGATGGAATTGGAGGCCTTCTGCTTACCCTTTGCAGAGGTGGTTTGAGTCTGAAAGTTGTCACTAGTGTTTGAAGGTGATGTGGAAGGCCCCATTGGCTTGAGTTTTTGGCCATTCTGGAATGGATGAGCCTGTTTTTTTAAAATCTAAATCAGTCAGGATTAACCAAACGGAAGAGAAAAGAGCTTGGTTCCTTACTTGAACCAATGTTGAGGGTAATGGAGACTGAGGATTATCTTTTTCCACATCAGCAAGGTTGATGAGATCTGCTAACCCAGGAAGAGAGCAATCCAAAGAAGGACGGGAGGGGTCCAAGGTATGGTTTGACTCCTGAATCAACATGGAAGTAGACGTGATTGGAGCTGATTGCGTTTGAATATCCTCCTTGGCATTGGATGGGGGCCACTCATAGGTTTCTTTGGGATCACCATTGCTAGTCTGAGGATCCCCAGCCAAGTCCTCAGCGTCAACTGAATTGGATTGTTGGGCATCAAAAGCAGCTAGGAGGGTTGATGTTGGCCTTATTTCCAAATATTTCATTGATTTGAATACAAAAAGGACAAATGGAGTCCAACTTATCAACCACCAAGTTGATTCCCTTGGCTTTGTCAGATTTGGTGATACAAAGGCCAGTGGAGATTGACATGGAGTGGGAATTTTTGTCCTTGGCTCAATGATTCTTGAATTGCTCCCTCATCTGTTTGGATGACAGATCCAGCCTACCTTTTGTTTTTTTCTTGAGTTCATTGGCAATTGGCCAACATGTGTTTCATTGTCTCATCCAAAGCAGGCATCATAGTTGTAGGGAATTTTGAGCCAGTTGACCAGGATGATGTGATTGGCTCTCTTGAGCTGACTTGAACCCTTGGAAGCTGATGGGGGAGGATTTTTTGAGCCCTTGGAAGCTGATGGGTGTTGAAACTTGACCCACAGCTGCGCACCACTTGACTCATCTCTGTGAACACTCCATTTGTGGAGTTGTTCGATCCCTTTTCCGCTTCTATCTCTCTCTCTACTCTGGATCATGATCTCCAATTTCCTCCTCCTGTTTTTCCAACAATCCCTTTGTCTTCTGGATTCCCGGTCTCGACCACTCAATTGATCAACTTATTTCAGCTATCACTTCTCGTCTCAACCTCCTTTCTTCAATCATTTTACCATAACCTTTACTTAACCTTTTCTATTCCTATTTCCGGTTTTTTTTCCTTTTTTATTTTTATTCCTCCATTTCTTTCTTTTTTCTTCTATTTCTCTTTTCTGTTTCTTCCTTTATTTTTCTTTCCTTTTCTGTTTCTATTTTTCATGCTTTTCTAAAAATCAACCATCTTTGACTCGCGGCTCTTCAAGTGTCCTACACTCTTCAATCCAACTCTCATCGCCGCCGACGTCCTCAATTATATAAGGCTGTGTTCTCTCATTTGGTGAGAAAGATACTGCTCACATTTCAATTGATTGTCTCTTCCTGAATTATTGTTCTTTCAGTCTTCTTCAGTATCTATAGCTAGTATTCTCAGATCCTAAGGCTTCTCATCCATTTCTGGTCTTCTAAGCTCTTGTCCAAAATTATCCGGGGTTGGACATTTTTCATTTTCACGTGTGGTTTCATTCCAGTCTAAAATATCTTATTGAATATTTGTTATGTTTTAGTCTGGTCTTTTATTTTCAGTAATAAATAGGATCAAAATTCTATCACGATTAACAGTTGAACGCTCTAACCAATTGCGATCCTCTCAAGACCAGATCCGTCTTCAGTCACTATGGACAACATAAATCCCACCATACTTAAGACCACCCTAGAAGCTATCCCGGTTCTCACCAAGGAAAATTTCACTATTTGGAAAACAAGGATCAACTCACTCCTCAATCTAGCCTTGCTCAAGGACACCATTGGGTCCAATACTGAAGAACTCACAGCCACTGACAACTCTATTCTGACGTCTATCCTAATATCTAAGCTATCTCCCTCTGTTCATACTACTGTCATAACCGGTCAGAATGAAGAAAGCGCTAAGGAGATCTGGCAAGCTATCCACAAACATTTTGTATTGTCTCAACCTTTGAATCAAGCTCAAATCTACAGTCAATTCTCCTCCATCACATTTGACAAAAACAACCTTCAGGGATTCATTATAGACATAAAGACCGGTGTCAACCGCCTGCACAAAATTGGCATTGTTCTCCCTGTGGATATACTCACATATATGATACTTGATAAGCTCCCGGATTCATTGAAGAACATAAAGCAACAAATTAACCATTCTAATGTGGAATTGGAAATAAATCCTGATGCCGTTCTCGACCACCTTTGTATACACATGAATGAACTAAGAATGAATTCTTCCTCTTCCACTCCCTTGTCCAGTTCAATCACTACTCTATTTACCGACACGTCTGGAAGGTGCAAACCGAGAAAACAAAAAACTCTGTCTAATCATCCAAAGCATAAATGCTGGATGTTATATCTGCACCTTAGGCCAAAAAATAACCATACTCAGGAATCCAAGACTTACGTTAGCTGTCTTTGCCTATCTCAAAATCTCAGTCCTCTCTGCTTTGTTCTCGACTCGGGTTCTTCCAATCACATGATTTCTGACCCCAATATGTTCACCAAACTCAACAACTCAGAAAAAGGAATGATTAGCACGAGCTCAGGCAGGAATCAACTGGAGATAAAAGGAATAGGAGAGGTAAATCTGAAAAGCAAATGGGATAACATTGTACTTCAAGATGTTCTGTATGTTCCCAATCTTTCTATCAACCTGATCTCACTGCAAAGACTTCTTCTTGATCACTATACTGTTGACTTCAAATCCCATATTTTCTCTCTTCTCAAAGACGGCAAACTTGCAATGAAGGGGTATTATATCAATCACATTCCATGTCTTCACTTTTCCCTTCGGGTTCTTCTATCTCCCGATCGCATCTTTCCTACGCTGAGAATCTTCACAAGTCTCTCGGACAGGTGAGCTATCATTGACTGAGACACAATCTGAACATTCCTATTAAGAAAACCGAAGACTGCAAATCTTGTGCCATTTCAAAAGTTACTTGTACTTCCTTTCATTCTAGAACTTCTATGGCTAACTGCGTGTTCAAGAAATACATCTGGACACTATTGGACCTTTACCAACTTCAAGAAAAGGGCACAAATATCTTCTCACTGTAGTTGATGCCTATTCTCGATACATGGCGTCCATCCCTTTTACCAGCAAGGAACTCATCCCAGCATCCTTAATCAAGGCAATTGATATAGAAGCAAAACGTCTAGGTTACTATCCGTCAGTACTTCATTTGGATCATGGGTCTGAGTTTCAGAACTCTCAGTTAGCTACATTCTGCAAACGGAATCTCATTCGTCAATGATTTTCTGATCCTTATACTCTGCAACTCAATGGCCTGGCGGAACAATTTAATCAAAAAATTCTTGAATCCATTCGATCAAATCTGAAGGACTCTAATCTTCCCATAGGGCTGTGGAATGAAGTGGCAGTGGCTTCATCTCTTGCTCTGAATCAAATCCCCACGCACAAAAGCAAAAAATCGCCGTATGAGTTGTTCAAAGGTGTTAAACTTCCCCTGTCTTACTTTCATCCTTTAGGTTCTCCGGTGTCCTACCTCATTCTTCCCAAACCTCCCGGGTCTAAACTGCTTCCTCCTGGTGACATTGGACATCTGATTGGATACAATCCGGAAATTCAATCTTATCGAATTCTGTTGTCAACTGGCAAGATCGTTGAGTCTAAGCATGTCCAATTCTTGGACATCTCCTTGAAGCCCGCTAACAACTCTTCCTCTGACGTGTGGATTCCAGACAGTCAAACCAAAACACAACCTTCCTTTGAGACCATTTCTGAAAATCATGAGGACCCTACCATACCGGAAATCATCGAGGAACCTATCGAACCTTCTATTCCCGACAACTCCTCCAGCAAAGACTGTCCTGACCGCCCTGAATCTTCTAGCAAAGACGTTGGCAAAAGCAATGCTAATACTTGTGTCTTGCAAGACAGAACTCTGTCGGTGAAACCCGTGAAATACACCTATCTATCCAGCAGGCTAGATCCCGACAAGGTTTGTGCGGCTAAACAAGAAGAGCTGGATAGTATTGAAAAACATGAAGTATGGGAGGAAACTAACGAGGTTCCGGATAGATGGCTCTCTACCTTGTGGGTTGATTGTCTTAAACCAGCCACCAACTCATCTCCAGAAAGGGTCAAATCCAGACTTTGCATCCAAGGTTTTAAGCAAGAACTAGGGGTGGATTATTTCAATACCTTTGCACCTACCGGCAAATTTCCATCTCTTCTTCTCCTTCTCACTCTTGCAGCTGACAAGAATCTCCCCATCAGACAATTTGAAGTTAAAAGTGCGTTCCTCTTTGCACCCTTAGAAGAAGAAATATTCATAAAAAATCCTAAAGAATCAACTCGATCTAGTCCCTTCCTCAAACTAAAGAAGTCCCTATATGGCTTGAAGCAAGCACCAGCAAACTGGAATTGAACTCTCACTGAATTTTTTGAAGAAGTCAATTATCAACAATTGTCTTCCGACGCCTGTGTGTACATTCATAAAAATAATGACTCTTTTATATTTTTTCACGTAGAAAACTTAGTTGTAGTGGGCAAGACGGATGCTTTTGAAGAACTGTTCCTGCTCCGATTTCCCAACTCGTCTGCTCACGATCTGGACACCCTACTAGGAATGGATGTCGAATCCAACGGATCTTCCTTCTCCCTATCTCAATTGAACCTCATCAAAAAAGGGGTTAACTTACTAAACTTATCTGACTGCAGATCCGTTTCTACTCCTCTTACTCCCGGAATTCAAATGACACCTGCCACTGATGAAGAAATCAATCAGTTTGAATCTCTGGGTGTCAACTACAGACAATTCACAGGCATTCTGAACTACCTTTCCTGTTGATCTCGTCCCGACATTGCGGCAGCTTCCTCTATACTATCCAGATACAATCATCGTCCAGGTATCTCACATTGGAAGGAAGTCATGCATTGTTGGAAGTATTTAAAATCCACTATTGACTTCAAGCTAACTCTGAGTCCATCTTCAGACAATCATCAAGTTCAACTGTTCACGGACGCCACCTGGGCCAATGATCTTGATACCAGAACCTCTCAAAGCGGTATTATTGCCTTTTGGAAAAACTGCCAAATTTCTTGGACAAGTAATAAACAAAGAAACATCACCCTCTCTTCAACGGAATCTGAACTCAACGCCTTGTCCGACGGTATTCAAGAGAACCTCTGGCTTACTCATCTTATCTCCAAACTATGGAATGTCAAGCTTTTACCTTCTCTCTTTGACATCAACAATAAAGGGTTACTTGAGAAAATCCAACATTTTGGGTCTAATTCAAAAACTAAACACATAGATATCAAAATAAAATACATTTGAAAACTCTTCAAGGAAAATGAAATAAAAATTAACTTAATTCTCTCTGCCGATATGACGGCTGATGCTCTAACAAAGGCTGCCAACTCTCAATTGCTACACTGCTTGATCTCACAATGCTTCTCAAAGGCAGACTCTTCCTCATCAAATGATCCGTGGTGTTGAAACTTGACCCACAGCTGCGCACCACTTGACTCATCTCTGTGAACACTCCATTTGTGGAGTTGTTCGATCCCTTTTCCGCTTCTCTCTCTCTCTCTACTCTGGATCATGATCTCCAATTTCCTCCTCCTGTTTTTCCAACAATCCCTTTGTCTTCTGGATTCCCGGTCTTGACCACTCGATTGATCAACTTATTTCAGCTATCACTTCTCGTCTCGACCTCCTTTCTTCAATCATTTTACCATAACCTTTACTTAACCTTTTCTATTCCTATTTCCGTTTTTTTTTTTCCTTTTTTATTTTTATTCCTCCGTTTCTTTCTTTTTTCTTCTATTTCTCTTTTCTGTTTCTTCCTTTATTTTTCTTTCCTTTTCTGTTTCTATTTTTCATGCTTTTCTAACAATCAACCATCTTTGACTCGCGGCTCTTCAAGTGTCCTACACTCTTCAATCCAACTCTCATCGCCGCCAACGTCCTCAATTATATAAGGCTGTGTTCTCTCATTTGGTGAGAAAGATACTGCTCACATTTCAATTGATTGTCTCTTCCTGAATTATTGTTCTTTCAGTCTTCTTCAGTATCTATAGCTAGTATTCTCAGATCCTAAGGCTTCTCATCCATTTCTGGTCTTCTAAGCTCTTGTCCAAAATTATCCGGGGTAGGACATTTTTCATTTTCACGTGTGGTTTCATTCCAGTCTAAAATATCTTATTGAATATTTGTTATGTTTTAGTCTGGTCTTTTATTTTCAGTAATAAATAGGATCAAAATTCTATCAATGGGGGAGGATTTTTTGTTGTAGAGTTCCTTGGCAATGTTTGCTTTGGTGTGTTGGACTTTTGTGTGGACTTGCGGGGGGATGTTTGCTGAGGGGCCATTTGGAAAGAGTAAGGGAAATAAGGTGATGAGAGAAATAAAGTGACAAGAAAGATAGAGTGATGAGAGATATGAAGTGATGAGAGTTATAAAGTGACAAGAGCAATAAAACAATGATTGGATTCTTTGGATGAGGTTGGAGGTACAAGTTCTTGTTGGAGGTAGAGTGATGAGAGTGATGAAGCAATGAGACCAATGAAGAAATGAGAACAATGAAGCAATGAGATCAATTAAGTGGTGAGTGATCAAGTGATGAGGGTGATAAATTGATGAGAGTTATGATGAGAGTGATAAAGTGATGAGAGTGGTAAATCTTTTTATGATGAGGCTTGAAGTAAAAAAATTTGCAATGAGGACGGACATAGAAGGAGGCGGGAAGCCAGGGGTGCATGATGTGGACAGGTGGTGGAAGCCTTTAAATACTTTATTTGAAAAAACCAACCTATTTCCGGGTAACTCTGACACATCTGATATGAAATAAGTAGGTTTTTTTGATATTTAATGGCAGGTTTGAAATGGCGGATTTGGTTTGAAACCCTCCATTAAAAAATTGCAGGTTTTCTTAACTCTGATACACCCTAATAGGGCTTATCAGACCCTTTTATGCCAAATCCCCAAATTTGGGTTGAATGCACTCAAATGTGATCCAGGGGTGCCTAGATACCCCAAATCCCTCCTAAAATGGCCCATTTGGGGGGGGAGTGGCCCAAATGGGCCAGGGAAACATGTGCAACCCCCGCTTGAATCTCACGCATCCCCTGGGGGGTCTTGAATCCTAAATTGCAAGCCACAATAGGGATGCAAATCCCCAATTGCAACCCCCCAGGGGATTTGAAAGTTTCATACAACCTGGCCCACTACTTGTTGGGTTGTAATTGGCCATTTGAAACCTGTATGGGTTTTTAACAGCCATTCATTCCAATTTTAAACCTCACGGTTTAAAATATAACATTGGCCTTCTGCTTTTTACAATGTTGATTTAAAAATAAATAAAAATACTATCTGATTTAACAAAGAGTTTGAGAGTTTGATGAGGTAAGGGTTTGATTAATCTGGTGTCTCAAAAGTAAAGGCTATCTAAACTTATTCAAACGGTAAATATATGTTTTGAAGTGAAACAAAGGCCACTGCCTAAAATCAGTTAAGATTGACTAAGCAGTGAAAATGAGACAGACTTATTTCCTATTGATTTCAGAGGTAGTATTAATGATAAATGGTGACAGATTAAAGGAAGAATGAAAGATATTTTTATCTGTATTAATTTAATTTTCATAGCCAACATTGAATATAGATGAATAAATAAGCATTTCAATTCATGTGGAAATTTAATATTATGATTATTGAAGTAGAAGGAAGGATGATCAAGATTAACATGTATAAAATTCATGAAATTCTTTTTCTTTTGATAAAAAATATTGCCATATTTGTTTCCAAATTCTAAGAAGATGGAATATGATTCATGTTAGAAATGCAATTATCTAGAGATTTTGAAGGATTAAGATGAAAAATTTATGCTTTGAGCTCAAGGTTTATTTTTTGCACATAAATTTGATATATCCCCTCTCCCCATTATCTACCTTGATCTAATTGTGTTAAACCACAAACCTAATGATTTAAAACCACAAGCATTCTAAAAATTTGGTGCATTCCCCTGCATTATTTCAGTTTTTATAAAGGGAGAAAGGCATTCCAAAAACTCAGTCGTTCATCTCAATTTAACTTCAAATCTTGCCATCCATCACATCCTGAAAGATTTGAAGTCACTTGCTAGCAACTGCCATCAAGGAAGCCCTAGTTAAAGCTCTCTAAAAGCTATAGTTAAAGCTATCTCCAGGCTTAAAACAAGTCTTTGATGCACAGTGACTGTGACAAATGCACTGTGACTTTGCACCAGAGCTTGGTTTAAGCTTGACCTGGAATTTGTTGGAGGTTGGCCTGAGCTTGATAATATATTGGGCCTGAGATCCTTGATGGAACTTTCTAGAAGTGTTTTCAATTTTTTTTGATGTCATCTACAAATAGTTCCAATGAAACCTGAAACTGGTATTCAAAGCTCCTACATTTAAAATCATCATTAGCTATGGAATTTAAAACTAGCTTCCATCCAATCCATCTTGTGCTCACAATTGAAAAATCAGTTCACACCTTTTATTGCCCTATTAAATCAACTATTAATTATCAAGATAAACAGTCCAATCATTCCCATTATTCATTTCCTATTGCATCTCAAATTGACCCAATGACTTATTATCTTGTTTTCATTGTTATTAATTTGCATCATTAGTCCCTTGAATTTGTGATTTTTTTGATAATTCCCAGTATTTCTTTTAGCCTTAACCTTAAAACAGCCTTGTATTTATCCTTGAAATTGGAAGAAGTCATTTCATTATAAATTTCTTTTACATAAATTTATCACTGCCTTGCTTCATTCCCAGCCAGAGAGAAAATGAATCAGTATTTATCTAGTGATCCTGTCATGAGTTAAATTGCCTTAAAAGATCAAAAAGATTGCCTTGAGATTTTTTCCTTGGTTATTCAATACAATTTTTTTCTTGCATCTTGCTTATTAAAAATTCTTACACCAAACATTCCCCATTTCCATTGATAAAAAACCATCATATTTTAAATTTCATCTGGCTTCAAATCCTCTGTCTTAAAACTCAAATTATAGCCTTACTAAAATGAGGATTCCTTTTATTATTGGTTATCTTCTCATTTTTCCAACAACCAACTGATTGTTTTCTCCTCTTAGTATGTGGATCAGGAATGTGACAGAAAAAATCATCCAAAAAACCCGCCAAAATTGTTTTATCCAAAATCTCAAATTAGAAAGAAATGAAGTAGATTTTTTTGAGGTATAGGGCAGGAAAGAAAGGAGTGAACCTTGGGGAAGGCCATTAAAAATGAAATTTCTATTAGAAATTTCAAAATCTAATCTAATAACAGTCAGTTTTAACCTCAAAGAATAATAAATTATTTTGATGAGGCAGATAGGGAAATTTTAAGAGTGAAGAAAATTAGTTAAGGATTCTCTGAATACTGCATTATAATAGTTTCAATTCCTATAAAAAGGTGTGGAAATTTCTATTTTATCTCCATTCTTTTGAAAATCAAAAAATAAAGTATGAAGTGAGCCTCAAAAATATTTTTTCCTTTAAATGCACCCATATGGCCAGGTTTCTATGATTTTGATCATAACCCATGCTTATTATACTTGGATAGGATCTGGAATAAAAGGAGGAAAGTATTGGAAGGCCTAAGAAGGAAGTAGGCTGGTTTAAAAAAAAGAAAAAAAAAACATGATCATTTCATATTAAGTGGAAGAAAAATAGATTGAAACAAAATTTTAGAATTTTATCAAAGGAATTAATTGTATGAATAAATTTAGAGGAAATAATCCTACAAATTTACATTGAATTTCTTGTTTTATTGAAAAGTTTAAAAGTGTTATTTACCAAAATAATTCTGTGAAAGTTAGGATGAAGTGGGGGAAGGAAATTAAATATTTGGATTTAACTAGGTTCCTTGAATTTTATTATATAGATTGGCTTCTCTTTTATTTATAACAAAACTAAGAATAGTTCCCTTTTTGTGGAAAAATCATGGGATAAAAAAAGAAAGAATCTTAAATTAACAAAGAGGGTTAATGATTTATTTTGAATTTATTCAAATAGAATCAGAATCATCATTATAAGACAAACACTCTAGGATATTAAGAGTACAATGGTTTTCATAAATTAGTATACTGATTTCTAATTTTTAGAATTCCTTCATATTTGATAGGAAATTCAGACTTAAAAGGAGAATGAGAAAAATATCATCAGAGAGATTGATGGAAAAATTAGGGCAAAAATAAATTTGAAACCTTGCAACCCCGCTTCACAACCTAAAAAGGGCTGTATGGTGCAACTTGCAACCCAATCTGGGTCACAAACAGCAGCTGACAACCTGTTGCAGTCTTCAACTTCTGCTTGCAACATGGACCAGTTGCAAACAGCCGCTCACAATGCAATTTTAATTTTTGAGCAACTGTTCACAACCCATTTGCAAAAAAAAGAATATATTTTGAAAAAATGAAATTTTTGACCTTGCAATCCCCATTCAATACCTAAAAGGGGTTGGTGGCACAACTTCCAACCATTTAGGGTTGCAAAAAGCCATTTGTGGCCCATTTGAGTCACAAAAAGTCATTTGCAACTCAGGTGGGTTTTGAATGGGAAAAAAATTAAAAAACAAAATTTTATATTTTTATTTTTAATTTAATTAATCAATTTATTACATATATATATATATATTATTTATTTCATTTTGTTATTCAATTTTTTTATATATTTTTTATAGTTATATTTTTACTTGAATTAATTAATTAATTAATTATTTAATTAATTATTTAATTAATTATTTAATTAATTAATTATTTAATTATTTAATTAATTATTTAATTATTTAATCAATTAATTAATTATTTAATTAATTAATTGTTTAATTAATTATTTATGGGTGATGATAAATTTACAACTCCCAGTTGTGGAGAAGTTGTGTAGGGCTCTACACAGCCCAATGAATGGGTGGGGGCCCAAAAAACTTCCAAAACGCGTGTGCCGGCCAAATGAAGTGTCTAAATGTGCCCAAGGGGTTGTCTCAAACAGGCGCAACCCCCAGGGGGGCGTATACCCCCATACATGGCGTTTTTGGGTTGTGTAACCCCGTAAACGGCAGTTTTGAGCAGTTTTAAGGGGTACACAGCCCCCTGGGGGTTGTGCCAGAATTTTTGGGTCCCCCTGGACCACATTTGGGTTTCATCAACCAAAATCTGGGATCAACACATACTATATGGGACTGTTGGACTACACCTAGCAATCATAAAGTGAAACTATAGTGAAATTAAAGTGAAATCAAGTGAAATTAAAGTTACACTATAGGAAGCTGCAAAAAAAATCACACAAAATGGATCTTTCTAAACTCAAAAGTGAGAAAAATCAGTAGTTGTTCAATTGAAAGTTTGATTGAATACTGAAGTAGCATTGCATATTTTTTTGCATTATGGGAGCAGTGGAAAGCCCTCCTTTTTGTAAACTGGCTTAATTGAAGTACTACATTGGTGTTGCCATGAAAAAAGCTGGGGACAAGAAGCATTTGGGTAATGAATCATTGGAAGCCCCAATTGCATCCTCATCTAGGGTGAAAATTTGGGAACAAAATGGTTCACAAATGGACATGACCTCTGGTGGTGAGTGGAATTTTCTATTACTTGTTTTTTGCCTTATTGAATTTGATTGAAACTGATGGAGTGTATGCCATCAATGTAACCATTGTTAGGTTAAGAGAATATGAATTTTGGATCACAGAGATAAGGAAAGATGGGGTAGCTTGAGGAGGGGTAGATCAACCTGGGTGGAGAGGCCAGGAGGGACTGAACTCAGGGTGTGGCGGTTGAGATGATGATGAGAATCAGTGGTTGATTGTGAGAATCAGAAAGAGCAGTTTAAGTAGCAAAAACCAGAGAACCCATGAAAGTGGGTCTGATCAGAAGACAGAAGCATATTCATCAGAGAGGTCCATGAGAAGGGGGACCAGAGACAATTCAAAGAAAGGAGAAAACACAGGAAACACAAGTCTGGACATGGACAGGACAAAAGGCCTGAAGTCACAGCAGTGACATACATGAGAAAAGAGTAAAGAACCAAGATAACAGATCAATCCACAACCAGAGAGCAACAAACAGCAACAACATGGGGACATAAACGGGAGATTGTAACCTGAGATAACTATTAAACATAAATAGCAAGTACCCTAAAGCTTGTAAGATGAGGTTTTAATAGAAGATTAAGATAGAGTGGGAAATGTAAGGATGAAAATTCAGAGCAAACTAATTTACTATCTCAACAACCATTTAATTGGTGACAGATCCACTTCACCCACCTTCTGTGAAAGCTTTTCCTACTTGGGAAGAGGGACAAAACTATTGTCAAACATGGGCAATGAAGAATGGTTACGCTTTAACATTTTTCAACTCAAACCTTGAAAAATATGTGGATTTAGCTTGTGATAGACATAGTTTGTACTTGGGGCAATTTATCACCAAATGGGCAAGGCAAACTCACACAAGGAAGGTTGGGTGCAATTTTTTAATCCGTGCAAGTCACATGATGGCAGACCCCTTGTGGAATATCTCATACAAAAATGATCAACATATCCATGAACCATCTCCACACACCTAAGGAGAATCTCTGGGGTAGCCTTAGAAAATCAAAAAGAAGGCATGAATGATGGGCTCAATACACTTCAGCTAAAAATAAAATTGAGCAAAATCAATGGTGGCCAATATTTTGATGACCAAACAATCTATAACACTAAGCATAAGGTAGTGCTAGCAGAACTAAAGGGGAAACATTGTATGGAGGTCTTCTTTGAACAACTTGTTCATTCAGGTTGGTTTCATCCAGAAAAATTCAGTGGAAAGGGTCACTTGGAGGCCCTATTCTTGGCTCATTCAGATTCATCAAAGCTTTTCAATAAATATCATCATATTGATATGTTTTATTGTACTTATAAAACAAATGATTACAAAATCCCCCTATTGCACATTGTAGGAATTAATTGAAACCAGAAAACTTTCACAAAAGCTCTTGTTTTTATAACAAGGGAAATTTTTGAGTTCTACAGTTGGTCTGAAGATGCCCTAAAGCAGTTGACTTAGGATCCTGAGGGAATTCCCAAAGTCTTTGTGATGGACCGTGAAAAAGATTTGATCCATGCTCTAAAAAAAATTTTCCCTGAGTCAACAAGACAGTGTTGCCAATGGCATTTGTCTAAAAACATAAAATCAAACTGTAAAGTGCGCTGTAATAATTAAGCTGAAGGGTGCAAAAGCTTTATGTCTCTGTGGGCTAAGTATGGGGCTTGAAAACCCAGGAGGAGGCAGAGGTCAATGATGCGGAACTTAGAGTAAGTGTCAAATAACTGCCTCTACTGTTAATCTTCCTAGTTTTGGGTTGCTTAAATTAAGACTTGTATAAAGTGTTTCTTGGAAGACTGTGAGGATGTACTTCAGTATATTGATCATAATATCTTTGATATCAAAGAGATGTTTTTAATGGCTTGGACTTGCAAAAACCCTGAATTTGGAAAGTAAAAAGTCTTGGGTTGAAGGGGCCCATTCTACTCCCAAACAATTTCTTAGAAATTTGTTGGGAAACATATTAAATGTTTGGCAAAACCTAGAGGGGACGGTTTCCAATCAAATTAAATCAGTTCAGGCTGCCCTTTACAAATCTCAAATAAAATTGGAATAGTTCTTCCTACTGCACTGTTACCATTAGGATACAAGGTGTCTTTACAGGCAATCAAGTTTTTTGTGTATCAATTGGAGAGATTAAAGCAAAAACATGAAGAGGAAGTGTGCAACAAGTCATACTCAATGACTATGGGCTTGCCCTGTTACCGCCAAATAGGTGACCTACAAGCGTCAAGAGGATCTATTGTTCCTGAGGATGTTCATCCTCAATGGAGGTTGGATTATGACCCTTGCATTTCAAGTTCTTTAAGTTGGTTTAAGTTGGATTGTTGGATTGTTCAAATCTCTTTGTGATTAATTCTTTTTGATTAATTCTTTTTAAATGATCATTCCTACTTGACTGATATTTGATCCTTTTGAATTTTTAAAGGTTGATGTTGATGAACTGCTCAGCAATTCTCAGTTACATGAGAAGCTCAATACAATGATCTTTGCTCATCCTGAACAAGATTATCATGGGCTTTTGAAGCAATTGATGAACAAGAGAGCAAATTATTAATCAAGACCAAGACTAGAACTGAAATTCTTGCAATCAAGAAGAGGCCATCCAAAATTGAAAGATACCCAGCAAGATCCTTCTTGATTTGAAAACTTTGAAAAGGAAATTAAAGAGGAAAAGAGAATTAGAGGGGCACCAAAGAGGAAAAGACAAAAGAAAGCAAGTCTTTTATTTTGAGAAATTTTCATATTTATTGACTTACTGATGGGAAATGATGATTATATTACTAGTCTTTAGGCTCAGAATCCAAATTTCATAGTTCAGTTGAAGAAAATGAAATTTCATTGGGGTTGGTGGCCTTGGAATCCATTCCTTTCTGAAGGATGATGAAGAAGAAATTGAGGAGTCAAACAGAAGCTCATCTTTGGTGAGTTTTGATTCCTTTAATGAGATTATGATTGTGGCTAACAAATTTTTTTTGTAGGAAGTGAATTGCCTCAATAAAATAACCAGGAACTTACAGAAGTTCTTGGGTGAGGTTTGGGATCCGGTGTAAGACTCCAAACGGTGCTAAGCCGTGGCAGTTCTGTGGAGGGGAAAGGTGCTGTTTAGGCTGCCCTCCTAGGAGTTACAATAATATTTTAATGTAACCGGAATAAAGGTCCAGAACCTTATGGATGAGAAATCAAACTAAGAGAAGAGGATAAGAGTTGTCGGTAGCAATGGAAACATCACTATCTGAGACAAGATGGTGCAGGGAAAGACTTGAACAAATAAGTCAAGGTTTGTTCAGAGTTCAATAGAACAAGGCAGTTGTAAGTAACAACGCCCACAAGCTAATAACTCTGGTTGTCAGCAGCTGATTAGGAAAGATCAACTCAATCCCAACCAACCTCCAGGTTCTCAATGAACCTGCCCAACTCTCCGCAATGAAGCGCTTGAAGGGTACCAGATAACTGTGGGAGGCTGAACAAAACAAAAGCAATTTGTTTATGAAGCTCTAGAAGCAAATCAATAACAAATTTGAGCAAGAATATCCCAACACTTCTCAAGGAACTCAAGAATAGTGTGGCGAAATTCAACCTCAAAGAAGAAGGGAGGTATAACACTCCAGGTTTTAAGCTTAATAAAACCTCTTCAATCAAACGTGATTGGCTCCAGAAAGATGATCAAGGAGAGATCAAGACCAGTATGGTCGGAAAAAGGGATCAGAGTGGTATAACACACTCAAGAATTCAGGCAGACAGGAATTCTTCTTCAACCAGCAAGGCTATTGGTTGGTGATAAGGATCAAGGTCACAAAGGACTGAGTTTGAGTATGGAGGCTCAAAGGATCAAGGGGCAATCATAGATATACCCGGATAATTTGCTCAGATAAGTGGGGAAGGATGCCCACGGATAAATTGCTTATGATGATGGTCTCATAGAATGATGGGATTCTCTGATGCTCTGATGCTGGGATGCTCTGATGCTTGGCCAAAAGGCAGGGGAGAGCCCCTCCTTATATGGGCAGGAGGCCCTGTTAGACTATATACAACGGATTCTACAAATAGAGCGGAAAAGGGAAGGCAACCATGTGGTCACTCGCGTCGGTCTGTGGATGGGCGCGCGTAACAATACCAGAGTCACCCACCCCTTGTCCAAAGGGGGAAGCGGGTGGGAGAGTCCCAGGAAAGGTGTCGGATGAAGTCCATGAGAGCGCGGATGGGCGGATAGGAGATTGGTTTGAGAAAGTGGAGTAAATCCTGACGGCCTTGAGATCCACGACTGATAGATCAAGTGCAATGGGAGGTTTGACGGATCCAAGGATTTGCCAAATGCTTGCGGGTGCGGTTGGGATGGATTCAGTAAATCATGGATGAGCGCCGCGCGACGGTAGCAATGAGGAGATTGGGAGGCGCAACGACAAAGATGAAGACACGCAACGACAAAGATGAAGACGTGCTATGAAAACGGCGGAGATGACAAGCAACACGGATAAAGGTCGTGCGAGGCGCGCGGATAAAAGGAGCACGGTGCGGCGCGCAACGCGGATTATGGAAGCGCAGCGCGTGCGGCGCGGCGCGCGCGCGCGGGTAAAGAATGGTTTGGATGAGCCTGAGGATAAGTTGTTCAGCCGGGCGGTACATTTGTGAACAGTTTATGGATTGAGGTCTTAAGGCGGCCAGGGTGTCCAGGATGGGGCACCACATCTCTCCGCAACTTACAGACTGTCCCTAGTCTGCTCCCAAGTTTGATGCCATAGAAAAGAAAAAAAAAAAAAAAAAAAAAAAAAGAAGGGAAAGACAGATGATTGAAACCAAAAAATGGCCATTTTGATCTTGAGAGTGGTTGAGAAAAAATTTGTTGATCCGACCAAAAATCCTAGAAGTGGAGAGTTCCAAGGTGGCTCACAGGTGTGGCAAGGGTAGAGTATCACAAAAACAACAAGGATCTTGCCCAGGCGGTGCACAATTGGGAGGACTTACTTCTGAGATAAGTTGCCCCCACGACAATGAAACTTCTTGACTTGATCAGCAGAGAACCTTCCGGCCAACCGAGTACCATCCAGCTCCTCCAAAACGTAAGATCCACCCCCAACTTTATGAATCACTCAATAAGGGCCATTCCAACGATTAGAAAAAAGCTTGCCCCACTGGGTCTCCAAAGATTGATTATAAGCTAAAACTAGGTCACCAGGGTTCAAGGGCTCCCTGATTCAATTAGAGTGCTTGCCCTCCCAATACTGGACGGATTTTGCTCTGGACTCCATCATTTTTTGATAAGCTTCTTCACAAACGTCTTCACTTTGCTCAAGTTGCTTGGATCTAGCAACTAACAGATCAGTAGTTGAGGACACCTCTTCCCAAGAGACACCCAAGAAAGATTCCCTTTCCAGATCCAAAGGAAGGACTGCCCTTTGACCAAAGATGATTTCATAAGGTGAGTAGCCAGTAGTCCTTTTGGTTGAGATTCAATCAGAAAAGAGAACAAGAGGAAGGAATTTGCAACAATTCTTGCCACTTTCACCAGCCAGTTTAACAAGTGCAGCCTTCAAAGGGGCATGGCCTTGTTCCACCATGCCTTGGCCTTCAGGATAATAAGGAGTAGTAACTCTATGTTGTCCAGGAAGGGATCAGATCATTTCAGCAAGCTTGCCCCCAAATTCAGAGCCACCATCAGTAGAGTAAGATTGAGCCAGGCCATAACGCATTGTCCAGGTCTCGTAGAGGAAAGCTGCCACTGATTCAGAGCTAAGGTTCTTAAGAAATTTCGCTTCAACCCATTTGGAAAAATCATCTCTAGCCACAATGAGGTACTTAGCACCACCTGCCTTAATATGAACCACATCCATAGCAATCCTTCCAAAGACAGTGGACTCCCCAGTAGGATAACAAATTTTGGCTGGGCGCCTGAGATCACGTTTTTGACAAACTTCACAACTCTTGCACCAATTGGAGACGGATTTCTTCAAAGATGGCCACCAGAATCGTTCGGATAATCGTTGATAAGTTTCAGTTTCCCCACAATGACCAAGGCCTTCATGGAGACTTTCAAGGATAGAATCTTGTTTAGAGGGAATAGTAACAACAATAAGAGCACAAGGATTGCCTCTCTTCATAAGTCTAGAACCTTGAACAAAAAAATTAGAAGACTTTCGTTTAAGAGATCAAAATTCCTTAGCAGAGAGATCATGAGGTTTTTGAAGAGTTGAAAGGTACTGCTCTAATTTAAACCAGAAGCCTTGTTGAAAGCCAGAATAATTTGGGGAAGAAAAAGATAAAATAGGTTGAATTAAAGGTTCCTCTTCATTGAAATCAGTTCCAACATCAGATTCGTTGTCCCCAAGAGGTCGTCGAGATAAACCATCAGGCATGGTGAAGGATTTTCCCGGCCCGTGAAAAATATCAAAAGAGAAAAGCTGGATAAAGGCCACCCAACAAGTCATAGGAGCATTGGGTAGACTGGGAGCGTTGATCATTTCAATGATGGATCAAGCATCAACTTGCAATTCGAAATGTTGGCCCCAGAGAACGGTTTGAAGTTTCTTCATCATTCGAGCCACACCACAGAGTTCCAGTTTGGGCTGGGAGTATCTAGATTCTACATCTGAAAACAACAAAGATTCATAAAGAGCAGGACGGTCACAACCATTTTCATCTTCCAGAGTAAGGACGGCCCCAACAGATTGATAACTAGAGTCAACAGCCAGCTTGATCTTGCCAGCTCCAGGTCCATAAGAGATCTTTTTCAAAACTATGTCTTCACCAACTATCCTTTTGAGTAGCTGGAAAGCACATTCACAATCTTGGGTCCAAATCCATTCAGCATCTTTTCTGGTTAGACGACGCAAGGGTGCACAGATTTTGGATAAAGATGGGATAAAGATTCTAACATAAGTGACAACACCTAGAAAGCCCCTAACTTCAGTTGGATTGATTGGGGTAGGCCAAGAGATGATCTTGTTGACTTTGGCTGGTGCCATCCTTCTTCCTTCCTTGCAGACCACATGACCAACAATTTCCAGAGCAGGGACACAAGCCGCCAGTTTGGATCCAGAGACAGTAAGGCCAGATTCCTTGATTCAAAACAGAATCCTCTCCAAGGTAGTAGCATATTCCCAGATAAAACAACGAATTTCTGAATGCCAATGTAAGAGCTCATTATCATAGTCAGATACTGGACCTTTAATTCTGCCATTGTCAATAAAGATACCAGCATGATCAGGGATTTCATCCTGGAGGATCCACATCATCTGAGCCTGATAGACTGCAACCGAGTTGGTGGCTCCTTGAGGCAATCAAGTAAGTTGAAATCGACCAAGAGGAGTGTCGAAAGTAGTGAGAGGACGAGAAATAGGATGTAAGGATTTTTTGTCATAGCCACCCATCATATCCCCTAGACAATAGCAAGCTCTTCCCGCAAAGGATTCAACAAATTCTTCAGTAGCAGGAGGGATACCAGAGTCTTTAATATTAACTTTATTAAGAGGTTGGAGATCATGAACTATTCTAAGTTTACCATTACTCTTGAGGACACAGAAGACGGGGCTGGAGTAACTAGAAGTTGACTGTTCATACAGGCCAGTTCGAACTCGTTCCCGGACCAACTTGATGAATTCGTCAACTTTAGCAGCAGGGATAGGGATCTTTTTCTTTTGCCAAGGATCATGTTCAACTAAAGGGATGATATAAGGGAGGCCATAGGATTCCCGCAAGAGACCTCTCTCTTCTCCACAGAAAGCAATAGATTTTTCTCTTAGAGATAAGACATTTTTGATTAAATTTAACTCATCAGGAAGAAGCCATCCATCTGGACCAAAGTTGACCACCTTCAGACGTTCTTCAGTGACCCGCCCATTAGGCACAAAGGGACCAGTAAGAGATTGAGGAAGACCACAGTAAGGATCCCGAGATAGAGGAGGACGCATAAGGGGAGGATTGAGGTTGAGAGGCATAGGCTGGTTGACTGGTTGGATCTTTTTAGCAACTGGTTTATACTTAGTGGCAAAAGAGAGAAGTTCTTGTTTCCTCCAAGAGTTGACCAGAGAGACTTGATTACAAAAGCTGAGTCCAAGTTCCAACATCTTCCAAGTCCGATGTTCTGCAATATCCTTGAAGGGTGCCTTTTCCATAAAATGAGAACCAGGAGATAATACGTTGCTCACATGTGTGGCACAAGGTGGGGTTTTGAAAATGACGGTAAAAGATTTCCCTGGCAGTGCACAATTGGGAGGACTTACTTGTACCCCAAATTGCCTCCATTGAAGCTCATATTCCTTCATACCAAAACCACCAAAAACGGAATTGCAGTTAGGATCTAGTTTAAGCTCATTGCGGAGATTTGTACCGGAACTGAGAGAAGATTGATCAGACTCAAAAGTAGAAGGAAAAGAAGACACAACAGATCCAGAGAGAGAAGGAGATGGATAAGAAATATTTTTGGATTTTTCTTTTTTGATATGTTTTTGTTTTTTAATATTCTTGAGCTCAGAAGAGAATGATGAAAGGAATGAAAAATAAGCCTGAGGGATGGGAGTTGACCCTTGAGTTGCAGTCTGAGGCTGAAAAGAACTGCAACCATTGGTAGGATCAACTATTCCCCTAAAAAATGAGAGGAACTAGAGTTATCCTTCTGCTTCCCCTTAAAAGATGATTTGGGAGAATGACCAGGAAAATCTCTTTCCCAACGACCAGAATCCAAAGAGCAAAGAGGAACTTCAATTTTTCTGCCATCAGCATCAGGGAGGAGAATTCTCTCCCCAACTTGATCAGAAAACATCAGGGTTGCACCAAAGTCCATTAAGAAGGGTCGTCCCAAGATCATAGGACTGTCCAAACGAGTGATCCAAAAGTGGCAGGTTCCAACGATATTTCGACCAATCCTGACCAGTACATCTTCAGCAATACCAACCAGTTCACAAGCTTGATTAACTATCCCATATACTGCAGAGTTGAAGCTGACCCTAGGACTAAGTTTGAGCTTGCAGGCCATAGCATCCAAGATTAAATTAAGCTGAGATCCAGAATCCACAAGAGGAGAAACAGTTTTAGCTGAGTCACCAAGATAACAAGGAAGAAAGCCAAGGGGACAGGAATAAAGATTGGATTCTATAGAAGGACTGGTTCCACCAGAGTCCTCCATTAAAGTGCCAGAGGAGACTTTGAGTTCTTCAGGGCCAATTTCCACACGTCAACAAGAGACCCATTTCTTCATTCCTTCAGCAACAGATGGAGAGATTGATAGGAGTTCAGCCACAGATAGATCAGGAATTTTGAGATCAGAAATTTTCTTTAATACTCCCTCCACAGCATTGGGGTGATCCTTGGAGATGCCCCTTTCAAATCGACTTTTGGGCTGGGTGGGGGGAGGAAGTTCAGGTGACGCAGAATCTAAGATAGGATTAGAAGGTTGAGGTGAGGGAGAAGGATCAGGGTGATCTGGGAAACTTTCCATGAGTGGTTCCCTTTCCACCTCTATGTCTTCTACATCAGAGGAAGGAGGCTCAAGTGATGATTGGAGTTTAACGGGTTTTCAAAGGATTGAAGTTGGCAAGGAAGGAGCCTTATGAGGTTTAGGTTCCTCATGTTGTTTCCTGGCTGGATCAGATTGATAAGTAGTCCCAGCAAGACTAGAGGAAGAAATAGCTGGAGGATACCAAGGTTGGAGGGTACCACAGGATGATCAAAATTCAAAGGAAGCAAGAGATGCTTTCACAGGGGGTGATGGCTGGTAAGAGGCCACCACATGTCGGATAGGACAAGATGAGTCAAAAGGGATTAGGGCACCATTAGGGAGGAAGTAATTGTTTCCCCTCTGCTCTACCAACTTTTCCTTTAAGTCCTTCTGAAGTTCTTGACATCGTCCGGTTCCATGGCCTTCCCTATGACAGTAGTAACAGACCAGAGTTGATTTGGGAACAGAAGAAGGAGCTTTAGGCGTAGATAGACAGGAAATCTTTTGATCTATTTTGTTCAAAAAGGCCCTAAGTAACTTGGTGATTTCATCTATAGTAGTAGGTTCCCAATTGGAATTAGGATCTGCTTTAGGCCTACGATCTGCCTCCATTTTAATCATAATATCGTTTGACTCTTTAAAAGAAGGAGCATGGACTGGTTCAGTAGTTCTAGGCTTTTCAAAGGTAAGAGCAGTTTGACCTTTCATGACTTTATCCACAGTACTCCTAAGGGTAAGAAAAACAGGGAGCTTGAATTGATTATCCCTGGTAGTAATCATGGATCCAGATTTGACCAGTTCTTCTTTAATCCTTTCCTGCACAGCCGACGAAAAAGATTGGAAGAACTTTGCTCAAATTTCATCCACTGTGTCAATGTGATCGTTTTGGATAAGATAGTTTTGAATGGGATCCCAAGAATTTCTAAAAATCTGATAGTCAGAGGCTGAAGAAATACCATCATTGGAGATCCACTGAGAAACCAGAGCATCCAAATCCTGCAGAGTAAACCTAGCCACATCTATATTACCCCAGTATGCCAACATAGCCTCCCTGAGAAGCGTCCAGTTGTGGGATTCAAATCCCTCGAAAGACTCGATTACCTCCATAACTTCATCAGAGGAGATAAAGAACCGCAACTGATAAGCCATATCAAATTCACTAGCTCCATCCACTTCAGCAGCCATTTTGTAGGAGTCCAAGAATTGCTCAACATTTGTACCGTTGAAGCCTAAGTTCTTGTTCTGAGGTTTGATCTTTACCATCTTAGGTCAAACAGAGGTGGTTGGAGTAGCGGGAGATGCCATATCAAATAACAGAGTTCCTAGGAGATCCAAAGAGCAGATTTCCAAAGTGGCTCACAAGTGTGGCAAGAGTAGGGTTTTGCCAAAAACAACAAGTATCTTGCCCGAGCGGTGCACAAATTGGGAGGACTTACTTCTAGACCAAGCTGCCTTCACAGATTGGAAAAAAGAACAAACAGAAAAAGAAAGAGAAATTGGATAGGATTTCAGAGTTGATTCTTCAAGTTGGGACTGTAAATCCCAAGGTTGCTGGTTCAATCCCGGCCCGGGGGACCAAATGTAAGACTCCAAACGGTGCTAAGCCGTGGCAGTTCTGTGGAGGGGAAAGGTGCTGTTTAGGCTGCCCTCCTAGGAGTTACATTAATATTTTAATGTAACCGGAATAAATGTCCAGAACCTTATGGATGAGAAATCAAACTAAGAGAAGAGGATAAGAGTTGTCGGTAGCAATGGAAACATCACTATCTGAGACAAGATGGTGCAGGGAAAGACTTGAAAAAATAAGTCAAGGTTTGTT